>JAEIFK010000692.1:3665000-4265000 GCA_018901825.1 Drosophila funebris | reverse complement strand
TCCTGTTCTTACTCTAGCGCCAGCTGGGGGTCAGTTACCCGTAAATACTCCGGCTCCTGCTGGAGCTCAGTTACCTGCGAATGCTTTGCCCAACTGTCAATTCCCAGTTGCTGGCAATCCTCCAATCGGTTGCCGTCTGGTTGATCCAGCTGGCGGACAATTGCCAGCTGATGCTTTCCCTCCTAGTGGCCAATTTCCAACAAATGGACTACCACTTGGTGGACAGCTTCCAGCTGACGCTTTTCCTCCTGGCGGACAGTTGCCAGCCATTGGATTCCCAGCTAATGGAGTGCCAAACGGTGGTCAGTTGCCAGCTAATGGATTCCCAGCTGGAGGACAGTTGCCAGCTAATGGAGTGCCAAACGGTGGTCAGTTGCCAGCTAATGGATTCCCAGCTGGAGGACAGTTGCCAGCTAATGGAGTGCCAAACGGTGGTCAGTTGCCAGCTAATGGATTTCCAGCTGGAGGACAGTTGCCAGCTAATGCCTTTCCAGCTGGTGGTCAATTACCAACCAACGGACAAGGAAATGGTGGTCAGTTACCTGGTGGAACTAATGGATTCCCAGCTGGCGGTCAATTGGGCAACGGAGCTCAGCTTGGCAATGGCAATCTTAATGGCGCTACTCAGTTTGGTGCGCCTCAAGGATTCAGTAATCAGAATCTATTTATTCCTGCAGGTAATAACCAGTTGCAAGTCGGACAATTTGGTCAGATTCCATTGGTTGCTGGTCCTGCACCAGTAGTACAGCGTCCGAGCTCTGTTCTCATTCAATTTGATACAGCAATTGGCGGACAGTTGCCTGCCTCAGCTCAGGGAAATGTAGCTGCCAATCCAGCTTTTGGTGCTCAACTTGGTAATGGACAGACCCCGATATTTGGCGGCCAGCTAGGAGTTGGACAGACACCAAATGGTCAACAGCCTGTTGGCCCGAATCCAAATGCAATTAATCCAGTATTAGGTGGTCAACTGCCTACAGGAGCTCAAGCACCAACAAATGGCAATCCAAATCCCGTATTTGGAGGACAGTTACCATCATCAGCTCAAGTGCCAAATAATGGCAATACAAATCCCGTATTTGGAGGCCAGTTACCCACTTCAGCTCAGGTGCCATCCAATGGAAATCCCAATCCAATTGGTGGTCAGCTGCCAACTTCAGCTCAAGTCCCAGTAAATGGCAATTTGAACCTCATTGGAAATGGTCAACGATTCAATACTCGTCGTCGCAACGGACGTCAACGCAATCGATCCAACTACCAAGGCCTTAATGTGGTCAATGGCAATGTGTTTGGTCAGCCCAATGTGCAGGGTCCCACAAACGCCGTCGGCAATCAGCAGGATACAAACATCATCGATGGAAACTTCTACAGTTATCCCGGCTATCAACATTCCAGGCATTTCAGTGTAAATGGCAATCGGCGACTCTTGTTAACCGATGGAGATTACGTGGATGACTATGATAATGCAGCTGATATTGGCTTTGCAGCCAGCTCACGGGAATTGTCCTATGCAGCTCCAGAAGGTAGGGGATCTCGTAGAAAGTCGGACCCTGAAGCGGCTGCCTCGCATCATCACAAGGAGTATCAGAAGGATGGTTATCACTACAAGAATCCCAGGAGTACTAAGTGAAACTTTGCTTACAATTACATTTTCTGAGTTAAATAATACATTAAAGCATTTGCTAAAAAAGCATACTTTTTGGCTCTTTGAATTTTAGAGAGTTCCGCTTACGCTTGACAAAGGTAAGCTTTCAAGTTTTATTCGGCTGAATTGGCTACGAAACAAGATAGACCGAGCTTTTTAAGAGTGCTTTACACAACCCAACATAAACGATAAACACAATCTGGCTATAATTTGATTATAACTGAGATCATGATTAATAACTCAATTAAAGATATTAAAAATATAAATTTATAAATATAATATATAAAAATTTAAATATATATAAATATAATATATAAAAATTTAAATATATATAAGTATATAAATATATAAATATATAAATATATAAATATATAAATATATAAATATATAAATATATAAATATATAAATATATAAATATATAAATATATAAATATATAAATATATAAATATATAAATATATAAATATATAAATATATAAATATATAAATATATAAATATATAAATATATAAATATATAAATATATAAATATATAAATATATAAATTTATAAATATATAAATATATAAATATATAAATATATAAATATATAAATATATAAATATATAAATATATAAATATATAAATATATAAATATATAAATATATAAATATATAAATATATAAATATATAAATATATAAATATATAAATATATAAATATATAAATATATAAATATATAAATATATAAATATATAAATATATAAATATATAAATATATAAATATATAAATATATAAATATATAAATATATAAATATATAAATATATAAATATATAAATATATAAATATATAAATATATAAATATATAAATATATAAATATATAAATATATAAATATATAAATATATAAATATATAAATATATAAATATATAAATATATAAATATATAAATATATAAATATATAAATATATAAATATATAAATATATAAATATATAAATATATAAATATATAAATATATAAATATATAAATATATAAATATATAAATATATAAATATATAAATATATAAATATATAAATATATAAATATATAAATATATAAATATATAAATATATAAATATATAAATATATAAATATATAAATATATAAATATATAAATATATAAATATATAAATATATAAATATATAAATATATAAATATATAAATATATAAATATATAAATATATAAATATATAAATATATAATTATATAAATATATAAATATATAAATATATAAATATATAAATATATAAATATATAATTATATAAATATATAAATATATAAATATATAAATATGTAAATATATAAATATATAAATATATAAATATATAAATATATAAATATATAAATATATAAATATATAAATATATAAATATATAAATATATAAATATATAAATATATAAATATATAAATATATAAATATATAAATATATAAATATATAAATATATAAATATATAAATATATAAATATATAAATATATAAATATATAAATATATAAATATATAAATATATAAATATATAAATATATAAATATATAAATATATAAATATATAAATATATAAATATATAAATATATAAATATATAAATATATAAATATATAAATATATAAATATATAAATATATAAATATATAAATATATAAATATATAAATACATAGAAATTTATGATTTAAGACCTTTTAATAACTGTTCAATTACTATAGATATTCTGAGAGTGGAAAACTTAGAAATCATTATTCAACTCTCATGTCTAGTCGGAAAAACAAACAAAATAAATTTATTTGTGTTTAAGTTAGTTTTTGTCTGACAAACTAGTTCAGAGCTGCACACATTTTGTAGCACAATGGAAATGGATACACAGGTCATGCAAGTTTTGGACATAATAGAAAGGAAGATATACACATTTGGACGCAACAAAATCAATTGCCAGCATAAATTAATGCGTTCATTTAGATACGATTCTCATGCAAATTTAATAAGCCAAAAAAAAAAAAAAAAAAAACAATACAAATAAATATACAAAAACTCAAAAATAAACAAAATTGAACCAATCGACTGTGTAAAGAAAAAACTACAAATAATTTAAATAAAACAATGCTGACGTGGGTACAACTAAGAAGTGTGTGTATATGTGTGTGTGATAAGCCAACAAATCGCGTGTAAGATTCATAATGGATAAACTGAGGTGGGCCTCACACACTCATACACACACATATCCGCAGTGCGAATCATACAATGTATTCAAAGTAACATTATTGTTTGCTATCGATGTCAATATTTGTTAACCAGCTCTTAAATCATAGACGATGAAAGCTTCGATCTGTGTATTGTCTATATTCGTATTTCTTCCGATGCTGTAGGTCATCACCACAACGGTGGCAGTGACAGTGGCAATGACTGGACAGGTGCAATCATTATAGATGTTAATGGATCATTTGATTATTTATCTAATCATTGTAATCGCTATATTATCTACCAAAGCCAAACTCAAATACTGTTGACCAAATATCCGCCAAGAAAATAGTCGATATATCAGTGCACTCACACTTAAGTAAGTTTAAATTAAATTAAATATTTATAAAAAAAAAGAATAAACATAATCATTTAAAGCAAAATTCGCGCATGAGTAAGAATCTAATCGAGACTTTGCATAAATTTATTTAAAGACCTGCTAGACCATCGAAGCTCGTTTGCCGCTTGACTCCCTTGACTTGCCGAAGACTTCGATGTTTCAAAGTTTCTGTCGGCCTCTTGTTGATTACAGAAACACATTTTGAAAATGTGTGCGAATTTTTTGTTTTTTTTTTTTTTTTATAGCTATGCAAAGCGAGTGCGGTCTCATATTCAGATCTTCAGGTTAAGCTTACGAGCTTAGAGAGCGGGAGGCTGGAGTTCAATGATCCGTGTTGCCAGCTGCCATTTCTATGGCCCGGTAATTGTGTACGCCCCGCTTAATTGGCACATCACTTATTAATGGAGTGTGTTGGGCTTGTTTCCAGTTATGTGGGAACTCTGAAAAAGGGCTGCCCTGGGCTTACGTCATCTACCAAACATAGCGAAGCAATGCTAGGCCCAAAACATTTACAAATCATTTCGAATGCCAAATGATTAATTCGTAGTGCTGAGATACAATTTATAAAACTGAGACAGGCAGATGAAATACACAATTTCAAGCCTCGTTCACACTTGAAACTTTGATCAGACGTTGTGGGCCACCAGCACTCTCACACTCACATGCTCGCACTCACACATTCATACTAATGATGCTGCCAAAGTAATTTGAAAGGAACTTGCCAAATTTCTTGTGCCACGCGTATGAATTTTTAATGAGCGAGCCGCGTGTTGGAAGTGTGCGCAAGTTTATTATTATTATTATGATTTTATTTGTTAATTTTAATTCTATTTTTTCTTTCCTCCATTATTTATTTATTTTTTTAGTGCTAAAGCTGAGCTGATACATGTCGATGGCGGCACTTTCTAGTCGCTGCCTGCTTAGACAATATTTGCAGCGAGAAAGAAACTGGTTTTCAGAATGATTTATCATACATTTAAATTAAACAAAAGACAAAAAGCGAAACAAAAACAAAACCGAAAATATAAAAAGAGCATCTAGAGACAAAAGCTTAATTTATCATAAAAGACTAAAACGTGTACTTAACAAAAAAAAAAAACAATGGGAAATTAATTTAGACTTATAATGTATACACTATATAATAATATAAATAAACACTAAATATACACTATATAATAATATAATATTAACAATAATTTTTGTCATGCAAAACATCTATGTCAGAGTTATTGAAATTTGTTTAAGAATATTTTTAAGTATTTTCATAAATAGTCAACTGCTGTTAAAGTTGTTAGTTCCACGATTGGGAAGGGTATACGATTAGAAAACTAAATTAAGGCGCGCGTGTGAGTTAGGAAAGGAAGCCACGAGAAAGATGCTGCCGCTGCAGCTGCCTCTTAAAATGCTAAGTCCGAAGCGAATAATATTAATTAAAGTAAAATTTGCATAAATTAAGAAGACGAAAAAATGTTTTTGTCAGACAGAGCGACGCGCTTGGCAATTTATTTTTAACTTGCACTCTTCAGTGCGCTTCTACCGAGCCAAAGACACACCTCTTCGCTAATTCATGTTTCTAATGTTTCATTTAAGATGTATAGCTATCAGTCGACTATTTATGTAGATTATAATGGGATGAATTCAAAGATACACTACTGAATCTATACACAGGCAAGAAAAGTGGAACTGTAAGTCGACCATGGCTCACCAAGTAACCATCAGAAACAGAGTGAAGCGACATAACCATTCCCTGTTGTTTGTATTCCCGTTCCTCCATCTTTCATATACTTTTAATGGGATTCGTTGATTTGTGCCTGTAGCTGGAAGATGGAGCGGTAGCTGAAGATGAAGTTGACTTTGCTGTGGAGATGCTAAAATGTACACACATGCTTTTTGGCCAACAATTCTATGTTTAATATGATGATGATACAGCCAGAGTCTTGTATTTAATTTTTGGAGTGTTCTCGATTCTATGGGACGGGTTAAACTGCCATTCACTAATTTGCATATTTATGCCATTTCAGCATAAGCATTATCTCTGAAATGGCACTTTTAAGTGCTTAGACCGGCTCATCAGGCTGCGTCCAATGATACAACACTCAATCGCCATTATAATTACGACTGTGATGTATTGTTCAGCGTCAGACAAACTAAACATTTATGAGCAAGATGTCTTCTATACAATAAAATAGAATATCACTGAATTGAAAAGAATAGAATCGAAAATAATAAAGTAGTTTAGTATAATGAGCCCTGATTCGGGCGCTAGATTAGATTCTAAATTGGCAAAAACATCAATTGAGCTGCCTTTATGAGGCACGCATACAGGAAATCAAATTTGTAGTTTCATTGTTTAGTTTTTAGGGTAGAAACGAGAACACTAACTCCTCGAATGTGAATGAATTGAACAATGCTAGTTTTAAATATATTTAAATATTAATTGTCGTGACATTTCGTTAATAGCACAAGTCAATTAGCTGAACCTGGACTATAAGTCGATCAATATGAATTTTGGGAGAGTTGTACACAATACTATAGCTAATCTTCGTACATGAATATGATCATGTGACTCTGCCGCCCACTCAAAAATTATTCTGGCAGTGAGCGCAATTTTTGACTGTTTTTCAAAATAGTTCACGGTGCCAGGCATTGCATGGTCTACTCGAGTTCAGCCTTGGCTATGATAAATAATTATTATCATTATGATACTCTGTGTACTTCTGCGAATTAATAACAATGTTAGTCTTGAGCTAAGTTGACTTCACTTACTCATCCTTCAAAGCGTACGGAACCAATTAGGTTTTGGCGCCACTAACGAGCTTTGTTTAATGGCACAGTTTAGCATTGATGTTGCAAGCATCGAATCTTTGCAATTCCTTATCGATTTAATTTTGTTTTTGTTTTTTAGATCATTAATCATGTCAGTAGTTTAACCAACTACTGTTGATGCTGCTATGCTCAGATTGAGATATAAATATGTATAAATATAATGTTTATTTTTGACTTGTTTTTCATTTTTCACTCATTTGATCAGAGGTACAAAATTATCAATGAAACAAAATTATCTGGGTAAAACATAAACAGAGGTAGGCTTTATTTGCCTGTCATTTGCGCCAGTTTCATCAGTTCACCAGTTTCATCACCAAAAAGCCTATCAAAATGTTTTTTATACCCTGTACAGGGATATATTAACTTTGTGAAAAAAATTTTTGTAACAGGCAGAAGGAGACATCTCCGACCCTATAAAGTATATATATTCTTGATCAGCATCAACAGCCGAGTCGATTGAGCCATGTCCGTCTGTCTGTCTGTCCGTCTGTCCGTCTGTCCGTCCGTCCGTCTGTCCGTCTGTCCGTCTGTATGAACGCGTCGATCTCAGCAACTATAAGAGCTAGAGACACCAAATTTGGCATCAAGGTTCCTGTATACCATACGCAGATCAAGTTTATTTTAAATTTTGGATACCTCCCCCCTTCCCTCGCAAATCGAAAAAAACGAATAATAGCCACATTTTTCAACGTAGACACTTCTAACTTAACAGGTGCGTTAAGAATGATATGTAGAAGGAACGCTGAAAGTTTCATCAAGATCGGCTTGTAAATAAGACAGATAATCAGCAATAAAAGTTATTTTTCCACGGAATCGTAGAGCAGCAGGCAGCACATGTGTGCGAGCGAGACAGCGAACGACTGTGACACATGCGTCTGCTTACCATGTGTGCATATTTGTGCGAGCGAGATAGGGAACTACTGCGGCACAGGCATAAGTAAATTAAGTGTAGTAACACTTAGCTTTTGTGAAATAAATATGTGAAAGTTAGCTGCTATAAGCAAGCAAAGAATTCATATGCAAAATGAGAGTTTCAAAGGGGTTTTCTTTAAACACCTGTTATGTTCTTACTTTTATTTTAATCAAAGTATCTATTATCAAAATACTCTTAATATAGAAGCCTGTACAGGGTATTATACTGTCGAATGCGGTCGACTGTAGCCTTTTCGACTGGTTTTTTCATGTCGAAGTGTGTCTTATTGTCAGATCGTAGCGTTTGTGTCTCATTTCATTTATTATTATTATATCCGGCATTAATATTGTGCACCAAATATCAAATATAATAAAATATATGCCATAATTATAGCATTTTGTTTGAGTTGAGCTGAATGCCGCTCTTCGGCAGTTCCTTTAAATGATTAATGAGCATCGATCAGTCGACATGACAACAATAAGCCAAGGCACAATCGAACAACCAACAACAACTAATTTATAACAAGTAGACAGACATATTATTTAAATAATTTAATAAATTTTATTGTAACATAAAACATCACAATTTAAACTAAAGTCCAATCCAACTACTCGCAGAAATAATAATAATGTTAAAATGAAATAAATTCACTCCCATCGTAAATGATGAGTTTGTGTGTGCGTGTTGTCCATCAAAAGTTTTGCATACGATTAAATAAAACAATAAAGAGAATACGTCCAAACGAATTGGCCAAGCTGAGCTCGTCGCTGTCTCTGCGCTGCCGTCAACGTTGCGGCGCTGTTGCCGTCGCAGTCTCTGTCGGCATCGCTGAGAGATTTGGCCAAGCTAGCGGTCAGTTAATTGAACCACTAGAGAGGCTTAGAACTCGGGCAGAGCGAAGTAGTGCAAAACTTACAGATTGATCAAAGATGAAGCCGACGCTTGTCGTTAACGTTTCTGTTTGCGTCGGTGTTTGCCCAGACGTTGGCTTTGACGCTGACGTTAATGTTAACGTTGACGCTTATTTCGGTGACGCCAATGCAGGGCAGAGCCACGAGCGCTGTAATAATGTGTAGCCTAGTGAGAAGAATTTGTATAAATACCAAAAGGTTCTTCGTATTTCTTCATTAGAGTTTCGAATTTACTTGTGTGAACAGGCAACTTCAGCAGTTAATATGGTACGCTGACATCCACAGCCACATGGGCATGGCTTCAATAGATTCACATTCAGCACTGACAAATGGAAGGATTTATCATATCACTTATCACGCTATCAAATTTCTCTACTTTTGCAGAAACTTTTCCTGGTCGCTTTCGCTGTGATCGCAGCTGTCGCTGCTGATGTCAGCCACCTGCCCTCCAATGAGTACTTGCCTCCCGTGCAAGAGGAGGTCCAGACCATCGCTGCCCCCAGCAACGAATATCTGGCTCCAGAGGCTACTTACACCGGTGAGCAGGGTACCTTGGCTGCTGATGGATACCGTTACAAGACCCAGCGTCGTGTTGTCCTCCGTCGCCACCGTCGTGATGTGAGCCATCTGCCTTCCAACGAGTACTTGCCTCCACAGGAGGAGGCCCAGACCATCGTCGAGCCAAGCAATGAGTATCTGGCTCCAGTTGAGACTTCTTACGCTGGTGAACAGGGAAACCTTGCTGCTGATGGATACCGTTACAAGACCCACCGTCGCGTTGTCCTCCGTCGTCACCGTCGTGATGTGAGCCATCTGCCCTCCAACGAGTACCTGCCACCTCAACAGGTTGCTGTCCAGGCTCCAACCAACGAATACCTGCCACCCCAGCAGGTTAGCGCACCGGTCCAGGTTGCTGCTCCCATTGAATACACCCAAGAAGAAGTAGCCCCAGCTCATGAGCTTGCCGATGATGGTTACCGTTACAAGACCCACCGTCGCGTTGTCCTCCGTCGTCACCGTCGTGATGTGAGCCATCTGCCCTCCAACGAGTACCTGCCACCTCAACAGGTTGCTGTCCAGGCTCCAACCAACGAATACCTGCCACCCCAGCAGGTTAGCGCACCAGTCCAGGTTGCTGCTCCCATTGAATACACCCAAGAAGAAGTAGCCCCAGCTCATGAGCTTGCCGATGATGGTTACCGTTACAAAACCCACCGTCGCGTTGTTCTCCGTCGTCACCGTCGTGATGTGAGCCATCTGCCCTCCAACGAGTACCTGCCACCTCAACAGGTTGCCGTCCAGGCTCCAACCAACGAATACCTGCCACCCCAGCAGGTTAGCGCACCAGTCCAGGTTGCTGCTCCCATTGAATACACCCAAGAAGAAGTAGCCCCAGCTCATGAGCTTGCCGATGATGGTTACCGTTACAAGACCCACCGTCGCGTTGTTCTCCGTCGTCACCGTCGTGATGTGAGCCACCTGCCCTCCAACGAGTACTTGCCCCCTGTGCAACAAGAGGTCCAGACTTTGACCGCTCCCACCAGCGAATACCTGCCCCCAGTCTCCAACGTTGTTGATGAGTACTCTGGTGTTGAGCAGGGCAACCTCGCCAACGATGGTTACCGTTACAAGACCCAGCGCCGCGTTGTTCTCCGTCGCCACCGTCGTGATGTGAGCCACTTGCCCTCAAACGAGTATCTGCCACCTCAACAGGTTCCTGCCCAAACCCCAGTTGTGGAGTATCTGCCACCTACCCAGGCTGCTGCTCCAGCTCCAGTTCCAGTTCTCGATGTGTCTGTCCCAGTTGAGGCACCTCCAGCTCATGAGCTTGCTGATGATGGATACCGTTACAAGACCCACCGTCGTGTCGTCTACCGTCGTCATTAAACCTCATCTGAATTGGTTCACTAAGTGATTAATTTGTACTCATTTTGGAGTGCAAGTTTAATATAAGAATACTTCCTTTTTTCGTTTCCGAAATAAAATATTACGAAAAAAACGCTTAAATATTTTAATTGTAAAACCAATGAAAATACAAGATACTTGTAGTGTTAAATATAACTTTATCATGTACATCCTGAGGTCCAACAAACACTCATCCTTTGTTGCCATAGATTGTCAGTTCTATTAATAGCTCAAAAGGTAACTTTCCATAAACTTAAAAGCATTCAGTAGTTTCAGCAATAAAATCCCCTGTTGGCTAAAACGCAAAAGAGTTATTAAATGAAGTACTAAGCTAACATTTATGTTCAGCAGACAAAAATTAAATAAATCAAAATTTTCATAAAATTAATTCTTATTCATATTTTGCTTTAAGTGGTGCATCAGTTTGATCAAAATTAAAATTAAGTAATCATTTGGCCAGTTACAAAGGTTGTCAGGTCTATCTTCGTCGATCAATGGGTTCTGTAAAGAATGTGAATAATTGTAACTCGACCCGAGAAGCTCACCCTACCACCCTCCGTAGAGAGCAACAACAGTTCCCAGCTTTACTGCCTGTCCGCAGCAAAAGGGTTGATAAATCTACAATACAACAACAGCAGCAACTGCAACATCAACCACCCCTGGACACTCAAAGCAACCCAGGAATCTCCTATGCTGCAGTAGCAACCAGCAATCCAAATATAATACCTAGCAAAGAGCGACCTGCTCTCTAAATTATGCGAAAATATTGGAAGTTTAATCATTTTAGAATATTTTATGTTATTTCCGATATTGATTTAACTTCAAATTATAAAAACTTCAGATAGTTTAAAGCTTTTTACTTCAGCAAAATGATGAAGTATTTAATGGGTCAAGAAGGACTCAGCAATCTAAGTTTCTTGCCGATTAACTACAATAGAATCGCTAAATATTTAAAAAGTGCATGAAGTTTTCCTATATTAAAATCCTGAATATAATCGCCTAAGACTCCTTATAATGCTTTATGGGGTTCTGTTATCTTATACAGTTGCCATCTATGTCTTGTTAAGATACTAAAATTCGTTTTACAGATTCTACACTTAATAATTAAATTAAATAGTCAATGTCTAATTTATTAAAAACAAGCGGATCAGTCGAGGCGCATGCGACAGAATAGTACCTTGCATCAGTATTTACAACTGAAGGAGGGTAAGACTACAGTCGACCGCAGTCGACAGTGGGAGACTCTGTACTTTCGTGAGAACCCAAAATAGAAGGAGGCGTGGCAAAAATTTAAAAAATGAAAATTATATGCTGACGTTGTAGTGTAGCAATCTCAATACTTATGCAGCACGAATTTTAACATTTGACAAATATGTACAAAATTTCGAATTTCTAACTAAATTTTATTATTTACATTTCTTAAAGATTTTGCTACTTTCTGACAAATTATGCAGAATTTATAATATATATTTAAATAAAATAACAACAATTAATTAATAATTGAAAAATAATACTCAAATTTAAATTGTTAGCAGCGAGATTTGAACCCGCGCCCTCGTAGCGAGTCTTGCTGTTGTTGTTGCTCTAATGCTGCTCAGCCCTTATGAATTTGTTGGTCATTCATTCCTTAAAATCTCCTTTGTTTATGGTTCGATCACGATGAAATTTTCGGAAAGCGTCCGCACACATGCACACTCTATGTGTACCAAATCTGCCAAATGTGGCAAGTCTGTAGCTCTTATAATACGATTTTTCGATTTGCGGGGGCGGAAGTGGGCGTGGCAAAAATCTAAAACAAACTTGATCTGCCTGCACACTATAAGAGTGTTGTCACCAAATTTGGTAACTCTAGCTCTTATAGTCTCTGAGATCTAGGTGTTCATACGGACGGACAGACGGACAGACTGACAGACGGACATGGCTATATCGTCTCGGCTGTTGATGCTGATCAAGAATATATATACTTTATAGGGTCGGAGATGACTCCTTCTGCCTGTTACGCACAAATCGCTTTCGTCAAACTTAGAAGACTATGTACTTTTTTAAAGTACAGAGTCTAAAAAGTATGTGGGGGAGGTGCCGTCAGCTTTGTCCTGGCTGCATATTCTGCACTCTTTTGTATTATAATTATATAGTTTAGATTAACGAAACTATATAAAAGCAAAACAAAACCAGTTTGTTCGGCAAGTAACATTTTTTGAACACCCTTGAAGTATGCAATAATATTTGCCACAGTGTCTGCCAAGTTGTCTGGAAGTTTTGTCTGATTGCGATGAAATTAAAACATTTGTGAAATTAGTTAAATGTGGTGCTTGAAATTTAATTACAAATTGCTAAATGAGAAATAATTTAATTATAATCGGAACTGAGAACTGGCGGCACGCGGTCAGATAAAAGAAAGAAAAGGAAAGGAAGTAACTAAACCAGATCTCGATAATTGCAAATGAGAAGAGGCTATTAAATGACCAAATTTGTTGCCAATTGATGCGATTACGTTGAAAGTGGAAGCGAACATCAATATTCAAACGCTTTAGTATTCGGGGACGATCGATAGATATGTGCCTAGATATATGTATTCATGTACATATACGAATATATATTTGTTAGGCGCACTGTTAGTGACTAGAGCGCCAAACTTGAATTAAACCTGATTGCAAAAACTATAATTGATTTATGTTCAACGTTGACAGCGTTTTTGCAAGAAATTAAATAAGCAAAATTCATTAATTTAAAGCAAAGTTAAATGCTAATTTTGGTAGCACAGCTCCGATGATTAGAATCATATAAATATGCGACCGAAATTTCGAAACAGCATCATTTCCACTTGGATTCTACAGTTAGCTGGAGATCAGTTGAAGTTGCTAAAATGGTATGCCTAGATCCTTCACAGATCACGAACTTATTGTACAAAACATAAACCTAATCGCATAATTGCATATAATTGCAGAAATTGTTGTTGATCTGTGCTCTCGTCGCCGCTGTGGCCGCTGATGTCAGTCATCTGCCAACCAACCAGTACTTGCCTCCTGGCCGTTCCTACCACGCTGCTGCTTCGGCACCTGCTCCAGTGACCTATGAGGCTCCTGCTCAGTCTTACCACGCAGCTGCTTCGGCTCCTGCTGTGTCATACTCTGCTCCAGCAGTAGAATCCTACTCGGCTCCTGCTCAGACCTACACCGCCGCTGCATCGGCTCCAGTGCAATCTTACTCGGCTCCAGCCCAGACCTACACCGCCGCTGCTTCAGCTCCAATCCAGAGCTACGCTGCACCATCTGAGTCTTACTCTGCTCCTGCTCAGACTTACACCGCTTCCGCTTCAGCTCCCGCTGCATCCTATGCTCAGCCCGCTGAGTCTTACGAAACCGCTGCCTCAGAGCCAGCACCAGCTCACAGCTATTCCGCCACCGATGGTTACCGTTACAAGACCCACCGTCGCGTTGTCCTCCGTCGCCACCGTCGTGATGTGAGCCATCTGCCTTCCAACGACTATCTGCCTCCCTTCCAAGGCTCTGCTTCAGCCCCAACCAGCGAGTACCTGCCCCCAGTCGCTGCATCTACTCCAGTCCAGAGCTACGCTGCTCCTGCCCCATCCTACTCGGTCGCCGCTTCAGCTCCCGCTGCTTCCTATTCTCAGCCCGCTGAGTCCTACGAATCCGCAGCCTCCGAGCCAGCTCCAGCTCACAGCTACTCCTCCGCCGATGGATACCGCTACAGGACCCAACGTCGTCGCGTCATCCGCCGCAAGTTCTAAACGGCCAGCAGATGAGGCTAACCGAAGCAAGCCAACAAATCTACAAGATATTTAGCACATGTTCATATTGACTACAGTTAAACTTACAATGTTATTATTGAGTAATTTGATTGGCAATTGCCTGAGAACGAAATAAATAAACAGTGTCTTTCATAAATTGTATAAATTCTTTGTTAATTAATTAACTATCATATGTTCTTTAAACTAATTGGTCAGCAACAATTTCTGATGATTTATCAACTACAATTATTTATAGAAAATTTTTCTATTAATATAATAAACCAATAAGAACGCTATAGCCGTTATTTAATTAACAGATATGCATATTCTATATATGTAAGGTAATTAAAAGTAAAATATGAGATTATTTTCTAGAATACGGATATTGAGTGTGGTCTCCACAATATACAGTACACCAGGACAGAATTCAGCTTGTGCGAAGTCAGTTCCTAAGCTTAAACTGTGCTGGGGCAGACTTTCCCTCTTACTCTATTAGACATTTACTTATTATTCGTCCAACTCTAACTATTATGCTGGGTGTTATGATCATAGCTTAATTTATTTATTTATACTTCCAACTTATCCGTCTTTTACTTTAACTCATGCCCTGCTACCAAATCTCTTTATTAACCTTTCGAGTACTCTAAGCTCAGCAATTCACCATTTTGTAATTTATCAAATCTTGGCAAATCAATCATAACAAATGTGGAGTCTCTAGCTTTTGATTATGCATTTTTATTAACAGGAATTACAAATATCACTTCGATAGGTTTTAAAGATATTGGCAACTCTGCTCTTCAAAATATTTAAAATTTTTTTGGACAGTTGGCAACATATAATTTCCATTCACAATAGAGCATCTGCAAGCAATACAAAAAAAGTGTAACTTACTTTCCGGCGCTTATTTCTCAATGCTCTTGAAAGCACGCTTTTTGGAAGGGCGCAAATTCAGCGTGACGGCCGATGGATGCAGATCCTCTGTAAAATTTATTGAAGCCGGCGTCCCCCAAGGCCCCACCTTGTACTCCATCTTCACTGCGGATATGCCTAGCCAAAATGCAGTGACCGGACTCGCAGAAGGAGAGGTCCTAATCGCGACATATGCCGACGACACCGCAGTGCTCACTAAAAGCACCTGCATTGTCCAGGCTACGGATGCTCTACAGGAATACTTGGACGCATTCCAGGAATGGGCTGTGAAGTGGGACGTGACCATCAATGCCGGCAAATGCGCAAACGTTACTTTTACAAACCGCATTCGCGACTGCCCCGGTGTCACGATCAATGGGAGCCTATTAAGCCACACACATGCGTACAAATACCTTGGCGTCATCCTGGACAGAAGCCTGACCTTCAGAAGACATATTACGTCGTTGCAGCACTCATTCAGGACAAGGATAACAAAAATGAATTGGTTGCTTGCAGCACGCAATAAGCTGTCCTTGGACAACAAGGTAAAAATCTACAAATGCATAGTAGCTCCAGGGCTTTTCTATGCCATCCAAGTATATGGAATTGCGGCAAGGACTCACCTGAACAAAATCCGAGTCCTGCAAGCTAAAATGCTGAGGAAGATCTCTGGGTCTCCTTGGTACATGAGAACCAGGGACATCGAGCGCGATCTCAAGGTGCCAAAAATCGGTGACAAAATCCGAGAGGTTGCCAAGAAATATCACGAGAGACTGGATTCTCACCCAAACAGCCTGGCTAGGAGACTCGGTGTTGCAGCACAGAGGTCTGCCAGCCCCCGCTCTAGAGTTAGAAGAAGACTCAAACGTCACCACCCTCAAGACCTGCTGGACCGGGCCTTGACGTAAACTTGTTCCTATATTCCCAAAAGTAAAATTGTCTGTGATATCTACACCCCCAAATTCTTGTATCCCCTAAACTATGTATACTATGCCCGTTTCTTCCCATAGCCCTACATTATAAACTACTACCTTCCGATTAGATTAAGCTGCCTTAAAGGTAGCAGGGCACTAATCTGTACATATTTCCTTTAATAAAAAAAAAAACAACAACAAACAAGAGAGCATTAGGAGTAGAGAAATTGACGATAATAGAAAGGCGAATTAACCCACAGACGAATTCGCAACTGACAAAAAAAGAGTGCAAAGCAGATGTGCATAAGAGAAGCCGAGCTGGAGTTGCAGTTCGACATTTGACATGAATGGTTGTGAGAACATCAGTTCCATTATACAATTACAATAATTATATATACTGCAGATTCTGAAGCAGTTTATCCTATTATATTTATTGCAGTTTGAAACAGTGAAATGTTTTTAATAAAATTCGACTAATTGCCTTGATTTTCAAAAAAATGGAAGCCAACTGGATTAGATTACGATGGTATAACTGTCATTAAAACAGTGTCCATGAGTTTCATTCTACACCATGTTCATTACACCCTAAACTCAGACTTACTGAATTGAATGTTGATCCAAATAACATATTAAAAATGTAATGTTAGTATTAAAACACTTCTTATTATCTATAAAAACAATAAAAAATAAGAATTCACTTCGTTCGTTTTATTTCGGCAGTTTTGCGCAATTATAAATTGTATAAACATATTTTAATGACTAAAATTCGATTGCAGAGCCAACAAAAGTGGACTCAGATACACATCATTAATATTAAATATTAAATAAATTTATTATTATTAATTAATTTACAATTATTCAATATCGTAAGTTCCTATGGGCACGGAGAGGCAATCGTGTGAATTAATTGATGATGACAAGGGGCAAGGAACGAGCCTAGAAATTAAAGGCGATCGCCGGTTTTGGGTACGAGTATCCTTCACTTTTCGGCACTGGGGCTGGAGGTGGCAGGTAACTGGTCGGAGCGGGTGGAGGTGGGAATGGAATTGATGGCTTAGGATAATCATATCCCTTAGGCTGAGGTGGGCTGGTCGGCACTGCGGGAGGCAAGTATTGTGTTTTAGGTGGACTCTTGGGTATAGCTGGAGGCGGGAATGGAATTGCTGGCTTGGGGTAATCATAACCACCTTGCTTTGGCTGAATTGAGATTGTCGGCTGAACGGGTGGGAGGTATTTAGGTTGAGGTGGGCTTGTAGGTCTCGCAGGAGGCAGGTATTTAGGCTGTGGTGGGTTAGTTGGAGGTGGGAATGGTACGGCTGGCTTAGGATAATCATATCCTTGATGTTTGGGTTGAGGAGGAGGTAAGTATTGCGGTTTGGGTGGACTTGTGGGCTTTGCAGGAGGCAAGTATTGTGGTTGTGGCTGGATCTTCGGTACAACTGGAGGTGGGAATGGAATCGATGGCTTTGGGTAATCATATCCTATGGGCTTAGGAGGGATGGTTGGTTGCACGGGTGGGAGGTATTTAGGTTGAGGAGGGCTTGTAGGTTTCACAGGTGGCAAGTATTTAGGCTGAGGTGGGTTTGTCGGCGTTACAGGAACTGGGAATGGTATTGCTGGCTTTGGGTAGTCATATCCTTTATGCTGAGGTGGGTTTGTCGGTCTTGGTGGAGGCAAATATTGTGGTTGAGATGGAGTCTTCGGTTGAACTGGTTGGGGGGAATGGTATTGCGGGCTTTGGGTAGTCGTATCCCTTAGGCTGTGGTGGGTTCGTTGGTATAACTGGTGGCAAGTATTTGGGCTGAGATGGACTTGTAGGCTTCACAGGAGGCAGGTATTTAGGTTGAGGTTGAATCTTCGGTACAAATGGTGGCGGGAATGGAACTGATGGCTTGGGATAATCATATCCTTTGGGCTGAGGTGGTTTCGTCGGTACCACGGGTGGTAAATATTTAGGCTGTGGTGGAATTGTAGGGTTCACAGGTGGCAAGTATTTAGGTTGAGGTGGATTGGTTGGTTTTACAGGAGGTGGGAATGGAATGATAGGCTTAGGGTAATCGTATCCACTTGGCTTGGGCTGTGGTGGGATAGTTGACCTCACGGGTGGAGGCAGCGACGGTGCTGGAAATGGTATAGTTGGCTTGGGATAATCATAACCCTTGCTTGATTCCACTGGGGGCAAGTACTTCGGTTGAGTTGGAATGACCTGCTGCGGCGGTGGGATATACTTTGGTTGTTCCGGTGGAAAAGGTACCGCTGGACGTGGATAGGAGTATCCGCTGGGCGTAGGAGTTACCTTTGCGATAATTGGTGGTGGAAATGGAACAGCCGGCTTGGGGTAATCATATCCTCGGCTTGCAGGTGGTGGTGGTGCAGGCTGGAATGGTACCGATGGGCGTGGATACGAATATCCATTGGAAAAGGGCACTTTTGGTTGCGGATAGTCATAACCCGGATGAACTTCATTGCTCAAATCCTAAAATGATTGAAAGTAAGTTAACAAATTGTATAGTCCGCATTTATGGTGACGCACCTGCAGATGTCTATCTTCTGAATATGGACTATAGCCATGGACAGTCAGGGCGCCGAGAACGAGGCACAATAGACGAAGTTGCTGCAAGAAAAGAAATCAATAAAAAAATCTGTTAATGATCATTAGTCAACCGTCAATCGGGACACAGACAAAGGTCAATTTTTCGAGCTTGTATATTTGACAGCTATCCGACAGCTTCAACACGTATCAAAGTCGTTTTATGGACATTTAACAGTGTATTAAATCGGTAATCGCTAAATATTTCTTTAGAAATTTCCGCATATAATTAAGGCCTGCGGATTTGGAAAACCCGTTATATTGTTGCCATTTTTTGTATTCGCCAATGGCCAATATTGCCAAGACATATTTATTTTAACCCTAATTTGTCTAAAGCTGTTCAAACAACGACTAATTGGGTCACTCCACTTGAGAGCACTTAACGCATTTCATATTGTTTAATTATTTCTGATTAATAACTTTTAAAATCACTTAAATGCATTTTTCGCTGACTGCGGAATGCTGCCCCTTCAATGACATGTTGTTCATTAATTATGAGCCTATTACACCAAACACAGGCGCCCGCATGCCAAAAACAATCTCTCAGCTTATTGGTAAATCAAACAAATCGTATAACATAAAACTGGTAGCATCAGCTAAGCCTAAGCCTCAATGTCAACAGCACATCTGCAATTAACATATAATAGTTAAATCAGGTAAATGTTCTAAATATACGCAAGTGTTAATGATCTTATGTAATTTGGAATTGCCAAGACCAGTTGAAAGAACTTTTTATTTACCATATCAGAGTTGCTTTAATTAAGAAACTGTCGGATTTATATAAATTGGGAATTTAAATATTGAACAGCTAAAAAGCTAATTTGATACAAGTTTTTATCAACCTTGAGACATAGAAAACAGTGTGTTCTCATTAAAATGATACTAATTTTAATACCCTCTCGAAAGTTAACTGTAAATATAGTTTATAACTCGTTGATTGAACGTGTTATTAATTGAGAATCTCGATCATATTCTTCAACAAATGCTAATGCTAATTTGCTCTTTTTAATAAAAAGATGAGAGTGTTTATGCTACGGATATACATTTAGTTAGCTGTGGCATTCAATTATATGGTATAGTTTCAATCCCAGCCATTAATCTGATTTATCGTTGAGTGGCAAACAAACAATTTTGGCGTTAGAATTTTCATAATGAACCCGGAATATCAGTACTCAAAGTGAAGCACATAAACTGGTAGAACACAAAAGAAATCGTACGCTTATATAAGTGAGCTCTAAAGAACCATCAAATCTTAATGACAAGCTATCAAAAATGAAGAGAAATAACCGATGGTAGCAATTGAGAAACAAAGCAAAGAACCCATCTAAATAAATACAAATGTATAATAATAGTTTTAACCTCCCACGCGGAATGTAGACAAGGCAAGAAAACAAGATTTTTTGATTAATTGTAATAAAAAATGCCACTCCACAGCAAGCTGGGACTGATGTTTGTCAGTCAGTCGAGTTGCTTGTCAACTGTCAGTGCTAAAACTTAAACTCATCCGTTGAGTTCTTAGTTTAATCGTCATTACTAAAGTGCAGCTGCACAGCAACCACAGTTGCTACCTGAGTTAAGTCATTTGGCCTGATCTCAGTTCACAGTTCTCTCGATTTAATAAAGCTTTATGACCAAACCAATTTTCCTTGCCGCATTTAGCGAAGAGCAAAAAACAACTTTGTGATATGTTGGCCATTAACTCATAGCCCAATTAAGAATAGTTTTTGTTTTTGTTTTTTTTTTTTGTTGAATGTATAAATTCTTCTATATGTTTGTATATGGCTGTGACTCAGGTGTCATAAAATAAATTCTCAACGTGCCAAGTAGAAGGCGTACCGTAAATGTTGTTGCCGATGATTTTATTTAATTTACTGCATATGGAAATGTTCTCAAAAGTTGAGATTTTTTTTTTTTTTTTTGGGCAACAACTAATAATTATAAGATAAGTATTTGTTGAGATTTCCGTCCGTTTTGATTAAAATTAGTTTTCGCCTATATATCATACATATTTTTGTATAGTGCGTCCAACTTATGATGAAATTCTTAATAAATTGCAGAGTCATTTGAGGTGGCATAATTCTGTAGTTTTTGTCGTAGCTGCACCCACAATTGGAGCGTGTGGAGAGAATCTGATTGTTAAATCACGACGAGTCATTTTTTACAACAATGCGTAATGACGACAACAACAACTGGCATCGAAGCGCGTTAATTGTCACAATTGAGGCGTGTGAAAATCCCTCCACAAAAAAGGTTTTATGTCTCTATGATGACGACCTTGAAGAAAATGTAGGTATTGCTGCTCTTATTGTTGCTGCTGTTATAGCTGGCATTAATTACAATTGCTCAACATGACAAGTTTTGTTCTGGTGCGCGATAATTCAGTCGAGCAGCGCGCTGAATGTGAAGTTCAGCGCATTGCGCATACGCAGAGTAGTCGGTGGTCAAACAAATTGGTTGGCAAATCACTTGCCACATTTTGTAGCACCCGCTGGAGGCCAAGAACACGTGCAGGTTACGCAGAGCGTGAAGACCGCTAAGTGGTTGTTTCGTAGATGATGGAAGGGGCTGTGCAAGGGGGGACCGAGCGCATTTATGAGTGTTTCCGGTCAGTGGGTTTTGTATTGCTCATCCGATTTTGGAATCACTTAGCGAGTCAGCCATTAGACTAAGGGCTAGTCACTGCTGTTGTTGCCATGATCATCATCATCTTCACCTGCAGCAGCAGCATCAGCAGCAGCAGCAGCGTCAGCATCAAGTGTCGTTGCAACGCCCAATGGTAGTTGCGGCAGGTCGTGCTCCCCGTTGTTGCCACCTGTTTCTGTTTCTGCTGTTTGTTTTGTGCTTTCAGTTTTGTGTTATTTTATTTGTACTTGTACCGATTTTCTTCAATTGTAGCGCCATTTATGCAAATTTAGCATGTGAATACGAGTATGAATACGAATACGAATGCGAATAGGAGTACTCGTAGGTTGTTTGTTTTGCTGTTGCATTTAGAAACTGTTTTTTCTTCGTCTTCGGTTCGGTTGAGCAATTTTGTTTGACAGACAAATGCGATGCCGCAGTCGAAGTAGAAGTCGAAGTCGATGCTGAATTCGAAGTTGAAGTTAAAGTCGATGGCAGCCCCAACTGCAACTGCGACTGCACCTCAAAAAAGTGTGAACCCTTTTGCTGTATTCTAGCATAGTTATAATGCCTTAATGTCTTAACTGATATTGTTATTAGTTGATTGTTCATTTCGCACTCACCATCTTCATTCTTGTGCCGTGATGCAAGCACAGCGCAATCGAATTGTATTGAAAATGTAGTTTAAATAAAAACTTGCGTCAGCAGCTAAAAATATATTTATATATATTTAAAAATCAGTATTGAATTTGTTCTATATATAATGAAATCACAATGGCTGTCTCTTGTTCTGTTTATGGCAAACAGCTACCCACTTGTAAGCACACACACTGGCAATAAGACGCTACAAAATCACGCACGTTTTGCTAGCGACGACGACGCACGACAAGTTAAAACGCCGCCTGGCAGCAGATAGCAGACGAGATGCGAACTCGAGCAGAATTGAAGTTCAAATAACAAAAACTGCGCCAACGCACGGCTTATTTATAACAGAGCTCCAAAACCGACGCGACGCCGTCAACTTTGGTTCGGCGAGATTACGAATTCCACTTCGACAACGACTTCGACTTCCACTTCGACTGCGACTGCGACTCCAACGCGTCGGCTACGCATGTGCAGCAGGTTCTGATCGCAATGGAATCAGCTGCCACAGTAGACCCACTGTTGCTGCGGCTTCCTGTCTGTTGTCACCTATGATACACCTAAGCTACACCTGCTAATCGATTTACCTCACAAAAATTGCGTCTAATTGTGACATGAATTTCTCGTTTTCTGGCTGCCGTTTGGCCTTGACTCTGCTGACTTGCTGACTTGGAACCGCAAACCGACAGCCGAGATCTGCCCAAATCGAATTCGAGTCAGAAACCGAAACCGAAACCGAATCCGAAACTATTTTTGGCTTTAGTTTTCTTTTTTTGCAACAAGTTTTAAGTGTTGTTTTGACCTTATATTCAGAATCTACATCAAATTGGATGTTCACTTACTGACCGCTCTTATAAATTATTATGGGGTTTGTCAATAAAAAAAACGCAATTGATTTTCGAGTTTCATCAATCATCAATTCAGTTCAGATCAAATCAAGTCGATCTGTGACTGAAACTGAAACTGCACCCAATACTGAATGCAAGGTAATGTTATTAGGGTTCAGATTCTGGAAACCTTGTTCGTGACGCTCTTAATTGTTAATTATTGTTGCTGTTTCAATAATTAATACTTCAACTGACAAATTATACCCGTGTAATCGATCATTTAATGGATGGCGTGGAATTAAAAAGAAACCCTACACATAAACACGAAAAGCATAATCAAAGTTGATACAAAAAAAGGTGAAAAAAATATGCTGGTAGTTCAGTGTTCGCAGCTCGTTAATAACTAGAAATTCAATTATTAATAATAATAATTTGAACAACCGGAAGATACGCATAAATGAAACATCGAATTAAACAATTTGTACAATTCTCAAGTATTTCAACTTTCAAATGCGATATTTGCCGCCATCAACACAACAACTTTAACTGAAATAGTCAATTTCCCTAATAATGATTAAAGCAAAAACAAAAAAGTTATAAAAACCTAAATTACTAATAATAAACGATTCAGTAGGCAGACGAGTCAAGATATGTTTGCTCTCTGTTCTAAATAGATATTATGCCCAAAGCCGCTTAGCGTAGACATTATTTAAAATAGGTTTAAATATTTATAGAAATATAGAAAATAATTTAAAATATAAACATTTTATTGCACAAGTTATATGCCAGCATTGGTTAAGCTAAGTGGACAGGTTCTCTGGCTGGATCAATACTGATTTGTATGCAATCCAAATAGCTTGGCATAGTCAGGATGTGCCAACTACTAGAACTAGTTAAGATGCTGAGCGACTGCCTCATAAATAATAAGTTCACTTGGCGGTTTTATGGATTTCGACACTTTGGATTGCAACTGCGACAGTGACTGTGACTGTGACTGCGACAGCGGTGACAATTTCGCCAGTGGCATACAAAACTGTTTCATCATTACAACCGCAATGTAAACATTCAATAACAACAGCAACAAGTGAATCAGCCAAAATGATTTTCTCCCACAGCAAATCCGTCAGCAGTTCATTAAACTTCGGTGATATTCAATATATATATGTACAATTATACAATAAATAAAATAAACAAATTAGCTGACAATTAAAGAAAGCTGACAGCAGAAGGCCGAACTGCTAATACTCTAATTACACACGCTAACAATATAAATGGTAAATAAATTTGCATTTCTCAAGGATAGAAATTTATAACTATCAAATTCTAATTAAATATATATATATATATATATATATATATTTTTTTTTTTTCAAATAAAAACTTATTTATATTTTCCGCCTGTCAATAAAGTCAAACTGCCTATACAATATATTCAGTAAACATAAGAAAAACATGCAAGCAATAACATGTAATAGCATGTAATAATAACTAATTGAATGGGTCTGACAATAGGCATAAGTTATAATAAATTTGACAAATTTTGTTTTGGGTTTTTAATTTATAGCCACAGTTTGCAGCAAATGGGCAGAAGGAGCATTGGGTTGCACGTTATAAATTGTTTGGTCGTAAAAGCGTTCACAAAACCGGCAACAATAAAAAGTTCAACTTAATTACATACATCCTACACAACAGCAGCAACAACAAGAACAATTGCTGTGAAATAATGCATACAGCTTACACTTTTGCCTGAAGGTCACATCGAGACATCAACTGAGACATCGTCGTCATCGTCATCGGTTTCACAATGAATTATGGTTTTAACTGCCAAGAGATGTGAATCTGATCCTGTTTCAGAGAAGGAAGTAAAATTATCTGAAATTGAAGCTGAAAGCGAATTCTCAATCTCGTTCTTGTTCTTGTTCGGAGAGTAAAACACTTTACATATAGATGACCTTAAATATACAGGATTTCAGATGAGACTATCTGCCTTTCTAAAGGCAGCCTTTTGTGGTGAAGTTGTTGTTGCTGTTTCCACTTGAATCGCTTTTGGATAGTTGGCCATAACTCATGACTAGTGCTTAATTAAACTTCCCGTCAACAATTTGACGCAAATAATGAGTATTATGATTTAGAATATATGCCAAAAGTGAACAGCTGGCTTTTGTTTCTCGCATTATTTACATCAATTGTAGTGCATTTTGAAAAATGTTTCCTACTTATGAACTGAGATTAAAGCTGGAGTTGATTATAAGGCTCAGTGAACGCCGCTAAGCGATTTAATTAAAACAACTCCTAATGGTTTTAAAATTCAAACAAATGCCGTAAATATTTATGAATATTTCAGCATGTTCATAAATCATTTCTGGGGGAGCTGAACGCACCCACAAGTGTACAACATCTAACTAAATATAGATAAGTCTATCTGCCCAGCTGGTGGATAGACAAGCAGAACTAAAATACATTCTTTAACACAAATGTTGCAAATGTTGCGGAAGTTAAGATCTAATTAAGCGCTTGACTTTTGCTTTTGGTCGGTAATAAAATTACGATGAGAGAAGAATTTTGAGCGAGTTTCTGGTCGGATGCATTTAGAGCTCGCTGGGCACAATTGATTGCCCTTGCTTTTGCCAACTCGAGCATGGGACACTGGTAATTAAGGTGTACGGGGTGCCACCACACATATAACTGGCCACAAGCACCACCGAAAATACGCCAAAAACATAGCGTACACACATACGACAGCGAGAAGTATACGTAGAGCGCGCCCTGTGGTGCTGCTGCCATTCACACATGAAGATCGCATGAAAGATCAGCATGCAAGGTCAAAGACGAACATAAATGCCTTTGGCATGACCGAGAGACCAACCGCAGGTCTCGGCCAGTTTTATTCTCACTTTGCGGCAACCACAAAAGTCGCCAAATTGCCGCAGCGAACGGAAAGCGAAACAAGTTATTGCGGCCAGTTCAATGGCCACATTTGAGGGTCAGACAGAAAAACACAGGATGAGGTTCAAGTGCGTATCCACAAGTGTCCTTGGTGGCAAGCAGGCACCCCAGACACAAACCTGCAGTCCATTGTTGTTGTTATTGCTGTTGTTGTTGCGCTACGTGCACCACATTTAAGCAGTCAATCGAAAGACTTAAGACACAAACTTGTCGCAGCAGGAACTCTTAAACGTAATGAAATGAAATGCGACGCATTGCAACAGCGTTAAGCCGACTCAAAACTTATAATGCTACTTGCATATAGATTGATTATTTATTTATGGATGAATTATTAAAATTTCCATAAGTCAACTCACCAGAGGGCTGCTATTAATCGCATTCCAATTGCAATAGCATCCGCGCACCAAGCACCAAGCACCGAGCAACACTCAAGGTGCACCACTAATGATGCGATTAGCGTCTAATTGAGTTATAAAATAGCCCACGCAATGCTTGAACAAAGAAACAAAAAGAAATCAAATTGTTGGTTCACTTTCAATTAAAGGCAACGTGCAGACAACGTCCTCTAGGTTAAAGTACACTTGAACTCGAGTCGACGCACCACAAGATTCAATATTTATCTGTATGAATTATCAAATGCAAATTAAAACATGCTCACATACACGTTTGTATGACTTTACAGTTTTTCGATTTCCTCGGTTTGAATTTGAGCAACTTAAACAAATATTTTTCCATTTTGTTACACAGTTTTGCTCACTGCAATATATTTTCGATATACTATTGTACCTTTAAAGAGCCCATTGATATACAAATATGTGCGATAGAAAATCTAAAATCAAAAATTTCATATTTCAGGCAAATCATGATCTTCAGATATTTGGGCCATTAACTCGTGTACAGAAAGCGCAAGGCTTACCAACCTAGTTGGTCTGATAATTATTTATTGCTAAGTGGCTTATTTAATTAATATAAACCTCTTAAGTTTGGAAAAATTAAAATTGCTACTTGCAAAATATTTTCGGCGAATATGAATTTTGATAATTACTTAAATTTTATATTTAACCAGTGGCGATTTAGCCACGCTTTGAAGACAAAAGATATAAAAGGTAATAAAATGCGCGAAACGTGAGCGCCACACATCAAATGATAATTTAATAGCCAATAATTTAACACCATTGTCTGCAAAATGTGAATACAACGCGAATACAAAACGAATACGCAGATGAATACAATCAAACGTTCTTGATAATGACATTTATAAAGCAAACAAATCGCCGAAAAGGTCAATACCAAAGTATTAGATTCTTGTCCCAGTTTATTACTCACCACTTATGTGCTTTATGTGCAAGGTTTGGAGCTCAAATGATGAATCAATCATCAATCATTTATCAGACGATATTGGTATGCTAATTTATGGAAAGTATTTTGTCAGCACACGCAATCAAATCAAACGGTTATTGTCGCTCAATGAACTTAATCTTTCTGCAGCACTTCCGTGGCCTTTACTGCAGTTCGGACAGACTGTCAATGTGATTGTTTTCTGACTTGAGACCAAATGTCAGATAAATTAAAGCTTACACAACCTGGAGTTTCGCTTGGTTTCATTTAATGTCTACATAGTTCATAAATTACGCGTACAGCCAGTGGAACAACGAACAGCTTCTGATCGGTTTCCGTGACAAAGTTTTTACCATGGTAATTCGGGATTATGGCCAGAATATTTGCATAAGAATGATTCTGGAACCCTATCACGTCTAATTTCATGTTCCCCGCTATACTAATTTATGCTATCAATTTGCTTAAGAGTCAGTTAATTAACGCAAGTCGAATTCAAGTTCTAGCTGTATATGCAATCCGGCAAATATTTGCCAAACTTATTTGAATTTCAAATGGTTTTTGATTTATTTTTTAATTATTTATATGGTTTATTTCGTATATTTCGGCAGTTTATTTCACTGAGCATTTATGACGACTAAGACTAATTGTATAATACGTTTAGATGTATGGGTGATTCGGGTCAGCTTCTATTGAACATTTCATTAGCCTTTATGGCGCATGAAATGCTAGAACTAAAGTAAACAGTTGGAAATTTTCTGTAGTCGTCAAATTGAAACGCTAAGACCAGTATAATATCATAGAATTGTTTTTTTTTTTTTTTTTTGTGATTTTGTTGCTTAATTAAAGTGATTTTCCTTGTGCATCAGCGGCGTGTAATTAAATTGAAGCTAGTTTGCGAGCTACGATAGCGTCACGTTGCGTAGACTTTGGTCAAGAACGCTGGCTTGAACTATGAGTTAGAAGCGATGTGAAGGGGCAACTGCCACATTAGAAGTAATGTCCATAGTGTCCATGATGATGATGGTGACCGTAGTAACCGCCGTAGTAGGGATAGCCTGAAGCACAACATATTATTCTCAGGTATTAAAAGGAGTTTTCCACTTTCAACTCACCGAACTCACCGAGGCCATAGTAACTGCCACTGTAGTGAGGCCAGTAGCCACCGCCACCATAATACCCTCCAAGGTATGGAGATGAATAGTATCCATAGCCGAGGGAAGCAGCACCCTGTAGATCCTTTTCTTCAGCCTCAACACCTGCCTCCAAATCTGAACCGGGTTCCTCCTGTGGACGAGGCGCTGCCTCAGCCTCATTCAGCAGCAGGCAGAACAAGGCACAGGCCATTAAGAGGATGACGGAGCGCATGTTAACCATTTTCCTTAGTTTAAATAGTTGGCTATTTTGGTAGTGCAAATGCCACTTGAACTGTACAATTGAACTGACTGACGCTGAGACCGTGCAGCATGTTTATATAATGCCAGCGATTCTTGCAACGTCGCCATCAAAGCGCAGCGACAAAACAATTGTCTACAAAATTTTGCTTACAACAAAATTCCCCCCAATTGGGCGACTCTAAGTAAAGACTGCGTGAGCCTCTCTAACAATACACCACCTGCCGCTGCACCACCGCCCAGCCACCCAGCCACCCAACCACCCACACGGCAGATTATCAATGAAGCGTTGCTCATGGCAACACGTACCTTGGGCCTCGCGGGGGCTTCTATTTCTTGCATGACCGATTACTAATTACATGGCTCTGTGTCTCGGCCTGTTGTTTGTTTCTTTATTTTTAATTTTCTTATTATACCCTGTACAGGGATATATTAACTTTGTGAAAAAAATTTTTGTAACAGGCAGAAGGAGACATCTCCGACCCTATAAAGTATATATATTCTTGATCAGCATCAACAGCCGAGTCGATTGAGCCATGTCCGTCTGTCTGTCCGTCCGTCTGTCCGTCTGTCCGTCCGTCCGTCTGTCCGTCTGTATGAACGCGTCGATCTCAGCAACTATAAGAGCTAGAGACACCAAATTTGGCATCAAGGTTCCTGTATATCATATGCAGATCAAGTTTATTTTAAATTTTGGATACCTCGCCCCCTTCCCCCGCAAATCGAAAAAAACGAATAATAGCCACACTTTTCAACGTAGACACTTCTTACTTAACAGGTGCGTTAAGAATGATATGTAGAAGGAACGCTGAAAGTTTCATCAAGATCGGTTTGTAAATAAGACAGATAATCAGCAATAAATGTTATTTTTCCACGGAATCGTAGAGCAGCAGGCAGCACATGTGTGCGAGCGAGACAGCGAACGACTGTGATATAAGCGTCTGCTTACCATGTGTGCATATTTGTGCGAGTGAGAAAGCGAACTACTGCGACACAAGCTTATGTAAATTAAGTGTCGTAACACTCAGCTTTTGATTGAGTATGTATAAATATGTGAAAGCTTGCTGATATAAGCAAACAAAGAATTCCTATGCTAAAAAATGAGAGTTTCAAAGGGGTTTTCTTTAAACACCTGTTATGTTCTTACTTTTATTTTAATCAAAGTATCTATTATCAAAATACTCTTAATATAGAAGCCTGTACAGGGTATTATACTGTCGAATGCGGTCGACTGTAGCCTTTTCGACTGGTTTTTTCCTCTCTTTTGGTCAGTGGGGTCAATGTCGCAATGGGCAACCAATAAAATTCCTTTTAAATCTCTTATTTTTAATGTTTTCAATTTACTTATAGGCAACAAAAAAAAATTTGCAATTCGAACCACTCGAAATGAAAAAGGTTCAAAAACCTTCGGAAACCTGTCGCATCCGATGAGAAAGTTGTAGGGATTACATAATGAGAACACGCTTTTGGGGAGCACCCGAGAATTTTTTATAAAAGTTTAATTTATGGATTCCAGTCCACCAACACATAATACACAAATCCAAAAATACGAGCTCTATAAATTGGACTTTTTCGCCAAAGTGGCTAAACAACATTCTAAAACAATAAAAATAAAACTACATATAAACTACATATAACTATAAAACGTCAGACGTTCCCCAAATCGAATGTGGAAATGAGAACGCGTCCATTTCAAGTTAACAAAATGTAACAGTCAAAACACATGACAAGAGTTAAAATTCCAAGACATCCCATAAAAGATAAAATACAAATGCAAAAATTTGATTAAAAGTCAATTTACGCTCCATTAACTGAAATGAGTTAAATGAATATAACTGATGCCAAATATGTCGATCAGATGCTGTGAAAGCAAAGCAATATAATATATAAATATAAACAATGTTAAATTAGGTTCTTCAAAAGCAACTTCTTAGCATAAAAGTTGGACTGGTAATTTAGTATAAAGACATCAAATATTTGTGAGACAGACTTGCCATATAGAGATGAATTTTCTGTACAGAGAACGTGACAGAGATTCAAAAAACGTTATGCTATCATCAATTTATATTTATTATTATTTTAATACAAATTGCTATTATATCTTAAGCATTTCAATCTATATTTTTCTTTTATATACACTTTTCTGCTTAAATTAAATAGGTAATGAACATATATAGTCTCTCACTGGGTAACGATGTCAGAGCACAATCTGGTCTTTCCCTTTCTATAGCCTCATTATCTTCTTGCCGCTAATTGTTGACGGCTTTGCAGTTCGTGTTTGTGCTAGTCGCGTTTGGGTTTCTCAGCAAATCTTTATGTTGAGCGGGGTCAGGGTTCATAACAATGGGTTTCGGCACATTGAGAGAACATGGTTGGGGTTGCAGCTACCCAAGCTAATTGCCTTTTTGCTTATCTAAATTGCTGCTTTAACCAAGAACAAGCTGTGAGTCAGGCGTTGTAATTAGCCAAATTAAATGCTTGGTTGCCCCGAAAGAATCTAAAGATTCAGTAAGAGACTCGTCGCCTTTGAATTTGTTATTTAATGTGATTTATTTAAATATTAAGCTTTTTCTCTTTGAGTGGAGACTGTGATTTATTGTTGCAACATCGACTTATTCTAACTTATAGCTAAGTAAATAAATAATAGCTAGATATTGGCTCGGTTACTCCAGATCTACTCCAGATCCTGCGTCAATACAGGATCATTGCCATCGGGCATATCGTGAAAGCGATGAAATAGCTCTGCAGTTGGTTTCGTTTCCCTGTCCAAACGCGTCTCATAGATATTGCCCTCATTATTGATGAGATACCAGTTGGGCGAGGGCGTGACCCGTGCAAATTCCTCCTGATTGAGAGCTGTTATAGGCGCCACAGTAGGTAATCTTTTGGAGATTTCCTCCAACTCCCGTAGATAAACATTCAAAGCTCGATAGTCAGTGTTATTTGCCACCTGCTCAGGTGAAACGATTTGCGGTGCAAGAGACAGACAATGATCATGTTCCTGCCACAAATTGCGTATATTCGACATTACATCCGCGTAGAGCACGGTATCATCGCTGCGGGGGAAGGGGGCAGATGCAGGTGCTGCTGATTGCGGTTATTTGGTGATTTACGTGAATTTACCAGACGACTGGCCAACGGAGTTGCGGAAGTAGTTGATGGGGAAGTTGCTGTTGTCGTCTTTGTTATTTGGAGTCTAGCATTAGTTGTTGTTTCTGCCGATTTTGTTGTTGTTGGTGTTGCGGCGCTTGCCTCATGCCGGAAGTTGCGCCCCCCTCACTGCTGTCTTTTTCGACCCCTGCAGCTTGAACAGCCGCTGGCGACGTCGTCGACTGTCGCAGTTAGTTGCGTTTCCACAGATTTGTAACTCTGCCGTGAGTGGCGACGATTTGGGTGCCAATTCATTTGGTTCCACCTCATCGGGCAGATACCGCGTAGCATTGTTCAGCAGCTCCCCAAGGTGTGCCACAAGCTTCAGTCCGTGTTCCACATCGTAGCGAGCAGCCTGGTCCCCTGACTGGGACTCCCTCTTAACCCTCTTGCTGCGCTTGTGATCCTGTGTCAAGGCTGCACGCAGTCGTTGCTGCTGTCCTCTCTGATAGAGCTGGTGTTCCAGAGATTTCTGTGCCATCAAAGTGTGCGTCTGTCGTTGTATGTAACGTTGCCGCACTAGTGGCACCTTCTGTCGCTGCCGCTGCAACAGGCGCTCGGTCTTGCGCACCGAGGCGAGAATTTCCATAGGCAACTGCAGATTATTTGCAATTTGTGGTGAAAACTGCGTCTCTTGCGTCAAGAGATCTCCATTCGTAGAAGATAGCGGCAGTTTAGGCCTGGATTGTTGTAATGGTGAACGATTTGTGCTCAACTTGCGTGGTTGCTCCCAAACAACAGCTGTTTGAGGTGCGTGTGGTTGTGGCTGCCTTTGGCGCAATCGCTTAAGCTTTTGGAAATGCGCTGGTGGCTCAATAATTCGTATGACATCGCCAGCATCGTCGTCCACATAACCAGGTCGCACGTCCTGCAAATGAGGAGGCACACGCTTAGCTGGCTGTTTAGGCTCTGGGCGAGAGACACGATAAACTGGTACTGTTGGTTTGGCGCTGCTGTTGGAGGTTGCTAATCTACTCTGGTTGCTGGATTTATCCTCAATCCTAATGGTCAGAATCTGCTGCAGCAGCATGAAGCATAAGAAGCTGAGCAGGCAACTCCTTTTTGAAGCCATTTGTTTGGCTTCGCACTTGCACTTTTACTCTCACTTTCAAGGCCAATGGAAATTGTTCGACTTTTCACTTTCGCGTGCGGTTAGAGATGCAATTTAACTATGCGACAACAACATCGACGGCTGCTCTACAACTGCGCTGAATCGGTGGTATCATTGCGCCTTTATAAAATTTGCACAACGGTTTTGCAATTTTCCAGTTTATGCTATCCGTTTGATTGGGCTTTTGGCCATTTTCTTTACCGTCTCATTTCTCCTACTTCATGACGCAGTATCTTTCGAATCGCATGCACTCGCCTCGAGTAGAGTTGAGTTTTTTCATCGTCATCAACATGGTCGGCTTCGTCTTACTCTACAGCTTCGTCAGCGTCTTCGTCAGCGGCAGCGGCAGCGACAGCGACTTCGTGCGGCACCAATGAAAGCGAAACTGCCAAATGATACTGCAATGACGTTGCAAGTTGCAACAATTGGTGAATTCAATGTTATAACCGGTCAAAGACGCTGCCACAGTCTCGTCGGTAGCTCTGTGTAATCTCCATAGCACGAGCCCGTTTCGCTTTAGAAACCCACTTTGCATATGTGAACACCTCTCTCGAGTTTGGCACATTTCAGCAAAAACTAAACTTTCAGACATAGCCGCAAACTCGTTTGAAATTAATTTTTCATAAACGTTTTTATGTATGTTTTTAATTTAAGTTCGCTTTTTAAGCTCACATCTCATTAGTAGGCAGCTGCCTCTGCTGCCAGTCTTTTTGCATGACCCTCAACTTGAACTTAACAAAAGCCGTAGACACTATAATATATTTGTTCGCCAAAGAGAAAGCCTATACAGTAAGTTAAGTATGAATATTAAGTTTATTAATGCTACACGCCTTTTGAATTAAATCATTTTCGTCTCGAATTCAATTAACATATGCGCATTGTTTTATTTTAAGCTCGCGCCTAAAAGATGCAACACAATTTTTACTTAGTTGCGTCAGCGCGCGCATTTCAAATTCGTTTTTTTTTTTTTTTTTTATTTCGCGATTTTTTCAAAAACCAGCCCCCCCCTAGAACATTTTTTTTGTACCGTTCGAATCACCCCTTCCAACCGAACAAAATGCACCAAAAAACTCGGAATTTTGGAAAAGGGGCGGGGCAAAAAATCGAGTAACGGAAGTTTTTTTCAGTTTTATTTTTCTGATTTCTTTCTTATTTGTGGACCGATCTTAATGAAACTTTCAGCATTGCTTCCATGTGGAGCTCTCTATGCACGTGCCAAGTCTGTGTTGGCGTGGGCGGTACAAGTTTTGTCTTCAGGCGCGATTTGCGAGGCAGGGGAGTGAGGTATCGCAAATCTAACATACACTCAATCTGGGGGGGGGTTATTCAGGGAGCTTCATAATAATAATATGAATACGATTTAAGTGGGGGAAGTGGGGACGTCGTCTGTCTGCACTGATTACCAGGACCCCCAAGCCTGGGAAGCAACCAACGGAGGTCAACTCATACAGACCAATCAGTCTCCTTCCCGCGTTGGGTAAAATAATGGAGAGAGTCATCTTAACTCGTATCCTAAGTCTGGAGAGCGTATCTCAAGCGATACCAAAGTGGCAGTTCGGTTTTCGTAAGGGACATGGTACACCAGAACAATTGCATAGAGTTGTGAATTTTGCACTGGAGGCTATGGAGCAGAAAGAGTATGCTGTGGCTGTGTTCATGGACATACAGCAGGCTTTTGACCGTGTCTGGCACAATGGTCTTCGTTGTAAGCTGAAGCAGCTATTGACTCCACAACTATTCCAGCTAGTAAGCAGCTTTTTGGCTGACAGGTCGTACAGCGTTATTGTCGATGGACTGATATGCGCAGGAGTTCCGCAAGGTAGTGTACTTGGACCAACTTTGTACTCTATATACACAGTCGACATGCCGAAGCCGTGTGCAGTACGAGCAGTTGACCCTCAGGACGTTCTTATCGCAACATATGCCGACGACACCGCTGTTCTTACCAGGAGCCAGTCTCTTGGCACTGCCGCCGAGGCCTTGCAACAATATGTCAGGAGCTTCGAGATATGGGCCCGTAAGTGGAACATTGGCATCAATAACAAGTGTGCGAACATGACATTCGCTACAAGAATTGGATTCTGTCCAGGAATTAGGATGTTGGGATCAATCCTCAGTCATGAATCGCACTACAAATATCTCGGAGTCATCCTTGACAGATGCCTAAACTTCGCTCGGCATACAACAATGTTGCAAAAAACCATCCTGGCAAAGGCGGCGAGGATGTCGTGGCTGTTGTCGCCAAGAAATAAGCTCTCTCTGCAGAACAAGGTTTCCATATACAAGGCGATATTGAGACCAATTTGGAAGTACGGGCTTCAAGTTTACGGAGTAGCCGCCAAGACAAACATTAACAAAATTCGAGTGGCTCAAAGCAAAATCCTCAGGAGTATGTGCAATGCGCCTTGGTACATGCGGAATAGAGACATTGAGCGTGACTTAGGCGTACCTATGGTTGGTGACGTACTGCAGCTACAGGCGGATAAATACTGTCAAAAATTGACCTGCCATCCAAACGCGCTTGCCCAACGCCTACTGAGGTATGCAGGCAGAAGACGCCTGAAAAGGCTTCATCCACACGATCTTCTTGCCAGAAGAATATCTTAAGTTCTTAATTTAAATATGTAAAAATGTAAATATCAAAATAATTTAAATAATTCTATGTATTATATGTATAACTATATTATAAGATAGTCAAGTTTTTATATTAATGTATAATTAGGTTAAGCTGCCATGAAAGTAGTAATATGCTAATTACAAGCAAACAGTACAAATCTGAAATAAATTGGAACCTATTTGAAAAAAAAAAAAAAAAAAAAAAGAAATGTAACAGTAAAAATGAAACAATCTTTACGTTGGTTTCTTCCCGTTGCCCTAAATATGTAAATAACTATCTAAAAAATAAATATATGGATATTAATTTATGTACTTAAAATATATTATTATTTGCATTAAATAAAACAAATATTGATTAATTTATTTTAATATATTATTAATTTTACTAAGTGATATCTAGAACAACTAAAACTGGAAGGATAACAAATAAATTAATAATTTATATAGTAATGAATTTAGTATAATATTGCATTAAATAACAAATATTAATTTACTTATTTTAATAATTTATTTATATTTCTAAGCTAAGCTACCAAATTGATAATAATATAATTTAATAATAATTGATAATTAAACAATTGATTTTACTTTTGCCTTAAAAAAAACGACAGATTTTAATTTTAATTTAATAAATTATTTTTATTACTAAAGCTCTAGCAAAAACAACAACAAACAAGGTTGCTCCACATTCCTACACACTACAAGTAAATAAATAAATAAATAATTAAGTAATTATTATTAATTAGATGCTTTTAAAGATTAAATTAGATGCGATTAGGCAGTTACGTCATTCAGTTGCAATAACTAGAATATTATAGGATTTTAGTTCCTATCAGATAGGACGGCAAAGCAGGATCGGCGAAAACTATAAACTAAAGCATCAGGAGAGACCACAACAAAAACGACAATTGACGCTGTTAATACGAAATGAGCTACCGCATGCGGAATTATTATGTAAGGGGGGTTGGAGATGGAATTTGGAATTTGGAGACGAAAGTGGTTACATGCGACTTATAGTTAGTGGTCCACAACCAGCGGTTGCCATGCATTGTCATTGGCGAACCCAAAATCTCCAGCACCACGTACACCACCACCACCAGCACCAAAGCCCATCCTACGCTCGTGTGGAGTTGGTATCGCATGCTGGTAGACGCCCATGCCCACAGCAGCTGGTGGTGTCCTTTGTGGATAGCGTTGCTCCACCAACCGTGTCTCGCCCACCTCGTATTCCGACTCATGTGTGGCTTGAGTTGGGGTCAATGCAGCTGCTGCTTCGGCGCGTCTGTTCTTCTCGAAAAAATCAATGATAGGATGATAGCTGTAGTTGATGCGTCGAGTACCGTTTACATTCCCGTTGCCGCTCTCGCCATAGATGGAGTTCACATGTGGCGGCTGTGGAAATGCCGTCGACTGTTGTTGTTGTTTCTGCTGGTAGAATGTGGTCGGAAGAGACGTCGCTGCGCTGGCGAAGATCGTTGAAGGGGCGGCAACGGTCGTCGTCGTGATGGGCGCATAGTACCGAGGTCTCGACTTGCCGCCTGTGTAGAAACGCTGTTGACCCTCGCCGAGGGCAAGGTTAGATGACGCAATTGTGCCGGATGGAAAAGCTGCTGCTTCTTGGTGGGCATGGGGGGCAGCACTGATACTGGCGCCAACTGTGACTGCGGCAGTTCCTGTTCGGGCTGGTTGGCTACTGGTGGCTGCTGTGGTCTGTGGTTTGGATATGGGTATGTGTACTCGACCTGCTGCTGCTCCGCCTCCAACTGATGTTGCTGCGCCGGCTGCTGTGTGGGTGGTTGAGGTATAAATACGCTTGCGCTTGAGGGGCACGCGCGGCTGTTCCCCAGCCAGCGGTGGGCCAAATACGTTTACCTCTTGTTCGGCCTGTGTCTCACTCGGCGATAGATCCAAATCGACATCAACTCGTGCCTCATTGTGCTGCGGCCGCCGGCGGCTCGACTGGCTGTAATACTTTTTCGAGCTGGAAGTGTAGCTGGGACTGCTGCTGCTCTTGTGACTCTTGTAGCCGCCAATGCCAAACTGATCCTCACCATCGGGCGGACTCAGATACGGGCCAACACTGGACGGCGCTGGCAACTTAGAACGCACCTTCTTGCTGCCCAAATAGCTTAACTCGTTCGTATCGCGACTGTTAAAGGGGGAATAACTCGATCCCAAATCATCCTCGTCACTCTCATCATTGTACTCCAGATCCTCCTCATTGATGGTGCTGTAGCCATTGCTGTTGCCATTGTCCAGCTTATAGCCGCCCGGCGAATAGTCCTTCGACTGTATGGAGGCGAGCGGTGGAAACTGCTGGCGATAGCCATCTACCTGACAGGAACAGCAAGTGGGCACCTTGAAGATATCCACATGCAGTCCACGCACCTTATCCCAACTGAGCAAGCGATGATAGTTGTACACCTGAGAGCAGTGTGAACGATACGATTGAGCCAGATATGAGCAGCTGTCGCCAGGATTGCTGGAAAATGGAGAAAAAGTAAAATGAAAACAGTTTTTTAGTCATAAATTAAAAAATTATTATTAACGATGAGTGGGCCTTCTCTACAATGAATTACCATCATCTCTTATAACTGCAATCTGTGAAGTATTAATACTAGTAGTAATTACTTTTAATTTACTAATGATGAAGAGGTTAGCTTAGCAAAGTTACGGAAAGACGCATTAAAACTCGAACAGACTAACAGTAAAAATTTCATCAACCTGTAAGTCTAATTTTGGGAATGATTGATAGCTTCACTAATAACCAACTGAACTAAAAATAGGCACACTGTTAACTAAATGAATAATCATAAATATTTTTAGATACGACAAACTTATAACATAATTTGGGAAGTTAAAAACTCTACATAATTTGATTGCAAAATTGTTATGAAAATCAAATGAAAAGAAAATCAAATACATACATTTCGCAGTTAAATGTGATTCGTGTGAGAAATTCGTTATAAAGCGATTTATGCAAACTATTCTATATATAATAATAACAACTCGTTTAAGCATAAGTCTGCATTCAGTGGACTATAAAAATATCTGATTTAACAAAATACATTTCCATTTCGCATACAAATTATATAAAAATATTTTCATTCCTTAAATAAAATTCGCATTTTATTAATTCTATTCCAATCTCTTATCACTTTTTTGCATACGTACGTACTGTACTTCACTGTACTCACCTGCACTTTTCCAGTCGCAGCGTTTGGGTGTGTTGACCCGTATTCACAATGTACTTCCATTCTCCAGAGGCAGCCTTGGCCTTTTGAGGGCGAGCGTAGCGTACAACACTTTGGCACATGCCACCTGCGCTGCCCTCATCCTCGCGTCTAAAAGAAATGTTAAGAATATTAGCTGAATTTAAATTATATAATCTTCTCTTACCGCTTTTTGTTGACAATGTAATCATCGAATTCGTCGAACTCGAGATTGTTGTTGGGTTTGTCGTAGAATTCGGCCAAAAGGGCGCTCATTGCATTCTTGTGTCGTCGAATGCTGCCCATGATCTGTTCACTGTGATAAGTTGAGAGTGAGGAGAGTAGAAAGTGTTTAACTGGAGGCCAGTGGCAAAAGGATTAGTAGAACCACCGTAACCACTAAGTATACATGTGCGCTTGAGGATTGTGGACGTGAAATAAATTAAATATTTATTTAAGCTAAATAAGTAAATAAATACGATTACAACTAAACTAGATTAACTAGGAGGTACAACTGAGGGAACCATGAGCAACCGTGGGGCCAACCCAAAAGCCAGCTAACTAACTAAGTGGATCTTACAGCGGATAATCATCGGTACGAATGCACATGTTGTTGGTGAACCTTTCGCATTTCTTGTGCGAAACCACGACGGGATTGTGGGAACTGGCCGATGTCTTGGGTCTGCCACGGCTGTGGATTGAACTCTGCACACGCTTTCGCTTGATTGGTGGCATCTTTTGACTGTGTCGCTTGTTGCTGTTGAGGCGGTAACGTGGGCCGGCAATAAGTTCTTCGGGGCTGGGCAGCGGCTCCTCTTCAGTGCTGTTGCCATTGTTCAACAAATAATTACGCTCATCCGCGATGATCAGTGGGAGTTCAGTGCCATTAAGGCCGGCGAAGGCGAGATTCTCGATTTCCTCATAGGATAGAGTGGAGCTAGGTAGTGATTCAGAGGCAGTGGTAGGCTGACTGCTTGCTGGCTGTGTGGCTCCGCCAGTTGGCTGCTCAAAGGCCGTCGTGTTCAGTTTGATGGTCCGCCCAGCGGCACCGCCCAGCAGCTGCTGTTCCGTAACCGAAATAGGCACTGAGCGCGTTAGTTTATGCACAAATTCATTGGCTGAACGTCTCATACGCTGGCCATGAATTGAGCTGGAATTTGAGTTAGGGCTTGGGCTAGCACTGGGTGTGGCTGCTGTGGGTGTGCCCGCTGTAGGTGTGGCTGCCGCGAGTGCTTCATTGATCATCTGTGGATCCAACAGCTCCGATTGCATTTCATCGAAGAAGTCCTCCAGCGACGAGGCAACCTCCTCTGGCTTTGCGCTCACATCAATAGTGCCCACACTATCATCCTTTTCCGACTCCTCAATTGTCAGCACATCTTTTCGCTTCTGCAACGGAGTGTGTTTCAAAGCAGCAACTGTCAAATCGTTGCCCAGTTGAATGTACTTGCGCGCTGAATTCTTCACGAGATTGGCCAGATCAAAAACAATTGGCAGTAATAGCTTCTTGTCATCGCCGAACATCCTACGCACCTGAAACGTCATTAATAATCAGTATCAAATATGCAATTTCAATGCATTAATTTCTTAAGCAGCTCACCTGCTCTAGCCTGAGCTCGTGACCCTGATGGGCATTCATTTGTACTGAAATAAGAGCCGATAGCGCCAAACGTTGTTGGGAAGAGAGCACACGTAGTATGGGCATAACTTCTGCAAATTTCTGGCGCAGCGCCCGATCCGTGAGAGCCTTGGACAAGGCATTGCGTAGAACCTTTCCACGCCAGTCGAAGGGCGGGAGCTGCTTTTTAGGCTCCGGTTCATCCAAATCGACACTAAAGTCCAGCATATTGTCCTCCAGTTTCTTTTCCGACTGCTGCGCTTCCTGCTCATCCTCGAGCAGCCAATCATCTAAACCTGAAGTGGCATCTGTATCTTTGGCATCAGCAAAATCAAAGTCCAGCAGTTCATCCTCGCTTGCGTTGGTCAAATCTAAATATAGCACACAATAGAGCAGCGCCCAGAAGAGGCATCCAAATGCGCGGCCAGCTTTCATTTTCGCTGTTGGAGGGGACGACGACGCTGCAAGCAAAGCAAAAGCAAACGAAAGTTAATGGGAAAATGGGCGGTTAGATTGCAGTTATTATAACAAAATTAAATTCAACCAAAAAAAAAAAAAATAAAAGATTAAAACATAAACAATAATAATGGCAACAGCAATAATAGAATTTCGGACAACATAAAACAAAACACACACAATTTGTTATGCGTCGCACGCTTTCGACAGCGCACATTCTGAACGAAAGACTTAGGCAACGAACTTTTGCTTTCATTGCTTAGATTTGAATTTGTGTCGTTCGCCTTTCCAACGAAAGTAAAAGCCATTAACAATTGTAATAAAATCGTAAGCATCGCAGCACAACACGCCCAACCACCGAGCCACCAAATCACAGCACAACCACTTCAACTCCGTGTCAGCGTCATAGCCATAATCATAATCAAGTCATGGTTGTGGCTATTACAGCAGCTCCTGCAACAACTACAGGTACAACTTCAGGCTTAGCTTTGGCTTTTAGGTAATCGCCATTGCCATTGCCACTGCCATAGCCGCATTAGTGGCTCTCGTCTTCTTCTTGCCCGCTCAACAAGGCGTGAAGCACCAAACAACTCATAAATGTCGTTGTTAGTGTTATATTGCTGGTTGTTGCTGCTGCTGTTGATGTTGTGGTTGTTGTTGCCGCTACAGTTGCTAATGGCTAACTGGAAGTTGTGCATTCAGCAGTCATAAATCACACAACCTGTGTAAGCTTTGATCTATGCATCAGGGTATGTGCGTTTGATAATATTGTTGTTAAACTTTGCTACAACACATCTAGTCTTTTATATAAAAGTGTATTCGCACTATAACATCTTCTTTAAAGCGTGTGGTTTTGGAAGACTACAAATTCAATTCAACTTAAATAAATAATTTATTAATATGTTTTTTGCTACTTCCTGAAATCTATTTCAATGTAAATAATTAATATAGCATTTAAGGCACTTTAAACTGTATTTTAAGTCTGCAATCCCAACAACAACAATCTGACAGTAACTATTTCTGTTTTTTTTAGATTCGAGCTGTCGTAAGCTCACTTTGTTGCCTAGTGTAATATAGTAGATATTAATGAACTGTAGCTACTGTTTGTGAATAGATAAGTGATTTCATCACAGTTAAGCCAAGACTCGAGCATGCCCTTAGTTGAACTCTTCTGCTATGAATCCCTGCCGCACAACGCAATGATGCCCCCATGTAATGCATTCGAAAGTGCTCCGTCAATGAATAGCAGACAATGGCCTGGGAGCCGGAGCTGACAAATTCAAATGCTTACTACAGTCAGGCATACAGGCATACAGCTCCTTAAGGCTTTGCCTGTAGACAGCCTACAGCTGCGGCAATCGTTTTGCAGATGCAGACGGTGTTGACCTTTAGTGCAGTTGAAAAGTGAAAACGTACCGCCGGTTGTTTTATCTATCGACTGGTTGACAGTTTAGAAAAGGCAACAAGCGACAATAACGCTGCCAGGAGCCTGCTGCCAAAACAAGTCACAAGGCCAGACAAAGAAGAAGAAAAAAATGTAAACAAAAAGACGATTCGTGAATAAAAACTTATGGCACATCTTCAGGTTGCAGCTTGGACGCCCCCAGCTGCCAACGAGCTGAGATTTGTGTGCATCGTTTCGTGCTTTCCGTGCGCATCTTTGCGCCATAGTCTTTAATTTATTTTGCACACCTGTGCAGAAGGCAATAGCATTGCCAGGCTTAATGGCCAAGAGAAAGACCTTATCGCTTCTGGTTTTGTGTGTGTGTGTGGGGTGCCTTTTTTAGCATATGACACTGAGAAAGTGATGCTATAATGCCATGATGCCAGATATAAATCAAATTAAACCAATAAGGCGCAGCAATTCCCATCGGGCATTTTGGTTCCCAGGCGTGTGGGCGCCCGTATGAGTAAAAGTGAATACTCGTGAGTATTCAAATTTCTGAAATGATAGAGATGTTGCAGCTGCTGTTGCCGTTGAAATTGCATTTGTAGATGCAGATGTTGAATGCAATTTCACTGCAAATTCTTTGGCTAACGTTAATTAGCTTATAATTCGCGTGCGTTGCCACTGAAACGGGGCCAGTCAAAAACACAGCAAGCCGTTAAAACAACAACAATAACCACTGGAGTAGCAATGAAAAGCAGCGAATTAAAGCACAGCAATGAAAGAAACAACCGAAGCAAGAAAGTCGTCGAGAATCCTCTAAGCAGACGCCAAGCTGTGGCAACAACAACAACAACTAACCGACTAACCTAGTAAGAGCAGAACCCGCAGAACGACCTAGACAACTTAAGATCGGAGATCTGTTTGAGCAGTCACTCCATTATAAGCACTCAAATATTGACGACGCGTGCTGACAAATTCAATTTGCCGGTCCTAAACGAAAGACTTAGGCAACGAACTTGACACTTCATGCGAACAAAAAAACCAAAAACAACAACAAAAACACGCACGCATGCATACCTTAACAAGTTGACACAATTTCCTCGGGCGCAAAGAATAAAAAAAACGTACATAAAAAAGAATTCAAATTTTGGTGCGTCGCTGTCATTGTTGTTGTTTTTGTTTCTTTTAGAAAGTTGTTTCCATTTCACATATTTGGCTAACAAAAAAAAAAAAAAAGGCAAATAAAACGAAGCATTTAAAGATTCCATTTTCGATTTTCGTCTTATGATTAATTTATTAAACGAGGCTGACAAGAAATCACCTCGGTTACTTTGTAGCTCTATCTCCAGTATCTGTAGCTTCGTATCTGTATCTTTATGTTAAGCTCTGCTTTGGCCCGTTTATTTCCTGTTCGCGCGATCAGAGAACCCAATGCTGTTTCACTCCACTTTAAGTGGCTAATTTTCACTTTTTATGTCTGCCACTTCGTTTATCATTTATTTCTCTTTCTGCTTCTTTTTTTTTTATTTTGTTTAAACGCAAATTTTCACAGATTTCACACGCGCCTTAATTTGCAGCTTACGCTGGAAGATTTTCTATACTGAACACACACACTTCTCGCTGTCAGCGAGAGGCCGAAACTGTCTAGTAGAGAGTAGAGCAAATCTTTAGTCTTAAGACTACAACATCAACTTGAAGAAACGTGCACAGCTGCCGCTAGCACGACTTAACGCTTTCAACACTCGCCGCAGACTGTTCGCTGTAACTGCTGACAGAGCTGCTTCTGCTCTGCTTCTGCTTCTGTCTCTGCCACTGCCACTTCCACTGCCACGGCGACTGTTGGCGCCGCTGTTGGCTGGTTCTGTTGCTGCTTCTGCTTCTGTTGGTGCTTCTACTTCTGCCTTGCTTGCCTTGCAATTTGGCGTTGCGACGTGTTTTTTGCAATCAATTGCCAATATTTTAATTGCCTTTCTTTTGCAGCGCGCGTTCAGTGAACCGTTAAAATTCAATTAGTTAAATAGCTCGCACGTAATGCGGAAGTTTGCCGTTTCACGCTCGTTCACGCCTGTTCACGCCTCATTACAAAGTTCGTGTTTTAAGTCTTTTGTTTTGGGGCTGTGGGTCAGGAAGCAAAAAAAGCATTCCCTCTAACGGAAGCATGACAAACAGCTACTAATTGCCCATATTCGCCACCGATGCTTGCCAAACCGTTGAAATTACCAATCAACTGTCCAGGGGTCAAACCCTGAGCGGCTCACAGTGTAAATCAATTTCAACAAGTCGCCACATGCAGCAGTCTGGCACAGAGTTGAGCAGTCTTTACTTTCGTTTTACAACAAAAACAGCCCTCGGCAAATGACTTTAACTGCACTTTAAATGCCCTCCGACAATAAAAAAAGTTTACTGATTGAACTGCAGCTCCCGGCTTCGGCTATTGCTCTATTAATGGTATTTTCGGGGAGAGTTCAACTTTCAGGGAAAGGGGGCTTTTGTCGTCTCGCTTTTGTGCGCTTTATTGTTATTTTTTTTATCATTTGGTGAAATAATTAAAGACTGTTAAGTATTTTAATGTATTTTTTGTTTTTGGATTTTGCCTCAGGCCCAGCCGCACTTTCAATTGCTATTTGAAATAGTTTTCTTCACACTTTCTTGGTAACCACAGTGCGAAAACGGACTGCATTTTCACGCAATGCGTTTTCATCTGCTTAAGCCTATCTACGCACATTAAATTTATGTCCATTATCCATATTACCGCATCGTTGACGATTCATTTTATTGCAGAGTCATCAATCAGCAATGCAAAACTTTTCCGCTGTTTTCCCATCTTCACTGGCCATAGAAAAATAGCACTAAGTTTGACTAATTTGCAAATAACTTGTAAGTATATTATATTTATGTTGTTGTTTTGGTTGTTGTTGAAAATATCATCAGTTGCCTGATTTATTGCCTAACTTAAGCCACAATAAACAAACGCGTTACCTTTGTGCAAGTGAACTTTAACTGTGATTAGCTAAAACTCAAGTCATTAATACGCAGCATGAAATGCACAACGATTGCCACTAGCTGTTAATTATGTGCAAAGACAAGTTTTATTTGCTGCCAGTGAACTTAGCAAACGCCTGAATTGCCTTCCGGTTTTAGCATTTATCAAGGCAATAATAATAAACAGTTATCAAAATAAATATTTATTATATTATCTTTACGTACTGTTCGTGGGACTTTTTTATTACATTACTCGTATTTTAATTAATCAATTGAGCGAATGAAATTTGGGTTTTTCTTTTTTAAATCTTATTTTTAAACGTCTTAACGATTTTTAAATTAGTGGTTCGCAGTGAACGGAACTTGTTGCAGTGGCCACATGGCAGAAAACGGTTGCCAACTCTTTTCTTGCTAAGTGGCAAGCTTACGGCAAACAGCGCTGCCAGTTCGTTGGAAAAAAGTTGACCCAATAGTTCGTTCATATTGATCGTGTAGACACATTAAAGAATCTTAAAACACATAAAGTAAATTGAATAAAAATGCTAAATTAAACAAAGACTAAATAAAAACAATATTAGGTATATATATTGTATGAAAAATGGTTCGGATATAAAGAAGTTATGAAAATTAGCAGCGTAGAAGATAATATACAATTAATTCGGCATTTTATACAATTAATTGTTGTATTTGACTGACAAATGTTTGGTGCAAATTTATGTGACAGGGTTAAAGAGGTATCTCCGTCCGCATAAAGTATTTATATTTATGTAGGTTTCCAGTATCACAACTCGGTCCGTGTGTCTGTCCGACCGTCAGTATAGCGCTCCGATCTTAGTTTTAATAGTAAGTTGAAACCCGTAGCCTTGGCATACATGATAAATAGACTTAACTCTAAGTGTCCTGTTGCAGAATGATCGGATAATTACCTCGGAAGCAATTAAAGAAACAAAACTGTTTGCTCGGAAATACATTTTAGTATATTCCTGGGTATGTCTTAGTCATGCATACTCAATTGGATAGCTTTTACTTCTTTATATAATTCAATGTGCACTCGTTGATAATTGTAATTAAATAAAAGATAAATCATTTGGTGTAAATAGTATAATTATTATATTTTTTGCGTTTAATTAATTTATTTGTACAATTATGTGTGTATTTCTATATCGATATCAATAAAATTAAAACCTATGCGATAGAATAATTTTCAAAAACTAAATTGTGTGTGCCAAATTTCGGTGTAGTCAACTCGTCAAACGAATCGGCTCAACTTGAAGATGAATTTTTAGATACAGACTAGAAGAACTAAGTGACTAATATCAACTAAGCACAAGTAGCGCCAATTTTTAATAAAAATACAAGTCCTAAATGATTAATTATAATAAACATTTGCAACAAAATACAAATACAATATTTACAAAGAGCTCTCAAAGCTGCTGGCAAAGCCGAAATCGAAACGAAATTATAACGATACGAATCGAATCTAAACAGGAAAAAGATACAAAATACAAATAATACTGCTCGACAAGCACGCGAATTTCGAAATAGTATAGTGAAACAGATGTTGAATGGATCGAAGTAAATGGGGAATGCTGATACTGATGCTGATGAGCTTGATGTACTAATTAGTTGGTGGGCAATGGCGACGTGGTATGCAAGTGGATGGTGATTTGTGGTTGGAAAGGGTGATTCAGTCAACGTCATATTTCGCATTCAAACTCTGAGATGCGGTGGTTGAAGTAAACAACGCCATGTTCGAGATCCTCACTGAAACCGCTCACATCCATATAGTCCGAGGCCGCGGAGTCATCGTCGACCCATTTATGCAGTGATCGTGTGATCTCCAGACGCGACTGGGCGAACGAGGGACGCATGTGTGGTTCCTTATGCCAACAGCGTGACATGAGATTGTAGAACTCATGTCGACTCTCCTTAGGTAACTCTGGACGCAAGCCCTGTGGCACACGTCGTATTACCTCGCGGCCAGTAAGATGGGAATACGGCGTTGAACCTGTAAGATGAATGCAAAATTATTAAAAGTTATTCCCAATTAAATATTCATAAATGTTATCCTACCCAGTGTAGCAATCTCCCAGAGGACAATGCCAAAGGCCCAGATGTCCGTTTCGGTGGTAAACATATGAAACTGTAAACTCTCCGGCGCCATCCAGCGAATGGGGAGTGCATGACGCTTTCCAATCGTATCGTGGCCATGGGACTTCTTCTCCGAGTGTGTATGATCCTTGGAGCAGTTACCATTCTGGCTCTGCCCAAAGGTGTGTTGCCAATGCTGTAGAATGTAACGACTGCCAAAGTCAAACTTGAACTTTGCCGCATTGCTACGTAGTATATCGTTGGCAGCATTTTTCTCTAGCTCCTTGCGCATGCGCTCTGCATCCAGATCAATAGACATACCGAAGTCACAGATCTTGCACATGCCATTGTGATCCAATAACACATTCCGCGCTGCAAGATCACGATGCACAATCTAAGGAACAAAAGGAGGAACAATATATGAAAAAGCTGCTCAGATTAGAGTTGAAAAACTGCGTTTACCCTGCGCCCGGCTATGTACTCCATGCCACATGCAAGGTCCAACGCAAAGCCCGCTAAAGTGCGTGGGGAAAGCGGTGCAAGGCTGCGTCCACCTGGCACTGAGGCAGGCAGTATATTTGTGGCGCTGCGTGCGGCGCGTAGCAGGGATAAAAGACGTCCTCTCATCGCATACTCCATGATCAGCATATGCGGCTCTAGAAATGATAGATGAATAAATAAATATACGACTAACAACGCTCTTCTCGAGACTGCTCGACAATGAGATACTCTGTGCTCAGCACTAACACACTGCTAAACGTATTCAGCTTTCTATAACCTAATGAGTGGCAGACCCCATGAATCCTTGAACATGACGAGCTGAGCTAATATAGCCTTGTCCTGTCTGCTCTATTCAAAGTAGTCTCTCAGTTTTGAAGCAATCTTGATCAAACTTAGCTCAACAAACATAGGAATGATCTGTTGCAAATCAACGTTTGGTTCTTCACTAATCTTACAGATTATGAAATGGGTATCAAGTCGCCCCACTATATCATGTAACTGTCATAGGAATTATCGGTCCAAGATTAACCTTTTGCAGGAAAAACTTTGTTGTTTCTTGAGATATCGGAACCAATCTGAGAACAAAACGCTCCAAGCTCATATAGGAAAGTATAAATTGAATGTAAGCCTCTGCAATACGAAATCTTCCTTCCATTCCTAGTCTTCCTCATTTCGCTCTTTACTCTCAGTTGTCACTTAAATAACTTATGTAAATATTATTCCATCAGGATTGATCTTCCACAGATGGAAAAACAGTCTAAAATATTGTAAGTCGACTCTTTTTCTATGCTTATCATGTGTATATTATTTCTGAACTGGAGGACTTACCGCTTTCGACGCAGGCACCCAACAGAGTGACCACATTCTGATGCGAACCAAGTTTGCGCATTATGTTGGCCTCATCCTTGAGGCTCACCTGAGCGCTGCAAGCGCGTATTGTCTTTACGGCAACAATGCGTGTGGCGCCAAAGTGGCCACTCAGATCATCCGCCTCGGCTTTCCACACCTGCCCGAAGTTTCCCTCACCCAACAGACTCTTCAACCGGATGTTGCTTCGTTCAAAGTCTTGGAATTCGCTGGACAACAACGATTTGTCATCGTATCGATTGTGATTAGCATCGCGTGCCTGTTGAGGCTGTTGTTGTTGTTGTTGCTGCTGCTGCTGAGAGATGGACATGGGCATCGCCTGTTGATGATGATCCACCTCATCATCATCGTGTTCCATCTGATATTTAGAGTCTACTTTCTTGACCGGACTTATGGGCTGTTGATCTGCGATGCAAACGTCAAATACCTCGTCCTGTTTGGCCTGACGTCTAACCATATAATTTCGTACCAAGTATAGCATGATGGCAACCAGCGGCACCACTCCCACCGCCACCAGCACCAAAGTGACCAAATTCATGCGCCTCATTTCCAGATTCACATCACGCTCATCCGCAATCACCGTGGAACTCACATCCGACGGAGTTGAAGATGAAGATTCCACAATTCCAATGAATGTATTTCCGGAGACTGATGGTGCTCGTGGTGCTGGCGTTGTGGGTCGTGGATTCACTGTGGAACGCACTGAGGTGAGCACTGTGGTGCGAAGTATTTTCGAATTCGAACTTGAGTCTGTGGTGTGGGACAGGTGGGTGCGTGGTGTCGCCTCACAGTTGGCGGTGCTATTGCAGAAGATAATGAGATTATTCTGATCCTCGATGTTGATCTCTTGAGTCAGAGATGGTCCCAAGGCACGTAGTCGTTCAGTGTCCTCCTCAATGATGGTTTTCTGTTTTGCGGCACTGCTTGCTGCAGTTGTGGTAGTTGTAATGCTTGTGGTGGTGCTTGGTGATGCAGTTGTTGTGCTGCTGGTGCTTGTGGTTGTCGTTGTCAAAGGTGTCGTTGATGTGGTTGTCGTTGTGGTACTTGTCGTGGTGGTTGTTGTGGATGTCGTTGTGGTTGGTTTCTTAGTCGTGCTAGTTGGCGCTGTGGTTGTTGTCGTAGTGCTAGTGGTGCTGCTGGTGGTGCTTGAACGTTCAGTAATCAACTCTGGTTGCGTCTCTGGCTCTCCTTGAGCGACTGTGGTTTCCTCCTCGGCACTCAGCACCGTTATGATGAGTGGTGTCGAGGAAGCCAAGGGTTTGCCAGCTAAACGCCGCACCAACGTGGGCTTTGGCAACTCAGCTTCACTTTCAAGCTGCTTCTGTTCTAATGAACTTTCAACCTGAGCCGCAGTAGGTCTCCCTGAACCTACATAGCGTGTTCTGCTGATGGGTGACGCTGCGGGAGCTACTAGCGGTACGGTGGGAGCCACACCACGATCTCGCATGTGGTACTTATAGCGACTTCGACTGCGTTCCACAGCCGTCAAAGGGCGACGAGTTGAGATGGTGGGTTTTGCTGTAGATTCAGCTGTCGGCACCAGATTTGAGGTGGTGCTCTGAACCGCTGAAACCTCCAGCACACGTGGATGTTCATCATCGCCATCGGCTGCTCTAATCGTCAATGCACCGGGCTTCAGAGGAGGCAACTTGGCGCCAAAGTAAAGATAAGGCTGCAATTCATCATCGTCCTCGTCGTCATCCTGCTCCATCGATGTGGTTGCCAGAGTAGCTGTAGACGCTGGCTTACCACGTCCACGCTGCTTACCCCCGGCCGGCGACTTGGCGACATCCGCAATATGATTTAGTGTATCATTTTGCTCCTTAGCAACCACAAAGAGACCATGCGAAGACTCATCGCTGAAGAGAATCTCGTTGGTATCACGTTCCCCAGTGGCCACGCTTACCTTGCTGGGTGTACGCAACACCACCGAACTGCTGTTGGTTGTTGCCATTGCCATGCGAGTGAAGTTCGCACATTGCCGCATGCAACTAGCGGTGGTGCGACGAGTGAAATTCTTCGTGCAATTGCGTATGCACACCGAACGTGGATCACTGGGTGACTTCGAGGTGCTTTCCACCGACGCCGCGGCAGATGAAGTGGCGCTACGTCCAGTGGTGCCGATGTGAGTGCGAAAACCGCCACGATGGAGAGCCGACCGTCGAGCGGCCAGAACATTCATTAGCTTACGTTCTCGCTCCTGGGCCGAGTTGTGTGGTGCAATCGAGGGACGATTGGCAGCCGCAGGCCGGTATGTGGTGGGTTTCTCGGCAACCACATCTGTAAAAAGACAAAAAATAGGAGAATATGTTAGAAGTGATTATATAAGACATATCTACATAAGAGCCACACCAAAGCTAACGTTTTTTACTGTTGGTCTTATACAACGCGTCGTATACTTTATGCTTGAAATCGTGACGTGTATTGGAAAAACAATCTTGAAGAATGGGAAAGATAAACAGTGCGTCAGCAAAGCATTAAATCAACAACATTAATACGAGGCATAAACTCGTTTCTTGATCGTTCGTCTCTCTTTCTCGGCCATTAATCAGCGAGCGTTTTAGGTGCGTTTCTTAGCCTAGAAATTTCAGTTAGCCAACTGGTTCACAATTCGTTGTAGCCTCTTGACATGTCGCTGTTGTAGCAAAGGCAGCTGACTAATTAGCCTGACACACAAATTGGTGGCAAAACGTTGATGTTCTTTCTGTCTTTGCCCCAAAGGGGCACAGCTGCTGTTGCAGTTGCCGTTGCCACTGCCACAACTAGCCATTGAGTGGGCTTTGGCCAAATGTAATGCTGCCGCTGTTTGGGCCATGAATCATTGAAGCGATTATCAAGCGGGTTGCTTGCACAATTGTTTAATTTTCACGTTGCCATTAAAACTGCCAAAACGACCGGCAACAGCCAAACAATGTTAACAAACACACACAATTTGCTCTTGCCGTTTGTTGCTGCTGCTGTTGTTGTTGTTGCTGTTTTTCACAAGCATTTAGTTCATTGGCTTACAGTTTAGGCCAAGGTTAGGCCTGGCATCTCAAGCGCGGCGACTAGAACAAGCGACAAAACTAACTCTGCCGCTTTTTGGCCACTGCAGACGTCGCTTTGGGTTAAGGCTTGAATTTGGATTTTGGATTTAGATTTGGGCTTGGAGCTTGATGCCTGACGCTTGAAGCATTGAGCGCTGGGGCCCAAGTTCGAGCTTCGTTGGCTTCTCCATTAACTGCACTCCACGTTGGACTGGCTGGCTAGTTTCCATTGTACAATACAATCACAGTGCGCCCCATTTGGGCGTCGCGTCACGTCGCCTCGCTGCCTTCAACAGAACCCACAACGACAACAACAATGGCAACACCAACAACGGCAGAAGCAACAACAATAACAACAGCAACTGATTGCGACTGCCATTTCTGCTCTGTGTTGTGAGACACGGGCGTTTGCTGTGCCTACCAGAGTTATTGTTATACTCTAACTGAAGCTACTAAGACTTTATCATTGGATGTGTTACACAAAACTATAAAGTAAAGTCTAATTGATGTAAGAAAAAGTTTTGTCGAGAAAAGAAATTTGTCTCTTCTAGAAAGAGAAATAATGAAAAGAGTCAGAGAGACAAAGATGAATGTAATAGAGATTGATAGTAATGGGAAAGCAGACATATAATCAATGGAAAATTGAAATAAAATGAAAGGAATGAGGAAAGAATGATACAATGAGACCTTATCGAAATTCAGAGGATGGAGGAGAAATAGTAAGATAGAGTACTCAATAATCTGTGCATTTTTACTCAATTCGTCTCAACCAGACTTTTTTGCTTTTGTGTTTAGCTCATGGTGGTGGTAGTGGTGCAGGCAAATTAACTTGGCCGCGCAACTTCTTGGCATTAGCTATGCTGCTGTTGTGGCCATCGTTGTAGTTGTCGTTGTCGTTGTCGTTGTCTCTGTTGTTGTCGTTGCTCTTGGCATGCGTTGTGGAATTTTAATTTGATTTTGGTCATAGACACGATTTTGTTTTTGGGCTGCGACTGCACGAAGCGAACCAAAACGAAACGCAAGTCGAAATTAACAACAAAATGGTCAACTAACCAAACAGTCGAATTGAAACATTGAAACATTATTTCAAAAGAATTCTCCCATCTTATTTGGCAAATTCGAATTCTGAAATGCTTAACTTAGCTTAGACGGGTGTGCTTACATAATGTCCCAAGCAATACTTAAAATACTTAAAACGAAAAAAAAAGTGTGCAATAATACGAGTAAACACGTCAAGTTATTAATCTTCAGTTTGCGACAGCGTGACTAATGTCAATATTTGCTTAAAGCTTATTGCCAGATTTTTGGCTGTTTATGTGAAATTTAATTGCCAGCAATTTGACCAATCACAGTGCGCACAATGGGCGAAGTTCTAAGCCAAATTGACGATTTGGCTGATGGCCGACAGAAGCTAAAGAGCCTTCACTTGCCTTCAGTTCCACTTCCACAAAAGCACCAAGGCTCCCACGAGCTGGCTAGCTGAGCTTATGGCCTTTGTTTTGGCCATTAATTGTTTATTTAAGCCGCCACTATATGATGCCTGATTTAATTACATTCGAATTGAATTCGAGTGCTCATAAGTGTATTTATAAACACTCGAAATACTTTTTGGTTTGGGGTATTAGCGCTTGAATGAATCGCATGTCTTTTGCTTTAGAACTTTTAATTATAAATAAATTACAAACACGAGTGGGTAGCCATTGGCTAATTGACAGACTGAAAGGCTGACAAGTTGACAAACTGACTGACAGCATCGACTAATGCACAAGCAATTGTTGTGTTACGATATTTTGTTAGTTTAAACTAACTTATTTAATGGTGTCATATTTAATGTTATGAAATATTATACAATGAACAAACACAAACAAACACACACACACACACACACACATACGCTCAGCTATCTCTGCCTATGACATTAATATCAATCATACGCAACGTTGCACATGTCATAATCAAAAGAGTGTACCGCATTTTTGGGCTTAATTTGCTGAATGAAAATAAAATTAATTATAGAAAAAGTGCTGAAAATATTTAATTGTTATTTAAATTTTTTGCTGCATAATCACGATGGAAAACTCCACAGAACATTAATATTAAATATGTAAAATATTCTCAGAATTGTTTGCTAATTTGAGCGTAGTGAAAAGTCTCAAGTTATTAGCTGCTTTTTGTTCTTACGTTAACTTCACGATTTACTGCCGCGAATGTGGCCTTGAAAGGATAAATTTATATGAATGTTTTTGATTAGTTTTTGTTACATTTCTGCACAAACAATTGTGACTAATTGTGAATCATTTCCGCTAGAGCCAAAACCACAACAACGATTCAATAAAACGTAAACGAGTTAAATACAAATATAAGAAAAAGAAATAACAAAACTTTCATTAATTCATTGGCACTAATTCACGTGGTGCAGAGCAGCAGCAGCTTCACTTTTGCTTCACTTTTGCTTTCTTGGCTCTGGCTCTGGCTTTGAGTTTGCTTTTGCTTTTGCTTTTGGCCTGCTCATAAATACAATTTTTAAATGCCGCCTTGGCTTATAACAAAACTTTCTCCATGCGCGCTTTCGTTGCACTTTTTTTCTTGCCAGCCTTTTTGCATTGCAATTTCTTAATGTTTTTTTGTGTATTTTCTTTTAGTTTAGAGTTGTTGTTGCTGTTGTTATTTACACGCTGCACCCTACAGCTTGGCTGCCCACGTTCATGGCTAAAACTTGTTTGTTGGCCCGCAAAGCAGACAGACATGCAACAGGCACGTTTTAGTCGAGGCGATCGAAAGCATTTCTAATGTGAAATCGAAACATGCAACAAAATGCCAAAACCAGCTAGCAAAGTGCCGCAAATTTGTGCAAGCATAACGTTGCAATAGCAACATCAATAGCAGCAACAATAGCAACAACAGCAGCTCTGCCAAAGTTGGCAGTTCATGTGCGTGACATTTCGCCTTAACTGGAGTTAAGGCTGGAATTGGAGCTTGGAGCTTGGAGCTGGAATTGGAATTGGGACCGGAGTTGGGCCTCTTGTAGGTGCAGTTAAATGCAGGAAATGTTGCAGACGACATCATCTACAGCAACAACAACAGCTGCCGTGAGAAAGCTAAAGAAATGGCAAAGGTAAAACAAAATAATACAAAACCATTGCGGATGTCAATGCGGAAATCAAAGTAAAGTTGTCGTGAAATGCCACTAAGTGTTGCACCCGTTGCTGTTTTTAGCTGCATCTGCTTCCTGGTTAAATCAGTTAACCCTTGGCTGAGCCTTGAGCGCTAAAATTGACCTGGCCAACAACTGCCAACTGCCAACTACAAGCTGCCTTACTGACCTTTTGCGCAATCACAAATGAGACTTGAAACTTTGCAAATGTGTTTTTGTTTTGCTATGGTTTTTAGAACTCCGACAATATGTTAAATGATCAATGACATCAACAACAATAACAACTGCAGCAGCATTGGATAATTGCAAAGTTCATTTTGTTTCTGTATCTTTTCCTTCTCTTTTTTTGTGTTTCATTTTTTTTTTTTTTTTTTTTGAGTTTTTGCTGCGACCATTGTACGAGGTTTGGGGGCTTCCGTTTATTTGTCTGGCTTTGGCTTTACGAATTCAGTGCGAGTCGCTTGGGTCGGTCTGAAAAGTTTTTCAATAGGCAAAGTTGTTGCCTTCGTTGTTGTTGTGCATTGAGGCGTTGCAAATGGCTGCTGCGGGGCGTGTCACATGTTCGTCATCATCAACAACAAAACAACAACAATAACATCGAGTAGCATCCAACAACGCTCCCATCAGCAGCTTGTTGCACACTTTTACGCAATGTAAAAACTGATTTTTGTAGTCTTTTTTTCTGTGCCCGCGACCTGCCTGCAACTTTGGCATCATTAGTTAGTTGGCCGCTTTCTTTTGTGCCCCAAAATTAGGTTCGTCTCCCTCCGCTCAACTAAATCATGTAAGCTCAAACCTCAAACCTTATGTAATGTCCCACGACTTTGGGTCAGCTAAGAGTTTAATTAATCATATAAAATATTTAAAAAAAATGTGAAGAAAAAGAAAAGAAAATTAGCCAAAACTTTATGACAAAATGAAGAGGAGGAGAGTTCAATAAACTTGGTCAGTTTTGATCGTTACTGGTCGCTTTGATTAGTCGCATTTTGCAATGCAAACTACAAACTAATGAAAATGAAATTATAAACATTTTATGTAAACATCAAAAATGCCAAAAACAAAATAGCGAAAAGCAAGCGAAACCAAAGTCGAATTCACCAACAGCTTTTTAATAGCCGTGCCATGTGGTCACCGCACACCGCACACAAATTACGCGTTTCATTTCCTTTTCCTTTGTGCGCCGACTAGCAGCATAAACAACAACAAATAGCCACAAAATAATAGCAACAAATATAGTTTTAAATCAAAAATCAGTTGGTAAGAGAGGGAGGAAACAGCCTCCAAGTATCCAAGATAGATAATGCAAAAGAAAAAGCTGGAAAATCTGTATAAAGTTAAATGCGAAAATGGCATAAAAGATAAGTCTCAAATCAGTAATTATTGATCAGAATGGAAGAAATAGTTATATGTAAGCAAGAGTTTAACAAGCAAACCTAAGCTTAGCCTAACTCACATTAAACTCAAAGAGTCTCAAAGTAATGTGCAAACTTGTATAAGACTAAGACTAAAAGCTGGGCCTAAAGTCTCCTGTGTGTATGTTTACGGTTAAAAAATACACTAGCCCAATGCATAAAGAAAACATATACGTATTTATTGATGTTTTTTTACTTTTGGATAAACATAAATAAAAGACGTAACGCGGTAGGCACTACAAACTACAGACTGATGTTTACGCTATTACGTACATATGTGGTAAAGTATTTTTTCCCCATACTTTAACTGGTAACTGGGGTTTTTTGAGTGATAGTGGCTGAAACAATGATTCATAATCACATATAGTCGTATGTGTAGCTGCTACACCCACTTAAGTGCCGCCAAAAGCACAGTCTCAACTAAGAGTTGGCAATAGCTCAGCGTATGAGTTATAGATGCCCACATTGCACATACGCCATGCAGTACAGCAAAGAGAGAAGCGAAGAGATGAGAAGAGAAGAGAAGAAAAAGATCTGCAGACGTTGCAAGTAAATGTTGCAAGCGTTGCACTTGGCAGCTAGTTGTTTTACTGGCGGACAGAGGAGGAGGAGTAGGAGGCGGAGGCAGACCTGTTGCCACTGCCGATGCCGTTGCCTGTTGTGAGTTGGGTTTTTGTTGACTTTTCTGATTTGGCTTGTGGTGCCGCTCTTCTTCACGAAGCGAATGGCAGCCAACACTTGAATACGCCTGGTAAATGTGTTGGGATTACGCAATGAACGCACATGAGCAGCAGCAGACAGACAAACAGACGGAGAGACGGACAGAAAAAGAGACGAACAGGTAAACGAAATGAGCCAACAACACCAAAAGAGCCACAAGACACACCAATATTGATATTAAAGGTGAGGATTTCTTTTAGCCAACCACTCACTCGCTGGTCAGCTGGTGGTTCCGTACACCACCATATAGCGACACCCAAAACCATAGGCCAGCATACTTCCACTGATAGAGAACTGAATATACTTTTTTCGACGTCATTTCGTAACATCCCAGAAACAAAATTTATGCGCATTCATCGCTTTGGCTTTGACTTGGCTGCGGGGTCGGGCCCCCTTCTGTGTAGATGTGTTTTAATGCGCATACATTAAAAATAATCAAAATGCATTAAACTTTTGTTTAGTTAGCTTCTCTTCTTTTTTTTTTTTTTTTTAGCTACAACCTGTTTATGTAATAATGCTCATGCTCGCCACTTGCACTCCAAGCTTAAGCAAAGTTATGGCTACGTGAATGAGAGTGGGTAACACACACAATTCAAATGTTAATAACAATATAGAGGCCCGCAATATAAAGGCTCATGAATAAACATGCATAAATACATAATTTTTCAACATTTTAAGTGTTGGGTTTTTACCATAAACTTGGGTGAAAATGCGTTTGTTACCTTGCCAACTTAGGCCTAGCAGCAGCATGGCCCGCACTTGAACAACACACAAATGATAATTGTCAATTGACAATTGACAATTGACGCCCACAAAAAGAGTCACAGCTTTAACTAAACGAATAATTGCTTAAGATACGAATATTTAATTGAAATAACAATTAAGAGCACACACACATATCTCAAAGCCATGGACAGGGTCTAGAGTCTAAAGTCTAGCTCGTATCTCATAAATCGTATCTTGTTCACTTGGCTAAAGTTCACTTGCAACATATGAAAGGAAGGCTATTTGCGGCATGCCGAAGCCATCCAAATTCAATTTGTTTTCATTATGAAGAGCTCGCAAAACAATCTTCATACGATATTATGCACAGATGTATATAGTGTATCTGTGAGATCTTGATCCAACTTTACGAAACTATATTTATTTTGTTTGTATTTTAATATGCACTCGAAGACATTTGCTCTTTGCATATTCGTGTGTGCTTCCCTAGGTTAGATACTTGTCTATAATAAATAGATTATTATTATTATTACAAAGTCACAAGACATTAAATATAATGAAATAACATAACCTCGCTCAGTTGATGGTTATGTTTGAGTTTTATGCAAATTTGCTTGTCAAAATATTACGTACAACTTTTGAAAATGTATAAAACCATAATTTAAATTAGTTTCTATATTTCTGATTGATATTGCAATATATAAGCAAGTCGAATTTAATCATATTTTCCGATTAGAAACAGTATTCATTAATTTTACAAATTCTCCTCATTAGATGACAAAGTATTTTTTTATTATTAAGATATTAACTCTCTATACATAATTTTTGTAAAACATTATTAATACAACAATTTTCTTGCCAAATGTTGTAAGCTAAGATCCCAAATTGTATGCTCTATTCATATGAAATGGCAGCAGCGATGTTGACGATGCTTTTCGGTCTTTCAAACGCCAAAGATTAGCCAATGCGAGTGTTTTTATTTGCTGTTGTTTTTTTTGTTTTGCTGTTGCCTTTGTCTGTGGTTGCTGCCTCTTCTGCCTCACATTTGGCTGGCCAATTGTTTTTAGCTGGCCAACAGAGCGACTTGGCAACTCGTTGCTATTGTCAATGTTGTTGCCATTGCATTGATACTTATTGTTGTTGCTTTGTGTCTGCTGTCAGTTGGTCAATAATTGGCATAGATTTATTTTGGCTCGTTTGCAATTTGCGCACTAGGCCAATTTTCCCCTCCGGTCGAAATGCGGGCACAGAAGAAAATGGCGAAAAATCATTTTCTGGGAGAGTTTGCCAAAGGGGCGCAGTTGATTTATGTGGAATATGTGCATATGTACGTACTATGTGAGAGATGGGAATACTTACCAACATCGCTGGAGCTCAACATTTCTGCTGAATTGGCAGCTAACGTTTGGCTTTCGTTGTGTTGCAGTTGCAGTGGCAGTTGCTGATGTTGCACATGATCCACAACCTCTTCTGCCGCCTGCTGTTGCTGTTGTTGTTGCTGCTGTTGCTGCTGCTGTCTAATTGCACCATTAGTTGCACTCGTTTGCGTTTCACTGCCTGTCGTCGTCGATGTCGCCGCGTTGGCAGCCTCTACCATCAACAATGCCACTAGCAACAACAACATGCCACAACGCCAAAATGATTCATTGCTTCGATGAATTTTCATCAACGACATCGTTACCGAAGCATATACCAAATATATATGTTGCCGCTGCCTGTTACCAGTTGCTCTGTTTTCGGTTTGCAAGCAGTTGTTGCTGTTATTATTATTGTTGTGGTCTTTTACTGATTTTCTATCTAGTCTCTGTCTCTATTGTTCGTTTGCACACTTTTCCACAATTGTTCGCCGAAGCTGCGTTGCAATGTGTGCGTCTTGCGGTTGCAGTTGAAGTCACTTTGGCTGTGACTGTGGCTGTGGCGGTAGCTGTGGCGGTAGCTGTGGCTGCGGCAGTTGCCTCTTCCTCCTGTTGCGTGCAATAATTTAAGTCTTGCTGTCGACTTATCTGTGCGGCTGCCTTGGGAAATCGTACGCCTTGCTGTTGCTGCAAAATGTCGGAAATGTGAAAGAGAGTTTTGAATTAGTGAAAAGCTCTAACCATAGTTTAGTCCAACTACTAACTTAGTAGCTACTTATTATTTAGCTGATTCTGTCCAACAACCCAACCAACAAAGAAACCTTGTTTTCACCCAATACGCACAGATTTCACAATTTTCCTCGGCAATTCCATTAACTGTTTATGGCCGCAGAGTTGGGCAATTTCTTGCAATGAGCTGTAATTGGTTTGTCTTTAAGCAGATTTATAGACAGGCCAATGCTAAGGCTTGGACTATCTGAAGACAACCCACAGCAGCAGCGTGCTCAGTAGATCTATTGAGCATCGGTGCGTATCACATTTGTACATACATATGTGAACATATCATTATAAGTCACATTAAGTAAGAGTGATAACTGAGGTCGCTGTTCGTTGTTCGCTGTTCGCTGTGCATCGCGTCGGTTCAATAAAAATAATCCGAAACACGCATACGCCCTGTTGTACAAGGCAGTTTCTGTCTATAGACATATCGTTAGCTTTATGGCAATGTGTGTCATTGCCTGTCGAGAAATCAATTAAACAAAAACAAAAATAAATGAAAAAAAGCAGGGGAGGAGGCGGGGGTACCATTTGCGAGCCTCTTGCGCAAAATTACGTTGGCAATTTCACTTGGATTTTTTAATTTTGGTATGCCGCATAAACAGTTAATAAAATGTAAGCACGTGCAGGAGATGCGGCGTGTGCAGAGGGCCGCACTTTATAGGTGTGCCACCTTTAACGCCTCCGTTTGCGTAATGTGCAACGCCAAATTATTAAAGCCAAAAAGCTGTTCATTTAGCTGAATGGCCAATTGTCATGCAGATGAGCTAGCTACAGCTCCATAGCTGGCCAAACGAAGAAGTCGAAGAATTGACAACACAAAGCAGTTACCAAACAGTTCTTCATTAGCATTGGCAAGAATCTATGGTAAATCTTTTACATTAATCAAAAGCCATTCACAGCCAAATGGCCAAAAAGGCAGAACGCAAAAGTTCAATGCACGCCAAGAATCTTCAGATAATTCGCTATAAGTTCGGGGAGGGAGGGAGCATAGTTAGGCAGCTATATGATTTATTAATATTAACAAAAACAGAAAACAACGAAAACTCAAGCAGGATGCTTGATGTAAGAAAAGCCCAAGAGATTTGCATGACACAAGTAGCCGAAATAAAGAAGAAAATAAAAATATATACTGACTAACATATAATTTGCCTTGGCTATATTTGAGAATTATTAAATTTCAACAATTTTTTGCTCATTAAAAAGCAAAGTTTAATTATAAGAAAGCCATTGACTTTTTTTACATGCTTGTGCTCGTTTCACGAATTCATTCCCCGTTTTTTTTTTTTTTGCTTGCTTTTTCTCTAAATTGGTTATAACATCAGCGTTCTAAACTTAACAACAAAGACAACAACATCCAATAAGATTACAATAACAGAAACACTGCCAAGACGGCTTATACATTTCGGCTTTTTTTTTGCTTGCTATTGGCTTTTACCTTTCGGCCATGTGGCGCGGCAACTTTTGTGTCATATTATTGGACGGGACTGGGAAACTTATGAGCGAAGCTCAATCAAAGTCAAAATCATTGAGAACGGAGAACAGAGAACGGAGTACATTCTCAAGTGTCCAACAATTGGATGATTTTGTGTTTGAAGTAGTTCTGTGTTCACTGTCGAGTTGTTTGTCTGATTGTTAACTTGATAAAGTGCTGCAAAGTTGCTTTTTGGTCACAAAGACAGATTCCCGGCCACACAAAAGCGTGCGAAAGAATTTGATTTGTAAGCATCAAAACGCCCACAGGTTTTCATCATTTACTTAAATATTATCAATCAAGCCAGGCTGAAATCTGTTTGATTTGCTATGCCTTTGTATTGGGAACAATGGATTCGCAGCTGATTAAACATGCGAAATCGTGGGACGACGCAAAAAGCGCAACAAAACACGACACGATCACTAAATTATTTATTTAATATCAATACAATATTATCAGCCAAGATCTTGGCGCTTAAAATGTAAACAAGCTGTTGTAATCACTGGATTCCATTTTCTTTTAACCACAATTCACAGCCTAATTGGCTAATAGAAAAGTATTAATTAAACGCATAAACATACTGAAATCATAGACAAGTTATTGCAACTCCCATCGATCACTCGATAGAGGGTGACTAGAAATAAATCCATGCAATAAATAAACTGAAATTAAATCTCTTCCAGCTAACAAGGCATTAAGACATAAAGACATTTAAATAAACAACAATTAATCCATTTATAAGCAATAAACTTGTGTTCCAGACACTAAGCAACATCTTATCTCGATGTTGATTGATCAATTTCTAAACTCAATAAGATCGATAAATGTCTTTGTGTGAATTTCAACTGGCAATACACACAAGTTGTCGGATCATAAATATGGAGAATTAGATGATTTATTAGCCGACATGGGAAGCAGATCTGGAAAGCTGCTGAGGGAACCGGAAATTTATTTATCAAAGGAGGAAATAAGGTGGAATATGTTGTAACATAATTTTGATAATATGTGAAAGATGAAAAAATCGGATTGAGACGTTAACAATGAGACAAAGAGTTTAAGAATCGAAAAATCAACATCAATCAGCTGTTTTCAGCAGGGAATTCTTCAGGAATCTACAAATAGATCCTCCTCTCATAAGTTCCTCTTTTAAATATGATCTAATCTTCTCCCACTTGTGTTTAATATGCAACTAATGTGCTTAGGAAGTGAACAAACAGCGAGTAACTGTGCTGAAACTTCAAGCACGTCTTTTGATATAATTGGCGCTAAAGATTGTTGTTGCACATAATAATAAACATGAAGAAGAATAATTATTAGAAAGCCAAGCAGCAGCAGCAACAGCAGCAACAGCATGTATATCTAATTAAAATCAAATAGAGACGGCGCCGACAAAAGGTTAACTGGCCAACAAGTTTCAATTAGTTAGCTCGCGGAAAGCCTCTCAGAACTTGGCTAATTGCGAAAGAAAAAAAAAATATAGTTATTAAGCTTATAAGCAGCACATCAGCAATTAGAGGAATACACGTAGTCGTATAATTTTTTTACTTGGAACCCAGCGACTGCCACATCAACTACAATCTACAAATTTGTCAGGCATGAAGGTGAATTTCGGCTTTTGAGACTTTAATTCCAAGCCACGCATGACAAAATCGACAGCAACAGCGTGAGCAGATGTCGTCAACTTCCTTTTGAATGTTTTGTTTGTTCGCAATAAAATAATTATGAAGAATAAATATTAAGTAACGTGCGAGCCAAATAACAACCGACAATTTTTTTAATATTCTACAAATAATGCATAATTTAGTCGATTCCGATTTAGATTCCGTTTCAGACTAGCGACTTTAGACCGATCGTGCAATACTCGTACAATTATTGACCCTGAACCCCATCATCAAACGACTCACGAGTCGCCAACTCGACAAGTCGTCGAATCGCAACACACGTAAGAATGTCCCATTGTTATATGTTGCCGACAGAGAGAACTGTAATTTGTATTGGATTTTTACACGTTTTATTCTATTGAAAACATACCAGCTACAAATAACCCACCTGCATATGACTGCTATCGACTGGGAGATACTCTGTAAATAGTGGCAAAACATCAGATAAACTCTTGAATGCATTCTGTACATCTCATTCGAATTGTCTTTAAGATAGATAGAATTAGCATTAGCATTAATAAACAATTCTACTTAAAATAAAATTTGTATCTTCATTTTATATTTGATTGTAAGGCAAGTAAGCTGATTATCTGCCTCTCTCTTTAGAGGCACTTTGAATATGAATGATTAATCTTTGAACACTTTTAAATAACTTGACAGTTATAAATGCATCTGCATTGCAACACTGATTATGGCACTTTCCACACTTTTCCAGTTAACAAATTGAATATTTACCGCTGACTGGAAAGTGAACATCAAACAACAAATTGCCAACTTGTGCAACAGTTTAAAAAGCACTGCGAAATTAATTTGCAGCTAATTTTGATAGAAAATGACTGTTAACGTGCCAGCAAGTTATTAAGTCAAATTTGCAGTTTGCGGTCAACAAATTGGCATTGTGGAAAGGGGAAAGGGGAAAAAGTGCAAGTTATAAGCCAAGTGAATGCACGAAGTAAACATTTAGCGGGGATTATGAAAGAGTTATTTTTGCATAGCCGAGAACATGGCTAGTCATCAAGGCTTTTGAGGTTGGTCGGAATCGCGTGGGTCGAAACAACTACCTAACTAACTTTATTCTGCGGAATTTCTAGACGCGCCCGTGAGTCAGGGGCACAGCTGAGACGTCTCGAAATGGTCATAAGCAATAACAAATTTGAGTAGCGATCGTCATGCCATTTGCTTAATTAGTTCAAGCTGCACGTGTCGAGCAGGTGATACAGTTTTGCTTCTAGAGAAAGATCTCTCTCTCCCTCTCTATATAGAGAGATAGATATATATATACGGAGAGCTAGAAACATTTGGCTAGGCATCTTTAAGTGAGTCACAGTCGATGTTGCATAACGAGCTTGCAACTTAATGCTCCACTGCCAGCCACTTGCAATGCAATTAAGCCTCATTGACAAACATTGCCTGCTCCGATGCTCTGATGCTCTGGTGTCCAGTTGCCGACTGATCCGTTTACCGTTTACAGCTAACTGTTTGCCGCTTTACAGTTAATAGTTAACCAATTGTTGATTTCTGATCTCCGTCTGCCTACTGTAAACTGACGACTGTCTGCGGTCCGTATCCAATTGCCACTGTGTTATGGTTATGGTCAACTCAATGGCCGGCCAAACAACTTTTCAATTTCAATATATGTTCACACAGTTTTCAGTTAGTGCATTCACTGTCAGTTGCATTGTTGTGGTTGTTGTTAGCATGTTGTTGTTATCGTTGTTGATATTTGTGCTGTTTACACGATTTATCATAAATTTATTTTTAAATTGTTTAACAAGCTACCAACAATGCTGCAGTACAAGTTCTGTTGTCTGTGATGGGCGCCTATTTGCCTGTGGGCGTGCCAGCCGCCCATGTTTAATGAGCTCGACCTTTGCCCTTTGGCGTCTCATTTACAATGCTCCAATTGTCCACAAGCAACAACCAGTGGCAATTGGTAAATTAGAATGCCCCGAGACAAGTCCAATCCAATTGGCTTTAAAACAAAATAAAAAAAACTGGACCGTGCAGATTCGAGACGGAGGTCAGCCGGAAAAACATGAAAAATGCAGCGACTGTCGACGGACGCTATTAAAGTGTTGTTGGCCATATAAAAAAATATACAAATAAAGCCAACAACAATAATAATAAAATCAGCAACAATAATAACAATTGCTAAACCTGTTTCAGCGACAAGTGCAGCTAAATCCATGCCCAATGCAGGTTGGACACATGGCCACAAAATGCAATCAGTGCGCACAGTGGTTAACGAATAATATAAATTTATTAATGATTATATTTTATATTTTATATATATATATATATATATATTATTAATTTAAAATAATTTTATAGTCATACTACAAATCAAAACGTCTTCGATTAGAAAGTTTTTAATACCATTAAATAATTTATCTTTTGAATGCAATTGCAAATAAAGAAAATTACATTTATTTTGAATCCTGTTCCCATTGCTTCTCTTCACAATGTTCGACTACAAATCAATATACATATATTCCAATCACTTTTCTAAAAATAGGTAAAGAAATCAGGCCATTTAACAAAACATTTTTACAGCTAGTCGAGCACTTATTACTCATTCATTAAAACTTTATTTAATTTGAAAATTGATTTTCAGAACTCTACAAAAGAACCAAGTTTTCGCATAATTATTCACATGAATTGAGAGTCTTTCAACCCACTGTGCAGTGTCTGTGCTCTTACAGTTGGTTTTTCTTGAAACCTTTTTTTATGGGCACTCGATGGTTGTTATTTTCGTACTATTCGATTGCTGACTGGTTCATTGATGACTGTTTGCATTTTGCACTCCTGTTTTTAAAGTTCAAAGGTGTGCGGTACAGTTGTTTTTTTATTTGTGGTTTACAGTTTTGTCTATTTCGGCGTGAGAACCGAAATGCAAAGAGTTTTTGCAGCAACAGTATGTCCGTTAAATTAGTTAATTTATGTGCCAATAAATATATAGGTAAATAAATTATTTTCTTACTTTAACAGCCATTTGGTGAATCCACAAAAGGTGCTCAAAACAAATCCGCCAAGTGCAGTAGCATTTCGGGTTTGATTAGAACTTGCAACTTTATTTGTATCTTTTGTTTTAACTTTTTTTGGTTGTTGTTGTTGTTTTACATACTACGCCGAGCTTTCAAGCGAGTCTAGTAAGAGCGGGCGCATGTCGGAGTGGGATGGCGATATGGTACTAGATGGTACTGCGAGTACGTGCGAGAGATTGCCGAAAAACTTTGCAACAATTTTCATTTGACTTATTCGTTGTCGTTTCGTTTCGTGTTGTTGTACTTATTGCAATTGTAATGATATATAACTGTTGGTATTTAATTAAAGCTTCAGGTTTCTCAGCTTTACAAACCGAAGCATTATTTTTTATTTTATTTGTAATTTCATTTTATAAACACACTTATTTATTTATGCATCTGACCCGCTTAAAAACAAAAATAAAACAAACCACAAATCAACAACAACTTTTTGTTTACTTGGAATTTCGAAGTCGTTGAATTCTACGCAGAAAAAACTTGTTAGCTGTTTTGGATTTTTCTTTTGCACTTGCTCATTTGTTTGTTTTCTTTTTTTCTTTGTCAACACCAACACAATTCACACTCAAACAAACACCAACACACACACGTGCATAGAGAGAAGCGCAGCTCTTGGCTAAAATATTTTCATGAATTTTGTAAATTTTTCAGTTGCGCGCGCGCGTTTAGCACCCACAAAATGTTATTATTGCTCGATTTTGCGCTCTCTCACTCTCGCTCTCTCCCGTTTTTGTTACCTCGTAGTGGGGGTGGGGTGGGCGTTAAAAATAAGCAGCGCGCGTTCCGCGTTTTGTACTATTGGACACAAGCTGCGCGAGACGACTGAGCGAAATCAATTGCTCAGCTGAACAAACGGCTAGAGCAGAGCTTGAAAGCTTTATATTGAAGTTTGATGTGTAGCCAGCTTTTGCCTGTTGTTGTGGCGCCATCTGTCAACTATGTTATTCAGCTAAAGCTTTTGATCAGATTGGTGTGAAACTAAATAAATTATAAGTAATCCGTTAAGCATTTAAAAATTGTTGCTGAAGTGCAATTAATAAGTTAAATAATGAGTTCACCTAGGTTAGTAATGAATTTATAAAATACAAATATGATAGATAGATAATAATGTAATGAATTTCAGTTGCTTGTCAGTAGGCAAACAATATAAGGTAGATAAAGATAAGCATGTAAAAATGTAATAATGGACATTTGAATACAAGATAGAAGCTCTTGCTTTTGACAGAATCAAATTATTTAATCTGTTTCTTAGTTTCTCCACTATTCAAAGCAAATGTAAGCCCAAATTAGGTGCTGCTGATAATGATTAACATCTGTCTGTCTGTCATCTATCAAACAATCACAAAGAAACAAATTTGGGGCGACAATTTGAACTATTTGACGCATTCAAAAGTGCCATATAAAGCATATATAAAATTATCGTAAAATCAGCACAGGTAAAAATATAAAAAACATTAAAAAAAACCAATCGATGTGCGTGGTAACGATCGAATGGAATTGAGTTCGACTCATTACGAAAAAAGCGCGACGAAAGCGCCGCCCAAAAGGCATACGAAAAGCACTCGAGCGGGGGCCTCTCGGAGGGGTGGGAAGAGGGAAGAGGGAGGGAGCAACGGGGCAGTTTTGGCTCCTCAACTTTTGTTGATCTTGAGAGGGTTATACCAATTGTTGATTTATCTCTCAGTTGCTGCCGCTGCTGTTGCGACGCGTCGCGACGCCGCTGCGACTTACTGACCAAGTTTATAAAACTTTGGGCCAAAATGCAAGCGTCGCACAGTTGCTTCGACAACGTTGCACGCGCGGCCGTCCGTCGTGTCGATCATCAAAATAAAGTAGAAGCAATAACAAAAGAAAAAAAAAAAAAAAATCAAGTTAAAAACGAAATTTCGGTTGTCGGTTAACAGCTTTAAACACAGCGAAATAAAACGAGTTGCAGGGCTTCAGGGCCAGGCCAAGAGAGCAGCTAATCGTAGTGGTAGTTGTTGTGCACTGCGCTTTATCAGCATCAACGGCATCAGCATCAGAAAGAAACAACAACGAAAACGAAAGTCGGTCCAAAACATCAACACGGATCTTCAGGCCATAACCAAAAGGCAAATGCCCAAGCCATGTCTCTCTCTCTCACTATTTATTTATACGAGTAATGGCTCAATAAAATGATATATCGCAACTTCGTACTGCCGGCAATGTACTTGGCTACAACAAAGTGAAAATTAGCCACATGCCAAAAAACGCGCTCAGCAACTAACTGAAATGTAAAAACCCAGAAGAGTAAGTGCTCTTAAAGTGTTCTGATCTCAGTGTAAATAAATAGTTGTTAATTGAAAACTAGAATGAAAAAAGAAAGAAAGAAAAAAGAATTATTTTGGCAACTAATCTTTAGCCAGCAACGAACTAACAAATAACCAATAAACGAGCTCAACTCTCCCCACGCAGTTCGATCAGTTTGAAATTTGTATGCATAACTCAATATTATATAAAGATAAAGTGAGACAAGTTGAAGAGGGGCTTACAACATCTGTAAGAAAGAAGCCCAACCCGCAGTTAACTTGCCGCAAATTATGCAAAAGTTTAAACAACGCTGAGGAAAGCGAAAAATGCAAAAAAGCGTTAACTATGCAAATTAGGTAGATTATCAAAAAAAATAAAAAATATAAACGGAAAGAAAGAAGAAAGACAAACGTCTCACTCTGGGTTAGACTCAGAGTCAGAGTCAGCGTCAGTTTTGAAGCAACACACGACCTTAGTCAATGCCAGACGCTTTTCCCCGCAGCCAAAAAAAACAAAAAAAAAAAAAAGAAAGAAGAAAAACTGAATTCTCGGTCAAGCAACAACAACAACAACAATAACAACAAGCACAGCAAACCCTGCACAAGCCCGGGTCTTGCAATAATAAGCAATAAACTTGGAATTATTACGTGTCGACCAAAACGAAAACGAAAGGCCAGCAAAATGTTCGTTTAACTCGAGAGTCTCCCAGTTGAAGTCAGTCGCCGTCAGTCGAGTCAATCAGCCCGCCTGTTAGTGGTCAGTCCGTAAACGGTTTCCACTCAAATATTAACTCGAATTCAACTCCGATTCGGCGACTCATCATCATCAACGTTGCTTTTGCTGTTGTTGTTGTTGTGGTTGTTGTTGTCGGTGGTCAATTGAACCTTAGTCACTTTGCGTTGCCAACGAAATTGGGTTGAGTTTGGTTTTTGTTTTTGATTTGTTTTTGTTTTGTTGTTTATCTTTTCGTTGCGTCTCAAAAACTTTTATTGTGTGACAAACATATAGCAACATTATTAAATTATATTGCATAACAGGATGTCAAATTGATAAATAAAACAAAATTATAAACAAGCCGAAGCGGCTATGCTTCCTATTCTAATTGAGTGGGTTAAAGAGAGTAAAGGAAAGCTTTTGAGAGAGAACAAAGAGCATAAGAAGAGGCAAAGATACAATACAATATCAATTAAAATTTGTGTTTTTCCCCTTTTGATTTATTTACAGTTTGTGGCAATTCGTGGTTAAATGTGGAAAAATTATAAATTTAACAAATAGTTTAACAACAATTAAGAGATATTATTAAGTAAATAGAGGTGTTGGTAAACTAGCTGTTTGACCTTCATGCAACAAAAGCCAAAAATCAACCAGGCCAAGCAAGCAAACGGTGTTCAAACACACACATTTACACACAGAGAGATAGATTCAATAACATACATAATTACAACATCAAATACAGTTAGATAATAGCCACGACTAACAACAGAGACAAGTGACAACAACAACGGCCAACAGACAACATGGAGATTTGGCCGATATTCATATTTCTGGGCGTTGTCAAGGGCATCACAAACCAGAGCACCCCAACAACATTAACGACAGCAGCAACAACATCAAAAACAACGACCACACAGTGGCAGCAGCAACAACAACAACAATATCATCGCTTAAATGTTACCTTGGCACAGCAACAGCAACAGGAACAGGTGCAGCTGCCCTCAGTTGATGCTCTGCTCGGTGCAGAGTTTAGCAGACTGCATGAACCGCATCTGACCCGCACCTCGGTCATCTTTGGGCTAACGAAAGTGGCCAACGAGAGCAACGTGAATGCCAAATGCGAATCGCAGTTACTTCAGGTGCAACGCGGTATACTCAGCAAACAGCCGTGGGCAATGAAAGGTGAGTGGGAGGTGCATATACCGAGGGTTGACTGTAGTCATCGTTTAAATGCATCCGCATTAATAATGCAAACACTCGTGAATGCACGTATCGATTGCAACTATTTCAATAGATGTCAATTGACACGAACAACAAACCTGTTGACATGTTAATTATACTCTTTATAAAGGGTAGCGGAGTATAACCATTCTGTGGCACTATATGTAACATGCATAAGCAGGCAGGAGCAATTTCTAACTCTATAAGTATATAGCAATGGTGTCCTTCGATATATAACACCTCAGCTTCAAATATCTACCGTAACAAATTCATCTAATCGACCCCAAGAAACTGTTTAGCTTCGTTTATTATTATTATTTATTTGTAGTAATTTGAATTGATTTGTTGCAATTCAATTAAGTACCGAGTATCTCCCAGTCGATCACACTCGACACTCGACACTCGTATTAGCCTAGCATTGCTACTTGTTAGTTAGCATACTTATATCTAAGTCTGTGCAATGACTCAACTGGCGTGCGTCCCGACTCAAGCATTACTAATCGTTCTACCCCCCTTCCGCTTCCTCATCAGTTCTGGATGCATCTGGAACGAAGCCGTCTGGCTTTGTATATGGCCAGAACTATTGGCTGGGCAGTAGGGAAGCCTGCAATGGCGTCCAGCATCCCGTGGGCATTACATTGTCCAAGAACTTTGATCGTGTCATGCACTATGGATTGATCACACAGCAGGCACCGTTCGATATGGATTATCGGGTTGTTTACTTACGCCACAATTCCCCATGGCAGGTAGAAATCAAGCTGATGTCCGAGCAGATCATACACATTGGGCTGTGCCTGCCCAGCGCCTGCAGCTCTGTGGAAGTCAAGCAACTGGCGGGGGAGTATGTGTCGCGTGGCATGTTTGCTGAGAACGATATCTACGATATACATCCAGAGGTGGTCTATATGAAGGATCTGCAACTGCGGGATGCTTTCTATCAGCGGTCCAGCTTCCGCTTATTGGTAGCCAGTGCATTGGCCACAGGGGCATTGATGCTGTGTGCCCAACAGCTGATGGTCAGCAAGAAGCTATCAACGGCTGGGGAGGAGGAACGGGAATCTGGTGGATTGGCCCCCGCTGAATCGGAACTATGGCGTGCCATGCACTCGCTGCTCCGTTGGGAAAAATTGCAAAGGCTAGTCAGCTGCTACGATGTGCCCAACAATTGGTTAAGGATCTTTGCTGTGCGCGAAAATAAAGCCCATGAGATTCCAGTAATGAATGGCTTGAGGTCGATCTGTGCAATCTGGATAATGATCTTCCATGTTGTGTGGTTCATGTACTTCACCGTGCACAACAAAACCGTGTTGATAACCTATGCGGAGCAGGCCTTCTTCCAGTATGTCTCCTCGGCTCCTTTGCTGGTCGATGTTTTCTTTACCATCAGGTGAGTTTTATCCAGTTCCTTAAAAGACTCTTCCAAGCTAATGTCCATTTCTTCGTCTTCAGTGGTTTCCTGCAAACGTATAACTTTCTACGCAACTCAGCACAATTGGAGGCTGTGCGTCAGAATGGATGGCATAAGAATATGCAGCTCTTTGGCAAGCTGCTCTTTCATCGCTACCTGCGATTGGGGCCACTCTACCTTGTTGTTATGCTCTGCGTGGATCTGGCTTATGCCTATATCGGAGATACCTCAGTTTACCATATCAATGAGCGATTTGATGAGATGTGCTCCAAGCACTGGTGGCGCAATTTATTCTTCATCCAGAATCTGTTTGATCATCGCGATATGTGCGCCAATTGGAGCTGGTCCTTAGCCTGTGAGATGCAGTTCTTCATCCTGGCAAACGCATTGCTCTTCTTATATGCCAAGTGAGTTATAGAATTACTTAAAGTTCACTCCAACTGAACCATCATAATTTATTCTGCAGGCACCCCAAGCTGACAAAGGCCTTGGTAGCCACGGTTTTGATATCCAGCACGGCGTGGTCCTACGGCATTGGTCTGAGCCTTAAGTTTCAGTTGTCCTTTGATGCAGCGTTTGCCACAGGCACTGAAATTTACACATCGCCCTTTGTACGCATACTTCCATACATCCTGGGGGCCATCACAGCCTGGTCTTTGTTGGAGAGACGTCCACAACAGGAACTCAGTGATATGCGGGAGCGTTCCTGCTGGCACTTTGCACTGCTCGTTTTCTTCACGTGCATCTACTCAACAGTCAAAAGGGATCTGAGCTCCCTGTTGGCCATTTCATTGTTCGTGCTGGGAAGACTCTTCTTCTCACTGAGCGTCTGCTGGATGATTGCGGGCAGTGCTCAAGGTCGTGGCGTGTGGTGGTCACGTCTATTGGAAGCCAAGGGTTTCCAGCACCTCAGTCGGTTATCCTATGCAATATACTTGCTTAATCCATTGGTCATTGCCTTCTTTTATAGCCTGACCAACGCCAGCACACATGCAGATCCCTTCATGTTGGTAAGCTTGAAAGGATAATCCTATAATTATGCAAGTAATTAAATATTTGTTTATAATATTTTCAGTGTGTAGTCACATGTGGCTTTGCTGTCATCGTCTATTTAGCGTCCATCGTATTCTCCCTGGCATTCGAATTGCCCTACAGCAATTTGTCCAGCCTCCTGCTGAAGCGAGCCGCCAACAGCAAACCGAAAAGTGCCTGAAAGATGCTAATTATAAGTAAACATGCCTCCATAATTCAATTGTGATCGCTTCCACGTACAACTCATTGTTATCGTTATAATTATTCTTAGTCGTAGTCGTATTATAATTGTAGTTACAACTTAAGCATAACAACATTTTTAAGCAAATATACAAATGACTCTATGTACACTTCTTTGGTGCGTTCAAAATATCCAAATGATGCCTCCATGTTCTTATTCTAGGTACTTTAGTGACTAAAAAAATACTTTTTGTTCGCTGGAAGAAATAGAATTAATAGTAGAATTAGTAGTAGAAATTTTAGTCGAAATAGTAGTAGAAATAGTAGTAGAAATAGTAGTGGAAATAGAAGTAGAAATAGAAGTAGAAATAGTAGTAGAAATAGTAGTAGAAAGAGTAGTAGAAATAGTAGTAGAAATAGTAGTAGAAATTGTAGTCGAAATAGTAGTTGAAATAGTAGTAGAAATAGTAGTAGAAATAGTAGTCGAAATAGTAGTGGAAATAGTAGTAGAAATATAAGTAGAAATAGTTGTAGAAATAGTAGGAGAAATAGTAGTAGAAATAGTAGTAGAAATAGTAGTAGAAAAGTAGTAGAAACAGTAGTCGAAATAGTAGTAGAAATAGTAGTAGAAATAGTAGTAGAAATAGTAGTAGAAATAGTAGTAGAAATAGTCGTCGAAATAGCAGTAGAAATAGTAGTAGAAATAGTAGTAGAAATAGTAGTAGAAATAGTAGTAGAAACAGTAGTAGAAAAGTAGCAGAATAGTAGCAGAATTAGTAGTAGATATAGTAGTAGAAAATGGAGTCGAAATTGCAGTAGAAATTGCAGTAGAAATAGTAGTAGAAATAGTAGTAGAAATAGTAGTAGAAATAGTAGTAGAAATAGTAGTGGAAATAGTAGTAGAAATAGTAGTAGAAATTGTAGTAGAAATAGTAGTAGAAATAGTAGTAGAAATAGTAATAGAAATAGTAGAAGAAATAGTAGTAGAAATAGTAGTAGAAATTGTAGTAGAAATAGTGGTAGAAATAGTGGTAGAAATAGTAGTAGAAAGAGTAGTAGAAATAGTGGTAGAAAAGTAGTAGAAATAGTAGTAGAAATAGTAGTAGAAATAGTAGTAGAAAAGTAGTAGAAATAGAAGTAGAAATAGTAGTAGAAATAGTAGTAGAAATAGTAGTGGTAATCGTAGTAGAAATAGAAGTAGAAATAGTAGTAGAATTAGTAGTAGAAATAGTAGTAGAAATTGTAGTAGAAATAGTAGTAGAAATAGTAGTAGAAATAGTAGTAGAAATAGTAGTAGAAATAGTAGTAGCAATAGTAGCAGAAATAGTAGTACCAATAGTAGTAGAAATAGTACTGTAAATAGTAGTAGAAACAGTAGTAGAAATAGTAGTAGAAATAGTAGTGGTAATCGTAGTAGAAATAGAAGTAGAAATAGTAGTAGAATTAGTAGTAGAAATAGTAGTAGAAATTGTAGTAGAAATAGTAGTAGAAATAGTAGAAGAAATAGTGGTAGAAAAGTAGTAGAAATAGTAGTAGAAAAGTAGTAGAAATAGTAGTAGAAATTATAGTAAAAATAGAAGCAGAAATAGTTGTAGAAATAGTAGGAGAAATAGTAGAAGAAATAGTAGTAGAAATAGTAGTAGAAAAGTAGTAGAAACAGTAGAAGTAGAAATAGTAGTAGAAATAGTAGTAGAAATAGTAGTGGTAATCGTAGTAGAAATAGAAGTAGAAATAGTAGTAGAATTAGTAGTAGAAATAGTAGTAGAAATTGTAGTAGAAATAGTAGTAGAAATAGTAGTAGAAATAGTAGTAGAAATAGTAGTGGAAATCGTAGTAGAAAAAGAAGTAGAAATACTAGTAGAAATAGTAGCGGAATTAGTAGTAGAAATAGTAGTAGAAATTGTATTCGAAATAGAAGTAGAAATAGTAGTTGAAATAGTGGTAGAATTAGTCGAAAAAATAGTAGTAGAAATAGTAGTAGAAAGAGTAGTAGAAATAGTGGTAGAAAAGTAGTAGAAATAGTAGAAGAAATAGTGGTAGAAAAGTAGTAGAAATATTAGTAGAAAAGTAGTAGAAATAGTAGTAGAAATTATAGTAGAAATAGAAGCAGAAATAGTTGTAGAAATAGTAGGAGAAATAGTAGAAGAAATAGTAGTAGAAATAGTAGTAGAAAAGTAGTAGAAACAGTAGTCGAAATAGTAGTAGAATTAATAGTAGAAATAGTGGTAGAAATAGAAGTAGAAATAGTAGTAGAATTAGTAGTAGAAATTGTAGTCGAAATAGCAGAAGAAATAGTAGTAGAAATAGTGGTAGAAATAGTGGTAGAAATAGTAGTAGAAAGAGTAGTAGAAATAGTGGTAGAAAAGTAGTAGAAATAGTGGTAGAAATAGTGGTAGAAAAGTAGTAGAAATAGTAGTAGAAAAGTAGTAGAAATAGTAGTAGAAATTATAGTAGAAATAGAAGCAGAAATAGTTGTAGAAATAGTAGGAGAAATAGTAGAAGAAATAGTAGTAGAAATATTAGTAGAAAAGTAGTAGAAACAGTAGTCGAAATAGTAGTAGAATTAATAGTAGAAATAGTGGTAGAAATAGAAGTAGAAATAGTAGTAGAATTAGTACTAGAAATTGTAGTCGAAATAGCAGTAGAAATAGGAGTAGAAATAGTAGTAGAAAAGTGGTAGAAATAGAAGTAAAAATAGTAGTAGAAATAGTAGTAGAAATAGTAGTGGAAATCGTAGTAGAAATAGAAGTAGAAATAGTAGTAGAAATAGAAGTAGAAATAGTAGTAGAAATAGTAGTAGAAATAGTGTTGGAAATCGTAGTAGAAATAGAAGTAGAAATAGTAGTAGACATAGTAGTAGAAATAGTAGTAGAAAAGTGGTAGAAATAGAAGTAGAAATAGTAGTAGAAATAGTAGTAGAAATAGTAGTGGAAATCGTAGTAGAAATAGAAGTAGAAATAGTAGTAGAAATAGTAGTAGAAATAGTAGTGGAAATCGTAGTAGAAATAGAAGTAGAAATAGTAGTAGAAATAGTAGTAGAAATAGTAGTAGAAATAGTAGTAGAAATAGTAGTAGAAATAGTAGTAGAAATAGTAGTAGAAATAGTAGTAGAAATAGTAGTAGCAATAGTAGTAGACATAGTAGTAGAAATAGTAGTAGAAATAGTAGTAGAATTAGTAGTAGAAATTGTAGTCGAAATAGCAGAAGAAATAGTAGTAGAAATAGTAGTAGAAATAGTAGTAGAAATAGTAGAAGAAATAGTAGTAGAAATAGTAGTAGAAATTGTAGTAGAAATAGTAGTAGAAAGAGTAGTAGAAAGAGTAGTAGAAATAGTGGTAGAAAAGTAGTAGAAATAGTAGTAGAAATAGTAGTAGAAATAGTAGTAGAAAAGTAGTAGAAATAGTAGTAGAAATAGTAGTAGAAATAGTAGTGGAAATAGAAGTAGAAATAGTCGCAGAATTAGTAGTAGAAATAGTAGTAGAAATAGTAGTAGAAATAGTAGTAGAAATTGTAGTAGAAATAGTGGTAGAAATAGTAGTAGAAAGAGTAGTAGAAATAGTAGCAGAAATAGTAGTACCAATAGTAGTAGAAATAGTACTGTAAATAGTAGTAGAAACAGTAGTCGAAATAGTAGTAGAAATAGTAGTAGAAATAGTAGTAGAAATAGTCGTCGAAATAGCAGTAGAAATAGTAGTAGAAATAGTAGTAGAAATAGTAGTAGAAATAGTAGTGGAAATAGAAGTAGAAATAGTCGCAGAATTAGTAGTAGAAATAGTAGTAGAAATAGTAGTAGAAATAGTAGTAGAAATTGTAGTAGAAATAGTGGTAGAAATAGTAGTAGAAAGAGTAGTAGAAATAGTAGCAGAAATAGTAGTACCAATAGTAGTAGAAATAGTACTGTAAATAGTAGTAGAAACAGTAGTCGAAATAGTAGTAGAAATAGTAGTAGAAATAGTAGTAGAAATAGTCGTCGAAATAGCAGTAGAAATAGTAATAGAAATAGTAGTCGAAATAGTAGAGGAAATAGTAGTAGAAATAGAAGTAGAAATAGTTGTAGAAATAGTAGGAGAAATAGTAGAATAAATAGTAGTAGAAATAGTAGTAGAAACAGTAGTCGAAATAGTAGTAGAAATAGTAGTAGACATAGTAGTAGAAATAGTAGTAGAAATAGTAGTAGAATTAGTAGTAGAAATTGTAGTCGAAATAGCAGAAGAAATAGTAGTAGAAATAGTAGTAGAAATAGTAGTAGAAATAGTAGAAGAAATAGTAGTAGAAATAGTAGTAGAAATTGTAGTAGAAATAGTGGTAGAAATAGTAGTAGAAAGAGTAGTAGAAATAGTGGTAGAAAAGTAGTAGAAATAGTAGTAGAAATAGTAGTAGAAATAGTAGTAGAAAAGTAGTAGAAATAGAAGTAGAAATAGTAGTAGAAATAGTAGTAGAAATAGTAGTGGTAATCGTTGTAGAAATAGAAGTAGAAATAGTAGTAGAATTAGTAGTAGAAATAGTAGTAGAAATTGTAGTAGAAATAGTAGTAGAAATAGTAGTAGAAATAGTAGTAGAAATAGTAGTGGAAATCGTAGTAGAAATAGTAGTAGAAATAGTAGTGGAAATAGTAGTAGAAATAGTAGTAGAAATTGTAGTCGAAATAGCAGTAGAAATAGTATTAGAAATAGTAGTAGAAATAGTAGGAGAAATAGTAGAAGAAGTAGTAGTAGAAATAGTAGTAGAAAAGTAGTAGAAACAGTAGTCGAAATAGTAGTAGAAATAGTAGTAGAAATAGTAGTAGAAATAGTAGTAGAAATAGTAGTAGAAAAGTGGTAGAAATAGAAGTAAAAATAGTAGTAGAAATAGTAGTAGAAATAGTAGTGGAAATCGTAGTAGAAATAGAAGTAGAAATAGTAGTAGAAATAGAAGCAGAAATAGTAGTAGAAATAGTAGTAGAAATAGTGTTGGAAATCGTAGTAGAAATAGAAGTAGAAATAGTAGTAGAAATAGTAGTAGAAATAGTAGTAGAAAAGTGGTAGAAATAGAAGTAGAAATAGTAGTAGAAATAGTAGTAGAAATAGTAGTGGAAATCGTAGTAGAAATAGAAGTAGAAATAGTAGTAGAAATAGTAGTAGAAATAGTAGTAGAAATAGTAGTAGAAATAGTAGTAGAAATAGTAGTAGAAATAGTAGTAGCAATAGTAGCAGAAATAGTAGTAGAAATAGTAGTAGAAATAGTAGTAGAAATAGTAGTAGAAATAGTAGTAGAAATTGTAGTCGAAATAGCAGTAGAAATAGTAGTAGAAATAGTATTAGAAATAGTAGTAGAAATAGTAGGAGAAATAGTAGAAGAAGTAGTAGTAGAAATAGTAGTAGAAAAGTAGTAGAAACAGTAGTCGAAATAGTAGTAGAAATTGTAGTAGCAATAGTAGCAGAAATTGTAGTAGAAATAGTAGTAGAAATAGTAGTGGAAATAGTAGTAGAAATAGTAGTAGAAATTGTAGTAGAAATAGCAGTAGAAATAGTAGTAGAAATAGTAGTAGAAATAGTAGTAGAAATAGTAGTAGATATAGTAGTAGAAATAGTAGTAGAAATAGTAGTAGAAATAGTAGTGGAAATAGTAGTAGAAATAGTAGTAGAAATAGTGTTGGAAATCGTAGTAGAAATAGAAGTAGAAATAGTAGTAGAAATAGTAGTAGAAATAGTAGTAGAAAAGTGGTAGAAATAGAAGTAGAAATAGTAGAAGAAATAGTAGTAGAAATAGTAGTGGAAATCGTAGTAGAAATAGAAGTAGAAATAGTAGTAGAAATAGTAGTAGAAATAATAGTAGAAATAGTAGTAGAAATAGTAGTAGAAATAGTAGTAGCAATAGTAGCAGAAATAGTAGTACCAATAGTAGTAGAAATAGTACTGCAAATAGTAGTAGAAATAGTAGTAGAAATTGTAGTCGAAATAGCAGCAGAAATAGTAGTAGAAATAATAGTAGAAATAGTAGTAGAAATAGTAGTAGCAATAGTAGCAGAAATAGTAGTACCAATAGTAGTAGAAATAGTACTGCAAATAGTAGTAGAAATAGTAGTAGAAATTGTAGTCGAAATAGCAGCAGAAATAGTAGTAGAAATAGTAGTAGAAATAGTAGTAGAAATAGTAGTAGAAATAGTAGTAGAAATAGTAGTAGAAATAGTAGTGGAAATCGTAGTAGAAATAGAAGTAGAAATAGTAGTAGAAATAGTAGTAGAAATAGTAGTAGAAATAGTAGTAGAAATGGTAGTAGAAAAGTGGTAGAAATAGAAGTAAAAATAGTAGTAGAAATAGTAGAAGAAATAGTAGTGGAAATCGTAGTAGAAATAGAAGTAGAAATAGTAGTAGAAATAGAAGTAGAAATAGTAGTAGAAATAGTAGTAGAAATAGTGTTGGAAATCGTAGTAGAAATAGAAGTAGAAATAGTAGTAGAAATAGTAGTAGAAAAGTGGTAGAAATAGAAGTAGAAATAGTAGTAGAAATAGTAGTAGAAATAGTAGTGGAAATCGTAGTAGAAATAGAAGTAGAAATAGTAGTAGAAATAGTAGTAGAAATAGTAGTAGAAATAGTAGTAGAAATAGTAGTAGAAATAGTAGTAGAAATAGTACTAGAAATAGTAGTAGAAATAGTAGTAGCAATAGTAGCAGAAATAGTAGTAGAAATAGTAGTAGAAATAGTAGTGGAAATAGTAGTAGAAATAGTAGTAGAAATTGTAGTCGAAATAGCAGTAGAAATAGTAGTAGAAATAGTATTAGAAATAGTAGTAGAAATAGTAGGAGAAATAGTAGAAGAAGTAGTAGTAGAAATAGTAGTAGAAAAGTAGTAGAAACAGTAGTCGAAATAGTAGTAGAAATAGTAGTAGAAATAGTAGTAGAAATAGTAGTAGAAAAGTGGTAGAAATAGAAGGAAAAATAGTAGTAGAAATAGTAGTAGAAATAGTAGTGGAAATCGTAGTAGAAATAGAAGTAGAAATAGTAGTAGAAAAAGAAGTAGAAATAGTAGTAGAAATAGTGTTGGAAATCGTAGTAGAAATAGAAGTAGAAATAGTAGTAGAAATAGTAGTAGAAATAGTAGTAGAAAAGTGGTAGAAATAGAAGTAGAAATAGTAGTAGAAATAGTAGTAGAAATAGTAGTGGAAATCGTAGTAGAAATAGAAGTAGAAATAGTAGTAGAAATAGTAGTAGAAATAGTAGTAGAAATAGTAGTAGAAATAGTAGTAGAAATAGTAGTAGAAATAGTAGTAGCAATAGAATAGTAGCAGAAATAGTAGTAGAAATAGTAGTAGAAATAGTAGTGGAAATAGTAGTAGAAATAGTAGTAGAAATTGTAGTCGAAATAGCAGTAGAAATAGTAGTAGAAATAGTATTAGAAATAGTAGTAGAAATAGTAGGAGAAATAGTAGAAGAAGTAGTAGTAGAAATAGTAGTAGAAAAGTAGTAGAAACAGTAGTCGAAATAGTAGTAGAATTAATAGTAGAAATAGTAGTAGAAATAGTAGTAGAAATAGTAGTAGAAATAGTAGTGGAAATAGTAGTAGAAATAGTAGTGGAAATCGTAGTAGAAATAGAAGTAGAAATAGTAGTAGAAATAGTAGTATAAATAGTAGTAGAAATAGTAGTAGAAATAGTAGTAGAAATAGTAGTAGAAATTGTAGTAGCAATAGTAGCAGAAATAGTAGTAGAAATAGTAGTAGAAAAGTGGTAGAAATAGTAGTGGAAATAGTAGTGGAAATAGTAGTAGAAATAGTAGTAGAAATTGTAGTAGAAATAGCAGTAGAAATAGTAGTAGAAATATTAGTAGAAATAGTAGTAGAAATAGTAGTAGATATAGTAGTAGAAATAGTAGTAGAAATAGTAGTAGAAATAGTAGTGGAAATAGTAGTAGAAATAGTAGTAGAAATAGTAGTAGAAATAGTAGTAGAAATAGTAGTAGAAATAGAAGTAGAAATAGTAGTAGAAATAGTAGTGGAAATCGTAATAGAAATAGAAGTAGAAATAGTAGTAGAAATAGTAGTAGAAATAGTAGTAGAAATAGTAGTAGAAATAGTAGTAGAAATTGTAGTAGCAATAGTAGCAGAAATAGTAGTAGAAATAGTAGTAGAAATAGTAGTGGAAATAGTAGTAGAAATAGTAGTAGAAATTGTAGTAGAAATAGCAGTAGAAATAGTAGTAGAAATAGTAGTAGAAATAGTAGTAGAAATAGTAGTAGATATAGTAGTAGAAATAGTAGTAGAAATAGTAGTAGAAATAGTAGTGGAAATAGTAGTAGAAATAGTAGTAGAAATAGTAGTAGAAATAGTAGTAGAAATAGTAGTAGAAAAGTGGTAGAAATAGTAGTGGAAATAGTAGTGGAAATAGTAGTAGAAATAGTAGTAGAAATAGTAGTGGAAATAGTATTAGAAATAGTAGTAGAAATAGTAGTAGAAATAGTAGTAGAAATAGTAGTAGAAATAGTAGTAGAAATTGTAATTGAAATTGTGGTAGAAATAGTGGTAGAAATAGTAGTAGAAAGAGTAGTAGAAATAGTGGTAGAAAAGTAGTAGAAATAGTAGTAGAAATTGTAGTAGAAATAGCAGTAGAAATAGTAGTAGAAATAGTAGTAGAAATAGTAGTAGAAATAGATATAGTAGATATAGTAGTAGAAATAGTAGTAGAAATAGTAGTAGAAATAGTAGTAGATATAGTAGTAGAAATAGTAGTAATAATAGTAGTAGAAATAGTAGTAGAAATAGTAGTAGAAATAGTAGTAGAAATAGTAGTAGAAATAGTAGTAGAAATAGTAGTAGAAATAGTAGTAGAAATAGTAGTAGAAATAGTAGTAGAAATAGTGGTAGGAATAGTAGTAGAAATAGTAGTTGAAATAATAGTAGAAATAGTAGTAGAAATAGTAGTAGAAATAGTAGTAGAAATAGTAGTAGAATTAGTAGTAGAAATAGTAGTAGAAATAGTAGTAGAAATAGTAGTAGAAAAGTGGTAGAAATAGTAGTGGAAATAGTAGTGGAAATAGTAGTAGAAATAGTAGTAGAAATAGTAGTGGAAATAGTAGTAGAAATAGTAGTAGAAATAGTAGTAGAAATAGTAGTAGTAGTTTCGGTACTAAAGTACCAAGTCTGGCCACCGAGCTTTTGGTCCCACTTTTCTTAAAATAGTACTTTTTGTTGGACGACACTGCAGTGTGGCTGCACATCTGAAATGTCTAAATACTAGCTAACAACCGCAATCGTATGAAAACAATAAACGCGTGCGCCTTTGAAATTGTTAATTGAGGTGTCGAAACAGGAACTTCCAGTTCATAAATTATGGTTGAAAATTACTTTGGGGCGCACATAATACCAAATGTTGTAAATGTTGCCTAGGCAAAAAAAAAAGGAAAGGTCACCCTGCGCAAGCATAACATTTTCTGGTATTTTTAACAACGCTCTGCTAGCTAACAGTGTTTGCGATACATCGCAACATTTAGCATTAAAACACCGATAAGCAGTTGTAAATTTAAAATACCGGACAGTTATCAAACACTTATTATGTATTTATATTTAAGTATTACTGTTATATAGATATATAATAACTATAAATATGATTATAATTCTAAGATAGAGACTTGAGAGTTTACGCAAATTGGTAAAATGTAGCATAAATATTGCATGATTTTTATCGATATATCGATAGCTTTTAAGCTGTAAAAAAACATATGTTCAATAACATTTCTCCCACTGCTATTAAATTGTTTAAAATTTGATTTGTAGGTGTATGTGAGCTGAGCGCAAGAAAAGTAACAAAGTGGTGTACACTCAGTGCTGCGCCGGCTGCTCCAAGAGACAGTTTCCCACTTTCATCGCGGAAAAATAGAAAAGTGCAGCGCGTGCGCATCAAAACTAATCATTCCTCCCGTTGCATTTTTATTCTTAAAAACGCGCGCAGTTCGTTTGTCTTAATTTAATTGCAAGGAAACTTTTTAGTACAGATACATATGGAATACATATACACAACAATAAAAGTGAAGCGACAAAATCAAATGTAAAACTTTCCATAACCATTACAAGCCACGCGCAGCATCAGCATCAAGGGAGCATCCTTCGGAGTGTCCCTGTGCGTGTGTATGTATGTTTGTGTGAGTGCTCCGCCCTCAAAACCAAAAAAATACCATATAATATTTATATTTATTTATACTTACTGCAAATGAAATTTGCCAATAACAAAAGGTGAACATCAAAGTGATATGTGGCAAATATTATGATCCAAACGTGTTTGTTAAATTATCATTTTGGCTTGTACCGGCTGGTACTACGTGTCGCAGTGTTGGCCTTCGTAAATAAAATTCGCCCAACCAATTAAAAATGCAACGCAAATAAGGACATGTGATTTTGGGAAAAGCTTCAAGAGTGAAAACAACAAAGGCCTTAGATTTGGTTCCTTTTTTAATTGTTTCTTTCTCCCGGAGTGTGTGTTTTCTTGTGTATGTAGGCGTCTTTAGGCAAGAACGCCAATGTCTGCCAATGCGTGCCAATGTGCCAATAAAAAGAGCCACGGCAACAACAGCAGGAAGAGCAGCGACGCCAAGAAGGTAAACGAAAGCTCAAATGAGCCATTAAATTGTGCATGCAAATATATGAATTAAATTAAGCGTAAATGTGATATATACACATGTGTATATACATATGGGTGTGTATGTGTAGGTTCTATTTTGGTAGCCGGGGAACCCACCTGCCGCTCGCCAATGGTTTGCTTCTTATCAACAACAACAATGCAACGCAAGCATCACTTTGTTGTTGTTCTTTCAGAACACACACTCTCGTTCTCTTCTTTCGGTGAGGCAACACTCCATGCTCTCTTTTTTTTGGCAACAGCTAATTCTGTTGTTGTTGCTGCTCATCTTATTTCTCATGTGGAATTGCTTTGGCTTCTTTTGCTCCCTTTTGGCACTTTAACTTTGGCAGCTCTTTGCATGCCAACGTTGCTGACCTTGAACAAGTTCAGTTGCACAGACACTCTGACTGTTACTGTGGACATTGTTGCTGTTGCTGCTGCCGGGTGCCACGACGAAGCCTTGGCCTTGGCGACGTCGGCGTCTACGTCAACGCCTGCCAACTTGCGAATTAAGTATTTACTTAACACATACATACTTTGTGCTCTATTATTTCTGTGTTTTATACATACATACATATGTTCCTGTATTCCTTGAATATAAAACAAATATTTGATGTCAATTAATGCTATTAAATACGTTGCTGACGTTTACGCTTTCGCCATCACGTGTTTTATCGACAAAAGCAGCTTCCGATATAAGCTTCCGCTCTCTCTGTCTCTCATTCGCTCTTTGTTTGACTGAAGTTGCGCGGTAATCGCTCTCTTAACATTTACATTTGCATTTAAGTGTGCGTGTGTGTATATATACAGTATAAGTACTTTTGCATTAGGAAATTTGTTTATATTCTAAGATTGCGCTGACAATTTTTGCGTACATTGAACCCCATGTGGCTTAGCTCTTAAGAGCAGCACGTGAAGTTCAGCTGAACTTTCTAATTGTTAATAAAAATCACGATCATGTCCATAAATTTCAGTTAGACGTGTGCAGATGACTCATGTTGAGGAATGTGTAGCACTCTTCATTGCAGCTTATTGTCGTATTATTTTATATACATAAATTAAAACTCTTTGATGCTTTATCATTTTTGAAGTAATTTCCGATTCTTTATTATTCTTTAAATAAATATTAAATACAAATTGTTGAAACAAGCAGTACTGACGGTTTTTATAAACTAATCTTTTTTGTTATCAGTCTCAGTTTATACACGTGCTACCCAACTTATCAACACTTATGGCAATGGGGTGTTTCATAGACTTGGGTGCGACATTAAGGGCGACTATTAAGTGCTAATAATGATAATAGTTGAATCTCTAAAACTGAGCAAATATTATAATATTGTTTGACAACTCGACGATACTTGCATATTCTTTTCAACTTCATTTCACAATTCAAGAATTTACAGTTACAAAATTGATCAAATAATCAATGGTAATTTGTAAGCAAACTGTGTTTTTTGTACTGACAGTTGGAACCGATTGTAATGTTTACTCTAGATAAAGATGCTTACTGCACTGCACACTGTAAATTTATTAATGGGAAGCGGCACCACCCGGCTATCAAGCAAATGTTTGTTTATCTTGCCCTTCCATAAAAAAAATAAATACGCAATGTTCCGGTATTTTATTTCAGTAATGAAGATAAGGCAGTTGTACCAATAATTATTTTTATCACAGTACGAATACATATTTATATCACAGTTAGTTTAATATAAGGCTTTTTATTTAGAAGTCTTGATATGATAAGTAGCACAATTTATGTATATATAGTAATATCAAGTATTATATTATCAACAATTAACATAAATTCCATGACATTTACTTACTTACTTTCAAGTAAGATTCTCTTATCTTACACAATTTCGAGGAATTCCAATTAGTCGTGTTGTAAATGGATATTACAAAGTGGGTGATAAATGATGTTTATGTTGCACACTGTGCAATTGTTGACTCAGCCCTATTGAATTTCATATGCTCAGAGAGTGATTTCTTGATCGCACTGTGTACACCGACTACGCAACGCCTCAATTCAAACGTTGTTGCCTTTATTCATAAGAATACCTAAATAATTGCCCTGCCCTCAAGCCTCCTCCGTCTGCCGTTTATTGTGGTGCGTGTATGAAACTTGTTTTGCGCCGAGTCGTGAGAGGGGGCGGCAGGGGAAATGGTCATTGGCCCAGTTGAGTTGTGAGCGGCGCCAGCCGTGAAAATGTAAACAAAATGCGAGTAATTAAATTTTTATACAAAGTTAAAGGACAAGGAACATTTATTCAGAAATTATTAAGACCAACCTCTTTGACCAACCAAGCAACCCACTACATTTTGGGGTGTGCCCACAGAGGCATGTATAAGCTACAATCTGCATATAGATATAGAAATATACACTTAACTATTATCGTTTCTTTTTCTTTTTAGTTGTTGCCACATTTTAATTGGCAATTGCGACTACGCTGTCGTCAATCAAGTGGAATGCATTTGTTGCCTTTGCATTTTTCTGTCTCCCGCTTTTTCTTTCTTCCTCTCTCTCTCCCTCTCTCTGTGTTGCTTTCCACTCTTTGCGTCTGCTTTATAGAAGTCCCCAAAGGCGCTTCGCCTTATCTGTCAGGTGTCGGACTAAATGGCAACATGGAACTCCTTTTCCTTTTCTGCCAAGGCAGGAAACTGAGGCTGCTACCGTAAAAAGAAATCTATAGCTCTATGAGACGCAGTAAAGGTTAATTGTGCAAATGTGTGAATGTATGTGTGTGTAGTTGGGTGTGTGTGTGTATATGTGAGCTTGCCATGCTGGCAGATTACTTCCGTTGCCGACTTGAACATGTTTGTGGTGTGTTTGCATCTTATTGCAACCCCACACAGAGATGCACACACATACACAGATATTAACGCCTACACTGCTAGTCAACACATCCGGCATACATCTGCCGGGCATTATTATTTTGCATTTTTGTTGTAATTTTGTTGTCTGTGGCACAACATTTAAAAAGTGGCACCCGACAAAAGTTTACCCTCCACAAACCGCAAATAGTTGCTGTGCAACACAACAAACAAGTAGATACATACACATATATTGCAACATACATATAGTCTGGTATCGCATTGCATGTTGTAATTGCAGCATGTTAACAGTAACAACAATAACAACGAGTCCATTCGCAAGTCATGCAACAAACTTGCCCCACTTGATTCTTGAGCAACTAATTTGTTTGTTAAGGATAGATACAAAGCAGTATTACTTAGCTGAGCAGTATCAAATAACAGCCTTTATAGAACATTTAATGTCAAGAAGTGAGCTTAACTTCGACCTTTTAAACAATTTTGAAAACATTAATTTCATATGTTATATTCATTATTAGTTATTACCTAAACCATTTGTAAATCGTAGCCTAGCAGTTGACGGTGTCATTCCTATTGCTGGTGTTGCCCTTGTTGTTGTCGGCACTTGGTGAATCACATAATCCGTTGGTCTTCTACTGTCGCTACTTGACAACAACCTTGACTCGAGTGTTATCTGTACATTGCGAGGTATTTGCGACTTCCGATTTCGTCTTCTGTATCTCGTCTATCTTCTTCTATCACTAATTGACATCATGGCCTGCGCAAGGGTTATTACAATCGGTATGATGGGTGTCTTAGTATCGCAATCATCAAACTCAAGCTCTAGGCATTGCCAGAGCAAATGTGTTTATTTTGTGTAGCAATAGAAACATAGGAGTTAAACAGAGTTATTCATTATAATTAGTTGACTTACTCACAATTGATTCACAAACAAATCACAATACAATGATTAAGAAACTTTTAAATAGTACTAAATAGTTGATTAGTTACTTTGTGCAGACTCTTTAAGGTATATAAATTCTTGATCACAATCAACAACCGAGTCAATTGAGCCCTGTCCGTCCGTCGGTCCGACTGTATGAACACGCCGATCTCAGAAACAATAAGAGCTACAGACACCAAATTTTGCATCGATAAAACTATTTGCAAGCTAATTTTAGCGTACACACGTACACACTTCTCACATAAAATGTGGTTAAAGAATACTCTTTTAACACAATTTTGAACATATCATACAGATCGGTCTAGAAATATGTTAAGTAAAGTTATTAAAAGATGAGAGAAAACATGTTCACACATTCATACATACACATACATATGCAAATGTGAATTCTTTGCTCATAGCTGCTAGCTTTTTATACCATGTACAGGGATATATTAACTTTGTGAAAAAAATTTTTGTAACAGGCAGAAGGAGGCATCTCCGACCCTATAAAGTATATATATTCTTGATCAGCATCAACAGCCGAGTCGATTGAGCCATGTCCGTCTGTCTGTCTGTCCGTCTGTATGAACGCGTCGATCTCAGCAACTATAAGAGCTAGAGACACCAAATTTGACATGAAGGTTCCTGTATACCCTCTCCTATAGAAGGAACGCTGAAAGTTTCATCAAGATCGGTTTGTAAATAAGATAATCAGCAATAAATGTTATTTTTCCACGGAATCGTAGAGCATCAGTCAGCACATGTGTGCGAGCGAGACAGCGAACGACTGTGATACATGCGTCTGCTTACCATATTTGCACATGTGTGCGAGCGAGATAGCGAACTACTACGACAGATGCATAAGTAAATTAAGTGTCGTAACACTCAGCTTTTGATTGAATATGTAAAAATATGTGAAAGTTAGCTGCTTTAAGCATGCATATTCTTTAAACACCTGTTATGTTCTTACCTTGATAGTCAATAATACTTATCATTTTATTAAAATTGGCGCGCAGCTTATAGATAGCCTAGATGTATTGCTTGAGTCGCCTTTAACAATTTATCGTTGCGATATCGATTATGAATGGTTTATACAGTTTTGTTGCACTTAACGGTCAAGCTGATTGAGAAAACTTAGTATCTCTATAAATGTAAAGAAATTCAGAGGGATCTATAAGGTTCTATAATCTTATATACAGCCTTTATGTAATCATATGCAAATTGTAATCATATTTTTGAAGATAATGCACTGATTTTAGGTCTTTATAATAAATAAATTAAAATTATCTACCTATTCTGCATATTTCATTATGTTTGGTTAATATACAGGGTATTTGCTGGCTAAACACTTTTAATTGGGGCACTATATATTGCTGTATCTTTAATATTATGCATGTTTGCATATTAATCACTCAAGTTATTTATAGGGTATTTGCAGGCTAAGCACTTTCAATTAAAACATTGAGTGCGTTCACCAGCTCAATAATGATAAACATAAAATAATGATAAAACACAGGTGAACTCTTTGATATATATTTTATAATTTTCATTTATTTCTTAATTCGTTTTTACAAAAAAATGTGGCGCCAAATACTTAATGAAACGGAAGCCAGACTTCAATTAATACATAATAAACTCCTTATAATATTTCATACGATAAACATTAAAGTTTCTGGTCTCCAAAATGGGTGACACAGCCTGCAGATCCTTGTTGATATTTTCTATTTCACCAACTAATTTAACAAATATAAAGTCAAATAAACTTAGCTTATTTTAATTTCAAATAAAAAAATTACAGGGTATTTGCTAGTTAAACACTTTAAATAGATAAATTTGATATTATTCGCTATTTTCGCTTTTAAAAATAACTCCAAAATGTATTCGTTATTACAACTGTAGACTATAAACATTGAAGTTGTTTTCGCTTACGCTAATTGCGAGAGTTCTCCAAGTGGCAAATACATACAGACATACATATATACGTATATATGTGATTCACACATCTGTGTGTATGTTTGTGTTTGTTGTTAGTCGCGCATGTGAATGCCACTGAAGTGCTAAACACATTTCCAGCCAGAATTTATAACAATTACAATTACACTCACATACATACACACACACACATACACTTTCACATGATATCAAAATGTTTTGCTCCTCATTGTGGCAACAGCATGAAAATGCTACTCGTATTGTTCCCAAGTGAAAAAGCGCACGACCTGACGGCATTCAAAGCGTTTTTGGCCAACTGCCAAATTATTTTGCTAACCAGCTATGGCAATGTAGGTTAGGGAAGGGAAGGAGTGGTGCAAGTGATGCAGTCTGCTGCAAATCAAAGCTCGATAAACAATAGACGACAACGTACAACAAATATCAAAATTGTTGTTGCCCCCAAAAAAGAAGCAACGATATAATCTAACCTTCGACTTGAAAAAAAAACTTCTGCGCCGTTGCCATTTTTATCGAGTGCAGAATGCAAATTACAAAGGAAAAAGCAAGAGAACGCTAAAGTCGGGAGTGCTCGACTATGCAATGCCAATTAAGCAATCAACACAATAAAAATGTATAGTATATTTTTTCGAAACTTAATCTAAGAATGTCCCATTCCAGTAGAAGATTTTAAGATAAGATCATCTGATCTAAGCAGCTTTTCTTTTTAATATTCCCTTCAATATACCTCACTGAAACTATTATTTATGTACAGGGTATAAATAACATTGGCAGGCGCCTGGCAGTCAGCTTAGGATCAGCCTCAAAGCCTTTGAACCCCATACCCCTGTGCCCGTACCCCCTGACTGCACCCCTTGTCCATGTGGCTTCATTTTGTGGCAACGAGAGTGGCACGTAAAGTTATGCACTGCTGGAAAATGCATTCAGGAAATTTGCGAGTATTTTTATAGGCAATAAACAAACTGCAATGAAGTTGAAAGTGCACTGTAAACGTGAATCATATCTACAGTGAGTAGTAGCAGAAGAAAGATTTCAAATATTCGAAATTAAAACCTTTAAAATGAATATAAATAAATATAAATTAATGTGCTATTATTATTGTTTTTATATTATTATTATTTATATTCTTATTATTTAAATAAGGGAAGGTTAAAGCAGTGTCCTATAATTTAGAAATTATTCTTGATACGGCCCAGCTGGGTTACAACAATCTTTCTTGGCACTGCAATTTGCCTCTCTGTGGCATAAAGGTCGGCGCCTCGGACTTGTAATTAGTTTTTCCTTATCTTGGGGGGCATTGAGAAATTGCAACGCTGCCACAGACTCGCTGACGTCATCTGTGGCTTTCGCAGCTCCTCGACTGTGACTCCAGCTCGGACTCAGACTCTGACAATGCCTTGGGCTAAAGTTATGCCCAGTTGTGTCCTGGCCAGGGTAACTGGCAGGCAGAAGGGAAGTTGCGTGTCTAGACGCTGTATGCCATGCTTCGTCGCACCACTAGCAACAATAATAACAACAACAATAACAATGGAAAATACAACCCTTGTATATGACGGTATTCACAGAATTTACATGAATATTAAAATTTTATTGCCACTCCAATTGTGTAGCTCAATATTTCGCTTCTTTAATGACCTTTGCCGTGAACTTAGCATGTGAAGCTTTTAAAAACACAAAATGCTATTGATTTTGACTTGAAATAAATACCATTTTCTATGATTACTGTTGTGGTCTAATTAAGCAATAGATCAGAGTTTGATAAAGCTGTTATCCAGGCATAATCTTATCGCAATCGATGTGTAAGATTGGCTGTCATTATCTTGTCCCAGCCCACGCAGCTACGTGTCGACATCTTGTTCCGCTCTGAGTTGATCTTTCTATGAAAAGAAAAGAAAAAGACAGAGAGAGAGAGAGAGATGTAATGACCTAGCAATATGTATGTTTGTATGCATGTTGCAGTTGCAAATGCCGCAAATTTCAATTACACTTATCGTATGTGGCAGCTACGTGACCGACTGGCAGTGGGGAAACAACGCAGCTGCCTTTTGTGGCAAGCACGACACAATGTTCTGCCGTCCACATGTTAAGGGAACTCTCCATAAAATATGATATACTGGTAAGTGGTTGAATGAACCTGTGGCTACAACGAAATAGTGCGAGGTAGACGAAAAGGCGCAGAGAACAATGGTGCAAAGCTACATATATGAAACTGAGGCTGACGGTTTGAAAACAAATCATTTGCAAGAAAGTCTATTGAAATATTCCAGACACAACGCCCATTTTTGATACCCATAATAGAATTCATTTGTTCAAATTGCAATCAAGAGTGAAGGCCTAGCAATTACCCTGTAATCATATCAAAAGCGGCTGCCTGATTAACTCTGTTATGGGAAATGAGTCATGAAATTCTCAGAATAAAATGATAACAAAGATAGATTGACGATTTTCAAACAAAAAAATGACGGCTGTTGTATAAAGGTGTTTGTATGCGAGATATCGATCCATATCTCTCTCTCTTTATGGGGAATTATAAAGAAGAATTATCATAAATGCAACTACTATCATTAATTGATTGTTAAACGTAGACTTTTTTCCACTCAATAGATTGACATATGTATATATACATACATTAGTAATCTTATCAATGTCCCGCATTATCAACCACAGCTAAAATTCATTAAGTGCGGGACCTAAAAAATATACAACTATAAAACTGTTGAAATATTTTGTTCCTGTGTTATCGAAAGTTGCGTCGATTTCCCGCTAAAATTTAATACATTTTCTGATATTGTTGTATCTCTAGTTGCCACGATAGCTGATAACCAACCGATAGTGGACACACACTCATAACGAACTCGGTACTCATAACTGGTAGACGGCTAAACCAAAATGAATTGTGGACTGAAGTTTGGTTTGGTTAATGGGCACGGGGTTCAGTTGACCGCAAGCCACACGACGGAATCCATCAGGTGTTTCCCATATTTTCTTTCCTCTTTTTTTGCATATGAATTAATTATGCCAGGTGTGTATCCAGGTTGACTTTGAAAGCGCATCGATTGTAATGACGTCCTTTCCTTTGCTGACCTTTCTTTCTCGCCTACGCTCACTTTCAAAGGGCGTAACTTGAAAGTTTTATTCCGAAAATGAGTTAATGACTTCAATTTATAGTTGTAATCAATCTATATTGAGCTTGAATCAAGCTAAACTGCTCAACACTGTTGGCCGTATTCATTGCGGGGGGTTGCAACTGTGGCAACTGTGGCAAGTGTCCTTTCGCTGTGGCAATTCATAAAATTGAGTTGTCCGTTTAGCTTAGTTCATGGCGTGCTCAATTAAATTAATGTTGATTCTTTTTTCGCACCTGATATATTGCCTTTTGATAAGTCCGTAGATAATTTGTTAATAAGTTCAATGAATATGTGTTTTAATTGAATTCACTTTGGTATCTTTTTAGTTTCGTCGATTCTCAATTAAATGGCAAAGGCACGCAGAAAACGCTTCCGTTTGAGGTGTCCACAGAAAGCAGTTAAAGAGGAAGTGGAGGATCTGAAGCTGCCACAGCCTTCAAATGGGAGCAGTTAATCGAGCTAGACACAACAGTAACAACAATAGTAGTAGCAACAGCAGCAGTGGCACGATGGATAAACGCTCGCTGTGCTGCCTCATTATCTGCGTGAATCTGTGCTTTGTCATTTGGCTGGTGAGCGTGCAACAGCTGGAGGCAACAGATGATGGAGGAGCATCGGCATCGTTGCTCGTCTCAACGCAGCTGCAATTACAAGTGCAACCCAGTGCCAATGGCAGTAGTAAACCAAACCAAATACACGACCCTAGTCGCACTCAGCAACTTAGTAGCAACCTTAGTAGTTATTATTATTATAGCCCTAGCCTAGTTAGTCTAGACAAAGCGGCCACGCCCGCTCCAATGCCCACAATGGCGAGTCGACCTTCATTACCATCACCACCATCGCAGCCCGCCAACACGGATGTTAGTCAGCTGATTGATTTGCATAACTTTGCATATCAAATGGGGCAACCACCATGCGAGGCACATGTCCAGGCACTCATCTTGGTGCACACGGCACCTCGCAATGCGGAGAAGCGTGCACTGATCCGCCAGACTTGGGGCAATCCACATATGACGAGTGCCAACTCACCTTTGCGTGTGATCTTTCTGCTGGGCGCTGTGCCCAAAACGGAGCAGCAACTGCAGTTTTCTCTGTCGCTAGAGAATATCCGACATGGCGATATGGTGCAAGGTAACTTTCAGGATGCCTATCGTAACATGACGTACAAACATGTGATGGCCCTCAAGTGGTTTAACAACAATTGCCCGAATGCTCAACTACTCATCAAAGTGGATGATGATGTCTATGTAAATACACCGCAATTGATTAAGCTGCTTAGGGACTCCCCGCCAAATTCGAATCTAACCATGTTGTCCACAACGCCAGCGACGCCTTCGCTGCGCACGCTGTTGCAACAACGCCATGAGCTGCTCTTCTGTCGTCCCGTGTTGTCGTCGCGTGTGAAGCGCTCTTATCGCGTGAGTACAAATAAGATAATGAAATGAATATATTAACTAACTTCCCATCTTCCCTCTGCTTCTCTAGTCCAAGTGGCGCGTCAGCTTCAGTGAATATCCTGCGCATTATTACCCACCATATTGTCCCGGCTTTGCGATTGTCTATTCGGCGGATGTGGTGCAACGCCTCTATCAGGCTGCTCAGCGTGCTGACTACTTCTGGGTGGACGATGTCCACGTCACTGGAGTGCTGGCACAGCAAACAAACACAACAATTACTAATCTGCAGCCGTATGTGCTCTATAAGCTCGACTGCGAGCGACTATTAAGCGGAGAAAGCGATCTCGATCAGCAGGAGTTCCTCTTTACGTGGCATAGCATTGCGCCCGAACAGATAAGCGCATTGTGGCAGTTGCATGTGGCACAAAACTACACGTTGACACAGCGTAGCGTTCAACTGGACACGGAAATTGGGACGGATACCAGCTTTAGCTAGCTTAAGGGTTAAATATTAATGTTTGAGTTGTACAAAAAGAAAGAGGGATTCGTCGTTAAGTTAAATTTATTATTTTACGATTTTTGGCTGTTTTGCTATTAATTTAGTTGTTAAATTGTAGAATAGTTATTCATCCATTAGTTAGCATTTTGTCAGTTGAAAGTAAGACAAAAAGCGGAATAACAAAGAACATTGCAAGTCAAGTGAACCACCAACCACCTGCCTACAATCATTCGTATCATATATGATAGCATAACTGAAGCATAATGATAAACATAATGATTACGATAACGATTAACAATAGTCATACATTCAAGCCTCTCTGGTGATACACACATTCGTATATGAGCATTAACATTTAAGCACAACTCTTAACTACTAAGAGCAACAATAGTAATAACAAAGTAAAGCAACTACAAGCAGAGCCCGTAATATAAATACATTTTAGCTGCAATAAACAAATTAAGTCAACTGAAAGCAAGCTCGCTTAAATATCAAACCGTTTATTTGTAAAGCTAGCGAACATAAAATATAGCTAAAATGTTTAGTCTGAACTAATAAATTAGTTGAGTAATTGATGTGGATATTGTGCATTACGAAAGCTATGCAATATCTAAAATCTGTTGAGAATACTTAGTAAATCAAATGTGTCACAAGGAGATAAAATTACCAATAATGTATTTTGTATTTTTGTCTTTAGCAAATGTCTATTTACGTTTTATTACTGCGTGGAATATTAGACAAATTAACATTGTATACATCAAACGAACAAAGAAAGACAGAATTAAAAGAGGGAACATTAATGCCAGGATGGTTAACAGAAATATCAAAAATAAAGAAAACAAAACTGTAACGAAATGAACGAATGAAATTTGTAACAAATGAAATTTATAAATGTATAATATAAATTAATTGAATGTTCAAGTTTGTCAGAAATTATATACATACATATATGAAAAAACAACAAAAATCCATATATAAAGAAATAAAAAACTTACAAATTGTACAATGTAACCGGCGAAAATGTTGAATTTAATATTTGTATTGAATTAAACTGCTTGATAAGCAGTGCAGCAAGCAGTAAACACAACGAAGGCAGAAGTCGTTTGGCAACGGCAAGTTACATAGCAGACAGCTTTCAGTCGATGTCTTACTGAAGTGCAATGCGCGGTATTTTTTGAATTTTTTATCCGTCATTAAATTTAACACGCAAAATGCTGTTAATAATATTATCGTTTGTTTTATCGATTTGTGCCTAGCCTATAAAGCTGATTACCCTGCATTAGTACATACTGAATAATTAAGTGTGTTAATCTCGCCATCTGCGCTCAAGGGCATGCGAAAATATCGCTTAATATTCATACGCCACGTTGGACGGCAATGCGCAAATATAAGACGACAGTTAAATAGAAGGAAATTCATATGTACATGTATGTGAGTACTATCTGTTCTGCATGCGCGTGAAGATTTGTTTTCGATGTCGATTGCCTTTGACATTGACACGCCCCCAAGGGTTGCACGGGGTGTTGGCCTTTGGCCTTTCACTGCTACCGCTACCGCTGATGTCGTGTGCCTGCCATACAAATTGTTGCATTTACAACACAATACATTTAGAGTTTTTAACGAACATTTTAGTAAACCTTCGACGGTCAACGCGTTCGGACATCGACAGGACACAGCCAGGAATAATTGAAGAAGACGAATACTTCAAAAGCATATTACAATGGCTTCGGTAAGTTCTATATTTTCATATTTCCCTGGCAATCAACTGTAAGTGTAGGCAGGTCTGTTTGTTGTTTTTGATGCTTCAGATGGCACAAACAATGCCGGAAAGCAGAGGAAACTCAAGTATTTGCCGCTTATCCTGACTAAAGATAACAACAACGGCAACGACAACGACAAAGAGTCTTGTTTGTATGTTTGAGTGGGGCGCCGCCTTCGTTAGCTGCAAATTTGTTAACAAGTGGATGCAAACAACATGCTACTTGCCACATGCTGCACACAAGCTCAACAATTACTGCTCCACACACAACTTCAGCCGAGTTGCCCGAGTTACCCGAGTTGCGTTCCACATAAAAATGTCCTGTGCGGTGCTAAAAGTTATCTCTCATTTGGGATGATGTGGCACGTAAGCTCGCCAACTTTAAATGTGTGTCAAGTCGTGGAGTGCGATATGCTTATACATACACGATAGAGGAGTCGTTGCGCCTCTGCTGCCCCTTCGAAAGAGCGCCGACGCTCATAAGTATGCTACAATAATTCTGTTGCTGCCACCACTCATTGCTGCTGATGTTGCCTCTGCAGCAGCTTGGGGATGCTGCTCGGCAGCTGTCGAACTTCTCTGGCTGTGCACAGTGGCTACTTGTTTTAGCACAAAATATATGCGCCTTGGCTTCGGCAGCAAGCTGGGGCAGACTGTGTTGGCTGGTCCTCGTATCCACATCTATGTACATACATATATCTGTATGCTTCGTTTCGGCGTCCGTGTGCCTATAAATGTTTTGTTTTTCTGCAGTTTGTTGTTAGTGCTGAACGGTGAACGGGCAGCGTTTGTTGGCCAACATCATCTCTCGCACACACTAAGAATCATATTAACAACGTGAAGAGCTGCTCGACTCTTTGGATCTCTGTATGTGTGTACTCATGTACTTATATTTGAATTTACGTGTGTATGTGAGCTAAAAATAGCGCCCAAAATCAAGTGACAAGTGGACAATCAACAATAAATATAGAGTGCAAATACAATAAACAATTAACGAATTTTTCCACAAAAAAAACAAAATATAAATAAACCCGAACAAAAGTGCAAAAAAACTACAACAACAACAGGTGTTTCAGCTTTAATTAAAATAACAATTGATGACAATTTTGATTAAGTATTCTTTGACTATTATTAATCAAGAGTCCTGCGTAAATCCGTGCCTGCCCGTGTGTGCGTGTGTGTGTGTGAGTGTTTGTATGTGTGAAATTGGTTTGCTACTCGCACGTGCCACAAAACATGGTTGAAGAGTTTCTAGAGAAATTACCTGAAATCGACACACGCTACGAGGTAAGTTGTCTCCTTCCCCACTACACCCACTCGATGTGGCATGACATTGTCCTGAGACAATTTTTTTTGCTGTGTCCTGTGAAAAACACGCAGCGGCAGTTAAGACAAATAAGAAGTGGCAAACGGATGCGGCAGCAACAGCGGCTTTTGTTTCGCACCAACCACCACCTGCTCAACATCCTGTCATACTCCATGCTATTCTTTCCTCCTCCTAATCCTTCTCGTCCTCGCCCTGTTATCCTGGCTGCCTGCTGTTTGTTTTGCTGTTCAAATTACATTTCCCTTCAAGAATTTACATTATGCTGACTCTCCAAGCAAATGTAGGCCGGATATTTAATCAGTTTGCTGTTGCCGCTGCCACTTCTGCTAGAGCCACTGCATTTACCGTTACGCTCAACAGCTTACAACATTTGTGTTTCGGCTTTTGTTTCAGCTGTGATTTACCTGCAACTGGCATTAGCATCTGCTGTTGTGATGTTGCATACACTCCTAATGCAACTGCGTTGCCTGCTTGAAATGATAATATGTATGTTGCAGTGGCTTCTAAGTGCCACTTGCAGCAGCTTCATATTGCAGTGGAATTAGTTAAGAGCTCAAATCTGTGCATTGTAGTCAAAATGCAGTGTTTGCTTAAAAGTTTAAGCATGGAATGCTTTGTATTTATTAATAATAACATTCTTTACGAAAACCACAAATATTCTATTTCAAAATATTTTATTTTCAAATTGGTCTTATTACCGGCTTTTCATATTGCTCGGCTCCTAAATGATTATTTCCGATTCGGTTTAATACATACGTTTTGTTTGGGTAAAAAATTCAACCAATTTCTGCATAATTACTTGTTGATATCTATATATTTTACACTTCACTTGGCACTGCATTGTAAGCCCCAAGCTGTCTCACTGCTGTTCTCTTCTTAGACCCTGTAATGGAAAAGTACAAAGGGTCTATTAAGTCTGTCGGCAGTAAGAAAGCATTTATAACCCCATAAAGTTCATATATTCTTGATCAGCGCAAACGAGTCGGCTTAGCCATGTCCACCTGTATGCACACCTTGTACAAACTTACTTGCGCCACCACAAACTAGGCATATTGGATGCGTCATTGATTGTAATACAGGGTCTCTCAGAGTCAAGTTAACTAGGTTTTAGCCTTTCGTGTTAGTTTAAAATCAATAATACTTTGTTTATTTCAATGCTTATTAAATATTAGTAATATAATATTCTGATGTAATAATAATAATAATCAGAGTCAGAAATGGAGTTCAAATCTGATACCTAAACTAATCTATTTTCATTTCTTAGAAAAGTAATATCGTATACAGCTTTCATTGTGATCATATTCTCTGTAATATCAACAGTTATGTAAGGAGACAAAAGAATTGTTTCTTCAGAGTGCATTTCCTTCGATTCAGTCTCTCTTTCTGAGGTTTTCTCCCAACGAACATAAGTTTCCTCACTCTCCTTTGCTCTTCCTTCCCCCATAAAACAATTTTAACTGCTCAAATTGCCAACTCCAACTGTTTGACCCCATCAAACATGCTGTCAGAATGCACTGTTCATCCCCATTCCCCGCTGATTAGTTGCATGTCCACAGCATCCTTCGGCTATAAAAGTTAACTCTCTTTTAGATATTTTAGGGCTTTCCAGTCAAGTTACATTTGCCCTTTGTGTGCCTTGCCACAGAAAATGCTTATAAACAGTGAAACTATACACTATCTTTTCGACACACACCTCCTAATAGTGAGCCCGATAACTGTTCTAAGCACTGAAAGTAAACCATATGATGGAGAAAGCCGAAAGCCACTGAGAGTTAAGTCAACAACTTAAAAGGCAATTAGCGCACTTCGTTTGGGTCAGAGCGACCAACTATGTACAAGCCATGGCCAGCAGTTTAGCGTTCACATTAACTTTATTAGCGCCATACAACTGTATCAACAGCACACACACACAGTCTCATGAACAGAGTACACTTTGGGACAATACAATGACACATAATTATGCTTCGTATTATTTTTAACAAGGGCAGTGCAAAGCCTTTTATGCCCCACTAACTGGGCCCCAAACAAAGCCTCAAAACTAATAAACATGTTAAAGCAACTAAGCATGTGTGTCTGTGTGTGTGTGTGTGTCTGTGAGTGTGTCAGTGACTGTGTCTGTGCGTGTGTGTCAACACAATCGCGATCAATAAAAGTTAATTATTCAATACAAAATGCAATAAACTTTCACTCAAACTAAGCCAAGCAACGACTTACTTATGGTTAAGAGTGTGAACGTGTGTGCATGTGTGTGTGTGTGTGTGGGTATGTGTGGGTGTGTATCCACCATGTGTGTGTGCGTGCAGTGTTTATCGTGTGAGCCTTTGTTTGATTTACAGCTGTGTGTCAACGGCTACACAGTCCACCCAGCTGTGAGTTCTTTGCTACTTTCCTGAATGTCCTCGGCTCTCGTCCTCGTTCCTCAATCCTCGTTGTGGTCGCGTTTTAGCTACAAACTAACCGTTAATTTACATGACAAAGTAGGGGCCACTACAAATTCAACAACAACAACTGTTGATATTAGCCAAAGCTTAAATTGGGTCCAAAAGCAGAACAACAAATTCAATTTTAAATTGAAATAAATTAAAATGATTTTATATTAAAATATTTTCAATTTTCACTTTAATAATTTAATATTTAATAAATTTGGTTCTAGTTAGTTTTTACTTCTTGCTATTAATTTACATTTTGATTTGAAATATCAGCATTCAACTAATTTTTTGAATCAGCTGCTTTAATGGATAGCAAATAAATGAATATAATTTATTCATGAAGTTAAGTTTAGACGCCGAAAATGCTGAGAGGACGCGGTAGAGTGTCCTGACCCTAACCATGTCCAACTGCTGGTATTTCCACTTCTCAAACTGAAATCTAAGAGCGAAACTGTAAGCAAAGTGCCATCAGTTGTTGAGGTTTTTCACTCAGCAAATCAGCGAAGCAGAATATCAACATGAAGAGAAAGAGTTTTCCAATTTAATCCGTTTATCGAGCAACATTTTTGCCCAGGTAGTTGAGCACTGAGTTGTGTTTATTTGCAACACAACACACATAAAAGCAATTTGCGGTATATTTTAATTGAAGCCTAGTTTTTGAGGCTACCTGCTGTCGTCAACAGATACGACTTGCTCACATATAAGATAGCTCCATGGCACTTGGCAGGCTGCCACCACAGCAAACAGAGCTGAAAAGTCTTCTCTATGGCAGTGAGTCTGACTGCAGGCAGGCAAATGTCGTCGACAAAGTCGTTGAAAGTTTGTCACATTTTGCCGGCAAAACATTTTCAATATGCAAAGGTCGTTAATATGACGCAGGGGCGTAGCTTAAGTCCTGCTCTGCCCCTTCGATGGTCCATATATTTAAATTGCTGTTGTTTAATGCATGTATATGCGTATGTGTATGTGTGTGGGCCAACTTAGCGTATGCGTAATATGCTGCATAATGCGTGCTTAGATCGAAATTGAATTGCGCATTTTACATGGCGTATACGTGATACACATTTTGGCACTTCATTCGCAGTCCTGCTGCCATTTTTCTTCTATTTTTTGCTGCAGTACACAAATGACTATTGCTTGTGTATGTTTGTGTGTGCGTGTGTGTGTGTGTGTGTGTGTGTCTGACCGGGCACGTCTGCTTTGCGACAGATTAAATTCAAAGTTATTGTCAGTTTGGGCGTTCAGTCGAGAGATGAAGGCGCACAATAGCTGAACGATGTTACAAATAAATCATGACATTTCTGATCTGTGATGCTTGTTGTTGCTATTGTTGTGGCTCTTGTTGTTGTTGGACTTTGATTTATAGCCAAGCATATTAGTATTTGGCGATTTACTGTTGCCTATCACTTACTGCGCTCGCTTTATACAAACGGATTTCATAACGGATTTCAAAAGTATTAATGAAGAGCTGTACGTTCTATTATATGATATACAGTATAAACAATATTTGTTTTTAAATATACATATTTTAAGGTATTTGCAGGTACCCAAAGGGTGCAAGAGACCAAATGTTTAGGGCTATGTGTGCAACAGGCAAGGTAGCAGGCAACCTAGACTATGTAGCCATGTCTCTCTGTCCATTCACCCGTTCGTTCTTCCTTTTGAATATCCAGATCAACACCAGGGATGACAGGGCAAATAGCAATACATGCTAATGAAAACACAAATACACATAAGTGAACAAATTACTTTCATTAATTATCGAATTGCTAAACTTTTTACTAGCAACTTAAAACAAATTCGTATTTTTACAAGTGAACGATCTGCGACATTGCGAGAAGTAGTATTTAAACAGCCCAGGCCAACACTTTGACACAAAATACTCGGCATGCAGTCCTAACTAATCTAATCAATTGTATAGTGCTAAGACTAGAAAGAACAACTATAGTATATGTAAAGTATTGTCTCAAAAGAATTGAGTTACAAATTAGCTATATCAGTCTTAAACCTGAACCCGACCCTCGGTAATTCTATGCTTACTCAAACAGCTTTGCGATTGAACCTCACCAGCGGTAATTCGAGTCAGGAATCCTCAATCATTGTCAATAAAACAATAGAATCACATTGCAGATTGCGTCTTAAGCTAAGAATAGAGCTAAGGCAGGATGCAGTGTGCATAAAAATTGCCTGGCTAAAAATATAAGCATTTACAAAAACAATGGAGCTTGAATGGCATGAACATCTCTGCTCTAGAGCTTAAGGGCTAGGGCTATCAAACTTGGTCTGTAGGTTCTTCAAGTTCAAGTTTGCTTTTGAGTTTAGCCTCTTTTCTCAATGGTACAGCCTTGAATTTTGACACACATAATAAGCAATTTAGTGTCGCAAAACGGGGTATTAAACCTTTGTGCAAATCTCTCCATCCATTCGTCTCTCGGTGCTTCTGAGCTGGATGTATAAATCGAAGGCTCAAAAATAACTATACGCAGACTAATCTATTCTAAATCCATATATTGATTGCTCATAGCTAGAAATACACATTTTATTTACTATCAAACCACTTTCCCACATTGTTTGCAGGGTATTTAACTGTCGCGTGCGCTCGACTGTAGGCATTCGAAATTACTTTATTTGACCGTTTTAATATTCTCTTTCAGTAAATATTTTCTTTGCCTATTAAATAACTTTTTAGGTATGCAAACATCGCTTCTCTGTGTTGCAATGTGTTGTTGCTCCTTTTGAAATACTGAGCACATCAAATGTTTTATCAGCTAATTCATTCATTGGCCAGCGAGTCGGTCGGTCGGCCAAAATGCGTTTATTATAACGCAAATCCGGCCAGACAAAAACCAACTCGGCTCACTGCAAATTTCATTAATAAATGTCGACGAGCGCACAGAAAATAATCCATTTTACTCAATGTTTGTTCGCGCCAGGGCAAGGGGCAGTGGGCAAGGGGAAGGGGAGGACAATGTTTGGGGCAGTGGCAGTTTGTTGAATACAAACAATAAACATTGGAAAATATCACAGCTCGCTGGGCAACGCAGCATCTGCTGATGCAGTCAGTCAGGAGGTTAGCAGGGGGGAGGCAGAGAAAGGCGGAAATCATTTCAAAACCGCATACGGAAAATGCTATTGTTGGCATCACACAGCTGCGGGAAAAAGGGAAAAAACAACAAAAAACTTGCACAAAAAAAACACTTTATCCACTTCAGTTTTTGCTGAAGTCGCAATGGACAGCGAGTTAGCAGGAGAAGGGCAGGCAGTGAGGGGCTAGGGGCTGAGGGGAAGGCAGTTTGAAATGGCCAGGAACTCCAATAACGACTACATGAGGTATCCATGCTCTGCATGAATGCAATTTGGCTGTGGTACACGCTGCTAATTAAGTTTCCCAGCAAAGCTACTGACTGCAATATTTTTCCACAGCAGCAAAAGTTTTTCCAATGAAAAACTCATATATATGTTTTTAGTGATTATTGCTGTCAAGTTGGTTCTTATTTATTAATGTATATGTACAACTCTCTCTGTCTCGCACTCTCTCATTCTCTCTCTTTCTCTCTATCTCTCTATATGTGATCTGATGCTTATTGCAATGCAGGATATTGTGCCTATGGAACAAGTGAGCTCGATGGTCTCCAACGGTGGCGGGAGCGTAACCATGCAGCGCGACGATGAATACCGAAATCGTATCATGAAAAGTAAGTGTGTCATCCCCCCTACCCCCTACACCCTTCTACCCACCACCAACCGTGTATGTAGTGTAGTGTAGTGCTCCCTCCCTAAAAGAGCCAACACATATAGAAAGGTAACTGCTGCTGCTTTAGCTGCTGCTGTGGCGATGCTTGTGATTTTGCATGGAGCTACAGACTATCCCTGACCTACTGGCTTTGCAGTTGACATAGTTAAGCCAAAACCATTCCCATTCCCACACCTACTCCAACCACTCAGTTGCCCCTCGCAGTCGCCACAGCAGCAGCATCGGCAAATAAATAGCACATTCACATTTCGCTTAGCGGTTTTTTGTAAAAGAAAGCCACACTCCTTCCGCCCAAGTCTATGCTTAGCGAGCGCATGGAAGTGCCTGCATGTTTGTAATCCTTAGTATTAAATGTAATATACTAGTAATACTATGTAATATACTAATTATAATTAAATACGTAATCATTTCATGATGCTTGCTCAACATAATTCGTCGAATTTGGAAACGAAACTCTCCTCTCTCACTCTGTACAAAATTTGTATATTAATTAAAAAAAACTAAAATGCATCATCAACCAAAAATTCAACCAACTAACCAACCAATCAACCAACCAAATGCTTCTATTTTACATCTAACACATCTGTAGTACGTAGAATTGGTGAGTCCTAAAAATTAAATCTAAAACTAACAATAAAACTATAAATAACGAAATATATATTTATTTCATTTGGATTTATATAATAAATAAATGAAATATGTGAATATATTGCAGGTGTAAGTATGAATCGTTTGAATATACTTATAATTTGATTTACATTTTCATTTTCATTTGCCGAATTGCAATGGAAAATAGTTTAGCCGAAAATTAAGTTATAACATATAATATATTTGTTTGAATCTCTATCAAGTTATCTACATGTGTAATTGTTTGTGTGCGTTTGCAGTGTGTGGGTGTGTGCATCTGTGTGTATGTTTGCAATTGCATTAGCATAACATTTGCAAAGTGCTCGACAGCCGCAAACTTCGTCCTGTGGCTGAGAACGGAGCTGACAGGGCGTATGCTTAATATTTGCTCTATTTGGTTTCTTACCTCCCCTCCCCACCATTGCCTTTCCAAATGGCTGGCAAATGCACACCGCATCGAGGCTTGGGCTTTTCGGCCAGACTTGCTACTGCGATTCGACTCCATCTTGATAAGTTTGTCTGCACAGACGACAGCTTCATTTGCTGCTCGCATATAAAGCATCATTTGCACCGGATTTTAATGACCAGGCAGATTTATAAACATCAGCTCGGTTCAGTCTGCAAGAGCTATGGTTTCCCAACCACAAAATATCCTGTAAATTATAAAGTAAAAGGCAAAGCTCTTGCATTTTAACTATTTCTCCTTCAATATACTGCACTCATGAGTTATTTCTAGGGTATTACAGAGATGACAAAGGACAACAGCATGTTGGGCATTTTTCATCATTAGTTAATTTAGGCCTTTCACTCTGTTATTCTCTCCCCATTGTCCCCTGCTTGTGTCCCTAATTTAGCATTAACTTGGCCTTTAGCAGCTGGCCAACTGGCAGCTGGCAGTTGGCAGTTGGCAGTTGGCAGCTGATATCTCTTGGCATAAACGCAGCGCAACGAAACCAAAAGTAAAACAAATAAAACAAATAATTTGCAAGCAACGGCAACGACAATGGCAATGGCAAACATTACAAAAGGCCGCAAAACAAAGGCCAAATAAAAGAAATTAAAAATGCGAAGCGCTTTATGTTCCACTTTGATGGCATGCCAACCCAACCCACTCCATCAACCACTCTCCAGCTCCATCTGCAGCTCAGCCTGGCCAGCGTCGAGTGCGGAACTTAAAGACAAACACAAAGCGCAGTCAAAGCCTGTGGCATTGGCTGCCAACCAATCGAGGACCAAGTGGAGACCCAAGCAGGACCAAGACACAGCAGCAAAAGCGTCTGGTTCAATGCTCTGAAGAGCCTCCAGTAAAAGTTAAGAAAATCGCCTTAGCCTCAAAACACAAACATACACACACACACACACATATATATATATATATACATACGCATACAGTTACAGGGCCCACTCTTAAATATAAAATATTATGTCCATGCCTGCAATTTCAGTGCAAAAGTTATGCTCTGTCCTTTTCACTTAGTTGCCGTTGCTCAGCCAGAGATTTGACTTGAATTGCCAGTCAAATACGAGTAAGGGCATAACGAGTCGTCGGCTCTGACTAGGCTATGAAGAAGCTTATGAATTTCAAAGATAAACGCCAGACATGTTTTTCTTCCTGCTGCTTAGATTCAAATATTTGATTTTATTTGATTTGGCAACTACTGGGATTAAGTCCAGATGGGATACTCTAAATGCTACCCTTCATTGATTATATATATAATATATATATATAGTTTTACTATTCTGCGTGCTTACTTTAGCGGAAATATTCTGTTAATCTCTCTGTAGTTTCTTATAAAGATATCATATCCATTATAAACTCTGGTCTAATACTTTGTTAAAGTCTAATCGGTTTCAGAGTAAATAAAATGAGTAAAAATATGCTGATTAGTTTCTAGTTACTCTCTCCATTTAGCTAATGCCACTCCTTAGTCAAGCATACCCATTCAAACCTTTTAAAATGCCTATGCTTTGAATTGAGTTTTAAATTTGAAGCATGCTTCAAACTCACCAATTTGTTGCCAACTTTTTTGCAACAGGATGCTGCTTCAATGTTGCCATTTTTAAGCAACTTAAGTTTAGGAATATTGCAAAGGACACACTTCACCGTAGAATCGATCTCGAACTAGGCATGTGAATGCCTTTGAGTGACGTTAGACAAACGGAAACACGGCATTTAAATGCTGGAAATAGGTTGATTGAATAGTTTGAATAGTTATATTGCCCGACAGTTTGATTAGTTATACAAGTTTTAGTTGTTTGTGATTTAGGCAACTGTTTACAGTAAAACAAATCTTTGAACTCTTTTAATAAATTCTCAAGCACTTTGTGTATTTTGACTGTGTTAAACGTTTCGTTGCATGGCTTGAAAGGCCTTTTTAATTAATGTCCCATTTCAGTCTGCTCAGTTAGGTTACTGCGTGCTAAGCTGCTGCCATTTTAGCTGCCATTAAAGCACAATAATAGGCTCTGTCTCCGCCTCTGTCACTGGCTGCAGCCAGTCTGCATCTTCAGCTCAGTCAGAGACCCTTCTGGCAGCTGGCCAAGCAATGACAATATGTTCAAAGTGGCCTGCGCCAGTAACTGTCCCCAAGTCCTGTGTCCTCTGTGTACTCAATGTGCTGTATCTGTGCTTGTGCCTGTGTCTGTGTCTGTGTCAGAGCACAAAAGCGGCATAGAAAATGACGCATTTGGGTGCAAGTGGCATGTGGCCTCATGCGGAAGTTGTTAATTTGACGCACAAAGGCGTCGCTGCTGCCCCAAAATGGGCACAAGTGGCGCCACTCCGCGTCGCGTCGCTACACGGCGCACCCTGGTGCAACAGGGCGTATACGTATTGCTGTAATTACACCAAGACTGACGGCCATTAAAACTGCATTCACTGTATCACCCCGAAGCTAGTGACACAGCAACATGCAACTTGTTGCGATCATGGCAAGCATGACCAGCGCCAGCAAACGGACAACAGCTGTCCAATAAGACTGCGCAATTTATTGGCCAAAGCGTTGACCAGGCTAAACACTAAATTGCAGGTAAATAAGTGCATGGCTGCAGAGGGTCTATTGGTGGTACGGTGGGTGAATTTAGTGGGTCAGCGGTAAGCGGCAAGAGACAAGTTAATGGTCACAACACAAGCAACCAATTAACTTAATTTAAACTAATTGCAGAGGCACCTTTTACCCATTGACCCTTATGTAATGGAGCTCTGTATCAATTTTCCATGCAATTTGACAGAAAGGTGGATACTTCATGCTTGAGTTGGACATTTTATGGGGGAACATTAACTGAATTATTTGTGTGCGTATTGATTTTAAATTTATAATGGATTAATACGTAGCTAAAGGGTATCAAGGGATTACTTGGATGTAGGGTATCTTTGTATCTACATTTACGTTATAATAATATTACTGTTTTAAAAAACAATACAAGAATCCACTATTTAAAGAACTTAATTCAAATGAATTTAACCAATTGAATACACAACTAACTTGAATTCAAATGCACACGTGTCTTCAAGTTTAGCTCATTGTAAATAATAGTTAAGTTTTGTATTCAAGTTTACTCAACGGATACTTAAAAATGTCTGCCACTTAAATATTTACAATTCAATTTTACAAGCACAACGATAACGAGCCGACAGTTGGCTGAGGATTCTTTTAGCCGGATTGCAGTGGGGAACATTATAAAATATTCAAGCTTATGCAAGCATGTAAATGCCAGCAGAATGACAGTTGGAAGGAGAGAAATGTGGGAAAGCGAGAGGGAGAATAAAGAGTATGAAGAGAATGAAGAGTGCTTGTATGACTTTCACTTGCTGCTGTTACTGTTGCCACGGTTATTACCTCTGTCTCTGCCCCACGAGAGCAACCGGTTGAAAGTCAAGATCCTTTCACAGGTAGAGAGAGAGAGAGAGACAGAGAAAGGAATCCCAAACACAGTTTTGAGAACATGCAAAATGGCCTACTTGCTGGCACAGCTGCCACTACCACTGCCACAATTGTCAATGCGAGTTCCGTTGAGTTTACTTGAGTTAACTTGACTTGACTGATGCAAGCGAGCCAAGTCCAAGTGAACAATAATGAAGCAACCGCGGGGTCTGCGGGCAGCCACATCATTTACAATGAGACACAGTTCGGTTACCGTTTGGGTTTTGGTTTTGGTTTCGGTTTCGGTTTCTGTTTGAGTTCATCCGTTGTCGTTGTCGTTGTCGTTCATCTATCGCAACTGGCTCGGGGATTGACAGACACAAAAGATGCTTATGCATCGGCAATTTCTTCAATGCATATCCGACTACTCAGCGACAGTCGACAGTCGACAGTGCACATCCTGGCATCCTTGAGCTAAAAACGTAGTGCGGCCAAAAACATATAAGTTACGTTACGTTACGGTTACGCAACACATCGAGCCATTAACATCGTCCACTGTCAATGACAGTTCATACAAATTGGTCGTCCGTCAAAAGGACCCGCTTTCCCCTCACCTGTCATAGCTATACGGTTACTTGTCCAACTATTGTGTTCGTGTCCACAAACCGCAAACAGTGCAACCGTATTACGGGGTTGGGGTTTAGCCCCCAAGGCTGGACACAATAAATAAAATAAATAACACTCGTTGGCTTGCCGTTCAGTTTGGCCCAGTCTATAAACTAGGCTGGTGGTTCGTGTGCATTGAGCGCTGCCTCAAAGCAAACTTAAGTGAATTATAATAATTAAATATATAAAAATAAATTTGTTAAATTACTTAAATATTAAAAAAAAAGAGTGAAACGCATTGAAAACATAGCAAAGAACATTGCCACAGGCTTCGTTCTCTATTTTGATTTTATCAAATGAGTTTTTCGTGTGGAAACTAAAGCTAACCAAGGGGCACGGGTCATGAGCACCACAAGCAGCCAGCAACCCGTTCTGAGTACGAGCCACATTTAATAATAATTGTGTTCTTATTGTTGTTGTTCTTGTTGTAGCGAGCAACGAGTAGTTGCCTTTATGTTTTTGCTATTTGCCTTTTGTTGCTGCTGCGTGAGTTTTTTATACTTGCAACAAAGTGCAATCCCCGTCGGCGGAAGTAGGGGCCACAGCCCAAAAACTTTTTGTGGCTGAAAAGTTCTGAATAGAGTTCCTGGCTTGTGGTGCGGTCAGGTAGTGTTTAAAGCCCAACTTAAATAAACTTAAAAGCTTGTCAGTTGCCAGTTGCCAGCTGCCAGATGGAGAGTCTTGCTGCAACTTGTGGAAATTAGCACGTGCTGATATCTCTATCATTGCAAACCAATGAATTGCCAACTATCCTGCTCTCTCTCACTCAACTCAGCTAGCAACTTTTGTTGTCTCTCAGCACAACAATTAGAACAACAAGCATAAATTTCCTTTAATAAATGCACATAAATTTGTTGCACAAATAAATCGAATCGTAAACTTTGCAACACGGCCTCAACATATCGGACCGCACGGACAGTCTTTGGCAGTCGACTGCCGCCAGCATGCCAACAGCTGCTGGTCAGCAACGTCATGCACCACGACCACTGCACCACCAGTCAATGCACCATCACCAGCACCAACACCACCAACAACAACAACGCAACAGCGGACACCACCGCCCAGCACCATTAGGCACCACCAACTACAACAAAATGCTAAACAGCAGCCACAGCAGCCCGCGTGAAATTAGCGCTTCACCACGACGTGCACAACTCGATACCACCGTTTCCGGATCCACCAGCGGCTTTGGCTTTAGTCGAGGTAAGGCTCTGTATGACGAAAAATTAATCACCAGCCCAATGAGCCACATCGTATGAATGAATCAATTTATTACTACTTGAATAGGGAAACAATTCATAACGCGATTAATTTAAGTAACTACAAAGGAGTTTGAGAATACTGAGTAAGACTACTCTATAACGAACTACTATAAACAGACCAAAATATTCTAGTTGAGACTAATTCAATATATGTCAATGTCAATTTATTCAAGAAATTTAATTACATTAAATATATATTATTTTAAAGTTTAAAGTTTTCAAAACGTTTCAGTTCAACCAATGAGAAATGTCAACAGCAATTTTGGTTATATTTAAAACAAAATGAAATAAAATATGCATAAACTTTTAAATTATTAATAACATTTATTTATTATTTACACTAAAAATTATATAATCGTTTACTGTATTTATATTTTTATTTAAATTTAAGCTTAAGAAATATTCAGGCTTCAGTTCTCCGTAAACTACTTTGCTTTATTGTAAATAGGAATTTAGTTTCTATTTAAATAAAAAAGAAGCAGAATATACATAAGCTTTGAATTTATTAATAACATTTAATTCTTATTTACCCCAAAAATTATACCAACCCTTACTGTATTTATATTTTAATTTAAATCTAAGCTTAAGAATATTTACTCTTCAGTTCTCCGTAAACAGCTTTGCTTTATTACAAATAGTTTCACACACTTTCCTTTTACATCATGCTGCTCATTTATACTTATCATATACACTTTAAAACAATTTTATCGCAGCATTTAATGTTCATTATAGCGAGGATTCACGCTTTTTCTTAAGGCACAAACTTTCTTCTTTCCTAACTTTTATGAGATTAATTTGAGTCATTTGCATGAGAGAGCCAAGCGTGGAGAACTGCTTTAAGTTTCACTTTTTGCATATATAATTATATGATGCGGTTGTCGTTGATTTTGCCATTTTCCATTTTCCGTTCTTCGTTTTTCGCTTTTCGTTTTCCATTTGACGTTTTCCATATAGAACATTCACGTTGGGGCGACATTTCTACTTGGGCTGGCAAAGGGAATGCGCTCAAGTGAAATATGTTTTAAAATTGTCGAGGCATGTTTGTTGACGGTGCCAAGTGGGTGGGCGGCGGTGGGCGTGTTGCATGCCGTATGTGCTGAATGCAGCACACATTTCCGCCACATGTAGCGCCACATCCGTCGGTGATAATTAAGTTTTGCCTGCCAAGAGGGGGGAGAGGATAATGGGAGGAAGTAGTAGACAGGCTCGTATTAAGTCACGCTGCAAAAAAGCCACCCACACCACACCAACCACACAACGCTGTGCTGTGCTGTGCTGTTAGCCTGTACTTTAATTGATTTTCCAGTTGGCCACGTTATCAGGGCTTTGCCTGTTTGCAGCTGTCGCCTGTCTCCTGTCTCCTGTCGCTGTCGAATGTCGGTTGTTCATTTGCGTAGGGCAACATCAATTGTTTATTCATCATCCGATGAAGATCATGTATTACATATCCTCGTTTGCCATATCTCACCCCAAAAACAATGCAAAAAAAAAAACTGTCCGCGTTGCTCTCCAGCGCAAAAAGGTCGCTTTAATTAATTTCCATTTAGGTCAGCAAACTGACTTCATTCATGCTGATGTCAGCGATGCGCCCACAACTCGGTTAACTATTAATTGATGTCTTGGGGCTTATCTGGGCAATCTGGCGGATCATTACAGCTGCTCTGCCGTTAACACTCCATCCGATTTAATGGGCATTAACGCATTTATTAAATTTTCAAAAAGAATTCTTATCGTATTCCCTCTACGATACGCTGAATTTAAAAGCCGCATAGGCTCATGAAGCGAACTCAACGAATTGAGCTAGTTTTTATTTTTATTTTTTTTAATATAACCTTATACACACACAGACAGACAGACACACACGTATGTACACACATACATACCCACATCAATATTTCATGCCTCGACGGAGCATTAAAGGACACCACTCACAGCGACACAGAACAGCGACAGAATCGGAAGAAAAAAAGAGAAAAGATAGCCGGCAACTGGAAAAAAGAATAATAAGTATGAAAGGTCTAGTCGCTTTTGCTTGACTAAAAGTTACCCTGGGAAATACTCAAATGAAAGAATATTATGCTTAACCACAGTTAACATAATTAACTTAAAGCACGCTAAAACTTGCTTTAAGGAATCATGAATCTATTAAGTAAGTTTAAAGCGTTTACGTTAATATATTGTATATTAATGTAATATATATAAACTAATCTATTAATATTTGCAATGATACATGACAATATCCCTTCTCAGCAATTCCTCAATTACAGGGAATGAAAAAAAAGAAATTGTGCGACAGTTGCTGCCAATGGCGGCGCCTGGCATTCATTGTATGTTTGTATATTTGTATGTAAGTCTTATGTGAATGAGTGTAAACGGGGCGAAGTGGAGGAAGTCGGTATTGATAAAGTCATTTCATGTTTCATGGCCAGCAGCAGCAGATCCAACGATGCGACGGAGACAGTTGTTGGACTGGCCGGTTAAATTATTGGCCGAGCATTTGCTAGGGTCGTTATTCATTTTTCATTTCGGTTTTCGCTTTTCGCTTTTCATTTTATTGCCATGGAATGTGTCGTCAATGTGCAAATATGAATTATTGATTGGTCATTGCTCCGATGACTTCAGCTTAGCCGTCTTAACAACTTGTCCTCCGGCGCGTTCAACGATTGATATTCCGCATGCCAACATAAGTAAGTTTATGCTGACTTCAATGAGCTGAGCAATTAGTGAACCTTCTCTGATTGCCCTCACAGTTCAATGTAAGCTTTATCTGTATGCAACACTCGATAAAGTTTCCCCCATGCAACTTTAACAAGGGCTTTGATCCAGCTTCAACTTCAGCCAAACTTCTCTCCGACCGGCCAACGTACGCTTGAGGCCAATCAGCATCATAAACTGAACTCGCATATTTCATTTTGGCCAAGTTGGATAAATTTCACTGCGTTTTCATATTTCATGAGCTTCTGCCAAGAAGATAGACACCAAATATTAATAGAATTGTACGTGTGTGCGTGTTCGTTGTGGAAATCAGTTTACTTATTACATTATCAATATCTTCTGCTCTATGCCCTGAAACATCTATGTTTGATTAATTCAGTTTGAATTGATTTGATTTAGAGTGGCTTGAGAAGCGTTCTGGCATTTTCCCTTTATTATTGTCTGGACTCTTACGGTGATTACCTTGTCTTAAACCATAAGCTCTGGCTAGCAATGGTATGAAAATAGTTCAATAATTACCTAAAGCTTCTTACATATTTTAATTTATATTTACTCTCCAATTTTAGAAATTATTGATATGCAAATGTGAAAAGTTCCATAAATTCCATAAGTTTCATAAATTAAATTTCTCCTACTTTCTCTCACTCCTCTTTGAATTTCCCTCCTACAATAGGCTCTTCTTTCCTCTGTTAATATCCATTGCTTAACAAAACCCCAAGCTGCTTACCGAAACTCATTCTTTTCAGCTATTATCCAGTCTATTCGGTAGGCCACACTTCGTATACGGAATGTTCTGTTCTGTTAACTGTTGCATTTGCCGCAAAATGATGCGGCCACTTAAGAGTGTAACGAAGCCCACAAGTTGCAAGTGGTTGTTGCAGTTACTGCTGCTATTGTTGTTGTGGTAATGTTCAAGAGAAATTTTGCTTGAGTTCCAGCTTCATAATAGACCCACAAGGCAAGCAAACAAAGCGCCAGAGTGTTCGTGTATGTGTCTGTGAGTGTGCGTATGCCTATGTGAATTTGTATGTGTGTGTGTGTATATACACGAGTGTATGATTGTGTGCTGGCAAAAACTTTCACTGCGAACCGAGACAGGGACAGTGACCTCATATGACAATAATTCGACGCATTTGTGTCACATGGCTCCCAACCTCAACGAACCATCGTACACCCCCGCTCACCCCACATACACCGAATTGGCCCACCACCCACCGACAAAAAGCGCAAACGTCAACAATTACGAGGCACCAGCCCTGTAGCCATAACCCACCCTACACGCCCCCTCGTTAGGCCTAGGCAATTGCTCTGCCAGGATGTTGTGCCATTGTACATTTGTGTGTGTGGGTGTTCTGTGTGTATGTGTGTGTCCTTTATGTGTGTGCGTGTTATGCGTACATGTTCGGGTTGATATCTTTGGCGCTGTCACTGTGGCGACACTTCCGTTTGCAGTTAAGTGCGACATATTTGCCTGGCTAATTTCACTTGCAGGACATGCGGCTCAGCATTTTGGACCTGCCAGCGTTTGCTTTATTTTATGCCACTTTCAATTTAGATATACTGACAAGGTTTTTATTATTATTCTTTTTTTGTTTTGACATTGTTTCTCTTTGCTTTAGACATTTGTCAAGCGCTTTGCTTTCTCTCATTTATTCATTGTCACAGCGAGCTCTGGCATTCCTTCGATTTTGACAAGCCAACTTCAACTGTCTTCCTCTCTCTGCATCTCCCTCTCTATCGCTGCCGCTTTGAGCTTCAATACTGTTTATGGCATTGCGGCTTTTGTTTCGGTCTTGCCTTCTTCATCATCGACTTGATCATCATCAACGACGTCCGCACGTCGCTTAACTGAAATGTTTTCGATACGCAAAGTGCTTTATGCCTTTTTTTATGTTTGTCGATAAAAAATCTCATCGCATCGCGATGCGAAGACGAATGACGGTTTAGTGCGTTCAGGCGTAGCAGATGTACAAGTAAGCTTAAGGAATTTCAAAAGAAATACTTGCAATTCTATTCGGCCGACTTTGCCTTTAAACTAACAATGTTAGAGGTATCAAATAATGATAATGTGTCAAATAAGTCGGCTAATGAGTCCCGCTGTTCAGACGAGAGTGGCTATTTGTCTATGACAAGCAGGATAGTGGATACCTAAATCAATTCACACATTAATCAAATGCCAGAGATTAATTAACAGCACGCACATATGGCCAAAAGGGAAAGACTCTTCAGATGGGGAATGGATTTGAGTGGAGTGAAGTATTGTGTATGCATAAATGTCACACATAACGACACTCATTCGCACTGTAGTGCGACATTTAACATGGCACTCGGTAGGGGATTCGCTTGAAGCTAAGAACTGAAAAGGGGATATTGGGTAGGGGAGGGCAGATACTCGATACTCGATACTCTGCTTGGCCTGTTTGAATGCAAGTTTGTGAGTGTGCGTGGCATTTAATGAAGCGTAAATGGTAATTGACGACTCAAAAGCAAAGCTCCTCATGGCATGACCCAATTGTGCGACAGCTCGACAGGAGCTCGAGCTCGAGTTCGAGTTCGAGAATGTTCATTAGAACGTTAGAAACCTGTTAAGAACCTCTACCTGCCCCCCCTTCCCTGAATAACCCCTTTATCTATACCAATTGAAATGCACATAATGGAGTCGATGGGTGCCGCACATGTGCTCATATCAATTCATGCCGGTAAACAAATACAAAATGGGGTTTTTGCGAGAAATTGAAAAGCCGCCGCTCAAGTGGGTTTGACAGCGGCAACACTACAATGAAAGTCAGCAGCAGTAGCAGCAGCAACAGCGATATCAACAGCGTGGGAAAGTGTCATAAATTCGTTTTTCTCACCTGTGTTTGGGGCATCAGTACCAGCATCGGTATCGTAGGCATGCCTCATGACTCTAACCCCGCTGCGCTCTCTCTCTCTCTCTCTCTCTCCCCTCTCTCTGTCGCTCCCCACTTCCTCTCTCTCTCTTTGTCTGTCTCTAGTTTTTAGCACAGTTGCTGTACTAAAGTAAACATTGCTCTCAACTCTCTCACAGTCTCTCCTCTTAAACTGCCACTCTCACCATTACATTCTGTAGAACGATTGCATTTCCCCAGCATAAAAGCTTGGCAACTTGACGAAAAGCTTTGTTCCTGAAGTTCAAGCCAGGGTAAAGCTAAAGCCCAACGTGTCGCACAATGCGCAAGGTCAGTGCAAGCTGGAAAACAAAAAGGTAAAAAGCTGGAAGGGGCGTTCTATGCAACGCAGCAGTAGCAACAAAAGCAATGCGGATTGCAACTGCAACGCAGCTAAAGCTCATTTGATCATTTGCCATTTGCCACACGTTTGGAGCAAGGGCCTCCCTCTGTCCCTTCGCCACTGCCTCTAGTGTTGACTCTGCCGTTGATAACAAAGTTTTGTGCTCTCACGCAAAGCTTTGCTCCTGAATTGCTGCTGCCTTCGTAGGTTGCTGGTGTATATAAAAGGATGCGCGCTGTCAGCACACTTTCAGTTGGATTCTGAGCGAGGCAGCGGCAGCAACAGCAGCAGCAGCAGCAGCGTCAGCAGCTGGAGGAAGCACAACCAACCTGGGAGCCTGGGACAGCCAACAATGAGTGGAAAGTGCTAGGAAACTAGCTCAGAGCTCAGAATAGTGTGTGTCTATATGCAAGTGTTAATGTAGTAGTGTCAGTTTCTCTGTGTTCTGTGAAAGAAAAGTAGTGTGTGCTTTTTGTCTGTGTCTCGGTGATGCATCCGCGGTAGCCCTGGCCATGTATGTGCAACTAAGAGGTGTTCAAACTGAAGACTGATTGCTGAGGCAGTCACCAAACACACACACATACACACAGGCAGGTAACTGAGTAGCTGGGAGGCCAAGAGCCACCTCAATTAACGCACTGATTGAGGAGGAGGAGGAAGCTCCTGCAACGGCCGTCGCACTGGCGTCGTTTTGTGAGCGCGGCTTGATGCCCGATTCGATGATGGATATGGAGCATCGAGATCATCAGCTCCATCGACATCATCAGCAGCCACAGCGTGTTGTTGCTACCACCAGTACAAGCTCATTTGCAACGCCAGCACCACCGCCAACAGCTGCTGTGTCCAATGAGCACATTGAACGGGACCATCACCTGTCATTATCATCAGGCACGCCACAATCAAGCATGCAGCAACAACAGCTTCCACAGCAGCCCATGCTACAGCAACAGCAACAACAGCCGCCGCCACCACAGATTAGAGAACGTGACCACCAACAACAGCCGCAGCAGCAGCAACAGCAGCAGCAGCAGCCGCAGCAACAACAACAGCAACAGCCGCAGCAACTGCAGCAGCAGCAGCAGCAACAACAGCCGCAGCAACTGCAGCAGCAGCAGCAGCAACAACAACAACAGCAGCAGCAGCTGCAACTGCCCCACAGCCATCATGCGTTGATGCAGCAATCGCAGCAGCAGCAGGCCATACACAGAGCCGAGCAGCGACGAGGTGAGTCGTCCTCAGGCAACTCGTTGCAACTCTTTCTGTGTATATATGAGAAAAAAAAAAAAAAAAACAAAAAACAAATATATATATATAGTCTTAATATTGTATATCATCATTTGATGGAGCTGTGGGGCTGTTTGCTGGCTTTTATAAACGCATCTCCTCTGGGGCGGGTCGAACTTGTTGCGCGACGACCTGCCCCAAAAAGTATGCTACAAATTTTTAAACGTCTTTTAATATCTTTATACATGTATATATATATATACCATATGCCATTTGCCATTTGCCATTTTGCCATTTTGAGTTTTATGGCTGCCATCATCATGGCAATTTCATTAGAGGAAATCGCAAAAGAATATTCGTCTCACACACACTCACACACACAGACTTTAATCAAATCACTTTTCATTCGCTTGCAAACGCATCACTCAACAGGCTCATAACTTATTGATGCAATTTGGCTGCCATTCAATGTGTGCTCAACACACACACGCAAATACACATCCATCTATGTGCGTGCGTGTGTGTGTGTGTGTGTGTATCTATAGTTCTATTGTTTTGGCGAGTAAACAGGTTTTGTATATGTATCCGGAATGTTTAATATAATTTACTTTATAATAAACAACAAAGCCTGCTAAAAGCTCATCATATAAACCTCTACTGAAATGTATAACTCTTTTGCGAGTCTGCTGTGTGCTTGTGCGTTAACTGTGGGCTAATATACTTATCATTTCATATGCACGCTAATCGCTTCATTAGGCTGACAAAAAGGGCTTAGTCCGAATACGTTTTCAGTGGCAGCTTAAGCCCCATTCCGTCGTCCTGAATATCTTGACTGTCTCAAAGTTTGCACGCATTTGGCATGCAAAATTCAATCAGTGCCTTAAAAAAATACATATACAACAATACCAAAAGCAGCAACAGCAACAATACCAACAACAACAAACTGACCCATTTTCAGCGCAAAGCTTTTTGCCAGGGGCCTGCTGCTATGACGTATGCGAATTCTGACGGACAGGAACGGGGGAGGAAAGAGAAGTAGGGGCAAACAGCTTGAGGGCAACACTCGCTCAATGTTTGGTCATTAAAAAATGATGACCACACACTGTGAAAATTAAGCAACGAGATAATAATATACAGAAAAAAAAGAAGAATTCTCATTAATATTTTTGCGCCATAATTTTAGCGCATTCTCGTTAAAAATGCTGAGAGCGAAAACAGTTTGGTTTGTCCTTCAACTACCCAAATAGCGTACAATTACTCAACAAATACACTTAGCTAAAGCTTTAACAAATCCAAAATAATTACATTTTGAGCACAACTCGCAATATTGTATTCTATTTTTAAATTTTATCGAAGGTAAAGTAATTTGGCCATAAATCTATTAGCACAGCACAACGCACTCTCACAACGAGCACAGACCTTCATTTGACAACAGGCACCACATCGACATCCACATCCACATCCGCACCTGCACCCGCATCCGCAACCGCATCCGCCTACCATTCGTATCCGCAAACGCCTTGGCAACATTCAAATCGACGTCAACGCCATTGCAATTATTTCGAAATCAATTTCAATAAAAGTTCTGCAACAACAAGTTCGTCCTACAGCTGAGAGGCTGAGAGAGAGAGCTTGAAGCATGGCCAAATGTTTAACAGCTTGTTGGCTTAGCGTGCTGATGGCTGATGGTTCCACAATTCCACTCACAAACTTGTTCAGAGTTTCAGCTATTTTTTGTTTGTCTCTGTGTGTGTGTGTGTGTGTGTCTGTGTGTGTGGTGAGTTTATATAAATGTGTGTGTGTGAGCTCGTTAAAAACACTTTGCTGACATCAGTGGGCGTTGAGCGTTAGCATTGTTGCAAGTTCCCAATGAACTGTAATTGAAACTGAAATGGAAACTGCGACGCTAATTGCCAGGCAGCAAAAACTTAGAGACAAACTGCAATTGTAACTGCAACTCGTAAATAGCATTTAAGTGACATGACATGCATTAATTATAATTTGCTTTCATTTCTTTTGGTAGTTGATCAATCAGTTAGTTAATTAGTTAGTTAGTTAGTTGGTTTGCTGCATGTTTGAAACATGGCTCCCCTATTATACAGATGAAGATGACAAGAAATGAGTGCCAACTGTTTCTCCCCATCCTCAAGTCCAATTAATTTTGACAATCATTTGATTTATCGTATTCTTGCAGATACACAAGCAAAACATTCACATGGATTTCTCTATTGTAAGTCGCACTAATTTGGAAACCCCAAAACAAAAAAAATAAAAACAGATAAACAAAAAAATCCCACATCCTCAACAAGAATACACAACTTATGCTTAAAACATATTTATGATAATCTGCGTTTATTTGTCTCGTTAACTACTTAACTTTTGTTCTTACTTTTACAATTTGTTTATGGTCAACTGGTGTGCGCTCTTAAGTATGCTACAGTTTTTTTAACTTTACTTAAAGTGCCCAAGTGTACAACTATTTTTGACTTTTACAAGGCTCGCTTGCTGTGTCTGTGTAACCCCAAAATGGGCGACTTGTTGCCCCCACCAAAAAAAAAAAAAATAAATAACAAACAAACAAGACAATACAATATGAAAACAGTATAAAACTTACATTTTTGGCTAAACTTGAAGAGCAGCAATATTTTTGAAAAAAATTGATATATTTTTTTTATGTTTTTCGGACTCGGTCGCGTTATGCAATTGAAATTTTTGTGAGCATAAAATTGAAACTTAATTTGCAGCATTTTCTATTGCCTTCTGTTTATCTGCACGCTTATGCCACGTTTTACGCTATAAATTTCATGTTTTTTTTGCAACATTTACTCACAGCGGACGAGGAAATCAGCGACAAGGCATCAACATGCGGCAAATTGCTTATATTTCTATCCGTGGCACTTGTGATAATGACGCTGCCGTTCAGTCTCTTCGTCTGCTTCAAGGTAAGCCCTTAGCATCTAAATAAATTGCCATTCCCAACAAGCTTATGCTCTCAAGTTTTTTCTAATTTATATCGCTGGCAAAGTTCCAGTGAAAAATGAATCCATCAACTTGTCAGCAAGAAAATAAATATAATTTGCGCTGCCCAACTATCGATATTATAAAGCTTTAAAAAGAAAACTTTTGTTAACTTTAAATATATTTTGAAAATTATTTATTTTCTCCATTAAAAGAGACAATAACTTATGAGATGAAATTCGACAATTAAGCAATATGTGAACATTCATATAATTTATTATAACTAACATCATTAAAAGAGATACAATTTTAATTGTAAGACTGTAAGAAAAATATCTTTAAAATATAATAATAATAATACTCTTCAATGCAATGCATAATCATTAAAGCACTAACAATCATTCAGCTGCAAGCTTAATTGTCGGAGTATCTTTAAAGCTATTTTCTTGATTTACTTACAAGTATTTAACACTACTATCGATAGTGCGCAGTGCCAAGAAGGATTCAATTCCTATAGAAATGCACTTAAAAATCGTTTTTGCCAGAGCATCTGCAGTTGCAGTTGCAGTTGCCGTTGCTCTGCTGGCTGAATTTCAATTTAATTTTGCACATTTTGCTCACGTTTCGCTTTGTCGCCTTCTCGCTCTTTTGGTTTTCGTCTTTCATCTGCAGGTGGTGCAGGAGTACGAGCGAGCGGTTATCTTTCGCTTGGGCCGACTCATGCAGGGCGGTGCCAAGGGTCCAGGTGAGTGGCAAAACGGGGACTAGGGGCAAAGGGCAGGGAACGTTGCTATGCAAATTCAAGTGTCGCTGGGCTTGCGTTGGTGACAAGAATTTGTGTTAATAGCTGCACTTGCTCCAAATTAGCGCACAGCTTTTTTTTGGGGCCAAGTATGGGGCCATGTGACAGACAGACTGACAGACAGTTAAATGAAAATTGCCATAACTTATAACTCCGTAATATACTCTATATATAAGCTGAACTAACTTAGATTTTATCTACAGGCATCTTCTTCATTCTGCCCTGCATTGACTCTTATGCCCGGGTGGATCTGCGTACGCGCACCTATGATGTGCCACCACAGGAGGTAAGTTCGATGGCAGCAGCAACAACTTTTCAGTATGTTATTGTTGTTGTTGTTAAAACTCATTCACACACACTACGCTCACCACAAGAAAACACCATTTAAACTCTGAAATGTAAAGTGAAAAACAATAAAAAAAACTGTTAGCTTTTTACCACAAGTTATGTTCCAAGCAAACACTTTTTGTTAGCCAAAAAAATTTTGATTTTGTATTTGGCAATAAATACACACAAAATACATAATATGGCTCATATGGCAAATGTAAGCACTGCAGACTCACTGAGTTGTTGGGCTGATTTTGCTGAAACACACACACACACACTCACTCACACGAACACATATAGAAACACGCGCACACACGCATACACACATATGTGTGCACAGGACACGCAACTGGAGCGTGAATTACGCATACGCAACGTTATCCTTGCCTTCTTTTCGTTTCCTTCTGTGTAACTCTCTGTATGTGACTGTGCCTCTGTGTGCCTGTGTGTGTGTATGTCTGTGTTCCGTTTTTGTTGTTTTTGTTACTGTTTTTCTTGTTGTCGTCGCATGTCATGGTGTTTACTTTGGCTTTCATTTCTCTTATTATTCGTCTTGTGTTTTCCTGCGTAACTGTGTTTCTTCCTGCTCAGCTGCAGTCTCACTCTCTCTCTATCTCTCTATCACTCTCTCTCTTTTCTTAACTATCTCTACAACATTCCGCTAAGATACTTTTCTTTACCCTTACCACAACAAACACTCACACATACAGCAACAACAACAAGAGAAGATGCAGCAGAGGCAGCAGAGAAGCGCGTTTTGAGTTACGTTTTCGTTGCATTTGCTCACTTTCGTTTTGCATTTATAGTTCAGATCATGGGCGTTCCCACTCGCCCACTCACACACACATAAGTACTTACACAAACGTTGCTGTTGTTGTTGTTGTTATTGTTGGTAGTCTTGTTGTATGTTTTAATACTATTTATGTATGGTACTTGTTGTCGTATTCAAGTTAAGCAATGTTGCCAATTTGATTATTATTATAATTATTGTTGTTATCATTGTCATTGGTGTGCACTAGACCACATCATATACACACATAAGCACACACTCATATACACACACACACATTTAAGCCATCCTTACAGACAAAGCGTGCTCCATTTTATTTGATTCCAGTTCTTCCCTATTTTTCAATATTCGTTTCTTGATTTTGTGAACCTCACATCCAGTTCGTATCCATGTACATAACTCACAAAGTGTATAAAATGAAACATTTATAAATGAAACATAAATATGATGAATAAACAGAGAAGAGAAACCATATTAAAGACGGCATTCGGTTCTATGGTCGATACTGAGCTCACGTGGAGCAAACACAAAAGACAACCAAATATAATTCTGATTCTTTATTTTTGTACCCTATCCTGAGTTTTTTTCCTTCATTTTTTGTGTGTTTTTTTCCGAACACTTTGTAACTTTTGCCAACATTTTCAGTTTTATTTATCAGCTATTTTCATTATTTTTCTACGGTTTATTTTTCTGTTTATATGTACAACGCATGAAGGCTAGTGCGGCAATGCCCTCAGATTCCACACAGAAAACTGAAACTGCAACTTAAACAGAAACAGAAACAGAAAACAGAAACAAAATAAACCTATATAAAACATAAGCGTTGTCGTGTCCATCTTGTTGTTGTTGTTGTTATTGACATTGTCGTTGTTGTCGTGTATAAAGTGCACACGAAATTACTACTAAGTCGTGTCGCATTAATTTGTTCTTTTGATTTTTAGTATGATTTTTATACTTATTTAGTTGTTGGTGTCTTAAAGCTTTTAACTTCAACTTATTACAATTTGCATAGTTGAAAAACTCTGATTGTCTTTTGCAATTAGAAATCGAAACAACCCAACCAAGAAAACTAAAAATATAAATAAAACATATAATAATAGACTTATTTATATGAAAAGCAAATGCTAAGCATATCAACTGAAAGATTCTCTGTGTTCAGCGGAGCACCTAAATGCACTCTCAAAAGCCGAATTGGTGGGCGGGCGCCAAAGGGGGCGGGCAAATCAAAAATCCAAAATCAACTAAGAAAACTCAAATGAACATCACTAGAAAATTGGCTCGCTCGCAATGAAAAATGAAAATTGTGAAATGTTTTGTTCACTGAACACAGGGCACACACACCACTTTAACTCGTTCTACCCGCACTACCAACCAAACCAACCAACCAACCAATCAACCGGCCAACCAGCCAGCCAACCACAAACAATTCCCCTAGTTCCACATACTTACTAAAACACACACACATACACCCATACTCTTGCTGACACGCACACACCCACATAGCTTAGGTCTTGTGTAGCTGAAAAGTATGCAACTAAAAGCGAACCACACTCAGACACACACACACACCCACAGAAATTTCATTGATAAAATACCTTTTACCACTTAAATGCACACACAAAGCGTCCTCAAGTTGTCTAACTTTCTTAATATCTCTATCTATATCTCTATCTTTCTCTCTGTCTATCTCTATCTCTATGTGTAATTTTAAAACTGTCTTGCTCACTTGCCCACTTTAAATAAGTACTTACGGCTAAGCAGTGCTCATTGCTGTTTAACGAACTCACTCTCTCGCTCTCTAACTAAGTATGTCTCTCTCTCTCTCTCTCTGTTTCTCTCTATCTCTCTCTCTGTATCTTTTTCAACTGTCTCTCTAACTGTCTACCTAACCCGCGCTCTATATCTAACTCTATATATACCTCTATATATATACTGATTTTATTTTTGAGCTATGTTAGTTTTGTTTAGCGAAACAATTGTTTTTAATAAATAAACCGATACCGATACCGATACCGATTCCGATACCGAATACCAATCAACAAAACCCCCAACTACCCTAAAAAGTTACACGAATACCAAATGCACTTACTTTTTGATACCCCCACTCTCCCTCCTTCGATTAAGCGTTCAAATAATTTTTGAGTGCATGCTAAATATATATTTCCATAAATGTCTATTCTAAAATGCTTTCTAACTGTCAACAAAAAAAAAAACAAAAACTTAAAAAAGACAAATAAATTCTAAAGAAACAGATACACATACATACATACACACACACATACATACATACAAATTTCGTTGGTTTAAATTAAGTACAAATACAAAAATCATTCAGTAAACGACTCAAAATTACACTCACATTTAATATAATCAGTTTTAGTTTAGTACTCACACACACACACACAGATACATCCTTTAGTTTTGGACAACAAGAATTATACTCGTAATATTTGTACTTACCACTAACTAAATAACCGTTAACATTTGATCTGTTTGAGCACAAAGCCAAGGACGCTAAAACGGTCGCATCCCAACAATAAAAAGAGAAAAAAACGAAAAAAAAGAATTGAAATTTGAGTTAAGCATATATATGTATATGCTGTCACGCCCCCCCACACTCCAATGTATGGGCGTTGTGGCAGTGTATATGTATCTATGTGGAACCAAAAGCAAAAATATATATCAAGCAAGCAATCCATGTCGAGTTCATCTATGTGTGTTTTGCGTGGTTTAGGCTGTTTTCAATGTGGGTACACTCGTAATACTCGGTCAAAACCGTCAATAAAATATATATATCTTTAAAAAAGTCGATCAATATCAAGCAAAGTCAAATATCGCACGCATGAAAAAAAGCATAAAGAAAGCAAATGCCGCCGCCGCCCGCCCGACGTTTAGTAATCGTAACTACTACTTAGCTAGAGCAACTAAAACCCCAGCATTGTAGTACCTATACAATATATGCATATATATATGTATTTACCATATAGAACGAAACTATCGTAAATAAGAGCAATTAGTTGTACAACTATAATACTTCGGGCGCCTTAGCTGATGTCCCCAGAAAAAAATGCATCGAATCAAATTCGGTTGACCTTCTTTCTACCTCTCTCTGTCTCTATCTCTACCTCTCACTCTCTCTCGCTCTCTCTCTCTCTGTGTGTCGCTTTCACTCACTATCATCCAGTTATGCCAAAGATTTAGGCAAGTGCATCAATCAGTAGTATAAATTATCCAGATATAATTATAAGCATAAAATATCTAAATTTTCAGTTAAAATATGATTTATACGTGAAATTATGCCAAGTCAATCTGAAATTCAATTTAATGGCCAACTGTGCAAATTGTAATAAGAAATAATAATTATATTTTCGAAACTCATTAGTTTAGCTGTTACAGTGTATAAATAAATATGTATGAAAATTGTTAAGTAATACTTATTAATTATATATGATTTTCAAATCCAATAATTCTTTCTTTCTATTGTTCAATTTCCTTTCATTGTTCTTTCATTTACTTTCCATGCCATACCACCACACGAACACACCTCTCACAATTCAAACTGTAGTTTACACCCAATTTAATCCACCTACTACTACTACTACTACTACTACTACACACACACATATACAATCACACGAACACCGACACTCACTCGTTCTCGCACACTTTGTCTATTGTTCGATTTTGAAGCCATTGTTCTTGAAAATTGATTTAGAGAACGAACTGAATAGAAGCACACACACTGCGTGTATGAATTTTCCATTTTGGCCCACTTTTATAAAGAAGTTGAAATGGCTGCGGTTGACTAAGCACTTGGGGAATTAAAACCCCTTTCAGCTCTTGCTCATATCATTTAAGAGTTTTCTCAGCCCGATAAGCTCCTTACCATAAACTATTGTAAGTAGCCCGTCCGCAAGATTGGCCAATTCATTTTCCAGATTGCGGCCAATTTTCTTGGGATTTTCCCGGCCAGCATTTAGATAGCTTATCATAGAGGTTTTTAATACGTCCATTGAGTGGCCAATAAACCGCACGCAAATAAACAAATATACAAAATTTCAAAGTTTTTGAGGCAGCCTTTTATTAAATTAAGTGCAGCGCAAGGCGTTGCTATGCTCACTTTAAGTTGATATTTATGGAAATAGGAAAAGTGTATTGCCCAAGGCATTGCTGAACAACTCAATCGAAAACTCTCAAGCATCAGCGCAAAGCGACACCAAACAACATTGACACCAAAGCCAGAGAGTGCTATAAAAAGCGGTCTAGACAGCCTGGACATGGCCCAGAAAAATAAACGCAAAATGTAGAGAAACTTTTGCTTCGGCTTTTTGTGTAAATAGTTTTGTGCTGGTTTTCGGGTTTTGGGTTACGAGCAAACTTTGGCTTTGGCCTGTGGGCCAGGGCATAAAAATATACAAGTTTGATTTGGGCATCATGAGCTGACAGCATTGGAGCAAAAAAAAAAAACGGAAAATGCTGCTAGTAAGTAAAGTGCAAACAATCGTACAACCAATAAAGAAAGAGAACCCCAACAATTCCAAAGTTCCACAACAACAAAAAGAAAACATTTCTCTATCGCTCTCGCTCTCTCTCTATCTTTCTATCTCTTTTCACTCCTCTCTATTCTACTCTCTATATATATATATATATCTCTTTATCTCTCTCTAAACTGTGGGTATATATAAGTTGTCTATGTATACTCGTTATAACTATAACATTTCAACAAAGTTCTTAAGTTAATTTCGTGGTTTGTCTGCCTTTTGATTTGCAACCTTTTTGTATCTGAATAATATATATATACTTATAAGTATTGATCAACCTATGATTTATGCAATAAAACATACCTATAACTTATACACTGTAACTTCAAAGCTCTTGAGTTTGCTCCACGTATCGCTATCGAGCTCATATCACATAAAACGCAAACGAACAGCAAAGCTAAAACAACAGAAATGCTACAATCACAACAAATTGCTATGAAAGCGCTGCACAAAAGTATCTTGTATCTCTCGATTTAAGGATTCTAAAATGCAAATAGTATACCAATAAGCAATCCAAACTGGCTTCAAACACACACTCACACACACACACACACTCACACACGTATTTAGTAGCAGCAAATAATCAAAATAAAAGCCACATTTACGTTGTCTGTAGACCATATTGTACATTTCTCTGTCTCTGTCTCTGTCTCTATCATGCTTGTCTCAGTTTTGGCGTCAAAAGTTTGCACTCTGCACTTAGTTGTAATAAAGCAAAGACCAAGACCAAGAACAAGCAGCAGACAAGCTAACAGTCAAGTGCATTCGCATTCGCATTCGTATTCGTATTCGTATTCGCATTATGCCACTCTAAGCAAAAGTGCACAGCAGCTACTAAAATATTCATACAGCTACAGCTACAACTAAAGCTAAAGATACAGATACATATTTAGATACATATGCAGCTTATCACATAGTCTTCGCAATTTCTGTGATGTCTGTAGCAACAATAACAAGCATAATAAATATAAATAAAAATGAAAAAGAAAAAAAAAAAAAAACAAAAGCAAGCAACAATAGTAGTAGAGCAACAACAATATAAATAATAAAAAAATACAAAAAAAATGAAAAAGAAAACAGAGAAAAAATCCACCCACTGCATCTTGTAGGTTCTGACAAAGGATAGCGTTACGGTTTCGGTGGATGCAGTGGTTTACTATCGCGTATCAAATGCAACCGTCTCTATAGCGAACGTGGAGAATGCTCACCATTCGACCAGACTACTGGCACAGACTACTCTACGAAACACAATGGGAACTCGGCATTTGCATGAGATACTCAGCGAGCGTATGACGATTTCCGGCACAATGCAGGTGAGTACCTCTAACTTGGCCCATCGTCAAGCCACCCCAACCAACCCAGCAACCCACCAACCAACCAACCATATAACCAACCACCCATCTCTCTGCCTCGTGCATTGCGCAATTCCTGTAATTGACTTATGTGTGCTCTCTTCTAGCCACTTGCCAACTTGCAACAAGCCGAGGCTCTTTGCTGCTAATTATGCATTGACTTTAAAAGTGCTTGCCACAAAACTTTAAATGCAAAATATTAATGGCAAATTAGCGGCAGCTGCCAAAGAGTTTACCAAAACATTTCCTCTGCCACTTGCGAGTGCTCGTAGCTCATCAGCGAGTTGCAGCAACTGTTTCCAAAAACGTTGCATATCTGAGCGCAGCAGCTGCCAAAACTTAACTCAAATTTAAGCTTCAGCTCAAGTTCCAGCAACGTCTCCGTCTCCGTCTCCTATTTCATTTCTAGCTTTGGCTCCCTCTCAGCCTCTTTATTTATTTATTTTTATGGCCATATGAAAAATAGTTCAAAATCAGCACAGGCTTCTTGCCACGCCTTGCCCCAGCTGCTGCCACGCTGAACATGCTCCGAATGCCAAGTTACCAAAGCACAATTCTGTGGCGCTTCCACTCCGTTAGACGCAACGCAAGTGCTGCATATTTCTCAGTTTTTGTTTTTTCAGTTTTAACGTTTCAAGGATGCTGCAACGACCCACAAAAAAAAAAAAAAAAAAAAAAAAAAAAAACAATGTGAAATGTGAAAGGCAAAAAGCCATCACATAGTTAACAACATGAAAAACGTGTGTAAACAAAAACTAATGTGTTTTTACTGCTATTTTTAATACATACACACCCATATACACCTTGCACACATACATTCATGTACACCTGCCAACATTATGTGGGCCAAATCATAAACAGGTTCAGCTTGACGAAGCCACCGATGCCTGGGGCATCAAAGTTGAACGTGTTGAAATGTAAGTAGTGCAACTTTTATGCCACAATATACCTATACACACACACATTCACACACACCCACCTCACACACACACATACTCATGTACACTTTGGAGGTTTCTATGTCAAAATAAATGTAGTTGGTTTCTGCCATTATGTTTGCGGGCATTTGATTATAGCCAGAGAGCAGCAACTGGCCTTTGTCTGCAGTCACAGTTGCTTTTACGTTGCTGTTATTTATTATTAGCCGCGCTGGGACAAGTGGTCATCTTCTCACTCCCGCACTCTCTCTTTCTCTCTCCAGCAGCTGTTGTCCTGCTGTCAGGCCCGCAAGTGTGACAGCTTGTCAAATACATGGCCAACAAAAGTAACAACAACAGCAACAACATCATGTTAAAGCTGCTGCTGCAATGGCCAACAACTTGACGCGTTGATTGCTCTTGTTGTTGTTGTGGTTTAGCTCTGGTTATTGACCTACGCCCTTTTGTCATTTTTCTGCGATGTGTCTATGAAAATTGTTTCATTTTTATGACAGTCTTACAGCATTATCATCTTGTTGTTGGACGAGAATTTTTATGAAATGAATCAGCTGATAACATTTTTTGTCATGGCTAATAAAATATGGTCAACATTTTTATGTAGGCAGAAAACTGAGTCATATGTTTATGATTTATGGAACAACAAAGCGTTAGTAGAATAGCAGTCACCTCGAATTGCAAACATTCTTATTTAATTTGGCTTTAATAAATAAAACATATAATAGGCATAAGGTAAGGATGAAAAGCAAATTATGAGGCTAGCAATAAGTGGAATTTGGTTAAGATATCTGTATGAATAGTTGAATAACAATTCAGCGCTTACAATTCTCTATCGATTATATCTACATATATATATATAATAATATATTCAGTAGTCTCTTCCACTTCAAAGCTGAGAGAGTTTATGGGTTCCATTAAAATATTGTAAACTTTTTGACAAATTTAAAACTTTCACAGCAAAATTGGAAATACTATTTCATCCTTTTGCTAATTGAATTGGAAAAGTGGAAAATTTCAAAGCACTTTTCACAATTTCTACACTATGATCTAATGAATTGTGAAAGTTGCATTGAAATTTCCAATTTTTCCAATTCAAAAGTTAGCAAAGTGAGAGAATATTTCTAGACTTTTACTTGGTCACAATGCCTCAGATCAATCAAATTGATTGTCAGGGAACAATAGTAAAAGCAGAGCACATCCTCATGAAATATGAGGCTTGGTTCTGGATATTAGGCAGACCCAGATGATGAGCATCAAATGATAATTTACTGAGGAGTTCACTACAGTTGGATAACTTTGGGGATTAGCCTCAATTGGAGTCCTCAATTTGGCAAATGAGTTTAGAGCTAGAGAATGTGCCTGGCATTTGTAAGAGTAATGGCTAATGTATGTACTTTTCTATTGGACAACCAACAGCAAGGACGTGCGTCTGCCAGTGCAACTGCAACGTGCCATGGCCGCCGAGGCAGAGGCAGCTCGTGAGGCACGCGCCAAAGTCATTGCCGCCGAAGGTGAACAGAAGGCATCCCGAGCATTGCGCGAAGCATCCGAGGTGATTGGCGATTCGCCGGCAGCACTGCAGCTGCGCTATCTGCAGGTAGGCGTTGGGTCGTTGACCTGAAAATACTTACTTATTTTATGTGTATACTTTTGTGAATACAACCGAAAAAAAAAACCCCACAACCCCTCCCCCAATATCTCTTTGGCCAGACACTTAACACCATATCAGCGGAGAAGAACTCGACGATTGTGTTCCCGCTGCCAATCGACTTGATAACGTATTTCCTGAAAACATCGGAAGCGTCAACGCAACAGAAAGCGGGTGCTGCGGTTGCTGCACAGCAGCTACATCAGAACCAGCAACTGCAATTCCAGCAGCAACAGCAGCAGCAACAACAATATCAACCGCAACAACAACAATTACAGCAGGCGCCGCTGCCGATGCAACAACTACAACAACAACAGCCACAGGAACAACAGCCGCTACAGCAGCAACAACAAGTGCAGCAACAACAACAATACCAACCGACGCAGCAAATTTCATCGTCCATGTAAATGGCGAGTCAAGGCAAATAAGATTCGGCATCACCGAATATTTAATGCGCTGCACCACCAATAACAACACCACAAAAATAATAAAAATAAAAACCACCATAACCACCACGACCACATCGAATGAGATGTCTGTGTAAATATGCATGCTCCACTGCCATGTTAATTAACATAGCCTTAACAGTTACGTATGCAAATTACATTAGGGGTGCTCACGACACAGTGCAGCGTATTTTAAATGTACACACACACAACACAAAAACAACAACACATACAACGATTCAAATTGAGAATCAAAAAATTTAGTTCTAGACACCAATAAGTGCGATTCGTGTGAATTGATTCCGTGAGTGGAACCAGTGAAGAAAACTTAAGAGCTATAATAGTTCACAAAATATGCCCCATTATATAAATTAGAAAGGGTATCGAATTCGAAATCGAATAACATTTGCAGACACTCGTGAAAATTCTAAAACCAACCAGTTTTGAGAATATTAAAATTGATTACTGACACTGTAATAAATTTTGAAATAGTCAAAAATGGTTGGTTTGGTTTTGAATTTTCGAAAACGAATCTGCCGAACTGTTTGTACATTTCGAAAGGATAAGATGTTAAATGAGGAGTTAACTGTCAGTCAAATTGCGTTTTGTAAATGTTTAGCTTTAAGATGTTAATACGTGTCCCCCAAATAACATACATACCATACCATACGATATGTCTAAGAAATTAGGTAATTTACTTATATAGAAGATATACACCTACACACTCGTATATGGCATTTACAAATTGATCCACAAAATGTGATAGAACAATTTGTCATCATCAGTGTCATTTAATTAGAGGAAATGTGTCAAAAGTTAGAGAGATTTCAAATTAACTTATTGATCATTTGAAGGAAATATAATCTACACACAAACGTATAATAATAATAACTACAAATAATCACAACTTGAATGGAACAAAACAAATACAATAGAGAACTAATAATAATAATTAGATATTTATACAAATACATCGTCATCATCTTCAGCAGTTGGACAGATTCAACAGCTGCCTTATACTATACTATATACAATATAGTAAATATACTATATATACAATACAAAAGCGTAATTAACGTTCATACCCATACATATACAATAAATAAATGTTATACGAATTTATTGTACATACAATAACCAAACCGGACCGATACGACAAAGGACAGAACTATTTAACCCATTCAAAGAACTACATATATGGGAGGAAATTCATCTAAATACTATAATATAGATAAAGTTATTTATACACATTCTTATCATGTGTTAGTTTCATTGATGCAAAAGTCATATAGATTGTAGGATTTATAACAAATAAAATCGAAAACGAAATTGAAATCGAATATTCAACTAGCAATTTACATAGTTCTTACATTTGCGTAGTGTTCATTCAAGAAATTCTAAGTCCGATCTTTAAAGTTCATTAGCCTCACACAAATCTTACTTTTTAGCGCACTTCATTAAAAATTAACAATAAATTCAATACATGCATACATTAAAGCAAAATCAATAATATACTTCATACATACAAATATTATGTACATTTTTGCCTTTGAATAACTTTTTAAAAATGAAACGATTTCATTATTACTTATATACTTATATACATATATTCAACCAGGAAATGAACAATAAAATTGCAACTTTTTTGGCATCCAAAAAAGCGAAAACACACAAAAAACACTAACTTTGATTATATGTAGAAGGGGAAATATAAAACTGAAATGGTATGAAATATGAAAATACGAACTCTTTTAGGTGAGTATGGACTCAAGTAAAGTATAAATATTAAAAAGCACTTCCATTTGTATTACATATTTTTCATTTTATTGATTGATTTATCTTTATGCATTACACGCCGAACGGGTCACATCATTTTCGTTATACATCAGCTAAATTCAGTTTTGTATTATCTTGCTAGTATTATTATGGAGATTTTGGGTCTGTTGTTAATATTATCTGTAATTATTATAATTTAATTTATTATGTCTATAATTAAATATATGACAGTGTTTAGTTTGTTATGTTGCAAGCAACATAACGGTACAGGCGGCACGCCCCCCTCTGACACCCTCTTCAACCAAAAGGCAGAGGCTGGAAAATTTTAGAAATCTGTCCATTTGATTGCCGCGTATTTGTTGTTGGTATATTGTATAAAAAATTTGTGAAATTGTTGTTTGCCACCTGTCGTGCCACTTAAACCGTTTGTTACTGCATCTGCTACTGTTGTAGTGTTATTATTATATGTAATTATTGTTTAGTTTAGTTCATTTAATTCAATTTCATTAATTACTACGTAATGTCAAGTATATATACAAAAATTCATCAACTACGCTAAACAATTTCAGTTTTGCTTTTAATTATAACAATATTTATTTATTTTATAATGATTTTGTTACTGTTTAAATTTACGTTGAATGCAATTTCATACAATGATTGCAATGATTTCTTGCTACACGAAGTTTAAGCTGCCTTATCTTCTCTATTTGTGATTGAGTAGGTATAAGTGTATCTGTGAATAGGTGCGCGTGTGTGTGTGGGTGTGAAATGCATTAAGTTGCCGTATAAATGTTCTATACAAATACATATATATACCGAGTTTATATATATATTAATACGAAATGCTAAACTTTGGTTTTATGCTACAGATGTGCACACAATGGCCAACACAAAAACTTAGAAACTATAACAAAAATAATGAAATAAATTAAAATAATAAAACACATTCATATCGTAACTCTGTTCTACATGGAGTTTCATCACTAACGACTAACAAAGATGTGAGTTAAGTGTTGTATTTGTTATAATGGTTGATTGATTGATAAGAATTTTATCATAAGTAATGGTTGTTTTGCATTTGAAACCCTGGAGACTGTCTTTCTATTTTCCATTTTCATTATCTCATCCTGGTATGGCAATGACGTGGGTTATTTATAGTAAGAATAAACGTAGAACCTTTAGGCTATATCTGGACTGTGCCCAACTCAAAATGTGCATTGCATTAGCGTTTTACATAACATAATTGATAAATGATAATTACACTTTTTCTCGTGCTTAAATATACTGAAAAAAAACCTTTAATAGTTTTGGCATAAACTTAAATTTAATACAAATGTTTATACAATAGTTTGTAGTTCTCGAATTTTTTTTTTTTGTTTGTTTCTAATAGTTTTGTACAAAATCTTTCACAAATTTATATAATCATTTCGGATATATTCTCGCGGTTTTGTAAATTTCTTTGTTAGCCTCAACTACTCGTAGAAGCAGCAAAAAAAATTATTTTCTTGTGATAAATTTGAGTTTAAATTGATGTGAAATGGAAGTAGATTTAGGGAGGAGGCGCATCGATTGGAGCCTTATAAGTTAAATGCCATCATTACGATTTGTTGCATTACAATTAGCAACAATATCGACTACATATTGATTGAGTTAAATAATACTTTGGGTTAGATTTGTGGAAAATACCAGAGAAATTCAGCATTTAAGAGAGATAGAGAGAAGGGGATTAAGAGTTGGTAATTTAAGCACCGATAAAAGTAGCATTTAAATTGATTGTTGTTGGACTGGAAAATATAAAATAAATTTGCCATTTTCATGTTTTACTTTTCATAAATTGTTGTGTTAGTTATTGGTTTTTTCTTTTTGTATTTTTGATAAGCTTACAAAACTAGTTAAATACTTGCTATTTTCATAGTACATACAAGTAGGTATATAAATTATAAAATAGTTTTGCGTGTAAAATATATGTAAAATGTTGCATTTTTCCTTTTTTCCATTTTGCAATATATGGTTTATATACGCTTATAAACAAATACATACATATAGAGTTATGTAAATGTTTAGCTTGTTGTTTAAGCTTTAGTTGTTGCTGTTGTTGGTTGTTCTGTATGCAACTAATGCTTTGCCATTTAAAAGTCTTAAGAATTATAGTAAATATGTATAAATGTTTACGTTACATATAGATAACGTTTATAAATATATTTATAGATGTGTTTGTGTGTGTTGGTGATGTGAGTAAAGCTGCCGCAGCCGCTTAATCCTGCACCTCCCGATACGGTACCTCCGACGTCACTGAGAATGACTCAAAGTAATGATTCAAGAACTCAAACGTTGGTCGCTTCTCGGGCACCGCATCCCAGCATTGCAAAAGCAGATGATAGATATTGTCGGGGAAGTAATGATTAGTCGGCTTTGGCATGCGGAAACCGCGCTCGATGTTCTCAATAACCTCACGACTATGCATGCCCGGATAGGGCACTTGTCCATACGTGAACAGCTCCATTAGAAGTATACCATATGACCACACATCTGACTTGATGCTGAACTTGCCATAGATGATTGCCTCGGGCGCTGTCCACTTAACGGGGAAGCGTGATCCCTGCTTGGGACAGTACTCATCATCGGCAATGACGCGCGCCAATCCAAAATCACATATTTTTGCCACATTATTCTCGCCGATGAGTACATTGCGTGCCGCCAAATCACGATGGATGAGCTGCTTGGACTCCAAGTACTCCATGCCGCTTGCCACCTGAGTGGCAATATAGATGAGATCCTCAAAGTGCAAATAGCGGCCGTCGCCCTCACGCAAAAAGTCCAAAAGGCTGCCCTTCGACATGAACTCCTGCACAATATAGATGGGCTCCTCCTACAAAATGATATATATATATACAAGAAGAGCATTAGCAAGCCGCTGGCTATTATGGAAAGGTCATTTGGCTGACCTGTGAGCAGACAGCATAAAGGGCCACAAGGCGATTGTGTCGAAACTTTTTCATGATGGCCGCCTCCTGAAGGAACGCAGCCGTTGACATGGTGCCTTCACGTAACGTTTTGACCGCCACATCGATGCTGTTGCGCCACTTGCCGTAGAAAACCTCGCCAAAGTTGCCGCGACCCAGTTTACGTATCAACTGGATCTCGGAGCGTGGTATCTCGTATTTGTCGCGTAGCTCTGGTCCCAGATCCCACATTTGTGGCTGTGGTTTGGGGCAGGGTCGCGACAGAATGTGGCACAGGCCGAGGGCATTTTCTGTAATGTAACGAGAGTATGAATCTTAGCCCTAAAGGTACATTTATTGATGTCTTCACTTACTGCTGTAGGCCATGACCAGGGCCTGGAGCGAGGGAAACGTTTGATTTGTGGCTATGTAGTAGCCACCATTGTCCAGCGGCTTAATGCGATAGTGCTTCACATGATAGCCGCGTCCATCCTCCCAATCCTTAACGGACAATGAATAACCATTGGGATTGTGTTCCGAGGGACGCACTAGAAAAGTGCCACGTGGATTCTCCTCAGCTAGCAGCAACTTGTCCGCCTCCTTGCGCAGTACGTTCTCAAAGAACCAGCTGAATTAAGATATTTATAAGTGATTGTTAACAAGAGGCATTCATAACTTACTCTTCGCTGTTGACGCTTCGCTCTTCCGCCACAAAATTGAGCGGTATCAGGCCCTCCTGGCGTGTGCTTAGATTGACAACGCGCCACCAATCGGACTCGGTGTCGTCGATGACCTCCATGCGGTCGCCCTTCATAAAGCTCAAGTCAGACTCATCGCGCGATTTATAATCGTACAGAGCAACAACAACGCGTCGCTTTGGCAGAACACCAGGCACACCAGCTGTAATGCAGTAAGAGATAGATATAGTAAGAGAAAATGAGAGAGCGAGAGTGCGAAAGAGCAAGGGCAAGTAGAGGCTGCTGAGTTAGTGGCAATTTTCGTCTGGCTGTAAATTTGATTTGCCTGCGTTGAGGCTTTGCTTAAATTGCAATTTATGTGCGACAAATTGGCAACAAATTTTTTAACATGACGCCTGCAATCGAGTCATAATCAAATTTCAAGTTAATGAGTTACTGCAGGGGCTAAATAGGGGGGCTTAGCCGCATCTCTTCTGCTGCTGTACCAGTGCAAAAACTACAATTTTCTTAGCATACATTTTGGCGCAGCATCAGAGAATCATAAATCAATTTTATTTATTTTTTTTTTTGCCAAGCCACATTTGCAGTTAAGTTTTGTTTTGTTTTTGGCACTGAATTGCATTTGTCTAATTGATTTAGCCAAGTTGGCCTGTGATTCTTTGTACTTTGTTGTTATGGTTGTTGTTGCCTTGCCCTGCATTCGACATTCGACATTCGGCTTGCTGACAGTAGCAAAGTCTACAAATCTGGAACCTTTGTCAACGCATTTGTCGGGTTTACACGACCTAAGCGGCTTTGGACCAACTAAAATGTGGGCACATGCAATGGTAATCAAGCGACGATTAGGTCCGCAAACTTAGCGAAGGTCTAACTTGCTAACCAGCTAACTAATTTCATAGCTCAGTTAATGGTGCATACGAATTACTTATGAATAAGTAGTTACACATTTAGCTCTAGAGCGAAACTTCATTTCCTGTTACATTTAACGACTTTAGTTCTAATTATGCAATTTGCAATTCAGTTTGTCAGTTTGTCTGGTCAAGGTTAACGCCTGTCACATTACCACTGCAAATATGCGACTGACCTTCCCGTTTGTTTGACCCTCCAACACTTGTCAAGAGGTCTCCGGAGACGCAACTTTAATTATCAAAAGGTGGAGGTATCCACGACAGTACACAAAGCATAACATAACATTTGATATAAATAGAAACTGACGCTTGGCTAAGGTGGAGGTTGGGGTTATTAAAGTCAACATGGCAAAAAGTCAAACAGCTAATTAAAGCCAGAAGGTTTCGCTGCGCACCGGGGCCCTCCAAAGTAAACGTAATTATGTATGTGGCTACAATTCCAACTTTCCACTTCCTCCCCGTACTTACTCGGCGTGGTGCGCGTTCGTATAATATCCACGCCGCCCTTGGCGCCTATTTTCAGTGGACCGCGATTCGGATCTGGTGTATACCGTGAGTCCAGGGAGCCGCCATTGTTGTGCTTTTGTCCAAGGCCCGTGGCTACACCGCCGACAACACCTCCGCTGTTGCTATTAATATGCGTCTGGCCAAATGTGTAATCGGACTTCTTATAGCCGCCCGTGGGATAGGCTAAGGCAAGTTCCTGATCCTGTCGTTTGCTGCAGCATTTGTTGCCCATTGTTGAGTGTGTGTATTGTATTTGTTGTTGTTCTTTATATAATTGTTGCTCTGCTTGGTTATGTTGTTGCTGATCTTTTTTTTTTTTTTTTCAATTTAGTTGCAGCTGCAGGAGCAACGCATATTTGGCATATTACGAGTTGCAATGTTTACTTAATAATAATAGAAAAGAATTGTTTACTTTGTTGTTGTTTGATCAGTTAATGGCTGCCGCTTTTGTTGTTGTGATTTGTATTTTTAAACTATCAGTCAAGTTGTGTGTGTGTATATGTATGGGTGCGATGCGTTGTGTTTGAAGATGCCTCTAAGCTGCTTGCATCAAAAGTGGCATGGAGGGCATTGCCTTGTTTTATAATCGCTTTTAAAAATGCATTTCGTTTGTATACAAAAGTAGTTGTTGCTCCTGTTGGTTGATGTTGTTGTTGTTGTGGCAGAGCTTAGCTTGCTGCTGTTTGTTGATTATCCTTGTAGTTTTGTGTCCAGCAAGCAATCTCAGCCAGCAACTGTCTGCACATTGTTTAAGCCTTTTCACCTGCAACAAGCCAAAATAAATAAAACCCAAAAATTAGTTAGTGTTGAAATAAATATTCATTAAAAGTGCATTTCAAATGTCCAACCCAGGCAGACGCACACACACACACACACAGACACAACCATTCCCTCACAAAGGCAAATTAGAGTCCAGTGACCTAGGAGCAGGCAGACGACAGATTCCATGTCCTGTGTGGAGTTCTCCCTCGCTGCGTGTCCTGCTTTTGCCTCCTCTCTGCCTTAGATAAACGTTTTTGGCACATCATCTCACTTGACTTGCCAGCAGAGGCAGAGGCAGCAGAAGCAAAAGCAACAACAGCAACAACAACAGCAGCAGGTTGACCACTGCATAGACGACAGTTGCTGTTGTCAACCAACAACTTTAGGAATTGCAACTGCACTTCAAGCCAGCAAACAGCTGAAAGCAGGCTGGGCTCATTGTCTATAGTCTGAAGGCTGGCGGGCATCTGTTTATTGTTCAATTGGATAATTATGGTCTCCAGTGTGTTCAGTGTGTGTGTGTGAAACAGGAAAAGAAAGGGACAGAGACGGGCCAAGGCTATTGCCGCAGCAACAATAACAGCATAGATTCTCTTATACTGCAGAGTACTTTCCCCCAAAATGGTTTAATTGTTATTGTTGCGCATTTATTGGCTCAACATTTTGTTGCATGTTAAAGTGGGGGGTGAGTGTGTAAGTAGTGTGTGCGTTGTGTGTGCGCAGCTGCTATGAAATTGTGTTGCCAGTTGGCAGGATGCATTTTGCGGCATTAACTAATATCCTGGCATTGTCTCAACTTATCTCGCTGTCAATTATTAAAGTGCAGCGATGGTTGAATGCAACTTGCAACATAATATGGCATCTGTGCATACACACAGTAATAATAAAAGACTCTGGCATCGAAATGGAAATTGTAGAAAGTCAAATATTGATATGTTTCCTTCTAGCTTTCGCTTTGGCATACAAAATGATGGCCAAATACGATGCTATCATCCTATTGCCTTTTGGCTAAAACAGAGAGGACAACGACGTCTGTGTCTGCGTTTATTGTCCTGCTGTCGAGTTGATAAAAGACACGACGCGACGCGCTTTAAACAACAACAAAATCCAATAAAACTTTCTGCAAATTTGCCTTGCGCATAAAAGTCAAACTTTTCATTTCTGGCGAGAGTTCATGAACCCTGCATCATCCGAAGCTGTAGCAACAACAAAGGCAACCGCAGGGGTCAACAGCAACCTCAACGGGGGCAATAAAAAAGGGCAGAAAACAAAATAAAACCAAAACGTATACAGAGACAAACATGGGGAGTATATACAAGACATGATTTAATTTATATGGCGACTGTCTCAGTGTTGTCAATGAATTCTTGCATTTTACAACCTTCATGATACTTTTTACAACCTGTAACAGGTTAAAGGTAAGACATTGCAATTTTGATGACGTTAACTCGTTTAAGTCGAAAATCAAACGATTATTATGCGTCAAGGGTCAAATTTTGGTTTAAATCTAAAATGGAATTATATCGAATTTTTCAAATTCTAAATCTTTCTAGAGAAATTATAGAAAATTTAATGAAATTACTATTCAGGCTAACTGATTTACATTCAACTTATTTCGCTAGCCCTTCCTTTTTCGTTTTGTTATATATTTTGATTGAGTAATGGTCGTCATAATTTCCGTCAGTTGTGCTGTGGTTGCAATTTTTCCATACACCTCAAAATTAACAACCACAGCCGTTGCACGCAATGAATACAACGACCACAACTAGAACAACACACTACCAAACGATTGTTGGCGATGAAACAATGGGTACACAAGCAGGCGAGAAAGTTACAGTCGAGATGCTCGATTGTTTTAGTCCCTGTACCTGTATGCTCGGACTTGTTTGATTCATTCGCAATAAGTAAAATTAATTTGAAAAAAGGAACCATTATTTCGAAACGAATTACTCTAAAATATATTATTCTGACTCAACATACGTAATTTTTAACGTATTCAATTTGGTAAAAATTAAAAATAACAAAATAAATGTCAATTTTTCCCAAAATTGTACATAAATTAGGTTTAGGCTTGTAATATAAGTGTCGGAAGTATGATATTTAAAAGTGATGCCAACTTCTAAAATGAAATGCTAGAGAAATACGCAGTGACCTAAATTTCATCTGATCGAGCATCTAGCTTTGACAGACGGAGGTGTGGCAGAGTATATTAAGTTTATACTATTGTGCCATTTGGCTGTAATTTATTTAAAATATCATAATAATTTAATTTAATTTCTATCATAAAACATCACATGATCACTGCAGTGAGCTTACCTAACTGATCACACAAACACACACATTGAAATAACAATGTGTATGCTTGATGTAGCTGGCTCTCTTCCACTTATAGCGAAGGACCGTGGTAGGCAATAGAAAAACACAACGACAGCTATCAGTAGCGCTTTCTCTTCTTTTCTCTTTAAAATTTGGTAAGAACTGGCTATTAAACTGTTATTGTTTTGTGCAAATTAAAAAAAAACTCCCACCGGTTCTGGGCATTCAAATACTATTACAAAGCTCTAGTCAAATAAATCATTAACAAATCAATATAAAAAAAACCAAGGATCAGTCGAGTACGCGCGACAGTTTAATACCCTGTGCAGATTGATTGCAGTCGTTGTTGTACTGCATCTGCGTTAAACTGTCGATAATTCATTTTAAAATATCTTCTTAAAAAGAATATGGACATGGTCAACTTTATACGGACACCGAATCTGGAAGCTCTAGTTCTTATGGTCTCTGAGACATAGGTGTTCATACGGATAGACAATGTAGCCTTTGAGTACTGGCACTAAAAAAAAAAAAAAGAGCAAGAGAGAGAGAGAGGGAAGTCGAAACCAAAAATATGAATATTTCATGGTTGATGGGCAGTTCTCAGTTATCCGTCGGTGACAGCGACATACTTTGCCATGTATGGAAACCCCTGACATGAAATTGTAAACTTCTGTGAATTGGAATTGGTGTTGCATTGTTGTTGCTCTCCTAGTTGTTGCAAGTTGACAAAACGAAATGAATACCTAATTGGATATTGTGGCTTTGGATGCGCCTGAATGTTGGCAATGCATTTCAAAGTCATTCCTGTTGTCGGTTGCAATTGAAAGTCATAAACAAATTCTTATGCAATAAAAAACCACAAATCAAGAAAAGCAGATTAACAAAGTTAATTGTCTACGAGAAGCTAACTAGTCTGACAAAAATAAAAGCCCTATTTAAAAATAAATAAGCTAATAAAGAATCTAAAGAACTAAACAGCAAGAATTTAAGCAAAACATTCCATTTCTTTTTATAACTTCATATTTTTCGTTAGGCTTTCAAATAATACCTATTTAGCATACAAACAATTTAACGGTCGCTCTGTTTGTAGTCAGCGTCGCTTAATAGTTTCCTTACCCTGACGAGTGAAAATTGTGAGAATTCTGAATGAATGTCCCTGGCGGAAGACCCAAAGTGTCTCAAATCTAATAAAATCAAATAAAATGCAAAAATTTATGAAATGAAATGGACAGCAATGTGGTTTCTGGCCCCAAAGGCGGGGGCAGGACGTCTGCACCAATCCTCGAGGACATAAAGGCATTAACTGTAAATGCCGTAATGCCGTCATTTCCTGATGACAGCCAGCTGACAAAACCAGAAAGCAAATATGGATACACCCACCGCACACAGTCCCAGGACTGCGGGCAAGTAAAGAAGTCCTTTGCATTATTTTGGCGGGAGGGGTTTAATACGCCACATTATTATTATAAGTATTCCTCGTCTGTGCCCCTTTTGGTTGTCAGATGACGGCGCACACACACAGTACACATTTGCCGCCTACTTAAAAAGTCAATTTTTGTGACGTCGTCGTCCTGTTGCCGGGTGCCAGCACACCTGCTCCTGGCTCTATCAGCTGCACATTGACAGTCGTTCACCTTTAAACGTCACGTGCTATCGATTATCTCTACACACAGACAGAGCAAGAGACTTGGCTACAACTATGCCGTATAAATGTTGAAATGTGGGCCAAATGACTTCGGTTTTCCATGTTATAAACAAGATATAAATGTAGATTTATTTATCCCCAGATGCGAGTCACGATGCCACATCTTCCACATCTCTTCTCTGCATATGGACTAAACGGCATATTCCCTAGCTGTTGGATAGAATGGCGACAGTTTTTATCCAAGAATTTCTCATATTGAAATTCAATTTGTTGCATAAAACATTACACACAATTCCGACATTGGCTTTGACTCCAGCATTGGGTTAAGGTTTACGTTTATAATAAATGGGCAAAACGCATTTACCAGGACTCGACAGAGCACAGCGGTCAGAGAGGACAGGACACCGAACAGTGTGAGTTGCAATAAATAAATGCACACACATGAATACATCAATATACAAAGTTGTTTGCACTTTCGTGTAAATACAAAATCCAAATAAATTTAAATATAAATATCAATATCAATGAATACATTTATTTCTTCATTTTTTTATAATTTATTCATTTGTTTGTTTGACTCACAAATAAGTCGTCAATAAATTCATACACTTGCTAAAAAATTCATTATCATTCTGCTCTGTAAATTAACAAACATTTCGTGTTTGTTCTGCTATTATTATGCAATTTTCAGAATAGAATTGGACTGTAGTTTAATATTTATAGTTGGAAGGGAAGAGGAAAAATTATATAAATTAAAAAATATATATTTTAGGTAAACTTAAACACCTTGAAGCTTTTTTATTATACAACAAATACAACCTATTTGAACATTTCATGGATACAGGGTATATAATAAAAGTTGACATTGAAAAAAGTCTAGTAATAAAAGTTACGCAAAACTTTTCACGTAAAAAAAAATACTTTGAAATCTTCATTAAATATTCCCCCATTTAAGAACCAATTATATTAAGTGAATTCTTTGTGAGCAACACTTTAAAAGTAGAAAACATTCAAAAGTTTTCTCAAAGAATTAACTAACTTTTAAATTTATTTAAAATGAATATGGTCTAAAAATATGAAAGAATAATATAATTAACTAAAATTGGAGCACGTGGTTCAATTAGATGCGCCATGCGATACATTCTACAGTTGTCGATTTGGTTTTAATGAGTTCGGAAATAAACTGTGTTTATTCATTATTCAGAGTGTCAGATAAATGGAGTTGTCTCATTACAACTTGACATTTCGCAACGGAAAATAAATTTATTAAACATTCAGATCTATTTACAACTCAGTCCGTCAAGTCAACAGCAACAACACTGACGGATACACTGAGGAGGGCTTCACTTCCTTCACTTTCGAGGGCTGGGTGATTGGACCATTCCGGCAGTCGTCCGGCCGTAATGACAACCACGCCTCGACATTAAAATGATTGGCGACCTCAGCAGCCGGGCAACGCATTGGGAAATGCCATTAAACAAATGAACTAAAAGCAATAAGCATAATAATCCAGACTATGATCTGATCATATATTCAATATATACTTCTATATGTACATATATGTGTTATTATTATTATGACCGACTTCAGGGCCACTGTGACAAGTTCACTCAGATGGCCTTGTGGGCGGCGCCCATATGGAGATTACATTTATAAATGAAATGTATTTAGAGGGGGGCACTAAGAGACTGTTAATACTACTAAGTATAATTAAAGCAACAACCACAACAGCAGCAGCAGCAGCAACTGTAATGCACAATAATAAAGAAGTCACGTAGTTTACTGCACTAGCAACAACAAAACGACATAACAGCAGGCGATAAATCCAATGGCGAGACACAAGTGCAAAATATATTGTTGTAAACATTTAAAGTTGCATTAAATGTGATACCCTGTAAGGGCGTGTACAAAAGTATAAAGTAACTCGATCTAAACTCTCAAAGCAGATGCCAGAAGAGAAGGTAATAACATTGTTTAACTATTATATAACAGAAAGCATACAATATATAAAAAATACTTATATGTATTTCACTTTCTACAGTGGAAACATATAAACTCTTTCACTTCTCTACAGGGTATTTTCACGTCTGTCATCACATTCTATCTGCCATCTCTGTTGACATGAAATTAAATATCAACTGAGCAAGTTTTGCAAGAATAAAGTTCATTATTAATTGTACAGGGTATTCAACAGTCAAGCATGTTTTAAAATTTAGCTAGTCTGACGTCTTTGTATACATATGAAAAACTCACAGTTGGACTCTCAGACTAGAGCAAAGTTAAAGCTCAGAAATACAGACACTGCCCTCTCCCTAGGAACGTGACAGAATTAGGGGAATGGTAGCGAGGAAGGAAGGGAGCTGACTTGTCAGCTGGTTGGCATTTGTGGGCGTGCCGCTTGTAACGCACAATTTGACGCATTTTTGTCGCTTGCCGCTGCGTCAATGAACGTGTGAAGTTATAAAACTGGCAAAAAGGAGTCGGAGTCGGGAGTCTGACGTGGAATTGGAGTCGGGAGTCGAGTGGAGCCAAGTCGAGTCGAGGACGTGACCCACGCCGGAAATGCTGCGTGCCCTCAGCACATAACACTTGCTGATGGTTCGTCGGTTGGGTTGGGTGGTTAGTTGGTAGGCTGGGTGGTCGGATGGTAAGCTGGGTGGTCGGGTGGCTGGCTGCTGTGGTTGGGTTTGTCAACCTCAACATGGAACGGCAACATGACGGGATGAGCTCATTACTTTAATGGGTTTTCTGCGGATTGCGACAACGACTTCTGACACCCGTCTCCTGCCTGCGGCTTCCTATCTTTTTAAGTTAATGCTAATGAAATATTTGTATATTATGCATTTTATTTGCATTAAATCCATTCCTTACCATGGGGTCAATGGAATTCAGTCAAAGGATTACGAGCACATTCCACAAACAATCAACAATCAACAACGAGCGACCGAGTAATTAGCTTGCAAAATAAACAACAATCAAAATAACAACAACCTGCAAAATTGTAAACAATTTTTTCTTTTTTTTTTTTTTAAATTAACCTAGAAATCTAATTAGCGAAAGAAAAATAGCAAACGCAAGGGTTGAGCAGGGCAGGCATTGGAATGAAGCTGCGTGTCCAGGACGAGGGCTGCAAACAACATGAGAAGAAAAAAACGCACAACGAGCAAACAGCAAACAGCAAAACACACACAGAGAGAGCCCAAAAAGGGAGGCGTTGATGACGAAATCGAGACGATGATGAAAAAACATGAGGGAGAACCTGGATGGGGTCGTAAGGCGAGTGAGACGAACGTCATCTGTCGCATGTTTGCTGGGTAACCTGAGCACCGTGGCATGCTACGGGCTCACTGGGAAATGACCATAACACCCAGAGCCTGGACAAGGAACACAGGATCACAGCTAGCGAATATGTTGGCAACGGAACCAGCAATTGTCGTCGTCGCGAGGTCGAGTGTAATAGTTGTAATTGTTGGCACTACAAACAACCGTAATTTTCGTCAACAAAAGCGGGAGCAACAACAACAACAACAGCATAACTGCAGTGGGTGGCTGGCCATGTGGCACATGAGGCAACTTAATTGCATGTTAAACAGCCAGCGCGTGCAACAACAACCATAGAAAAGTAGTTGAATTATTAAAACAATATTTGTACGCGATTAGATGGCAGCAAGAAGACCAAGGAAGATGGGCGTGGACACACCCACTGAACTGAGCGTGAAGAAAATTAAAATGGCTCTGTGTGTGTGTGTTGGCAATGGCAGCATGGCGCCAGGACGACGCAGGACATGGCGAGTGTGCGAGAGTGTGTTGTAAGGTGGCAATATTTACATTTACACGCTTTATTTAACGTCCTGCTTCTTCTGTCTAAAGAGACGCCTGTGGCCAGTTAAACATGCCAAGACTCCTGACGACATCGCCTTGTTGGCCATGACGACAACAATGTGGCATCGTTATCGTTTACAGCCCCCCGATTCCAAAAGTCTCCCCAATTTCAATGTCACACGCAACATTCAAAAGGGAAGAACACAACACGACTTTCAGTTCAAGTTGGAAGCCAGAGTATATACATAAATATTTATGTAACTTAAACTAATAATAACAATAACAATGGATGGATATATTAACTCCAACTGTATTAAATAGTCAGGTTAATAATGTGGCACAGATACTGTAGGTTCCGCCTCCGTTTCAATTCTCTGCGTGAGGTCATAACGGAGTTGGAATTCTGAACTTATGTCAGGCAACAATTTAAAAATTAAAACTATTTTTAACATCAATTACCCAAGGGGGAAGTGGGGCCGACTTTTGGGGTATCGCGGAGTGCAGCAATTAGTCAAAGTTGTGGTTTATTGTCGCCACCTTGCATCATTTGCCAGCCCATTTGTCTTGTACCCCCGCCAAGTGGGTCAAGCGTTGCATATGCACGTGAGTGCGTTGCTCTTCCCTGCCCTTGCTCCCCCCGATTGCAACAGCTGCAACCGAAAGTAAATAATACTGTTTCTGGCGAGGGGGAATTGTTATCGCTGAACGGCGTCAATTATGGGAACCAGCAGCAAAGGCAGCTTTATCGCTAGAAGAAACTAACAAAATAAAATACTTTTTTGGAAATGCTACAGCGTCATCATTAGCTGACCCAAAAACCTAAAACCCAAAATGAAATGAATGTTAACAAAACAAAAAAAAAACTTAAGAAAATTGATACAAGCTGAGTGGGGCAACAACAAGAGAAGGCAATTCTTATCATACGCACACAAAACAGCCGTGTGTTGTCTGCACTTTGAAAGGGAATTGAAATAGGAATCGGAATTGAAGTCGAAATCGGATTTGGTTAGTTGCCTGCAGCGCTTATCACTTGTTAAATCAACACCGAGGCAATTCGTATTATTGGAAAAATTCCCACTTCGTCTGCAGGCGCTCGGCATGTGGTCACCATGTGAGGTGGCAAGTGGAGAAGGAAGAGGCACAGGCATTGGCGTCTGCTGCATTTGCATGCATAGTGGCAAAACATGACATGCTCCACATTCGTGTGACATTTGCTGTTGCCCCTCTTTGGGGCAAAAGTGTTACATGCAGCACACACAACAACGACAACGACAATGGCAACGGCAACTGCAGCGTGAAGCAAGGGGTTCTCAATATATGGCAGCCGTACTTTTAAATCCCTTGCGTTGTAGTTTCGAATTGGAACAAGCTACTGGAAGCAGTTGCCAAATATCATTAGGGGGAATGAAAGAAGTGGGAATTCGAATTGGGACTAATTGAATGGGTGCTTGGACTCGTAAATGGAATTCTTGCAAAAATGCAATTAAAAGATCATAAAAATTATTCAAATTTATAGACAACCCCATTGCAGTGGGGAGAAAAGGTGGTGAGAAAAGGAATTCCGTTGCGACTCATCCGCTCTGATTGAAATGCCTCTCCCGATAACAGAGTTACCGTTTTCGGGGGAAGGGTGAAAAAGTACAACCAAAACAACTGAAACCAACCGAAACCAACAATCCGAACGGAAATTTCACCAACATCCGACTTGAGTATTTAATTTCCTCACGGCGCATTGCAGCTGGCATTGCTCATGGCACTCGGAGTTGGTCTGACTGATGTCATTCCATGTATACCACATATTACGTGGGTAGACGACTTCAGTTGGGGCCTCTAGAGTCTACAGAGCCATACGTGACGTCGCATATGCAAACGAATAGGAGGTCGGGAGACAGGTAGACCAGACCAGACCAGACCAGACAGCAGACATTGCAAAAGGAGTCGTCCCATAACATAAATAGAAACAGCCACAAAGCTTGACAACGCGACAAAGTTTCACAATCCTCCACCCGCATGAAGGATACCTGTATACAGAATACACACACACACGCACGTACATGCTCAGGTGCAAAAAGTAAGGACAAACAACAACCCTCACGCGTATGCGACAAAAATTATGAATGAAGCCAAAGATAAGCAGAGCAACAGCAAAAACAATAATGCAATTTTAAGGGTAACCGAAGCAAAGATGCTCTAAAAGGAACTTAAAAAAAGAAACAAGTTAAAACCACTCGCAACGAGATGTATGTTTTTCAAAGGAGTTGCGATAGCTTTCAACAAATGGAGAATTACCATAAAAGTGTGAAAAGAATCCAATAGCATGGACACTTTATAATAACTACTGATTTGCATGGCATCTGCAAAGCTAACAAGATGTTATAATAACTACCAACCTACAGGCGGCTACAATTCCTACCAACAAGTTATATGTACTCCTAAACAACGAGAAACTTTCAAATTAGTTCTAATAACTATTATTCAGCTACAACAACTTGCAATTTCAAAGGAAACGGAATCAATTTTAATAACTTACAAATTATAATAACTTGCAGCGAGTCGTAATGTTTCAGTGTATTTTGCCTGGCTTTATAATGTGCATCTCATAGCTAGAATGCTTTCCTGATGTCAAAGGAATACCCAAGAACAAGAACAAGTTCACATTGGTCGGATTGCGGGTGTGTTGCGTCATTTTCTTGCTTGACAACTTCAACAGCAGCGACAGGCAACAACGACAACAAGAACCACGTTACTCGGTTCTGTTTGAAAAGATTAAAAATTGTATTGTCTGTGTGTGTGTTTTCAGTGTGCTTTGTAGGACTGTGCCGGGTTCTGTACTACTACTACTACTTAGGGACAGGATGCAGTCTAGGGGCATGAAACTTTTTAGCACTTTTATTGCTGCTGCTGCTGTTGTTGTTGCGCCGCACTCAGACAACAAATTGTCAGGTTGTTGACGAGCAACAACATCACACCAGCTGCCAGAAACATAAACAACAATTCAACAAAAAAAAAAAAAAAAAAAACACATTTTCTTCTCTGAAACTCAACTCAGCACGAGCTAATAAAGCAAACTATGACTAGCCTGCGAGGGTAGGATGTGTAGTTTGCCGCCACTTGTTCAACCTGGCTAAGACTCAAGCCACTTGAACAGCATTAAACTCTACTCATTTAGTTTTGTGATTACCCCATTGCGTGTCGCCTCAAGTGGCACAAACTCAAAGTGCGCTTATCAACGCCCATAGCATCAGGCAGATAGGCAGACGAGGGCAAGCAGGAGGTTGTCAGAAGTGGCGGGGGGAGGTTTCAACAAATATTTTATAGAGCATGCATGATGGCCGGGGCTTTCAATGCTGCTTAGTGCGGGGACTTGACATAGTTTGTTTGCCCCCGTCTCCTGCTGCTGTTGCAGCAAGTTGCAAGTTGCATACTGCAGTCCGCAAGAGGCGCAGGTAAAGTTGATTTATGCAACAGCTTGCTAGGCGACACTTGCAAGCGGCATAATATTATAAACTTGAAGCTTTTACACCTATTAAAATGTACACAAATGGCTAGGAGAGTGTGTGTTTGTGTGTGTGTGTGCCTCATCCACAGAGCAGGTGTGTGCGTGAGTGTGTGAGCTTGCCACTTAAAAAACTAGCAGCGCAAAATTGGATTTAATCCTCGTCCTGCGTTAACAGAATGACATCCAACGAAGTTGCCATGGTTGCAATTTTCATTAAATTTGCAGCGCAGCAACGTTGCAAACTTGCAGCTTGCACTTATGTGCCGTTATTTTATGCATGAAACCAAATAACGGCAACCAACCAGGCAACTCCGGCGCACGCCATTTTGGGGCTTCTGTCCATGCAACTCCACAGGGGAGCGCCAAAGTCCATAACTTCATTAGGGTCGCCAGGCGAGCAACAAATTGAGTCAAAGTTTGCACAGTATATATGTAGGTATCTATAGACCCACCCCTTCCACGCCCCCTCTACGCCAATGAAGAACGCCCACTATCATCATTGACATGGCAGTGCTGCTCAAATGTTTGTTCAAAAGAGAAATATTAAAAATATAATCCCCATAATTCAACGTACACGGGCAACGAGCGCTTAACCTTATCACCTTACTGTACCCCTGACTCGTCCACGAACACCGGCACCCAACCCTCCCTACCTTACCCCAACGAAGACCTCCCTCCATGTAATTAGTCATGAAAACTGAGAACCAAGTACGATAACTTGAAACTGGAGACGCGCAGAGGCTTTCGCTAGGCGACATTGAGGGGCTGCAACATGTCGCGTGCTTCTCTATTTCTAATGCTGCACCCTATTGCAAGGGCCCTAACCCTGCACCCAACAGAGGGAGGGGTATAGTGTGTCAGTGATTTGCCAACTTGTTTGGCATGTTTCCGCAAATACAACTCATCCCAAGGGGAGCAGAGAACAGAGAGCAATGAGGCAGCCGGACGACTATGGACTTTCTATAATAAAAAACTCGAAACGAAATTAACAGTTAACAAATACATTACGTGCCGCGAGAGAAACACAATAATTCAATTAATGACTGAAATCCATCAATGTTAATCCAAAAAATGTATCATTTCAATCTGTATTATCATTCAATTATTGTAGATTAAAAATAAAAGCGAATAATTATAAAAAGTTATTTAAATTCCACTTGACCAATCAATGCAAATATATAAGAGTTAAGAAAAAGTAAATGAGTAATTTTATAATGTAATAATAATAACATTAAATGTTACGATTTCGGATTTTAATATATTAAACAACAAATAATAACAATAAAAAAATAAGAAAAGTGTTATTCAATCAATCTCAGGAATTAGGCAACATCGTAAATACTTGTGCTCATGCTATGGACATCAAGTTAGATAAGTAATCATTTGAAATCGCTTAAGGTGTTAGCCAAAGTTATTAGTGACTCCTGCCAAACAATTTGTCGAAAGAGTCATTAAATGCTGTTGTCATGGCCGTTAAAACTCATGAAATATGCTAGAAAACGCATATCCAATGCCGTTCACTCGGACAGAAATTCGGTATTAAAAAAAGTAGGCCTAACTCAACTAAAAGTCAACTTGGAATGGTTTACGAGCTATGTCGTGGACTTATAGTGCTGCTGCTGCTGCTGTTGTCGTTGTTGTTGCTTTGGCTGTGACTCGGGGCAGACCGTTTTGCTAACCAACCCGTCGGGGCAAGTGCCGAAAACTTGTTTTTGGACTCCACTTGAAGAACTGGAGCATACGGATTGAGTGGGGCACAGCGACTCGTTGTTGCTTCAGCCGGGCAACGGACCTGACGCCCGTCCAGCTGTAGCTCAAATCGTTTAGCTTTTTTTTTTTGTTAAGCCAAAGAAAAGGAAAATACTGCCGGGCAGCAAACATTTTTCACGTTTAGCATGTGGCAGTGGCAGGTAAAAACCGAGTCTAAAAACAAAACAAAACAAAACAAATAAAAGAGCAATGGACCGATGAGAAGCCCACTCACACACAGAGAGAGGTAAAGCAATTCGCACAGCATCCGTGCTCAAAGTGGAACAAGTTCAACCAAAAACTATAAATGTTATCCAAGACTCTAATCTCCCCTGACTCCCCTCGCTTTTATTGTGGATGTAAGCTAAGCAAATTAACATTACGAGTACAATTTGAATGTACATAGATAGATACATATAACGAGCACTATAAATAATATAGCCAAGGCGTCATTCCCATGCACACACACGCAGTCGCATCCGCTTCTCATCATTCTTATCAGTTATCTGTCCATGTGTCTCTGCCTCTGTCGCAGTCAACGCTTCCACTGAGAGGGCAAACAAAGAGCCAAAATCAAAATACTAATAACAAAAAAGAGGCAACGCTGACGGCGACACGGCGCAAATATTGATTTTTATTCTATGAATGTGTGTGTATTTTATTTTATGTATTTATATATTTATAAGGCGGCAGCAACTTCAATTTCTCTCCCTCTCTCTCTCTGCTTGCCACAGCCGGAGCTGCGAATGCGTGGAAATAACAAAAAACGCAACAAAACAAACAAACAGCAGATATAACAACAACAAGAACAACCAGAAACCTCGGCCAAGCTTTAAATATTTCAAACACGTTGAAACAATTGCAAGCAAAACGATAACCGACAAACGTGGAGCGCGGGACGCGGAGAAACGCGACAGACGACGACAACAACGCGTTAAAATCTAGCAAATTTTAGCGTGCTTTATTTTATGTATGTATTAAAGAAAAGTAAGAACAACTTACTACGTATAGTCGAAGCCTAAATGCTCTAGAAGAAATATAAAAAGTATCAAGAATAATTGATCCAATAGTAGAGTTGCGGAAAAATCGATAATACTAACACTAATGCGAGTAAATAATATGTAATTTGAATAATCAATATACTTGCATTATAAATTATCTTTTTGATGTTTCTAAATACCGTTTTCTATTACTTTTTCACATAAAAATAGATCGTACATAGTTTCTTTATCATATCACAAAAGTCCCTTTACAATGCTAGGGTATTCTCAGGGTTTTGATAGGCTATAGAGAAAACTAAAGCTAAGAATAACAAAACACGCACGAGCCCATGCAACGGCAACGCAAGCGAAGCGGGTAATGGGAAGGTGGGTAGGGAGGCTAAGGAGGCTCCGGAGGTGGTTATTCAAGCGTCAGGCAAGCAATCACATTTACTGCCCCTCAACAGACGAACGACTCCGACAGACAGAGCGCTGACTGGTTGCCTGACTGAATGTTGAGGGTTTCCTTTGTCAGCAGCGCCTCGTCCCCTCCTTGTCTTTTACTGTTGCTTCAATCTCACCCACTGGTTCTTAAGTCTTAAGCAATTTGGCCTGCTGAAATGCTCACGTGACCTGCTTACCGAGTCAAACGCGAAAAAGGAAGTGCGCTCAGGATGCGCATCACTGACAGCAGCAGCAGTAGAAGAAGACACAGACCCTGCAGCACATTTCGTATTTATAGCGAGAGGACGCGACACGACCCTAGCAAAAGGCGTTAGCAGATGTATCACTTTCGGTTTTCAGCAGCTGATGAGCAACAGCGTCCTGTCGCTCTCTCTTTCTCTCTCTGTCTATCATTTGTTTCTCCCATTGTCTCTCTTTGGCTTTTTGCTTATATATGCATACACCCCCTAATAATATCTTGGTCAATTTTCGAGCATGTGTTTATTTTAGATCCGCGTAATGCTGATAATAACATACATATAGGGGCGTTTGACAGCCTTTGTATATTGACTTTATGCATTTGTAGATATTTGCAGAGGAAGAAAAAAAAGAGGATGAATTATTATCAATACGTACTCTCGTCCAAATATATCTTTAACCTACCCTCTCTAATTCCCTCCTAGCTTAACTTAACTCATAATTCACATATTTGTTGTATCTATTTGGAATTTCAGTTAATGAAAATTTACTGTTCTCCCGCAAGCGTACATATTTGCACTTTGAACTTCTGATTTCTATTGACTTTAAGAATTTCTTTAGTTCGCTTTTATAGCTAAACTTATATTTGTTTATAAAACATACTCCAGCTTCCACATCATACTTATATCTACTATGTTTTCAAATAATCTTTGGGGAACCTCTTTACACTTGTTCATTTCAATTTGTTCGCACTCAGTATTGTTTTTATTTATAATTAAAGGGTTATTGACTCTCCCTCTGCCTGTTTTTTATGTACCAAATGCTTCCAATGTTGCAGCAGCAACCAGAACAAATCACTGATGAAATGGTCTCAAGTGCTACAGATAGATGTAGCTGTACTATGTATATGTATGTATCTTCAAGTTTGAAGTGCAGCGCGTAAACAAGCGGCAAATATTTGCCGAGCTATTCAAAGCCGTGAATCGTTCCTGGCCAACAGATATCAGACCGAATCCAACAAGCAACAATAATAACAACACTTGCAAAAATAACAACAACAACAACAACAACACAAACAACGTACGCAACAGCTAAACATGCAATTTATTGTGGCAACCACAAAACAGCTACAAAATGCAATATGGGAACATGGGAACTTTTAGTTATTTTTCTACTTTTTGTTGTTATGCAAATGTGGGAAAATATTTGAACATTGGCTACGCATTGTCAAATGGTAATAGAAATATGTAAATTGCAATTTTGTAAATATTTCTACTCGAACTAAATTGAAATTGTTGCGTTGCTCTGCGGAACGTAACGGAATGAATTGAAACGGAAGTGAGTTAAGTTAACAGTTGCCTCTCTCAGCGATTTTGCGAAATGTGTTTGCGCGTTTGTACCTAGTAAATATTAAAACTAATTTGTATGAACGCACACACACACACACACACACACCTATACACATGCAGGTATATCTTGTTAATTGCATGGAGATACATAGCATAATAGAGACAGCGCCATTTCAATCCCATGACACAAGGCAATCGCTGACACAATTGATATTGATTTGGATACGAATCTGTGTCAAATTGATTACAGCTACAGCTACGTCACGTCAAGCATTAAAAATAAACTGCTGAGCAACAATAAACACAAGCTAAAATGTTCTTAAGCTTAAGACGTTTCGACCAGCAAATACTCTTTAATTAAGCTTAAGCAACTATATACAATTTTCCAAATATTCACAAGTTAAATTATGATATTGTTATAATCAAATGCTGTTATAATTTTGAAGATCATTTTAAAATTCAAGTTTATTTTCTGCTGGCAACTATATTATCTCAAATTTATATTGTACAGGGTATATAAAATACAAAAGAAATAATCAGCAAAGTGCATTGAGCTGCCACATGGTGCATGGTGCATGGTGCGGGTCGAGCGCTTGGGGAGTAAATGCAACTACGAGTGTGCCACTAGACACAATTCCAGCAACTGCAATGCACTCGAGACAGCAAGCTCAACCCAATGACAAATAGACGCAGTAACTGAGCGCGGAACTGCCGAACTGCGGACAAAAATGAGCATTGAGAATTGAGACGAAGTCTGAGAAAGCTACAGTCGTTGCAGTTGAAACTGAGATTTCGCTCTCGGCGCAATCACAGCGTGACATTTTGTTGGACAGTCAGTCAATCGGACAGGCTATAACAATAACTTGCCAGGCGCTGCTACAAATTGCAAGCTGGCATCCTTCTGCCACACTCCGCATTCTTGCCCACCCACTCTCAATCCTCCTGACTTTTCTAACAGAACCAGAAGGGAAGGAACAACTTTTTGGTGCTAGTTTGAAGTGAAGCATCGCATGAAATATGCTTGAAAATTTGCAGTTGTTCCCAAAGCGCATTCGTATAATTCATGACCCGACACAGCCCTTTACAGCAAATAAAATAAAACTGTTTTTAGAGATGAGCAAATAGTTAGAAATTAAATGAAAAACTTCTAACTCTCCAGAGAAATAATTTAAAATTGAAGTGATTATTGAAAATATTTAATTGAACTGAAATATCTAATCGAATCTGAGGCAATAACTCTAACTTCATTTTCAGTTTAATATTTTTCATTTTCGTCTATATTTTTATTTTTTATTCTATTAGACAGTTGTGTAAGTTTGCTATCTCTGTGACATTTTCACATGGCGATTCACAAGTTACTTTTTAACTGTTTAGTCTGCGTATATTGTTGTCATCTCTACTTCGCATTCTTGAAAACTTTGAGACAGGAAACGCCTGCAAAAGTAGCCGTAAATTGAAATGATAACAAAAATTGTGGTGTACGTCTACGTGGAGTCATCCACTCAAATCAGTTAAATATTGTTTGGCTTTGGATTGCTCCCATAAAGGGGGAAGCATACATATATTTCAACTGTCTATCACAGTTGATGTTTAACTTTTTAATTTCATTTGTGGGGATTGTCTTTGTGGTGGTTAGAGTTTAAGGGGTTGCTGAAAAACTCTTGAAGTTTCATTCATAACTTCTGGAGAGGGAAGCGGTTAGGTTGCTATCGATTTGTATCTTTTGCTCAACCTCAATCTTCTTTGTTATGCTGAGAGTCCCTCCACAGGCATCTATTGCTCCCTAATGCTGGTCCTTTCCATCTATCTATTTTGTGGTCGGCCCTGTTCCAGTTTCCATGTTTATGTTTATCTGGGAGCTGCCTGCGAGTTGTACATGCTTCCTGGCAAATTCACACCTTCTCTTCTCTGTTCACTCTGTGGGTTCAATGTACTCAAATTTCATTTCAATATTAGCTTTTGAGACAGAGATGGCAAAGAGAGTGTGAGAGGAATAGGAACACTCTGACTGCATTTAAAATCGATTTGCTATTTTGCCGTAGTTTTTGGCTGTCCATTGCGATACACCTCCACTCTACGCTCCACTGCTCAATCCCCCTCCCACACTCTGGCCTTGCCGCAACAGTCGCATACCACTCAAATCTCATACGATTTATTGTTGCCCCGATTTCGGGATGCATTTATCCATGGGATTAGCAAAAACTTTTTGCCGCACATTAAAAGGCAAACTTCAACTGGATTTATGATGATATTTTCGTATTTGCTTTTGTAGTTGCTTTTTCCTTCTGTTCTTTTTTTTATTTTTGTTTTATTTAATGATAGTTCGATGGAGCGGAAGTTGAAGCGAAAGTTCAGTTTATTAGTTTTTGCCACTCTTTAAGCTGTTTTATTTTTTGGCATTGCCAGAGAAATGAAAGAAGCTTTTCGCATAATAAACTTTTATTGCCCTGATCCTTGTAATTAAAAACTTTTCATTAAGTCGCCCTCAACATTTCCATTTTATTGTCAACTTAAGTCTTAGCACTTGCCTTGGCGGTTGCATGGGAATTTTGCTACAAAAAGTGGGTCATTTGACATGTAGTTAGCTTGTTTAGATGTGAGGGAGCATAAATGTTAGTCTAAGTTTAAGATTTCTCAAGAATAATCCAAGCTTATTTGACATTTATAGAATTATGTCCAAGTTGTAATTGCCTTTAGTTAGACTCGTGGAATTTCTTTGGGATTAGCTGGAAACAGTTATCAGAGCGCTTTCAAAGTATACAGTAGTTGTTTCTTTTGAAGCCATAGTTTTGGTTGCAACTGATACATGCCACAATAAGCAAGGGGAAAGGAAAGGGAGGGGCATGTGGCAAAGCCAATGCAAATGGACAAAACTTTTATTTTTACAGCTGCTCCTCTAATTGGAGTAGACGCAAAGTTAGCTATAAAAGCTGCTTTATGAAAATCAATAAAATCGAAAACTAGCCAGTAACAACCACCATACATACAGTAGAAAATCACATACACACACACATACGCACAGATGGAGCACAGTGGGCATGGCAAATGGAGTTTCTCTTCAGTTCGAGCCGGAAATGTGTGTGCGCGCTCATGGATTGTGCCTCTAGATTGTGCCTGGGTCTGGGTAAGGAGTACAGCGAGCCCTGTGAATGACTGGGGGAAATAGCGATGGAAAGAATGAATGGCCTAACCGGAACACGCTGCCAGAGCCTTATGCGAGTGCGAAACAACCACCGCGGCGAAAAGTTGCCGGCAGTTTAGGGAATGAAACAATGTTTTGGTTTATATATATTTTTTTTTACCCAGACGAATGTGCACTGAAGTGGTGATGCCTCATAGGCTGAGAGGGGAGCAGGGGTCGCAGGGCATCAGCAACTACCGCAAACAATGCAGAAATGTTTGGAGTTTGGAGCGGAGCTCGATGATTTTCCACGTGTGCGTTGTTGCGAGTGCTTTATGGCCGTACGACCTGTCCTAATCCCATAAATCTAATTGACCAGCCCCGCTGGCTTTTGGGTTAGCCGGTCATCCCATACCCGTTAGCACATTTCCCCCTATTCTTTCCACGCTCTTCTCTTTCATTCAACACCCGGCAGCTGACCATTAAATGCGACAGCAACTTTTTCTCAACATAAATTAGAACTTTGCCTCAGTCAACTAATGGTAAAAGACACACCCCCCGAAATAAAAACAATCGAGCAGCGCAAGATACCAAAGTTGCTGTCCTGCAGCAACGCCAACAACTGCAAATGCAATAACAACAATTTGCTGCACTTTATGTTTGGCTACCTGACAAGTGGAGGGTAAAAAAAAAACTTTAAATTGCCATAAAAACTTTTGAACTCTTGCTTTGGCCAAATGGACGTTGCACGTTGGATAAAATGCAGCATTGACATCGCCGTCCATTATTCGGATTGATGACTATTTTGTGCTAAAACGCCTGGAGCGCCATTCGAAGTGTGTCACGATAGGCAGTGAGACAATGAACACGCCGGCAAAGAGGTACTCAAGAACTACGATGATTAAATGACGACTGAATAGTCGAGTCTACAAAAACTAGTTCATACTCTTAAGTACATTAAATTTGAACAGAATTTAGTTTTTGAACTAAAATTTGTTGGACTAATCTTTAATTTGCCAATGAACCAGATTAAATTATGGAATAGATTTCATTCAAATATCAAGCATTCCGCTTGGAAATGGGATACACACAAAGTTAGGAGGAGTAATTAATCAAATAAGAGGTCAACAATAATCCAAAATAGCTTTTTAATAAAATTATCAGTTTGATATTTGAGAAAAGAATACCACCCAATACTTTCGGGTCAATCTAGCATAAAGGATATGAAACCTTTATACGATCGATAGTCTTAAATGTATTGCTTATATTGCTGGAGTTTCTTTATGGCAGATTATTCATTCACCTACTCCCTGCATGATGTCTTTCAATCTCTCGTTTCCCCACTTGTCGCATTCTGACTTTGCCACGCACTTTCAATTTTCTTATCAATAAAAGCCGCTGCTGCTGACGCTGCCATCGCGCAGCGCCGCGTCTCCTATGTCAATTGTATATTGTAAGTGGGTAAGTATTGTAAGTATATTGTAAAAGCTGCACACAAAGGCACAGGCCGCAGTTTTAACAATTGAATTTTCTACTTTTGCTGCTTCAGCTACTTTTCACTATTTAGCAGTTGTTATTACTGTTGTTGCTGTTGTCCGTCCTCTCATTCGCCTTCGCATTTGCAGTAATTTTGCCATTTGCCTTTGTGAGCCGTCGAATCGAAAGCGCTTTGTGCTCACAAAATAAAAATACAACTACAACAACTAAAAAGAGATCTCAACAAGTTAAGCAGATTTACCGTTGCCCATTTCGCAATGATTTGTGAGCCAAAAGAGAGACGCTGCCGAAAAGGGCATAATTACCAAGTGCTGCACTGGAATGAACTTGATGCCGCACTTTGCTTTGAACTCCATTTCAAAAGGGTTTGCGGAGCACAAGAAGAAGGGAAGATACGACTATTGGCCACATAAAGTGCTGGCGATAAAAAGAAATAAGAAGAGAAGTACCTAAATGTAAACAGTAGACCATCAAAAAGCTCCAGCAAGAACAAAACTTGACAGTTGTTGTAGAACATGTTAATGAAAATGATTAGACCGGTCATGATGTTGGAAAAGGGGGTAGGCGAAGGAAGAGAATGTAAAGAAGATAAGCTACTAAAATAGCATATAATGAAATTGTAGCTTGATCTTCAAACGACGACGATGCTGCACTGGGATAATAAACAGGCCAACAAAAGGTAAATAAATAAATGCGGCGAACGAAGAAAGCCACCAAAATAGAATAACAATTGAGCATAAGCAGAGAGAGCCACAGTGAGCGCAAGAGCAACGGAGAACGACGCGGCTGCAGCAGCTGCACATTCTTCTTCTCATTCTGCCGTTCGGTATTCCATGCGCAGACGTCGACGACGACGACAGCTGGTTGTCTGACTGGTTTGGTCCTCAGCTAAATTACAGACAATTACAAGCAGGCACAGCAACAACAACAATGCTCTTTGACTTTTTAAACGCATAACAGCAACAACAACTTCAACAGCGACAGACAAGTAATAAAAATGGATTTGCTTTTTATCAGCAGCAGCAGCAGCAGCAAATAGAAAATGCAGCGGGAGAGCAATGATGAGATGTGCTCTGTGCATGAACTTATACTAGTTGTTTTTGTTCTGCTTGTATTTTTATGTTTAGTTATTTGCCTGATGCGTTCATTGGCTTTGAAACGGTTCTTTGTAATGCCGAGAGTCCGGCTATGATGCACTTTATGCCACTCTTCGACCGATGCATTGGCTACACTCACACACAAATGAGAAACGTATGAAGGTGTGAAAAGGAGCAAACAAGTTTCCAGGGCAGCAGCCTGACAATTGAGATGAAAATAGCATTTACACGCGTGGCAATCTTTTACTTACCTTTTTAATTAGACGGATAATGGCAGAACTATGCTGGCGTTTTATTATTGCAAAACAACCTTTCAAAGCCAGCGGCTTAGCCGCTAAACCCGATGAGCATTTACAGTTACTGCTATAAAACGCAGTCGTTGTTGTCTCAGCGTCGCTTTTCTTTCGTATTTCACGGTCGTTACGACTGTTGGTAAAAATGAATACAGTACAACAACAATGGAGTAAATAAGTAAATATGTTTTTAAGCTTCCGCTATTGCCGAAATTGCGCTAATTGGAAATGGAGATGAATGAGAAAGCAAAGACAGAAAGAAACTATAATTAAACACGTACGCGAGGGGCATGAAAAAATAGCGGTGATAAATATCCTGCGGGCGCATTGAAAAAGGAAATATAGTGAAAAAGGAAGGCAACAAAATAACAGAAACTTTCATCGCGAGGCGTTGGTCGCGGGGGCGGAAGCAGTAGCATAGACGTCTGCGACAGTCGGTAAAATTCCAAAGAGAGAAAGAGAGAATAAGGAAGAGGAAGAACTGAAGTTAGCGGCGACAACAGCGATGCGCAGGATATTTCAGGCGGTTTTGTTTTATTTTTATTTATTTTAATTAATTTTCATCATCAACATGCAGAGCGGGCTGCTTCTTTTTTTGTTTCTTCTTCGCTTTGACACTATTTTTTCAGTTTTTCCCACTTCTTTTTCGCTGCCGTGTTCATGTGTCTGTCAGTGTATGAGTGTTGCTCTGTTTGTGTTTCCACTGCAACTCCGTTGTTGCTTCTTTTCTTGCTGTTTGCTTTGCTTGGAAACTGAAACTTCTTTCTCTTTTACACTCACACACACACGCATGCACACATCTGCACGCATACAAATAGAACGCCACAAACACAATTAAAACTTACGCGTTTACTTCGCGTTGGCTGCCTGTTAATTAATTATGTTTAATGTGATTTGCACTCCAGGTTTCGATTGTATTTTTTGTCTCCACTTTGTTGTTTTGTTAATTCTTATTTTTCACCGACAAGAAACGGAAAACACCGACCGACACCGACTCGCACTGTACGCGTCCTACTCATTCAACGGTCTTTTTTCGACTGAATTGGTTTTCTCTCGCTCTCTCGTAAAAACAACAACAACTAATAAGAGATCGCAAGTGTGACCCTATCGCATGAAAATCAAATGAAAATTGCGTACAAATTCGAAATTCGATCCTAAATGATTTAATTAATATATATTTAATACCGCCATCTATGTTTTTCTTAGTTTAAGATGAATTTTTAAGACTTTCAGGTATTTGAATTGTTTTACACTAAAAAATACCATTTAGATGGTCACATTTCAACGAACTTCATCTGTCTGGCAACTCAATTTGCAATGTGGCAACGCTATGCTTGAGCTGCCGTTTCGAGGTTGCCACCTCGTTAAAATTCTTGCAAACCTGACGGAATTTTGAAAAAAAGTCGGTCTGCAAAAACGCTTCGATCCCAGTAACTAGAAGAGCTAGGGCCTCCAAATTTGGAACAGAGGTTTCCAAATACCCACTCCAGATTTAGTATAAGTTAGATTTTCGCTACCTCATCCCCCTCCGGTACAAATTGCACCTAAAGTGAAAACTTCTACCGCCCACGCCACCCAACGGAGACACTTCTAACTTGGCAGGTGTATGGAGACCCCTAAATAGAACCTATGCTGAAAGTTTCATCGCGATCGGTCCACAAATAAGGAAGAAATTTGAAAAAGAAAAGTGAAAAAAACTGCCGTTACTCGTTTTTTTGCCCCGCCCCTTTTCGAAAATTCCGTTTTTTTTAGTGCATTTTGTTCAGCGCAGAGAGGCGGTTTGAACGGTAAATAAAAAATATTCTAGGCGGGGCCTGGTTTTTTCAAAAATCGCCGAAATAAAAAAAAAATTTCCGATTTAAAAAGCGCGCGAGAGGTACTAATGTGACCGTATTTCTCATAATACTGTTGAATAAACCAGGACGGTCAGCTGTGTGCGTGACTTCAGCTTGCCGTTTTCACATATGTCGCGTGCGGGCACACTCGTGAGGAGTAAAAAGTGTACCCAACGAAGAAATCCGGTACCCAGTTTTGGTACAAAAGTACCGCGAGTGACAAGCGTGAACCGCATCGCAATCGTTTTCTTGCAGTGCGCGGCGGTGTTAATTGCTGTTTTTAATTCAAGTAAAGCTCGGTGTTGGCTAGAAAAATAAGATATAGTCAGTCGTCGTCGATACTACCTGGTAAATCAAATAATACCCGCCGACGCCGCGGTTCAGGAAAGCCGCCAGGTCACTAAAGCAGGAAAATGCAGTCTCATAGCAAAAAGCGCGTTTGCTATTATTACGACAGTAAGTTATTACAGTTTTGGCGAAAATACAGAATACAGAAGGTGGCATTCAGCAGTGGAACCGCCTATCTTCTGCTTTCGCTGCGTCCGCGGATCGAACCAGCGGGGTCCACACCGGAACTTTGTGACAGCATTTTTGCAAATTTCAATTTTTACGTCGACTGTACTAGCATTTTATCTCACAGCGCACTTTTCACTGACGGCCGCAACGCATGCGACTCTGTGGTGGTGTGTACGTGTGTATGTACCTGTAGGTCTTTGTTCCATATAGCGAATGTACACCGCTCGTTAGCGAAAAAAGTGCACTGAACGTGCAGACGCACGGCCACAGTGGCGGTAAAAATTTTATTTTGCACAGCGTGGCTTAAAATTTATGTTTTTCTTCAACTTAACGGAATAAATACGATTTTACCCCGTAGGTGATATTGGCAACTATTACTATGGCCAGGGACACCCGATGAAGCCACACCGCATACGTATGACGCACAATCTGCTGCTCAACTATGGGCTCTACCGTAAAATGGAAATTTACGTAAGTTAGAACCTGTTTGTTAACTAAATATATGTGATAATTACATATATGCTTACAGCGGCCGCACAAAGCTACTGCCGATGAGATGACCAAGTTCCATTCCGATGAATATGTGAGGTTTCTGCGCTCCATACGCCCGGACAACATGACTGAGTACAACAAACAGATGCAACGCTTCAATGTGGGCGAGGATTGTCCAGTCTTTGATGGACTGTACGAGTTCTGTCAGTTGTCTGCCGGTGGGTCTGTGGCCGCTGCTGTCAAACTGAATAAACAGGCATCAGAGATCTGCATCAATTGGGGCGGCGGCCTGCATCATGCAAAGAAATCAGAGGCCTCGGGCTTCTGCTACGTGAATGACATTGTGCTGGGCATCCTGGAGCTACTGAAGTATCACCAACGTGTTCTCTATATAGATATTGATGTGCATCATGGTGACGGCGTCGAGGAGGCCTTCTACACCACAGATCGTGTGATGACCGTGAGCTTCCACAAGTATGGCGAGTACTTCCCTGGCACTGGAGACTTGCGCGACATTGGAGCCGGCAAGGGCAAGTATTATGCTGTCAATATACCACTCCGTGATGGCATGGACGATGATGCATATGAAAGCATCTTTGTGCCCATCATCTCCAAGGTAATGGAGACCTTTCAGCCGGCAGCCGTTGTGCTGCAATGCGGTGCTGACTCTCTGACCGGCGATCGCCTTGGTTGCTTCAATCTGACAGTCAAGGGGCACGGCAAGTGTGTGGAGTTTGTGAAGAAGTATAATCTGCCCTTCCTTATGGTTGGCGGCGGAGGCTACACCATTCGTAACGTGTCACGCTGTTGGACTTACGAGACTTCCGTCGCATTGGCTGTGGAGATTGCGAACGAGCTACCCTACAACGATTACTTTGAATACTTTGGACCGGACTTCAAGCTACATATCAGTCCCAGCAACATGACAAACCAGAACACCTCTGAGTATCTGGAGAAGATCAAGAATAGGCTGTTTGAGAATCTCCGTATGCTGCCGCATGCGCCAGGTGTGCAGATTCAGGCTATACCCGAGGATGCCATCAACGATGAGTCCGAGGATGAGGATAAGGTTGATAAGGATGAGCGATTGCCACAAAGCGACAAGGATAAGCGCATTGTGCCGGAGAACGAGTATTCCGATTCGGAAGATGAGGGCGAAGGTGGCAGACGCGACAATCGCACCTACAAGGGTCAGCGCAAGCGGCCGCGTCTCGACAAGGACACCATCATCAACTCCAGCAATAAGACTTCCTCCGAAACATCTAGCGACATCAAGGACGAGAAGGAGAAGGGTAAGCCGTCTCAAATTGCTCAAATCATCTCAATTTATTAACTTTCTGATTTGTATTGCAGCTGAAAACGCTGACGGCGAGGAAACTCCGGCGGCCAACAGCAATAGCAACAACAGTAGCAACAATAAGGGCGAAAGCGATGCTAGTGCACCCGCTAGCGGCGCCTCGGCGACCAAGGGCGCCAAGGAGAACAACATATGACGTGGCGGCCGCAATTGGTTATAGAAACCAATTAAGCGACCGCCCAAATACAAGCCGCCGGATTTTACCTAGCGTCCCGCTACAGACAGTCCCTAATCGATTGACCCACATTGCAATCCATCCTCTCCCCTCCGTCACTCTGTCATTCACATGCATGCATCCAAACCGTAGCCCTCTCGCCAGTGCATCTTTAGGCTAAGTAATGTGTGTGCACACAGTCACATCGAACCTCATCAAGGGCATCATCCTCATTACTCTGGCACCATTTGGCCAACTGGGCCATAAAAGAAAGTCGTAAACTAAAATTCAATTTATTGTAAGGCAATTTCATTCAGTGTAAATCGAACTCGTATTTAAGCTAAGCAACAGTTACAGTTAAACATACAAATTACAGATAAAAGAAGATAATGGATATAGATAAACAAATACAAATACAAATACCGATAAAAAAAAAAAATACTATTTAAGTCACATCCATTTCAATGCAGAAAAACCAATTTTTAATCAATAAAACTTTTTAAATATTTGCCGTGTACCGAATTGTGTTTCACTATTATTTAGTATATCTTAAATGTAAACTCTTGATATGTTTACTTACCTATTAGCGTTCTCGATTTTATAATTTTGTATAAAGCTAGATGTAATTTGAATTCATTTGATGTTATCAATATTTCGCCAGGTATGTACATAACTGTTCGGTCTGATAAGTTGAGTTATGTCAACTTAAGTACGAGAAACATGAGTTGCTGTATGGAAACCTTTTTAGACCTGGTATCCAAAGGGTACACATCCAAATGTCCAGGCGGAAGGAAGGCATCTTCGACCCAATGAAGTATATATCAATAGCCGAGACGGTATAGCCATCTGTTTGCATGAACGCATACATCTCAGAGACTATTTATAAGAGCTTTAGTTAACAAATTTGTTGACAATCCTCTTGTAGTTAAAAAAGATAAGGATTTATAATTAATTTAGCCACGCCTCATGCTGCCCCGGCAACTCGAAAACATTTGTATTTCTAGAGCTACATACTTGAGATTTAACACACACTGTGTGAGCTGTTGTGCGGAGGTTTTCTGAGAATTACATCACGATCGGGTCAGAAGAAGAAGAAAGAAGATATTGAAGAATGAAGGCAAACAAATTGCTTTAATTAGAACAACAACAAGGCACTGCGAGTACGTGAGTTCAAATCACACTATCAATTCTTTGCAGTTTTATTTTTAATAGTTATTCATTATCTATTAACTATTATTTTATGTACATACATATGCATATATTATTATATTATGTTATGTTATGTTACCACAACTCTCTCTTATGAATGAACGATATGCAAAGAGAAGCATTGAACAACAGCAACTTGCAAAGCGGCTTGCCCTAGTATGTACTTTGTAGGGTAGGTGTATTAGTATTCCTGATAAATATCAATATCTGTATAACTATCTGTATTGAACGCCTCGATTGTAGCCAACTACAGTGGCTCTCAGCTTATTTCAATCAGCAGCTAAAAACATACTTTAATCTGCTATTATAACTAAACTATAAAATATATTAAAATAATATTGATACAGGTTATTAGCGTAGTATTTTTACTTACTACACATTTATTTTTTTATATTTTTATTTATAATACTTTTTAACTATTTAAAACTAAACCAGTCAGTCGAGCGCAACCGACAGGTTTATAAAATAAAAGTATTTTAAAAAGTAAGTCTATGTTGAGAAACGTGGGCATAATATTTGAATTTTTCGATTTTCTGGGGAAGGGGGAGGTATCAAAAATGTACAATAAACTTGATCTGCGTATGGTACACAGAACACTAAGTGCAAACTACATTATTTGGTTGAAGACCTTGGATATTATTTTTAGTTCTTGCCAGTCTAAACCTTCTTTTGAGCGTTGGTACTTTGTTTTTAATTTTCTTAAAATATGTAGCACTTTTAAAAAACTTTAGTTATGTTTAATTATAGTTAAATACATATTCTGTTTTATCAAAATTGTATAACTGTATTATAAAATTGACAAACTCACCCAATCCAAGCCTAGGAATGTTCCTAATATTTCCATTAAATCGGTTTACTTCTTAAATTCCTTAAGTTTACATAATTCTAGCTTCAATTAAGCTATTAAGAAACAATAATATGATAGTTACCTAATTTATTCCCCTTTATTTATTTATTTAGCTTCGACTTACTTAAAGCATCCATTTGTCTTTCCATCAAATCAATAGTCTCAAGTGCTTGTTTAAAATGTAGTTTATTTCTGCATTTATGAAAGGAACTTTAACAATTTGTTCAACAATTACTAACTAAATTTAAGAGCTAACTAAGTTACAGTTGCGACTGCAGTGAAAATTGACACAGCCAATCCAACGGAGCTTTAATCTGTCTGGCAGAGGTAGAATGGGGAGTAGAATTTGTGACTAGACTCGTTGTTCCTTCCGGGTGTTAATCCAGCGATAATATCGAGTCGATGCTGTTGCGATTGCTCCGCGCTTCGAGTCGCGGTCCGCCCAAGTAACTAATTGGATTCGCGAACTGCCGCTGCTGCAGTGCATTTTCCAGATAAATGGGAGGCGGTGGGCGGACGAAACGCCGTAAAGCTGATACCAAACCGGTCTGTGGGCTAGGATGCGGGTGCTGGTGCAGGTGGTGCTGCAGTTCAGTGGATGCAATGGGTGGCAGTGGTGTTGATGTGGACACTGCGGACGTTGTTGTCGCATCGGCATTTGTGGCGTTGACATCAAAGGGATGCTTGGTGTCATCGTGTGCTTTGTGGCGGGATTTGTCTCGTTGCGGCTGCTCTGGCTGCGATAGATTGAGGGCATGGAAAGGGACAGGGAAGGGTCAAAGGGTCGTGGTATGGTTGACGGAAAGTGGACAGCGGGGATTTAGATCAAATAATTTAGGGTTTAATTCTATTTGGCTATTTCCAAGTGTTAGCAATATGAATGGACATGGGCAGGGTATGTGTGTGTGTGTGTGTGTGTGTGGGGTGTGGGTGTGTACAGATATGTTGCCCAAAAGAGAAATAAAGTTGTATAATTATTCACAAGTTCCTCAAAATGCACATCTGCAGAAGGGGGGGAGGGTGGTGGCATGATGAGATGCGAAAAAACGAGAAAATATATCATACATATAACATGTATTTGTTGTATTTTCTTCAACATTTCAGCTGGATACACGAATTTCAACACCTGTCGTGATTTTGCACTTTTTGATGTAATATAAATGCCAGCACAACAATGGAATGGTGTCTATGTATGAGTGTGTATATGCTGTATGTGTCTGTGTGTGTGTGTGTGTTGCCCTCGGACCAAAATCCACTTTGCTGCACATTAAACTTGCCCCACCAAACTGCACTGGAGCTCTGGCGCTTTGTGTTTTGGCAACAATGGCAGCAGCATCAGAACCTTTATGACCCACTAGCTGATGTGGTGGTAGTGGTGGTAGTGGCGGTTGCGAGGTGGTTCGTCAGTCACTTTACAGCTCGCCACACACACACACACACACACACTTGCACCTTGCCCCCAAGCAGCAGCAGCAGCGACGACAGCATTGCAACATAATACCAACTGCTACAACAACAAAAGCAACTGTAGCTGCAACAGCCGCGTTACAGCCATGTGCAAATGTGTTGGCCAAAAAGGCAGCAGAAGGCCAACAGACGAAGTAGTTGTCGCTATAACAACGCCAACAACAACAAATTGAGAATGCATACAAGGAGACGAAGCTAGCAAGGCTCTACTTTAATAAACATAAGTAATACAGTGGAGCTTCCATAAGGCAGTCGTATGCCAACAACCTGCAAACTTCGGAAGCGTTATAAATTATATGTACTCTATAGGGAAGTTTGGCTGTACTAAACATGTTTAAGTCACTCTCAATGTTAATAAATAAAATGTTCTAAAGTTATACAGATATTTTTAAATAATTTAAAATTATAAGCGTAATTTGTGTCTATAGTTTACTTAGCCAACTGAATAATGTTTTCTTTTTATCTGCGAATTTAACAACATATATTATATAGCTAAATATAGCATTTTGCCCCTTTGCCGCCCTCTCTCTTCAAGTGTTAAGCAACGCATTTAAAATGTTCATTTTCACGTCGCTTTTCACAGTTTTCCATTTGCTGTAAACTCATTTTAGCTGCATTTTTTGCTTGATTTTATTGTTCGCAGTTGAAGGTTATGGTAACAAAGGTTTAAACAACGACAACAACAACAACAAGAGGAGCAACAATAACAAAAGGCTAGCAAACTTGCACTTTCACGCACACACACACACACACACACACACACAGCACAGTACAGACACAATGCCACACTTCTTTATGTGTGTGTGTGTGTGTGTGTGTGTATATTCGTGTTGCTTTGGCGGCCATATTAACATTGTGCGCATAGTTCTGGCAATTTTTCATTGCATACTGCACTGTGCATATAATACGCTAGTCAGTTGTGCGTGTGTTTGTGTGTGTTGTGTATGCATTTCAAATACTTTGTGCCAGTCATCATTTGCTTGGCTGCTGCCTGCCTGACTGTGAGCCGCATATTGCAATTTATTACCCACCTGACAACAACAATGCACACAACAACAACAACAGCAACACACAGACACACACAGAACACACGTACATACACTTGAATGTATTTATTACACATGTTTTACATTGTACGCACAAGTTTGTTGCTCATTGGGTCGATGAGGATGGTCAACAAGCAAATGCTTTGTTAACCATTATGGGCCATGTTTTAATGTGGCAACGACAACGGCAACAACAACAACAACACCACAAATAACAACGACAGCAGCAACAATAACTTTTCGCATTAAATAAGAACACAAGCGAAACACTAAGAGAGTGTGTGTGTGTGAGAGAAACAGAGAGAGCGAGAGAGAGAGAGAGAGAGAGAGAGAGCGAGTGTTGGTAAAAGGAATGAAAGAAAAAGTTTTGTGTTTTTATTTCAACTTTTTCAACACGGAAATTAATAACAAATTGCTTTAAACCAGCGTGACGATTACACAACGCTAAATGGGCGGCATATTATTATTATGTCTGTGGAAGTATGTGGGCGTGGCAGCGCCTCAAGTAGCGCAAAAAAATAAAAACTTTTGCTGCTCCACAATAAACACTTCATTGCGCACTTGAGTTAATTTGTCAAGAACTCGAGCGCATATGTTCGAAATTATTGAAAAAGTTTCAAGTATACAGAGTGGGAGAGAGAGAGGGAGAGAGAAAGAAAGAAAATGGCAGCGTCGTTGAGGTCCTTGATGGCTTTTCATTAAGTCCGTCGCCTTGTTGGTCACTCAACACGCTTGTAATTGTTGTAAAACATGAATAATGCATGCTGTAAAACTTTTATTAAAATGCACAAAACCACAGCCAAAAAAAAGGGACAGCTAAAAAGAACAAAAAAGCGATTAAAGAAAGAAGTTCTCTTGCTGCTGGCGAAACAGGAATACCCTTACTCAATGACTATATTAGAAGCTAACATTAAAGATATGTCAAAGTGCTTGTAGTTCATTTACGTTTCTAGTCAAGTTAGTCAAGTTCAAACTAATACAGACTACAGAGCTTTAAATAGTAGATCAACATTGTATTATAATACATTTGCTGAAACAATTGATTAATTTTAATTAATATACTATTTTGCAATTATTTCATTCACCTATTTATATTTTTATACGTTAAATAGTTTATGTATAAAATAAACTTTAGTTATAAGAGTATTGAAATTGGCGAAAAACAAATAAAAACTTCTGTTTTTATAGCCGGGCAAAATTGTGCTAACCAAAATGCAGTCAAAGCAATTGGCTGTGCCCCACATTCTAACGGTATGTTTCCATCACATTGCATCAGCAAGTGCATTTGCATTTGCATTAACATTAACATTTGCTGCCAAATTGAGCAGAAAATCTAATGAAATTAAAAATATTTAAATTCTGGGAAAATTTTTCTTAAATTCAACAAAGAAATTCCTTTTGTTATTAAAATTTGTTTGATAAAGTAGATTTTAAGACGTAATTGAGCTAATGCCTGTTGATGCTGGCTAGTGGAAACACAGTAGATTGTGTCTAGTTGAAGTTTGGTTTACTCGCACTCTCTCTCTCTCTCTGTCTCTTTCTCTGTCTCTTTCTCTGTTTGCCTTCGCTTTTTTCCTTTCTCTCTATTCTGTTCAATAAACTGTAATTCGTGCCACTTGTGTGTGCATTCATTTGTCGCACGTACACACACATTCACACACACAGAGACTCAATCGCACGCAAACTTAAGCATCTCTGGTTGCACACACATATTGTAGATGGCATACATGGCGTATGAGTGACATTTAATTAAAATTTATGCAGTCTAAAAGGCAAAAAAAAATTATCTACACATTGCAACGACGCTCGTATGCATCTTGTGCATTGTGGTTGTTGTTGTTGTAGTTTTTTGGGGTTTATGTTGTTGCTGCGTTGCCTGCTGAAATTTATGCAACGCGCCATTTTGTTTGAGTTCTATTAAACGCTGGCAGTTGTAACCCAGCCTGGTAATCATGTGTAAATTTGTTTTCACACTATTACTGAGCTCAGGTTGGACGTCATCTCCTATTCCTCCTCCGTCTCTCTCTCTCTCTCTCTCTCTCCCTCTTCACACCCGCTTGTGAAGCCATACGCCAGCGTTTCTGCTCTCTGAGCATCTGACACTGGCAGACATTTTACTATTCTAGTGTTTCAGTGTCGTGCAGTGTCAGTGTTGGAAAATGTCTAATATTTAAATGGAAAATTGTATGCTTAGGGCATAATTGCACTTTGCACTTTCCACTGTGCACACTTCTGATGCGTGTGTCTGTGTGTGTGCGAAAAGATAACAACTGTGCTGTGCATAATTAGACTTTGGCTTAGAAATTATCATGCCCGCAGCACAATTTGTACTTATGAATCTCTTGTTCATATTTAACATTATGTCAACTATTTCATATTATTTATTTATTGCTTTTTAAGCTTTGTATTTATGATTTAATAATAATCTAATATTTTGTATAATGAAGAAATATTTAATATTATTAATTTTTTACCATTTAACTTCAATTTTTTAAATATTCTTTCATATTATTTATTTATATTATAAAAATATTTAATATCATTAATTTGTTACTATTTAAATTGTTTTAATATGATATATTCGCTCCTTTTATTTTAGGTATTCTAATTTGATATTTTATCCCTCATCTTCAGCTGCAATGATTTGTTATTTATACATTTACATAATGTATTTAATTATAATCCTAAACATTTTCTTTATAATATCTTTCTTTCGTTTGGTGCTCCTGCTATTAAATTTTTATACCCTGTACAGGGATATATTAGCTTTGTGCAAAAGTATGTAACAGGCAGAAGGAGGCATGGCAGACCCTATAAAGTATATATATTCTGGATCAGCATCAACAGATGAGTCGATTGAGCTACGTCCGTCTGTCCGTCTGTATGAACGCGTCGATCTCAGCAACTATAAGAGCTAGAGACACCAAATTTGGCATCAAGGTTCCTGTATACCATACGCAGATCAAGTATATTTTAAATTTTGAATTTTTTGAAATTTGAAACTGATAATAGCCACATTTTTCAACGTAGTCACTTCTTACTTAACAGGTGCTTGAAGAATATCATATAGAAGCAATGCTGAAAGTTTCGTCAAGATCGGTTTATAAATAAGCCAGATAATCAGCAAAGAAATAAAAGTTATTTTTCCATTGAATCGTAGAGCAGCAGGCAGCACATGTGTGCGAGCGAGACAGCGAACGACTGTGATACATGCGTCTGCTTACCATGTGTGCATATTTGTGCGAGCGAGATAGGGAACTACTGCGACACAGGCATAAGTAAATTAAGTGTCGTAACACTCAGCTTTTGATTGAATATGTATAAATATGCGAAAGTTAGCTGCTATAAGCATGCAAAGAATTCATATCCAAAAAAAAAAAAAAAATGAGAGTTTCAAAAAGGAATTCTTTAAACAAAGTACCTATTATCAAAATACTTTTAATATAGAAGCCTGTACAGGGTATTATACTGTCGGATGCGGTCGACTGTAGCCTTTTCGACTGGTTGTAGTTGTATTTATTTATATATTAATTTATTTAATTACGTATTTATTTATTAATGCTTAAAATTATTATTATTTTATACAAATATATTTTACTTCAGCTCCATCGATTATCACTTTTTCTGTTATCCCCTTCGCTCGTTTATCACTGTGGCTGTTCCTTGAGGGAACTTCAATTTCATCTACTTTTTGTTGGCACCACTTTGACAATCTTGCCCTGCTTCTTGGCCAACATCAAGGCATGCAGTTGCATGCGTCGATGATGCAAGTGACGTTGCAGATTCTTTCTAAAGAGCGTCTCTCTGGCCAAGATCTCTAGATCCTCGAAGCTACAGCGATTGATGTTCTGCTTAGTTCTTGCAATCAGTTCACTGGTCAACTGGATCTTTGTCATGGAGGCACGTGCTGAGTGCGCCTTGTTGCGCCGCAGCTCCTCGCGGTGCAAGTACAACACATAAGCGGATGTAGGTGAAGGTGGCGACGTTTGATTCACTGTCGTCTTGGACTGCTCCTGTGGCTGCTGATTCAGTTGCTGTGGGTTACACATCTTGACTGCGTTTGCTGTTGTCTGTCGAGTTACTGCTGTGTTATATACGAAACGTTTGGCATTTTGACCTGCTCGAGGCCATTCATGAGGAAGCAGCGAGGTACAGGTCAATTGTCCGCCTGCTTGGGTTGTCGCGGGACCGGTCACTTTTTTTTTATGATTTCGTTTGCAGTCATTGCATTTTTTTATAGCTGCCAGACGGTGACAGTCGAATGTTTCGTGTGGATTAAAAAACTGTAATCCCATTCATTACCTAAAAAGTATCGTAAATTTGTTGGGCCTGGCAAAGAAAAAAATAAGTGCAAGAACTAGAGGCACAACCACCCGTAGGACTCTCACGTTTGGTTCTAGCTACAGCATCGTTGGCTGAAAGTATGCCGAAGTCTTTCGCTTTTCACATGCTAATCCAGATGTACATATAACCGGATTAAACCAAACGAGCTGTTTATGGGTCAAGTGACAGGACCGCTGTTGCCGCATGTTTCAGCATGTTGTAGTCATGTAGCTGTGCATCATGTTGCACGTGGAACACGGTACTGTTGCATATCATTTGCGCTCTGTTAGCTAATCCTTTTTGTTGGTCGGTCAACTCGCAATTAGCATCATAATGAACCGACAGCTGATAGCTTTTTAGTTTTTGGGAATTTCTAAAGACCAGAGTGTTGTGGATAGTCACTTCTTCTGCCGCTGCCGCTGCCGCTGTCATAGCCAAATTGCTGGCTGACCTAATTTCTTAGCTTGCCAAAATATTTGGGTTTAATCACGAAACTCTTAAGAATTTTCTTTATTTTCCACAGTTAGGTAAAGTTTTTATTCACGGCACATTAACGTAGCTTAGAAACTTTGTAATATCTTTAGATATGCTGGCTACTACTAATTTTGAATTTATACTACTATTACTAATTGAATTCTTTCACCTTATAGTAGTAGTCCCTTTTCTGCTGACAGTAATACATGATTTGTTGCCTTGCTTACTTCACTAACATTTCTTTATCCTTCTATATATCATTCTTAACGCACTTGTTAAGTTAGAAGTGTCTACGTTGAGAAATGTGGCCATGATTAGTTCTTTTTGAATTGCGGGGGCGGGTGGAAAGATTTCGAAAATCTAACATAAACTCAATCTGGAGAGGGTATACAGCAACCTTCATGTCAAATTTGGTGTCTCTAGCTCTTATATTTGCTGAGATCGACGCGTTCATACAGACAGACGGACAGTCGGACAGACAGACGGACATGGCTCAATCGACTCGGCTATTGATACTGACTAAGAATATATATACTTTATAGGGTCGGAGATGCCTCCTTCTGCCTGTTACATACATTTGCACAAAATTATTTTACCCGTTTTTGCCCATTTTTAATGGGCACAGGGTATAACAAGATAATTAACATAGTAATTTTATGGAAATTATTATATGTATAGAACAATACTGCTAAACTACTAACATTTTAGTCCTCTTCCTTCATTATCAATTAATTACTAATTCTTGTACTATATCTATCTATTCTTTTTCTTCTTCTTTACTTCGTTAACTTACTCTGCACATTCTTCGCTCAAAATTGACTTCTCAAAGTTTTCCCTTCAAATATTCCTTATTCATAGCATGTATGCTTAAGATATCTCACAGAATCTCAGACTTTTCAACGCTTTTCCTCCCAAAAACATTCGCCAACTGCATAAATTTTTTTCATTTTAAGTTCATAGAACAAAAGGGGGAGAAAGGGAATGTTGATCAACTCGTAAACTCATTAAATTGGCCATTGCCGTATTTTCAATAAGGCTGTCTGCCTGCTGGGAGGACACAGGGCCGGGCACAGCTCCTTAGCCAGTCTCTGAGCGGTAGCATAACATTTTTGTGTTTCATTATGAAAAGGGGTTTTTCGGTGTGCGAAAATCACAACATTTTAATCTCATAATCTGAATTTATGAGGAGACTCAATTTCGTTATGCTTAACGACATTTTATGCGGTTATTTTATGCAGGCAGGCTAAAGGAGATGATGCATACTACGGCTCTGACCCAATGCCACTACACACACACACACACACACACACACACACACACAGAAGCACACACATACACATACTCATTCACATGGTTGTAGACTGCGGTTTGTTGGCACCCCAAATAGCAGCAGCAGCTGCCATCTACAACAACAGCAACAACATGACCAAACGACGAAAGTTAAGTACATCAAATTGTGTATGTGTGTGTCTCTGTGAGAGTCTTTATGCATATGTGTGTGTGTGTGCGGTACGTGTGTGTAAGTGGGTGCTTGAGATTTTGTATGGTCGCACAAAACACATTAGTTGAAAGTACTGACCAACAAAGCCACTAACAAGCTGTTGGTTGCCACTGCCCTTCCCACCAATCCCCTCCTCACACCATTCAGCACATATACCGAGAAACCTGACCACCCTCACTGCATACACACACACTCACACACTCACACTCTTGGCCAGCAAACACTGCAGTACATATTGAAGTACCCTCTTATGTGTGTGTGTGAAGATTTTACCAAGCTATCATTGTTGTTGTCGCTGTTGTTGTCAATCTTTTTGCTTTTGGCTTTTGCCGTTGTCAACATTTTCGCTGGAAAACTTTTTTTAATAAAAGCATTTAAATAAATTAATATATCCGTCGTAATTCTTTGTTGTTTAATCAGAAACAATTTAAAGTTTAATTTTCATTTGTATTACTTTTGTTTCGTTCTTTTTTTTTATCATTTCTCGTAAGTTGTTTGAAACTTTTATTACCTTCGTATATCACACACACTCACGCACAGTCAGAGTATCATGCTCAACATTTTTCCAGAAATGAGCTTGACATGGACTCGAGATTCAGATATTATATGAATATCACTTAACTTAAGGAAACTTTTAACACTCTCAAATGCAGCATAAATTCTTAAGAGTTCTTAGGCTATTATTTTTATGTAAAATGTTTTAAATTGTTTATAAGCTGGCATTCTAAAATACTTAGGAATTTCTTTTATATATAAAAAATAAAAATATATAATATAAAATTGAACAGAAAATTATGGTTAAAAATCTTCCTACATTTTGTTGTAATGTTATCAGCAAATCTAGAATTATATTAGTACATAAAATAAAAAATGATTATAGAAGTCTTATAAAGATTTTCTATAACTTTTTAATTATGTTTCGGAACATTTTAAGCAGACTTTGAGTAAAAGCTCCTTTCAATTCATTCCTTTTTTCAGAATATTTATTCTTTTTTTCTAGATTTTGGGAAAGTTTAAATAGACTTTGAGAAAAGCTTTCTTAAACTGTTATAATGATTTTGACATCAAAATCTGTTATACATATATACACAAATACTGGAAAATGTAAAAAAAATCAGTTAAAATACATAATCTATTTATATATTCAACATTTACCCTCGAAAATTGTATCCGAAATTTGTTTTTCTATAATTTTTTTAAGTTGAGTTGAATTCCCTGGAGTCCTTTAAACATAATCGTAATCCCACAGCTCCTATAAATTACTTTCATTGCCTCTTTAAAGCTGAAAGCAAAGACTCTTTAAATACTTCTTAGTATGTCCATATCGTATTAGACTTATACTTATATACAATCTTCAATATGCTTGTGCAAATTTCTTGTTCTTTGTGTTTGTCTTTAATTCATATCATTCTCTGCCCGTTTCGCTTTCGTTTTCGTTTCCTTTGTCTGTGTCTGTTATTTGTATTGTTTTGTTTATGCTTTGCTCTTATTCAACTTATTGTCTTGCCTAAATATTTATGCTTTTATATTTTTGCATATTTCGTTAGTTTCCTTTGGGTCTTTGTTTCTGTCAATTGCGAGTCGTCGTAGCGCGTCGATTGACGCCATGGTAGCCATTTTGCTTGGCCATCTTTCGGCCCCCTCCCTCAACTCCTCCGCTTGCTGCTGCTGCTGCTGCTGTTGACTCCTTGTTGTGGTGCAAATCTACATCCGTTTCCGCTACTATGGGCGGACCCCATGATACTTGTCGTCGCACAGTGGGCGCCGTTGTACTCGTCGCCTTGCGTCGCCTTGTGCTCTGTTGCTGAAGTGTTGCCGCTCTTTGTAGCGGTTGTCTCTGCTGCACATGCTGCTGAGGTGGTTGTTGTTGTTGCTGCTGCTGCTGCCTTTGATTTTCATTTTGCTGCTGTTGCTGCTGCTGTCAAAGTGCGAAGATGTTTGGCATTGCATTTTATTAAAAACTTTTTCGTTTCATATTTTATTTTTAAATATTTTTCATACATCAAATATTTTCTTCCTTCACATATTAATTTTTTAATTGGTTTTGTTGTCCTTGGTACCGACGTTGTTGTTCCATGCAATATTAACAGCTCACAGTTGGTTGATAGAATAACTTCATGCATAGCTTTTAATTAACATGCAGAAACTCACTGAGTGTGTTTTTATTGACATTCTATTTACAATCATAAATACATCTCTAATTGAAAATTGAAAGTAAAGTAAAAACCATTCTGTTTAAGTGGTCAAAGAGCAAACCAAGCTTAACTTTTAAATATTTATTTCCGCTTAGAATTGGAATTACAGTTGAATAAATCTATTTTTTTTTGTTACCACAATCAGTGTTCTTACAAGTGAAAGTGCTCCACTGGAGAATGCTAGACTCGAAAATATCCTATTATAAGTTCTGTAGTAACTTATATATACAATAAATATATATAAAATGAATATGATGCACAAGCTGTATTGTCAAGTACATTGGTTGCCATTTTCACATCAGCTTCAACTTCGTAATACAAATTTATCATACCCTTCTCATGTTTCTTTCTGCTTGTAGGGTACACAAACATTGCAAAATCCACCGAAAATGTGGGTCAAAACTTTGTTCTTTGTTCGCATTTACATTGATTTGAGATTTTCGATATCGAATCAATTTGTAAATTGATTTCCCAAGATTGAAGATGTTGACAATTGTGGCAAACATTGCGTATACGCCGCGTTGTTGTCAGTTTGTTTTGAATGTTTATTAAAGTGCGGTTTGTTGTGTTTTCATTTACACATCATTAGCATGACTTCTCGGCTTCATTAAGATTTATAGAAAAGTTGCCCACACACATACACACACACACACACTCCCAGGCAAACAAACAAAATTGGTCTTGTAGTTTTTCTATTTATTTTGCAGAGGCGCCTCTGTAGTGTCTGTTAGAGTATTTGTGTGAGTGTTGTTTTGAATGCATGTGTGTGTGTGTGTGTGTTTGAGGTTTCGTTTTTGCATTCTAAGCTCGTAATGAGTTTCACCGCAGCATTGTGGTAGCTGGCAAAGTTAAGTGCGTGCTGCGTTTGCGGCTTGGCCAAATGAACAGCACTGGCAACGGCAACAACAAAAGCCAAGAAAATGGAAAAGACCAAGAAGACCCACAAACATTTTGGCACAAAAAGAAACTAAGCATGCATGGCAGCAGTTGCAGCAGCATCAATTGGAGACTGTGCAACAGCAGTAACAGTTGTGGCACTTGCACTTTTTGTGCTGGCTCTTAAACAAAAGCACAACGGCCCCCGCATGCTGCGAACCCCTTCGTTCCGCCGTCCTGGCCAAGCCCAAGGGTGTAAGCAAAACTTTTTGATTTGAGGGGCGAGGCAGAAAAAAAAAGAAACTTTTGGGTGCACTTCAATTTCGGTTGCTCTCGCAATCAGCCAGGAAGACGGCAAACGCCGCAAGTCAAGCGGAAACGGATGGAGGGGACGTTGCTGCACTGCACAATGCCGCCTAGACAATGCCACACGCACTTTGCCCGGGCAACTTTCGCCATTTCCATACCCTATACAAAAAGCAGCCAAAGGGTTTGCCATTGACATGCAATGAACTCCATGAAAAACGAAATATACTTTGCGTTATTGAAATGCAATCTTAACTAAGCTGAATTGCACTGAAATCAAAGATTTCTTAAATCACATCGTAACTGTTAGTCATGCATGGCCTGTGCGTATTTGTTGTCGCCAATGGAAAACTAGCAAATTCCATGACAAGGCAACAGCAACGTCAGATTTGAATGCAGCTCGCCGAGAGTGAGAGTCGAGTTCGAGATTCGAGATGCGAGATGCGAGAGACTTGAGACTGGAGATTTAGAATGCAAGATTCTTAGATTGGGGCAGTAGCGCATAGCTAGAGGAAATTCAATTTGGCAGCAGCTTAAGTTCAACTCTGGCAAAGTACATGCTAAGTAAGCTCAAAAGTAACATGCCTCCCGACCGACAGAACCCCGACAATTCCCTACCAAAAATAACTTCCACACGCCGCTCGATAGACACTTTTGACGCAGAAACTACATAAAAGCCAATAAGTTCAATATTTTGCTTTTACAATTTTCCACATAGTCTTTAGAGGGTTGAAGGGAGTTTTTCGATTTGCGGGTAAAAGTTTATTTTTTTTATTTGGGCGTGCCGAAAAGTCGGTGTAAAGTTTCTTCTGTAAGGCTTTTGCCGCGTGTTGCTTAGTTTTTGAGTTGGTTTTGTCTCAAGTTTTTTTGGGCAAGGACTTTTCCAAATAAATCATGGGCACTGGCCCCAAAGATACCCCATGAAGTCATCCAAAGAACGACCAGCCTGATATACAGGTTGTGTCCAGTAAGTTTTGAACTTAAGCAAAATGATATCACATAAATTGTGGTTTGGCTTTTGCAGCAATTGTTATTATTGGGGTTTTCTGGGTGATCCTTTTGTTGGATTGTGACCTACGTTTGGTCCTTTGTTGGCTATTCTTTTTGCCTGAGCGCATATTAATTTTGCAAATGTCTTTTGCAACAAAAGACCAATTGCAATAAGCTCTGCAACTGCAGTTCAATTTGTTTTCTTTGTCTGTGTGGGAAAGGCGAAGCAGCAACAGCAGCAACAACTTTTGTACACCACTGCGTACTTTTTCTATTAAATAACATTTTAGACAATTGCCACACACACACAGTAACTCAGCTTGTGGGGCTTGCTAGGGGCAACAAAGAATTCCGAATGAGCGGCGCCTTTGTAAGACGCAGTCAAAAGCCAAGACTAAATAAATTGGGGAATACACAAAATAAGATCTGCTTCAGTTGCATTAACTATCAACAATTTCGCATGAATTAAGAAATATAAGTTTAAATACTCTTGTAGTTTCTTTTAAAAGTTAAGCAATAACCTTGGAATGCTACTATACATTATGGTAAACAGATTTTAATTTGAATAACAATTTGTATTTCCATATATAATAAAAGTCCTTTCCATTCTTCCTTTAAAGCCTTACAAATTTTCCATGGAAATAACAATAAAATTAATACTTTATAAAGTGGCTAACATGCGAATTACCACCTTTTTGGAGAGTTTAAAATTGTGCATATATTAAATGTAAATAATAATAAAAATTAATATTTAATGCACAGGTGAAGAAGAGACTATTAAATTAAATGATGCGTACTATAATACGAGCAATCGCTCTTTCATATTGTTAAAGTTCATTTGTTGCACTAATTAATTAATACACATTAAATTAAATGCGCTTCAATTTTATTTTAATAACAATCTGCTTACATTTTTGCGCTACTGCTGAACTCTCAGTCATTTACTTAGTCCAAGCCTGACTCTTTGGCAGGCTGCCCACCGCCCCCCTGAGGCCATTAGCAATTGATTTCGATTTGAAGCTGATTTTAATTAAGCAGTCGCATAATAAGCGCATTTTGCTATCAACAACAATTAAAACAACACGCATAAATGCACAGAATATGCGTGATATGTATATGTACATATATGTACATATATGTATGACATTAAATAACGATTATAAAAGCAAGTTGGAATGATGTTAGTAAAGAAGATCAATAGCAGTTACCCTGTTCAAATTACTAGAATACTTTTTGATCTCTGGCAATGTTTAATGTATATTTATTTATGTAAACTTGACAAATTGTTGTTATACCCTGTACTGGCTAATATATGCCAGCTTTGCTTTGGTTGTGTTTGTTATGAATTTTGCTGAATAAATGTTTGACACATACATCAAACAGTTACACAATAGAAATTCCACTTCGCGCTAGTCTAGCATAGCCCTCTCACTCGTTCCCATCGTGCACAGGGTATATTAAATCGTAATATTATTATTGCTATAATTAATGCCATGGCATTTAAAATACAAACAATGTAAAAAGTGAGCGACAAATTTGATGAAACAAAAAATCTAGGAATAGCGAAGAAAATATTTTGATTTCAAATGTTTTTTCATTGTTTTCACATATATATTTATTTATTTAGCTATATTAAATTAAATTTTAATTTAATTAAATGTTCAGATATGCCAAACGCTTTGATATTGAAGTTTCTAGTTACAATATGCAAATACACACACTAACACACACATACACCTACTCACGCACACACAAGTAAATTAAACATGATTTGGGCAATTTGAAATTTGTAGCAATACGAGATTTTAGCTCTTTTAAATTTAATATACGAGCTAATTAATTTAGCCTGATATTTGATATGAAAAAGCTGTATAAGTGGAGTTCTGGAGAGTGCTTTACGGCAGATGGGAATATCAACTAGTTATGGTTATGTAATTTTGTTGAATAGATGCCTAAATATTTAGTTATTTGACAAACAAATAGTCAAACAATTCCGATTGCTGCCAAAAATGTTTTTAAATATAGTTCAACTGCAAGTTACCCTGTGAATTAAACAAAACATAACGAAACAGGCGAATAGAAAAACAAACAAATAAATAGATAACCGCAATATCGTAGCTTTCTCTGCCTACAGGGTATAGAAAGTTCATAACAGCAACTGTTAGCGTTTAATGTTTTAACAGATTTTCATGCAAAGTACTTATTAAATGCTTAAATAATTTAATATAATTTATAACAAGAAACCTATACCAGTTACTCGACTAGATATAGATGGATTCATGTATCATTTAAATGTCTGTACGATAAATAGATTTCTTATGAATTTTCATTGAATTTCCTTCGCTTTTCATGCTCAGTGTGTCCTTTGAGTGCTGTTCTGTGTTATTATTATGCATTATGTAATGACATGCTTATTGTTGTTATTGTTATTTACATGAATTTGTGGAGTAGGAGAGGGAACGTGGCAGGCGGCAAAGAGGCGCACTACCTTCCCGCTTACAATTCATGCAAATTTAACTCACTAATTGTAACGAGGGGCGCCAATTTGTTTAAATTTTGTGCAAGATGCACACGGCTTACCGGTAGCGTCGTTGTGGCATCCACGGGGGCATCCGGCTGACCATTCTCCTGAACTGTTGCTGCCTCGGTTGATGTTGCTGTTGACGTTGATGTTGGTTCTGTTGCCTCGGTGGCAGCAGCAGCTGTAAAAGATGCCGTCAACTTACTGTCATATATTTTGCGTGGCTTTTAAGTAATTTACATGACGCATCATTTGTGGCAGCCGCATCCGTTGGCGTAGCATCCGTACTGTGGTTAAGCAGCTGCTTCGTTGGTTGCACTGCCAAAGATTCCTTTGCCTCCTCATGCTCCTGAGGCTGCTGAGGCTGCTGTCCCTCATCCTCTTCTTCCTCGAGTTCCTCTTCAATGCGTGTTGCAATGTCGCCATTCTTTGTGGCAGCTGTGGGTGTGCTGGGCGCTGAGACTGTTGGCGTTGCATTACCATTCTTCAGTATGCCAACCAAAGGTGCGCCATTGCCTGGCTTCTTGTCCTCCTGCGGCAGCTGCAACACAATAAACCAAACCAGAAAAGGGAGAGGGTAAAAGGTGAATAAATCTCATTTCAGCAAGCAGACACAATTATTGGATTGTTAATTCAACATGTTGCAAGTGTACTCACCGCCTTATAACTGTACGGTGGCATCGCGTTGCCTGCTTTGTTGGCCGACGGACCCTTTACACCTGGTGACTCGTGCATTTTGGTTGCCTGCTCCTTGGACCAAATAATATCCTCGTCCGTTTCGCGCTCGATGCGCTTCTTGTAGGCCAAATGACTGCGATATACCTCGAGCATGCAGCAAATGACAATGATGACAAACACGCTGGTCAGCGTAATGAACAGCATCTGTGTGGAATCCTCCTTCTTGTCCACATCATAAACGAATTTCGATATGTAGGGCACCCGCTGTGGCGGCTCCTCGACCCACGGTTCTGGTATCTGGCAAATGGGCAAACGGGCAAACGGACCAAACAAATCAACAAAGGCGCATTCATTAGCACAATTTGGCGCCTCGTTGCGCCTTTAACTTTACCCCATTCTGTGCATTCCCCATTTCCCCTTACTTACCATGCTCACATTGACCATGGGTTCTTGGGTTGGCTGCTCACTGACATCGAATTTGGCATTGCACTGTGCACTGCGTACGCCCTGCGGATTTATGACCGTTATATTGTCCGCACCGGATTTAGTGAACAGCATGTACTCCTCCAGTGGCTTCATAATGTGTCCATTCACCTGTATGTAGATGTCTGCGGTGGGTTCAAGCCAATTGGGAATATTGGTTGAAATTTTCATTAGTATTAGTCATTAATTCAAATTGAAATGCAAATGTGTTGTGCCAGTCAGTCCAGACGCCTTGAGCCAACAAATGGTATTGGAAGTGGGTTCACAGTTGACTTTAATAAGGGAGAAGGGCGGCCAGTTTGGGGGAAGGGGGCCTCTACAACGACTGTGCCTGTTCGTGCATATTTAATGTCTTGCCCAAATTAGCAATAAAATTTTTAATACCTTAAGTTAACGGCCCGCTGGTATTCTGTGTGTGTGTTTGTGTGCGCGTGTGTGTGTGTGTGCTGTCTTGTGATTTGCTAAAATGTGGGCGTGGCTGACAAATGCACACTGATTAAATGTTAGCCAGGATATCACAAAAGCAAATGCACATCAAATTTATAATCTCTACATTCGATTCGAACAAATTAATATTAGATTAAATAAGTGAACAGTGTATAAGAATTCACTAAAACAAAACTAAGTAACCTTTATTCTGTAACAATTTAAAAACAAAATAATAATGTAAGAAAACTTCAATTATTTCAATTGATATTATTCAACACTTAAGGAAGCTCCCAAGGCAAACTTTTTCAATATTCAGTTAGGAACCAGTGTGCAGAGAGACAGAGGGAGAGACAGAGAGAGAGTGTGAGGTCGGGGCGGGTCGAAGAAGTAACAGTTTTTGGCGTTGGCCCTGTTTATGGCCATTGGCAAACTAACGCGTTTCGATGGTGGCTTTAATGGGCCACGTTTTAACAGCTCGCACACATGCGCATGTGGCGCGTGTGGAGGCGTTGTGGGGCGTGGCTCTTAGTAGAACAGCTAACAGCTGGCTAGCTATTTGAGAGTTAAGTTTTAATCAAACTGTGCTGGCCGCAATACAGTAGCAACAACAACAACAACAACAACAACAACAACAGCAATAACAACAATTTAAATATGAGCCACAGTAAATGTTAAGCGCAAAAACTGACAAAATTTATGGCATCGACCACGGAAATGACTTTTTATGGCGTCGAATAAATTTAATTTTTGGTCAACAAAGTGGTTGCAGTTGCAGTACCCCAACTGTACCCCAGTTCATAAACTTGCAGCACAACACGACAGGGCGTGACAGCGACTTGATGAGGCAACAACAAAAGAGACGGGGAAGCATGCAGTTTTGTTGTTTTCTTTTTTTTGCTTTTTGAGTAGCAGAAGAAATTAATGGCCAGGCGAGCTCAAATTTATGACTTGGCTTGGGTAAGAATATACATAGGATACTGCAAGTATATCGCTTACTCACTTGACAGGCAGCCGCTGTAGCTCTTGAAGACAGCAAAGCGTGAATCCGTTGTGTTAATGCCACCGATCTGTGCACGATTTGCTCCCTCATCCAATGTCGTGGTCAGCACACGTGCCGCAAAGTCCGTTAACGGCACCTGCTCGCGATCAATGTAGAGCTGGGCCTGAGTTCCATTCCTCACATAGTATACCGAGTGCCTGGCACTGTTTAGGAAATTCCGATCGATGCGTGCACCCACCGTCTGTCCACGCTCGCGATCCTCCTCGAATTGCAGGTAGCCATCTGAGGTGATGGCCAACAGAAGGTAATAGCTACGCTCCGCTGCTGTCTGCAGCAATAACATAATGCGATTCGCACGACGCAGATCGAACGAGGAGAAGGCCAACTGCAGACGCACATAATCCACACGTCCGGAGCTTGGCAGTTCGAATTTGCGCTGCAATGTGGATTCTCCACTGAAATCGGCGCCCTTCTCCACCGAACAGAACTCGCCTAGGAAACTGGTGTGCTCGCAGTCACAGGTGGACATCTGCTCGGCAAAATGCTCCTGGCATATGCCACCATTCTTGCATGGCTCCGCATCGCATTTGATCTGGCAATTAGGCAGAACACCCTCCTGAGCTGTAATTAATATGGGAACAACAAGGGATCGAGTTAACATAGCAATAATTTAGCTTTTGTGTTGAGAGTTATAGCAATATTCGATAGTTGATTTTCGAAAATTTGTGGCTTTTTGTGGGCAGGCATAGGCCATGCCACATGCCACATAATCGCATCAATGTCAGTTCGCAATTTCCGCGGCGTGTGTGGCCGCATAAATCATCCGCCGTGTAGTCTATGCTCCTCGTTTATCGCATTGGCATTAATCTTGGTGCCACAAAGTGGCTCAAGTGCATGCCCAACAGGCGCTGCACTTAGCGGAAATTGCATGCATATTAAGTTGCAAGTGCGGCAGTCACAAAACATAGCCACATTCGAGGCTCTTGGCCTCAAATGGCATTAGACTCGACTTGGGTTTGGTTCGCATTGGTTTCGGTGCCGCAAATTGCGGCAAACGGCACTGAAAATTGATTTATATTCGGTACTTACTGGGCGCTATATTCCTTTCATTGATTTCCGCCAAGTCGATCAACTGGGTGCCGATTTTCAGGCCCCGTATGCAGCCAATGTAGCCCTCAAGAGCCGGTGCATCCACATTTGGGCGAAGCAAATTCGCCGGATCATAGCCGCCAACGTGGAACTGAAAGTACTCCGTGGGCGGTGCGGGGGGTCGATGCGGCGATAGAACCTCTGCAAAATAAACAAAATCAAATAAGGCACAGAGGCACAACTAGGCTATCTATTCTCTCTATCCCTGATCCCGCCTCTCTCTCTCTCTCTCTGTCTCTGTGACTGTATCTATCTCTGTCCAGCTCAACGAGTATTTTGTGTGCTTGTGCGGAAATGAGCCTTCATTTGCCGTGGCATTTCGGTTTTGTGGTCCCCGTTTTGGGCTATGGCATTTCGAGCTTAAGTTTGTGTAATTGAAATGTTTGCCATACCCGAAACCCCTTTCGTTTCCATTTTGTTCAGACCGTCGCTCAATTCTCCAGTTATCTATAGCCTCTGGTTGCGGTCCTGCATGCCATACAAAACTATCTATCAATCTATTTGTCTAACTGCCTGTCTGTCTCTCTGTCTGCCTATAATTCCAGTTAACGCATTTAATTACATAAGTGCTTATGTGTTATTCTGTGCAAAGTATTGACGATTTGCAATCGTATGTGCTTCTTCATGCTATGCCCCTTCAACTGTGGCATTCATCGGCAGCACAAAATTTCGCATTACATTCACGTCTGGTAATTATGATTGATTTTGTGTGCCAATGTGTGTCTCTATCTCTCTATGTATGTGGAACAGACAAAATTGCGGCCAATTGCTGCTTTGGCATTGAGTTACGAGCTCCTTGGTTGATTTGCCCAATTCCGAATATTTTGTGAGATTTCAACCTGCAATTTTGTGGAATAAATGCCATTGGAAAAATGTTGTTGCTGCAAGTGCAACATAAGCACTCTACATCCGTAGATATATCCTTATTAATTAAACAGCTAATTGCAAACTAGTTAAACATAATTGATATTGTAGCCATGCACTGAGAGAATATTCTGTACATTTCTTATATAATGTAAAATGTGTTGCAGTTGATAAAACATCAAGTGAGAAAGCAAATTTTTCTATGTTTGATCTAAACAAATTATTAATTATTGCCGTAAGATGGAAGATTTATTGTGTATAGAATATTTATTGGTGGTGTAGGATATTTAGATAGTTGCAGATAACTGGTATGTATGTTCAATATCATGCAGTAAATTGTTTATTCTAAATATGTTCAGCTGTTTAGATATTTATAGATAACTAGTTTGTACTTTCAATAGATAATTTCAGCTTTATATTAATTACAAATACAAAATAGATGGAGGATACATTAAAGTTGATGTTTAGAGAAAGTATAGAATACTTCTAATATAAAGTTTATAAATGTTTCTCAGTGCAGATATGTACTTGAAATTCTGCCGCTTAAAGTGTCTGTAAGTTCTAATACTCGTATTAATGTGATTTAATTTATAAAGCAGTTCGATTTACTTTATTAGAGAATTAAATTGTTTGATAAATAGCTTTTGTCAACATTATTTCAATTTGTTGTGATTTTAAATGTGAAATGGATTTAATACGAATATTGAGTATTTTTAATAGAAGCTAATTCTTTAGACAAACATGTGAGCATATCGATTTAAAATGCGCTTTCCGCTTCAGCAATTGAGTTCAGTTCGTTGCAGTTTTTTATTAACATATTCTCGCATCAAAAATTTCCAACACACACACACACACTCACAACTATAAAGCAGTTCTATGTTTTTTATGCCATACTATAAAAGTTTCAAACATTTGAATTGCTTTTATTTGTAACAATTTTTTGTTGTTTTTGTGCTTTTTTTACACCAACACACACACACATAAAGGGGGCTATTGCGGGCGTAAAAATAAGGATTTGCAGCGCAAATAATTTTGGCGATCGGAGTGCACAGATTTTGGGGTGTGTGTGTGCATGTGTGTAAGTGTGCGCAAATTTTTGGCATTTTTGCAACTTTACTTGCTAAACTATTTTGAAAATTTTCATGTTGCGCTTGGCGGTGCATAAAAAAGTCACTCAGGACGTTGCACGGAGCAAGTGTGCTGCCAACGGCAACGACAACGGCAACAGCAACAGCAACGGCTGTTTGATTGCTAAAGAGTTGTGACTTTTTCGGCGATATAAAGGAGAAAAACAATAACAGGACTAAAGGACGACAGCCTTTGTTGGTTCAATAACTCGCAGTCAAAAATCAAACAACGCGACGCGACGCCACGCGACGCTAAGGCAACGTCAAGTCAATGTTCGGCCATGTCAGGGTTTACGGGGTCAGCGGTGGTGCAGTTGGCGGCGGTGGCGGCGGCGGCGACGCAACTTCCTTGCTCAACGACTGGACGCAAACATGGCGCGTTGCCAGTCTGCAACCGACAATCGTCCAGAGTGTTGCCACAATGTACGGCCGTCTGCCCGGCGCTGGGAATGCAAATAGTGGTACCGGTGGTTCAAACCTTGCGCATGATAGAATCAAAATAGGCTTCTGCACGGATTTGGACAAGTCGGTCTTGGTGAACAATTTCGAGAAACGTGGCTGGCATCAGGTGAATGGCGACGATGATTGGCATTTCTATTGGGCCGGGGTGCAAACATGTCGCAACATCTTCAGCGTGGACAGTGGATATCGAATGCACGACAATCAGATGATCAATCATTTTCCAAATCATTATGAACTCTCACGCAAGGATTTACTGGTAAAGAACATCAAACGATATCGTAAGGATCTCGAGCGTGATGGCAATCCGCTGGCAGAGAAAACTGAATCGAATAACTCGAGTGGCACACGCTATGTTTATCTGGACTTTGTGCCCACAACATTTGTGCTGCCGGCGGATTACAACATGTTTGTGGAGGAGTATCGCAAGTTTCCACTGAGCACATGGATCATGAAGCCTTGTGGCAAGTCCCAAGGCGCTGGCATTTTCCTCATCAATAAATTGTCCAAGTTGAAGAAGTGGTCAAGGGAGGCCAAGGGCCCATTCCATCCACAAATAGCCAAGGAGTCCTATGTGATCTCACGCTATATTGATAATCCTCTGCTGATTGGTGGCAAGAAGTTTGATTTGCGTCTCTATGTGCTGGTTGCCTCGTTCCGACCTCTGAAGGCATATCTCTTTAAGCAGGGATTCTGTCGTTTCTGCACGGTGAAGTATGATACGAGTGTCACGGAGCTGGACAACATGTATGTCCATCTGACCAATGTGAGTGTGCAGAAACATGGAGGGGAATACAATACGTTGCATGGCGGCAAATGGTCGGTTCAAAATCTGGCACTATACTTAGAGGGCACACGGGGGAAGGAAGTGACGGATCGTCTCTTTGGCGCAATCTCCTGGCTGATTGTGCACTCATTGCGGGCCGTCGCACCTGTGATGGCTAGCGATAGACATTGTTTTGAATGTTATGGCTATGATATCATCATTGACAACGCTCTTAAACCCTGGCTGGTGGAAGTGAACGCCTCGCCCTCTTTGACCTCCACCACAGTAAACGATCGTATACTCAAATACAAGCTAATTGACAACATTCTGTCCGTTGTGCTGCCACCGGATGGTGTGCCGGATGTGCGTTGGAACAAAATACCCAGCGCAGATGCTTTGGGCAACTTTGAGCTGCTGATTGACGAGGAGCTGGCGGCACAGGATGAGGCACAAAACAGCACCAATAACTCCCATGCTAAGTCCTCAAAGCTCAGTAGTCGCTGGAAGTGACGAAGGTAACCCTAATGGTTGCCCGGCGATCATGTGTTTTTAATAAATATGACATAGACTTAGACTAAAGTTGGTTTTACTTTACCCCTCTCACTTACCCTTCTCTGGATTACTCCAGGGTCGATTGGCATACTCATCCAACAGGAGCGTGCCACGATCGATGCTCACGCTACGTTGATTGACATGCATACGAGTTTCCTGTTCGCCTCGAATGATGGCCACCTGAATACTCTTTAGATTGGCCATCAGAGTTTCATCCAGCAGTGTAAGGTTGACAATCTCATCGCCATAGTTATAAAGAAAGACAATCTCACGGGCCTGGCTGATGTACAAATGAATGAAATTGTTGTAGTGATCGTTCGCATAGAGCACTAACGAATTGGTATCGTAGGTGCGGAGATTGATAAGCAGATTCTGGCTGAGAATGCCTTTGAGCATCTCTCGTTCGCCCTCGATACCATTGAGAAGTATTGCTGGCGTGGCCGTCACACTGAAGTAGTTGCGCATGAGGAAAGACTCGCGATTGATAAAAGTCAAGGCCTTCTCATTGATGTCTGCAGAGGAAATGGAATTAGCTTGCTCTGACTCTCATTCTTACTTACTTTCACTCTCCGTCTGTACTCACTTGTCTCACAGAATTCTCCTATATGTGCCCAGGGATTGTTGCACACGCATTTGAAGCTGCTCCACAGTTCCTTGCACTGAGCACCATTGCGACAGGGCGATGGCACACAGGATGGCTTGCAGTCCTTGATAATCTCCGACAGATGCACCGACATATAGCTATAGATATCCAAAATCTCACCATTGACCACTAGCCCACGGAAGCAGCCAATAAGTCCGGCCTTAACCGACAGCTTCTTCAGCAGGTCGCTACAAAATGAGGACATAGAGGTAAGCAATTGATTAAGGATTACGCTATATTATGACCTTGTCATTTGATATTCAATAAGTTGACTAGCCAAGGCTTATGCTGAGCAACGGCATTTGCAGGTGCAGTGTAAAATAAAAAAATAAAAAATAAAACTCATCACGACCTCAGAAACTCAACTTTAGCTGACTTTATGCAAATAAATTGTGACCCCCCGTTCGACGCTTTGGTCGCACAATCCCAATGTTGATGCGGCCGCGACGCCTTTCAGTTTTCAAGTTTGCCAAGTTTGCCAGCTGTAAATCGAAGCAGACGATGAAGAAAGACCAAAAGGACCAAACACCAAAGGACTGATATCAACAACGATTGCAAGTAGCTACCATCACTGGTAATAGTGGCAAAGTTTTGCACCCCTCTATCCCTTATTTTGTATCTTTTTTTTTTTCCAAGCTATTTCAGTTATCTTGCCATTCACCCTACTTAAATCCTTTTTATACTCTGCCTCAGCTTGGGCAACTTTGACTAAGATATTAAAGTAGTTAAAGTTGTATTTAGTTTAACATCTATTCCTTATTAATTATAAGTTTATAAAGTTGGCTCAAAAGTAACGAAATAAGAACAAGCGCAATTGAAAACATAATAACTTGTCAAAATTAAAAGTAACACTAAAAAATTATTTAATTTAATCTAGATTCGACTGACATTTCTAGGTATAAAAGGGTATTCCCAGTTCGTCTATGCTTACCCTTTTGTCTAGCTTACTTCAACTTATAACTGTGCTTTCACTTTTTTTGCTACCAATTTGCAAGTTTCGTACGCTTTCAACTTTTGTGCAGAGCATTCCGCATGCCCTCTCAACTTAATATCAGACTTACACTTTTGGCACTGCCATCGTTTGGTCTCGCTGTGTTGGCCAACAATGAATTGGCCAATAAAATCTCAAGTATAAGCTTTTGAAAATTAAAGTGGCGGAAATGTCTTGTTTATACGCGTGCAGCGCCAACGAAAGTTCCTCAAAATGTCTTTCTAAATTATGTAAATTTCATTACAAGTTGCCGACGAGTGTTGTCGGAGAAAAGCTCTAAGCAAAATTAAAATTCTTGTTTAAAATACAAAAATTCCCAACTCACACAAATCGCATTGGGGTTTTCCTTTTTTTTTTTTTACTTTCTCTGTCTTTTTCGGTTTTTTTTCTGTTGTATTTCCCCCATTTTATTGCCATTTCTTTTCAGTTTTTTCGCCGTTTTACTTGTAATTGTTTGCTAAGTTACGTAATTGCAATTGTTAATCGTCAAAGTTATTGAATAATGACAAACGAATTGGCCAGCAATAGAAATAATCAACTCGCAAGTGCAGCGTATCCTTGAGTTACGGACCTAAACGAGTGACAGACAGACAGAGAGAGAGAAAGAGAAAGAGAGAGAGAGAGTGAGAGAGAGTCCTTTACGTAATTGCAATCTGCAGCTCGTTCTCGTAAGCTCTTAAGTCATTAGTTTTTTGCAAACGTGTGTTACATTTTTTGTGTGCATGTGTCACATGTTAATTTTTAATACCCTGTAAATGGCAGATATGTCAGAAGGGGTTTGATTAATTGAAATAGATAGATAAATCGTTTACACTTGTCAACAACCTGTACACTTTTTAAAATTTCTATAAACTTAGCTTGTATTAAGTAATGCAACTTAATAAAGGAAGTGAATAATATAATAATAATTTTACAAATATTCTATATTGCTCGCTATAATTTAAATCGTAAACTTGATAGCGATTTGCAGGATAGTTTCTATTCGAGCACATTCTACTTGCGCTCAAGCTCGCCTGTTTTTTTGTTCACTCACCCTCTCAACGACAACGTCAGCGACAGGCAGCATTGCGCATACGCCACGTGTTGCAGAAAAGGGGTTAGAGGGGAGTGGGATGTCGTTGAAGGGGTTTGTGCGACGCGTGATGTGCGCGTTGTAAAATGAAATTTAGCGCTTTGCCTTGCAAATGATGTGCCGTCGACTGGCTGACACTTGGCTAAAAGGATTTGCACGCTTGCTGGCCGCCCAAATAAAAATATATATAAAATAAAAAAAAAATTGCACAAAATTAACTGCAATAAAAAAAAGGAGCATGACAGCCTAAAGAAGACAGCCGGTTGTGGGAGGGGTGACTGCACTTCAGAGCAGCACATGCCAGCAGGAATGCAAGGGAGATGAGAGTAGGGGATAGAGGGGAAATCCTATTAACGTTGCAAACGCGCAAAGTGCGAAGCAATTAAGAATTTATTTAACACCGTCACAAGCAATTAAGCACTTTTCATTCATTCATGGTCGCTGCGACATCCACGACACGCGACAACCGACAGTCGACAACCGACAGTCGACAGTGACACATTTTCCCCAATGGCGGCCACCGAACGTTGCAGCAACTGCACCAGTTGCCGTTATTGTAGTTGTTGCTGATGTTGTCGTTGTTGTTGTTGTTATTGTCCTGTTTCCTGCAGCGTGTGCGGCAAATAATTCGCATATTTGGCACGCCACTTGTCTGTGTTTTTGGCAATGGCATGTGCTGTGCCCGGCGGGTAATCGATGACCATGCAAATGATCAACAGGACATGGGAAACAGGACACGAGCTGGCCGCTGCTGCTATTTCTAAACAACATGACATGGCCAACACCACTGATAAAAACCCGATTACAACAATCATTAGCAGCTGCTCTTTTATTCACATGTACACTTTGACTTTGCTTCCGCTTGGGCTTGACTTTAAATTGTAGAATATTTTCCACTGCATTTTAATATTTTTTTTAAACATATATTCAGAATGGAATTGACCCTTCGGATCAATTAAAATCCCATTGATTCACTTGCTCGGCATTATTCTACTTTAATGTGTCCCACTGCGTTAAGGTAAAGTCTCTTTCGTCTCGTCTCGCCAGTGTCTGCGTCAATATGTTGATTAACTCATTTATTTATGAGCTGGAACTGATTCCGCTTAATGGCTTACACTGTATCCTTGCCTTCATTGCAGCCATACAGCCTTGTGAGAGTCAAGTGCATCAATATGCGTATACCCTTGACTTATGTCAACAGATGGGGTATATTGTGAGTCACTTAAAGTTATCTATAGCAAAATTTATCTATTTAATAGTGATAGTATGAAGTATTTGTTTACTAATTAATGCAGAATGCAAACTTCAATTAGTTTTTGTCTTATAACAAAATGCAATAAATGAGTTATATTTTTGTAAATATTTAAGGCTGAGAATATACAAACAAAATATATATTTTGATCAATAAATATAATTTGCTTAGTTTTCTAATGAGTAGTTACTAGTCAATCATTCATTTATTGTTCATTTATTGCATTATGTTCTCAGGCTTGTATATTTACGCTATTTTCCCAATGCATTTTCACGGATGCTTCTTTTTATTTTGGATAAATAAATTGAACTCATTAATTGGCCGACTGAAAGGGCCGGGATTTGGTCAGGGATATATAAAGCACAGCACTTTACCGTTAATTACTCTGCGTGTTTACCGCTCATCGAAATTTTATGAATGGGTCGCAATGCGGTGGTGCACGCGGTGCTCGTACGCTTTTCCCCCTGGTTTGAGGTTAAGTGCAAATGTGCACACATTTTCTTCATTTCTTTAAAAAAAATTTCAATTTGATTTTGCACATTTTTAATAATTAAACAGAGAGACTCATATACATGATATGCTCGTGGCTTATTAAGAGCCCCCAGAACAAAAACTCTTTGCCCCATTAAGCTCCCTTCCATCTATGAGTCTGCACAACTGTCTATGTGTCGCTCAATGTGAGCGTGTGTATGTATGTGTGTATGTGTGTGCAGAAAAAAAACAACTTTATAAATTATGCCAATCAAGCATAAGCGCGTTTTAAGTGCGTCCCAACTGCCAGCTGACAAAGGGGCAACAACGCAATGCTTTGCGAATGGGGTAAAAAAACGCGCGCGAGTTGCCCGCGAGTTTGGGGCGACTTTTGATGCTAGCCACCCTTCCTGCCGCACCGCTTTCTGCCATGGCTTGATTATTGATAATGACTTTGAAATGAATTTCCAGCGGGAAGTTAATTTAATTATGGCAATTCTTTTGATACGAGTACTTTGCGGATAAAGCCAGCGTCTATGTGGTGCAAATGAGTTGGTGGTAAAATGGCTGTGGTGCTGGCTTGAAAAATAGGTGTGGTGGGGGGGGGGTATTCATAACAGGATTAAAAGTATATATTAATAAGCAGTTTTTTAATTACACAACTGTTAAGTTTAATTTAGTTTGGTAGCAGTAAGTACCGTTGTTCCTTTGACTAGATTTTCCAGGAATTGCAAGTATTATAATCATCAGCCTGAAGCTCTCTCTTTTTGACTGTATTGCTTGTTAAACGTGCCACATGCCACTTGCCACGTGCTAGCTGACAGTTAGTCGCGCGTTTATAATTAAAACGTAATTGCCGCAATAAATTGCATAGACCGCAATGGCCAATGGCCAATGGCCAGAGAAATGATCACAAATTGAGAGGTGCCCGCGAGTTTTTGCACTGTGGTTATTATTACAGCTGCCTCAATTGCCCCAATTGCATTGCAAGCAGCCATAAAAACTGTTTGCCACAAACCTCACTCCCCCTCTAGCTAGAAAAACCAGTGGCCCCTACATACATTAAAGTCGTGTCGCAAGTACTTACAATGTGGCGCCACCAATGTACATGCTGCCCTCGAATGGTCCAAACTCCTCCTCGGGCAGCAAATCGAGCATCTGGTAATCGGTATTTATCATGAAGCGCACATGATATTGGTTATAGTCAATCCATATTTTATGCCATTCGCCGCCATTCAACCTGCAATGCGAAGGGCAACAAAGGGCAACAATTAACTATATAATCGATTGGAATTGCTTACGAATTGGCATTTAGAGCCATTGAATGATCATCATGAACGGACATCAAATGGTTTGCTCCACTTACCTACGATGCGAGTTAATCACCAGCTCCCTTGTGGTGCCCGTGCTGAGGGTAAAATTGAATGTCAGTTGATAGTCACCGGTTAGGGCGACCATGAACGAGGGATAGTGTGCTCTTATGGGTGGTTGGAACAATAGAATCGCCTTCTCGCCGGTGGTGCGAAAAGAGAAGGCAATGTCGCCCTTACGCCAGCCAGGCACCTCAATATACGACTGCGATGTTGTAAAGGTGACCACGTACTTCTGCGTATCTGTTTTGACCCAAAGATAGTTCAAAAATTGTGGTAATTTATTTGTATTTAGTTGGCATGTCACTCACTTGTCTCCACACATTCCAGCGGGCCAAGTGTGATGCGTCCCTGGGCCTCATCGTCGAGATCCTTTTGCTGCAGGAAGTACATGTTGGTAATGCCCAAACTGTGCGGTTCCTGGTAGTAGCCCTCGTCCGAATTCCATTTGTTCTCTTTCACATCACAGTTGCATGATTGATTCGGGTCCACGCACGTCTTGTTCACAGAGCACGGGCAAGCGCCTCTGTTTCCCAGATGGAGGGCAGACACAAATTACAATAAACAAAAAAAAAAAGGTGAAAGGCATTAAAAAAGCAAATGAACATAGACCCGACGCATACATTTGCATGCATTTAAGGCGGTTCTGTCGACAGAGCTGCCGGCAATTTGACGAGTCCACTTTGAACTGATGGGGCGAGACGGCTGTGTAGGGGGAAACCACTCGGTCTAAGGATTCCTTTCGGCGATTTATTGTCGGCATTTTTGTTTTGCAATTTATAAGTGCTACTGTTTGTTTGCGTTATTTTCTAAAGTAGGGTATATAGTATTGATGGAATGGTTTGTAACCCTTTGATCTTACTTAAAATGTATAGTTAATGTACTTAGATGATCAATTAAAGGTGCTTGGATTAACTGTAATCCAATCCTAGACTAATTGTTAATATAACAGCTATTTAATCACTTTGATTTAAGTAAAGAAATCAAGGATTTTTATAAAGTTCAACAATAAGCAGCCTTGTCTAAGACTTTAGTATATCAATTTAGCAGATATCTTTAAATCTCTGTATATTAAATTATATTAAATCTAACACTCTAGTATATCAATTTATCTGATTTCGCGTAGAACCTACATATCTTTTACTTCAAGTCTCTATATATTAAAGTATAGTTAATATTCTAATATTTTCAACACTATAGAGTATTGTAATATCTCTTTAGTTGGCTTTTCCTATGGCATTTGCTATGACTTGTTTTTAGCTGCTATACGTATGCGGTTTGCGAATGCATGTGCCACTTCCGTTTCCGCTTTAGAGTTGCAAGCAGCACAAAACTAAGCGGCAAGCAAAACCCGAACCAGAGCTAGAGCTAGATAGACCACAGCTAACCGAAACCAACAACAGCAACATGAGCACGAGGCAGGCAGCCAACGAGCAAACAAACAAACAAACGATGCTGTCAAATTTTGAATGAGTAAAGACCAAAACTACGATCCAGTGATGGATGGCTCAATGGGTTGCAGCCCACAAAAAGACCAAAAAAAAAAAAAGAGAGCTAACTCGCTTCGTTTTTCTGCGTATATTTTTTCAGCTGCTGTTGTTGCTGGGCTTATTCTTTGGTTAGACTTTGGCTCGACTGCATAAACACACTCACACACAGTCAAACTGATTTTGGTTTTTTGGAATTCTGCTAAATCTTAGTTTGATATTCCTCGCTCGTATCCCAGCAGAACCCCAATCGTTCAAAGCTGATCCATAATAAAACAGATGAGAGAGAGAGAAATGAACACTGTTTAGGCTCTAGAATTGATTTAGTAAATGCGGAAATTAGTGACGCACACCGTAACAGGGGAAACGCAGGGAAAAAAGCAACTTTAAATTGCTACCAGCAGCTGTTGCCTACTTTGCAGCGCATGATGTATTGACAAAGTCCTTTGGGACGGGGAAAAGAAATTAGGCGTAAAGACTAAATTTTTGCACAAAGCCATTCATTTTAAAAAGGCTGCCATAAGAGAAATTACCCAGCAAAAGTTGGAAAAAAGAGTTGTTCGACAATATGGCGGCAATACACACACAGGCATACATACTCAGACATACACACATACAGATTGGCAGATACACATGAGCGAGGACTCAGTCATAAACCTTATTAGCGCTGAGCCGGAAACATATTTGCCCGACATAAATACAACTCAGCCTTTTATGCCCATATAAGTATGTTATGCTCTTTTGTTTTGCACTTTTGCAATTTTGTATTTTGTATTTTGTTTCAGATGTTCTTTACTTTGGTATTTGCCATAAATTTTTGCCCGCCTTTTATAACCAACTTCGGTCGTGCTCTGGTGATGGGTATAAGGAGTGTCTTTTAACGCTTGTGCTTCTCTTTTCTCCAAATAGAAGTGCACTTTTTTTAAGACTCCATTAGCTGTTGCCTTTGTGCCTTTGAAAAGGTGAGCTTATAATTAAAAATGATTCATTTTGAATTCATAAACTGCTTTTCGTCTCAATTTAACCATTTTATATAAATATTTCTGTGCTAAAATTAAACTTCACTCCGGAATTTTCATTAGAATTGCCAATATTTGCTAACTGTTTCAATTGAGTTGCTTTTCATTCATTTTATACCTAAATAATATAGGGAATTACCAAATACTTTAATTGCCTTTTATCTTTATGGAAACAATCAATTTGTAACTTTAATTTGTGCTAAAGCTGTATATGATTTCATTTGTATATTTTTAATGAACAATTCTATTCTAAGTAGAGCACTTAAAATTCGGCTTATACGCGGTAAACTTATCAAACTTCTTCTTTTTGTTATTCTGCAACATTCGCTTGGGTTTTCAGCGCCATAAAATGTTATGCTCCAATGAATAGAAACAAATGACGCACATATAACTTAACCAAAGGAGTGAGACAAAGAATGAGGGGGGAAGGGGCGTGGGGCAATGAAGTAGGCAATGGTTATATGCCACACACATATATGCACATATTCGTTTGAAAAATCACATTTGAAGAGCTAAGCCAACAGCAGGCGGCCACTTGATGTTGGCCAGTCAACCAGCAGCAACAGCAACAGCAACAGAAGTCCAAGCAGCATGACAAATTATGCAACTGACAAACAAACATACATACATATACACACACATGCACGCATCGTTGTAGCAAGACAGGCTGACAATTGTAGACGTGGCATAAGAGTTGCCCCTTTTGCTTGCAGCTGACACAAATGTACGCAAATCGATGCGTTATGAAAGTGAGTTTCTGTCTGTGTAGCTGTGCGTGCATGTGTGCGTGTGTGTAGCACACACAGGTCTGTGCATACACTCCTCCCGTGTGGATAAATATGTCAGTTAGCATTAAGTGTAGGCCCAGGCGTTTATATTATGCATGTTCGAGCAATTAATTTAAGTTTCATTTACAATTGAAATGGCAGAACGTGAAGTGATGGACAAGGATTGGGAGAGGGACAGGGACAGGAAGAGGGATAGGTAGAGAGGCAATCGTAACTGCCCCCAACTGTTGGCCATTTTGAAATGAAGGATTTATGTTGTTGGATTACCGCACGTACGCAGTCTCGGGATGAAGGCCGAGCTATCCACTGGTGCAGAACGTGCCACACAATGCACAGTGCCAGACCAACAAGTTAAGCAAATAGACTGCAACATTAATTGTGTGGCCTGTGGTCGGCAGTTGCAGCAACAAAGCAACAAAGGGCATGCGCCACATTCTGAGCCAGCGACCAAGTTCATAGGCCGTTGACTGGGATGGACATTGGCCAAAGCGGCACTGTGGTCAACATTAAGGGTATCTAAGCAAATGATGCAACACAGCACAAGTAAGAATGTTTTGGTCAACAGAACAGAACATTTGAAAGCTGAAATTATTAATCAAGAGAGCTGATCAGAAATATATATATACTTTATAAACGAATATATATATAATATAGCTTATGTATATATATATTTTATTCCTTTTTAAATGGAAAGCGATGTAAATATGACTTGAACCACGGTGCAAGCAATTTGGTGGCACGCAGCGGTGGCCTTTGGTTGGGACTGGTTGCCAGGTTTGTGGTTCTCAATTAATGACAGCTGAGTGGCTAAGTTCTCTTACCTCTTAACATTGCCGAGAAAGTCGACAGTGAGATTCTTGGCCGAGGATGTGAACCACGTGGCCGAATGTAGCTCCAATTGGGCGCGATAGCAATCGTATTTGATGTATTGTGTGCAGTAAAGTGAGTGTGATATTAGCTCTTGCAACATGTGCGGTGAGAACTCTCTGTAGCGTATGTTGAAGCTAAAATCTGTTTCTCGGGCTGACCGCACATCCACCTGACTGGGCAGATTGTGTTCCACAATTGTTTTGGTGGCATTCTCAAGACTCTGAAAGTCACACTTTACATGTGCAGGCGGAAATACCCCATTGCCATCGATATCAATGAGATAGACATCCGATTTGGTAAATCCAAGTAAAGCCAACTCCTCGCAAGTTTTGCGATATTTCGTAAAGTGACAGTTCTTGCCAATGTAACCAGTGTGCTTGCAGTCGCATGTGACACGGTCGTCTTTCACAAAACACTTGCCACCATGCTCGCAGGTGTTGGGCCTCTTACAGGGATCGATATAGTTGCAGTTGTCCAGGGCTACCTCGCCCACAACACGCTCTGTCTTTACCACATGCCGTGGCTCAATCAGATGCCCATTAATCTCAATATCCCTGATGCAGCCAACTAATCCCATTGCTGCAGATTTGAGACTGCTGCCAATGATCAGCTTGTCGCCAATGTTAAAGGTCAATCCGAACATTTGACTGAGCGTGTGGCGATAGTCGACGGTGAACCGAATCTCACCTTGTTTGTAGTCCAGCTCGACACTGTGCCAGGATGTGGCACGATTGATTTTAATGGTTGTCGAGTGGGTTACATTGTTGTTGACATCGGGCACGAGATCAAAGCTCAGCTTGTCCGAACTTAAACGTATCTACAGCGGGCAAGTTGCGAGTTGCAAGTTCGCAGTTGCAAGTTGCGGGTTAACGTAGGCCATTTTGTAATTTCCGTTAGTTTTACATTTCCGTAGCACGTTATCGGCAGTTGCGATTCAGAATTTTCAGGTTTTTATCGCGTCGTCGTCATCATTGTTGTTGCCGGATGTTGCACGTCCAGGCAGGTGGTGGCAGGTGAAGGGCGCGACATTAGTGTGTTGTAAAATATTAGTTTTGTCATAGCAATCGCAAAACGCAGCGCATGTAAAATACACAGAAAAATACGTAAACTCTGTTAGCATTAAAATCTCAAATTGCGTGAGTGTGTGCGTGAGTGTGTGCGCGAGTGTGTGTGTGTGTGTGTGTGTGCTGAAAATAAATCAAAATTGCCAAATGCCCACAATATGCACAAGTCTATAACTATCCCACCCGTTTCTCTCTCCCTCTCTCTCTCTCTCTCTCTCTCTCTCTCTCTCAGTATTTCTCTCTCACCCACACATACACTCAAACAAACACACACTCGACTGCTGATGCATATATTTCAATTTTGAAATGCCTTTGTGCATTAGGCCAGCTTAAATCATATTACGCATACGCCGCGTAGTCGCATTTTCGATTTCCATTCGAACGCTACAATGCAACAACTTTTGGCCCTATTGAATTGTTAGCCATTTAATGTGCAACAACAATAATAACAACAACAGCGAAGTATATACTATTTGCACTGACTAAGCAGATATGTGGGCGTATGTGCCATTTATGACACGTCCAATTCTCATACGATTTCCCTCGCTCTCTGGAATATATTTAAATTTATGGTAGGGAAAATTGAATCCAATTTATAAGTTCGCCCAATTGCTCTAATAAATAGTATTTGGAGCCTAGCAATCTTTATGTTTATTTCAATGACAGAGCTGCGAATTTACATTGATCTGTGAGTGTTTTGTCATTTTGAATCGGGATAGTACAGTTCGCAGGCACTGTTCAATATATATTGATACATATATTTATTTGCTTTGTGCTTTTTGCTCATTGCTCATTGCGATTGGCGAATTGCGCTTTTGCCTAGCGGCGTTGCGCTTATGGAAAATGGCAAATACTAAAATTTTATTGCATATTTCATTAGACTTCTGGCAGCGTGTTATATTTTAAGGCAAATAGTAAAAGCACAAATAGATATACACAGATACACTACCAAATACTGACAATATTTCAAATGCGATTTTATTTGTTGTTGTTTGACTATTTCGACCATTTTCGCGCTGTCAATAAATTCGATTTTCCATTTGCGATTTGTGATTTGCAATTTATGCGGGCTAACCTCCCACTTTTACAAGCACACTCAAAAACAAATTGACGTCCCCCTTCCTAAAGTGTCAACCGAATGTGAATTGACATTTTATATTGCCTACTTTTTTGCGCCATTGGAAATTTATTAGTTTGCTAAATGCTGCGCAATACTCAGGTGCTAATTTTGTGGCCAGACCGACAAACAGTTAATAAATAAATAAAATGCACATCAATGGAGATGCTACAAAATAAAAATTCCCTACAACAATTATATATGTATAAATAAACTTAAATGTACTCCAAGTAGCAGTGCTGGCAAATGCATGATATAAATCCAAATTTAGATACATATGTAGATATTGTAATATATAAATCTTAAGGTATTTTCTCGTATAAGCATATTTTGTGTGTTTATCACAACATTTTGACAATTTCAATTTGTGTCGAAGAATGTTATTAACATTTTCTGGCATATGTGCAATCAATTTCGTATTAATTTTGCGGCCATTTATATATAAACATAAATCGTCAGGCAATTTCAATAAGCCAAAAAGCCAAATGGAAAATTAAACGGCTTTCGAGCATAAATATTCATTGCTATTACAACATTTTACGAGATGGCCAGCAATTTGTTTTATCAACTTCAACTCCAACTCCAACTCCAACCTCTCATCTAAAGTCTATTGACATTTGAGTTTATTTTTGAATGAAAAACGGACCATGGGACGAAGGATGCAACAACGGATGGGGACTTGCCAAGGCAGCTTTTGCAATCAAAAGCAAGAAAGTCAACAATAAAATGCAAATAAATATTGCAGCTTTATACGAATAACATATAAGCATGTACATATGTCTGTATATGTGCATAGGTGTGTATATGTATGTGTGTATATACTTATTCCCTTAGTGTATTTTCAAAATGTCAAGTAACCAAATAAACGTTCGAGTCCTGTACGTTTGTTTGTTTAAATATAGATAAATGCCACTGACATTTATTCAAACACACACACAAATGCTGCATAATCAGGTGAATGTATGCGTGTCGAGAAGAGAGGGAGGGAAACTGCAATGTTGAGTGGCGTTAAGCTGTTCATGTCTATTTCTGTGGATAGTCACAACGCACTTTTATATGCAACGCATTCATTGGCTATTGCCCAATCTACATTGCGCAATCATAATAAATGTATCATATACTTTTTGTGAACATTGCTCAAATTGTTGCACCAATGTTATAAATCTAGTCAAATTTTCCAACATAAAATAAAGATTTTCAGCAGAAACGGAGACAGCTACTAAGACATCAAAGACACTAGAGACCTGGAACTGTCTTGAAGCAAGTTCTGTGAAACAGTTTAAAATGTCAATATGAAATAGATTTGTAAAATCAGTTTAAAAAAAATTCCATTACTTAAAAAGAGAGACTGACTCAGAAGCTCAAATTATCCAGCTCTTTGAATTAATTTAAATGATTACAATAAATCAATAAGAAATCATTTATTTTTCGTGCAATTATCTAACTTTTTTCCATAATGTAGCATCAAAAATGTTGAAACGGAACGTATTTCAAGTAGTTGGTTAAAATACCTCTGACAACTAGTTTATTGAAATTCATTTACATTACATGCATCCATGTTTTCCCTTGCATGATTTCTCTAAGGCGAAACTGTTTTGCGGAACACACTTCCAGCTGGTCCCTGCTGCATTGTTGCATGCTTAGCTCGTTCACACGCCCATCTACACACCGAAGCACACACATATGTACATTTGATTTGCATTTCACTTGCCCCCAAAACATCGTTTGCTTACTCGTCTTAAGCACACGTTGACGTTGACGACAACGTCTTTGCCTTGGTCTCTGCTCTAATACGTCCAGCAGTCGCAGTGCACACGCACACACACTTACACACACACTCACATAGAGAGACGTCTCTGTGTGTGTGTGCAATTCATAAGCTGTAGAATATATGCTTGAATGCTTCAACGCACACACTTACCTCCCAGAAGCCATTTCCGGCGTTGGTCGTGACGTCACTGTAGGCCAACACCGCGCCGGGGCGACTGCTGCGGAAATCGAATTTAATATTAAATTCTTGGGCGTGATTTATGGGCCACCAAATGTGTGATGTTGCAAAGGGATAGGTGATGGGTATGACATTCACTTCATTCTCAAAGAATTCAGCTTCCAGAACTCCTGCAACGAAATTGAAATGACAAATATTAAGTCGTTTACTTGTTATGGCTAAATCAGCAGAAGGTGGCCAAAACTATTTAATAACTTCCGTTTCACTCACCATGATAGTGTACCTTTGGATTGCCACGTTGCAGCTCGTACAATATAGAGATGTCATTATAGTAAACATACTTTAGGCTGCCCACGAAATTGTTGTGCGAAATAAGACCCTTCTTCTTGTGCAGATCAGGACCGCCGCCAAAATAGATTTCTGGATCGAACAATAAATTGCCACTTGCTGTTGCCGGCAATTCCAATATCTTCTGCTGCTGATCGAGTATAATTCGAACAGTGCGTTGCTCGTGCAATATCGTCAGATTGTGCCAATAACCTCGAGTCAGATCATCCCGCAGTACTGTGGACATCACATTATCACCGAAATCCATTTCCACATAAATCGATTGATTCCTAATAGCTGCTGCAATATACTGATGCTTCAGCGACTCTCCGCTGGCATAGAACAGCGCTGAATCGTCAAAGTTGGTGCGGAACATAAGGCTAATGCGTATGGTTGAGGAGTGCACCCGATCCTTCCAGTCATAGATGCGATACGAGACGTAGCTGGCACCGCGCAGGGTTATAATAGTCGCAGCTAAATGGGGCATTTCAAATGTTTTAATAATGAAATTGCATTAATTTTAATACAGAATAAACCAGAGAATTATCGAACGATAATCGATAGATACGTTCTACCTATAATACAATATATTTTTTGCATGAAAACCTTTAAACTTTTCCACTTTTCCACTTTCTCATTTAATTCAACTGTTAGCATATTTGCACTCGGCTTTCATTTGCCGCGTTCGCAGCTTACCACAAAAACCCCGAGCAAATTTAAACAACTTTTCTGCGTACTATTTTGGGTTCCATTTTTTGTCCAACCTCCTGTTTTATGCTCTGTGGTGCGGTGGTGCAGCTTTGCGCTGTTGCATTATCTGCATAGCACACAAAAAAACGTCGAGGGGCGGCACGAAAAATAGATTATATTGTTTGGACTATGACTGTGGACGGTAGCCTGTAGGCGTTTATGTGAGCAACCCCCTCCCTCCCCTTTGCCAATGCCCCTGCCCATCGTGCTGCCGTGTGGGAAAGTGCAAATCGTGTAAGAGTTTTATTTTTTCTTGCTTTTGCCGGTTGCGGGCTGCAGTGACAGCGAAATGCTGCCCGCTTATCTGACACATATTCACTCTCACACAAGCACACACACACACACGCGCACACACAAACACATATGTGTGAGAGGTGGGCGACAGCCACGCCTAGTCGATAACACAGTGCAGGCATACTTCATAATTTTTTTTATGTTGGGAATTTGGTGGAAATGTGAGTGCACGTTAGCACAGAAAAATATGCTACAGATTTTGGAATTCCCCCAAGATACTCGCAGCTCCTACTCCACCTTCCCTTCCTCTTCCTCTTACTCTTCTTTCTCCATCTCCATAACGGGCTAAAGCAGCCCACATTTAACAACATCCACGCTCTTCTTGAGCCTCCCACCTTTGGTGCCATACTCCCCTACAGACCTCAAGCAGTCGCACACCACTCAGCACACGACCGAAGATAACCCTTTGCAGTGGAGCCACTGCCAGCGTCTTGAAGCTAATCGTATAAAGCAACAATCCATTGGGGAATTGCTTACGATGATTCCATGAGTAGGAGAGTATGCCCTTTAGCTGTCTGGCATCCAAGGGCGAGGGGCTGTTATGATGAATTTGCAGAGCATCGCGCGATTGCAGCGACAGTGCACCACGCATCCATAGATCCGGAAAAATGTGCGTGAATTTGTGCGCCTGAACATCGTTGTCGGTGGCCAGGCGTACAAATTCCAGAACAACTTCCGGACTAACCTCTGTGTAGAGTTGAATGGAGATGCGACCCAGGAATTGATTTCTACGTACAGAGAGATCGAAGTAGATGATCGGTCGCAATAGCTCTTTGGAGGTGCGCAGACGCCTTTTGGGCGTGGGTAGGGGCATATAGGAGCTATATCTTTGCACCACATCTGCAGGGGCATCATGCGAATCAGTTGTCGGGGTGGAAAACCGTGAATTATGTGAGTCCACTTTAGACTTAACTCGTATCAGTCGACATCCTAAGCGGTGATTTGCTTGCCTCAGCGCTTCGGCTTCCTCACTGATCTTGAGGCGATTCCGATCGGTGGGCTTAAAGCTGTGATTGAAGCAGTCTACGACGCCGTTCATCCGCTGTATACCATTGAGGTGACTTAACAGCATTAGATTGTCTCGATAAATTTCCTGTTTGTGGCTAAGATCCTTAAATTTATTCCTCACATCCACTGTTGATTTGCGATCTTGAGGCGACAAACGAGTCTGAATTACCGACTTAACTTGGTTAACATTATTCCGAACCATCTCCACTTTGCACAGATCTGTAAAGCTCTTAAAGACATTCAAATTTCTGCTCTGGCTCGCCATACTGCTATTGCCATACACCGCGTGCACCAGCCCCGAGAACTCCTTGTATCGTGGCAAGCGATGCTCCGGCAGAAATTTTTTAGCCAACGAACTGTGGCGCAACAATTTGGTGGCCAGTTTATGGGCCTGAATGCCAAGGCTTCTTGACGTTTGCGGCCTGAGATTAAACTCCGAAAAGGTTTTCTTTCCCATATGAAATTGATTCATCTTCAATTTGCGATAATAACCCAAAGTTCTTTGAACAATTGAATTGAAAAGTGCAAAACAAATATACAAAACTCGTTTCACAAAAACGATGATACAAAACTGGCCAACTTTGACTTTGACTTGAAGTGCAAGGCTTTTCATCTATTGAATTTCTTGCACATCTCGGCACATTTTCGGGTTACGGGTTTGCCTTCAATGCCAGAAACATCAGAGTTGTCAACTGTTGGAAAAGTACACTTATAGTTGACATTTTTGAATACTCGTAAGTTCTCAAATTTTAAGGGACTTGTAAGCTTGAAAGTGCTGTAAGGGATCATAATTTAAGAACTTACTAATCAGGCATATTTCTTCTTGAACTGTATGCTTCAACCCATCATGCATAGAATTCCAATCTTAGTTCAAAAAATAGCTAAAACTAGCAGAAAACTGCATATTTGCTACTACATTCGCAACTTTATCGGCTCTATCTGTCATTTGGCTGACAGCTGAACCAGAGCTGAACTGGACTCAACTTTCGGGGCCAGTCACGTTTGACAGCAGCAGAATCAGCAGCTGCTGGGTAAGGCCAAAAAATCTGGCAGTCTCTTTCAGAGAATTTCATGGCTGGGCTAATGATTTTCACGCCGTTCGCATTCCATTGACACTAGAGAACAGAGTGTGTTGCCAAGAGAGTAGGAGACAGACAGAACAGGCAGGACGGAGACATGGAGTACTTGTCTGTTGAACAGACAGTCGGTTGTCATTTTAGTTATTGCATTACCGAGGCATCTGCGTTTGATTATGTCGCATACATTGCATGTTCTCTACCTATGGTAGGGCAATGCTGACTGTTGCCTCGACGCGACTCGTCGCGTTTCGCATTTAATGGCCTGACACTGTTTCCGTTGCAACAACAGCAGCAACAACCCGAATTGTCGACAACTGCAACATGCAACTAACGACAACCGGTCCTCAGGGCTGGCAGTGCTGGCAGCGCCAACGGTGTAGCATGCCAAAGGATAGGAGTGGAAAGGTTGTAGGGTCATGGAGTACATCTGTGCAATTTGCTTGCAACTTGCCCCCAACTTTCGGCGTAATTGTGATCAGTGGCAGCGACTGTAAAATGCTCGACAAACTCACACACTTGCCTCAGTTGCTCGCACATCACACGATGCGACGGCGCCATTTTTCCTTGACAGACGCCATTTAGAGAGCGCATTTTCCAAAATGGCCGCCACATGCCGTTACTGCAAGCATTTCTGCAATTTGCAGCTGTCCATTGCCTCACGTTGTGCTCGCGTTTTCATTAGTTTTTGTTTTTCTTTCACTCTATTCTCCAGTTGTTGTGTAATATTTGTCAACGAATTTAACCTACACGTAGATTGGGGTATACCCAATATTTGTATGCCCTTTCTAAGTGTTCTATATATATATTGGTGTTCTATATATAATTAGCTATTTTACTAACAGATAGCGCAGTCAACTGTCTGAGGACTGTGTATGAGATACCCTATAAATGTTTTTAATATGACAGTTAAACTATGTAGATCATTCCCAGCTTTAGGTTTGATATAAGAATTAGTATGATTAAGAAATAAGAATTATTTGCAATGTTCTAAAAGTAACTATTATAGCTTTAAGTTAACCTATGCTATGTCTATTCTCTACTATTCTATTTTTATCTCTTCGCTTTGCTTTGGAAATCAAATATAAGCTCTTACTCTCTGTAATGTTAATTGAGTTAATTAAGCCAAGTAGTGACCTCTCCAGCTACCTTGTAGGATATTCAGTTGGCCACGTAGTGTGCTCTCAAAGTCGCCTTTAATTGAACAATGTCATTAAACAACAACAAAAAAGTATCTAAGCGAGGCTGCTCAATATTTAATGGTTTTTGGCATTTTTAATGGTCTCGCGTGACTTAATTGGAATTATGCTAGCATGGAATTGGCTTTATGTCATTAACTAAATGCCTGACAAAACAGGCTAAATGAGCGGATGAGTATGAGGACGGCGCAGGTTTAGGAGGTGGGCAGGGGCAGGTTGTTGAAATACTGAAAGACCAGTTAGTATATATTTTGAGCTCAACAAACTAATTTTGCGCACATTTTGCCCGGCAGTCAAAAAGTCAAACACTATTTTGCATAATTTATGGTCAGGTCATTAGCGTGTTTAAAACTGCAGGCAGTAAACAAAGGGAAGGGGAAGCGGAGAATTGAGTGAGAGCGAGACAGAGAGGGAGGAGGAGGAGGAGGAGGAGAATGAGGCTGTTGGGGCCATTGGCTAACCGCAAGCAAACAAACATAGTTTATAATTAAAACAAAATGGCGCTGCCAGGCCAAACAACAGCCCCTTGCAGAACAGCCCCCCAACCCACCACATTGCCTGACCACACAGACAGACACACACATACACACACACACACACATATATATATATATATATACTCACTGTAGATATCGCAATGTTCGCCCTCGTAGTGTGTGCCAAAGCAATCGCATGAGATGCCCGAGTAATGGTTGATACAATGGGAGCCGACAAAGCAGAGATTGTGTCGAGAATCACACATATCAGAGCAGCCTTCGTTGACATTCTCGTGCTTGGTTGCCACCAGCGGGGCTATCGGCAATAGATCGGAGGCAGCCTTTCCGGAGCTGAGCACCACATTGCGAATGCAGCCGACAAACGATTCCGTGATGTATTTGACGCCATGCAGTTTCTCCTCAGATGAGAGGCCTGTGAATTGGCAATGTGAAATTGAAATTAAAAATGGGTTCGCTTTGGTTCGTTTTCGGCAGGAGTATGAGTTTGATGGGTTTGTTTAATAGTTGGTCAACATTTGGCTGGACACACACACAAACAAGATTAATTAACACGAGAGAAATATTTGAAAGCGGATTTAAGCTCTATGGCAAGCGAGAGATGGAAAAACGGAAGATGGCATCGCAAAATATAACATCATTTTGTTTACAGTTCAAAAGTTTTGATGGGTTGCGCTTTAAATATTGTTTAATTAAAAAAGTTACTGTTGCTGGGGAATTTTGTTGTTCTTTTTAGATGGGGAGAGGCAACAAAATTTGTAAATTTAGATTTATGTAGATAAAGACTTTAGGGCCTTAGCCAGAGACTAGTGAAAACATTTAAATTATAATTTAATTAATTTGAATGTTCAAGTGCCCAATGAAAACAGTTGTAGTATTTGTATTAAAAATAGCTATTGTTGTGAAAATTATGCGGCATATACAAAATATTTATAACTATAAATATACAACTCCTTCTTGCTTGATATATAATCACTGTAGATTTAAAATGGAAAGAGTTACAAGACTATAAATTAATCACAACATAGATTATAGTGCAATTGTTGTCAATGATTACAATTAAGATTTTTAAATTTAGTTGTTTATCATGTGGATTTCTAATTCTGTCCGTAATCTTTGTTTTCTTATCCTAAATCACAGCTTCAGCTTAGAACTCAGCATTCATACATTCACATGTTGTATTGCTGTCTGTCGCAAAATTAAAAGAGTGCTACAAAATATTATAATTTATATGTTCTGCCCAAACTAATTGGGAGCAAAAATAAGTAAGCGAAATACTATTATCATAGTAATTTACTTTATTTCGGATAAAAAGGTTCAAAATATATAATTGTTATATTGTTAGTTTTGTTATATTTCCCATTTCTAGGCTTCCCTATGTGTAAGAAGTAGATAAACTTGACTTTTGAAGTCTGATGTCTTGCTCATCAATTGAACACATATGTTTTCCTCTATAACACACTATCTGCTTATCGTCGACTCTCTCTTTTCGTTAACAAAAATTCTAAATTTGAAATATTTGTCTTGCATCGCCGATCAGCCTTCTCACCACAGTCAGTTTAGAGACGAAGAGTTATTGAACTCGAGGTGAATACGGGAGTTCTGATATAGAGTCCGGCAGAGAAGGTCGATATAAGAGAGAGCTCACAAGAAGTTGCCAAAAGACGATCGCACAGAAATAACAAATACCTATTAACGACTTAAATTACAAAAGAAATACTAAAGAAATGCTTAAAGAATTACGTAATTGCTTATCTTTTTCAGACTAAATTACAAATAAACTTATTTAATCTAAAAACAGTGTAAATTTACTTAATAAAATAACCTAAATTCCACATATTTTAATTGTATTCTTATAATTAAATCAATGCTATCTAACAGGTAACTCTGTCGAAATTAATTTAATTCCTATTTTATTTGACTACAAAGTGCAATTGTTATTATTCTTTGTTTCAGTTATTAAATGTTTTGCAAAGCTGCTGTAGTTGCGATAAAATGCATCCAAATGCAGCTGTAGTTTATTCAACTATTCTTTTGCCAGTAAAAGTCACCTCTCTCTCTGCTCTGTTTCTCTATAGAGAGAATACTGTACAGTGCAATCAATGTATCATTCTATGGACACAATGCGAACTCTTCATATTTCGTCAGCGAGTTTCGTGTGTGTGCGGTTTTCCGAGCGTCAAATAATTAAATTTTCAAATAGCATACAAAAGCAGCTTTCAAAGTCACCCACACTAAATTCAATCGCAAATGAGCAAGTGCAACTGTTCGTGTGTGTGTGCGCGATTGTGTGTGTCGTTAGTCGAGTGCCAAATTCGATTTTCAATTTTCATTTTCAGATTTCAATAGTTTTTTTATTTGTATGTTGCACTTGCCACAAATGCAATGCATATAGACGAGCCTCAGCTTTAATTTAGCAGGTTAAGTGAGATAGAGAGATAGAGAGACAAATCATGAGGGAAAGTGGGAGGAAGATGGAGTACAGTCAAATAGATAGTCGGAATTTTGGAGTAGACAATTGATTTTGGCACTCACCTCCGACCAGGACCACCGATGGCAGATTCGTGGAGACACCGTAGTTGTACTCGTGATTCAGACCTTTCAGATAGACCTCCTCCTGACTATTGTCGACGCGTGCAATTAATCTTGCGCCATGGACATCGATGCGCACCTGTGCAACAGACGCGACAGCAGAGAAAGAGAACGGGTATGAGAATGAGAACGAGAGTGGATGGTGGATGTGAAAGATATGGAGCATAAAACCAATAAACCAGCTAGCTGCGAGCTTGCGAGTGGGCGTGGCACACACACTAGCACACGCATACACACAGACAAATGATAAAAATTTATGAATTTATGCGTTTTGGCCCAGAGTTGAAGTTGCAAGCGCTGGGCGATAAATTGTTATTGTTGTTGTTGTTGTTGTTGTTGTTGCTCTTGTTTTTGTTGCTGCTGCATGAAAAATCTACGAAAATGAATTGCAACTGGTGCGCTCACATTGCAGGGATCAGCTGAAATTCATTAGGAATTTGCGTGTTATTTATGAGTGCAACTGTATGTGTGTGTGTGTGTATGAATATGCGTGCATCTGTATGGATGTGATTAGTAGTGGATATGTTTGTTTTAAATATGAAAACACGCAACGATCTGCCCATTGTTATTGATGATGATGCTGCAAGGGATTGTACCTTGCATTGCCTTGCCTTGCCACGCCTCCCTCGTCTACTTCCTCATCTTCCTCCGACATCTTTCTCTACCTATCAGACGGAGGTGAGTTAACAAAAGTTGAACGTTCATAAATCAAACTGTACGCTTTGTTATAAAACTTTGATAAAGCGTTTTACACTAACTAACATGCACAAACATGCACATATGAACAGACATGCACGCACATGCACACGCATTGCAATCTTGCTAATTGCTTGGTGAACGTATGTGCATGCTAATGTTGCCAATAACAACAACAACTACATGCTGGCCAACAAGTCCTTATGCTCTGACCATTGAGATAAAGAGTAAACTAAGTATGCTGAACTTTAGCATACCCTGTACTTGTGTATACGAGTTGAGAAATAGTCGAAGAAAGAATAGGGGAAAATAGTATTTATTGTATGTAAGTATGTAATATATATTCATTAAAATTAAAGTATCTATGTAGACTACTGAAGTACTCTGTAATTATAAATGAGAAATTTGAAATAAAATAGTTTTAACTTATTACAATTTTGTATTTCAAACTACTGAAAGTATAGTAGATGCTGTTATACCCTGTAAGCATGTGTTCGCTATATATACCTCAGATTTACTAATCGTCGAGTTGCTCATTGGATAAAGAGTTCCCATTCTTAGGCCCGTCAAACTGCATGACAAAGTTGAAATCCCTGATGTAATTGACAACAACGACAACGATGATAACAAAAACAGAAGGAACGACAGCCTTTACAACAATAGCAATTACAGCAACAAAAGTTGAGCACACGAAGCTTCAACTGCAGCCAGAAATGCGAGTGAAAAACTTGAAAAAGCTGAAAGTCAAAGGCAAAGCTGCCACTGGGATCGTAAGTAGAACCTAGTTAGGCTAGTTATGGGAGTTGTGAAGATGGGTTAAGAGTTGGGGAACTTGTGGTACTTACCATAACACTGTGCCATTCATCTCGATTTAAACTCTCACCCACAGTGACACTCGTTGAATGCTTGCCAAAGACATGTACAACCTTTAGCTGACCCTTCTCTACAATCACATAGAGTGCATAGGGGTCCAAATTAATGCGATCCGGATTCTTAACGTTGTGATAGACGAGCAGGCCGTGCGGCAGTCGTGTGCGAAATTGAAATGAAATCTCACGGCAGAGTCTGTAAAACCGAAAGAAACAGAGAGAGAGAGAGAGAGAGAGAGAGAATGTACATGAGAGAGAGAGTGAGATAGAAGCTCTGAGCCAGACAGACTTTTAAATTTATTTGTTCTCGGCTCTTGACTGCCTGCCGGCGACAACATGAGTTACAATTAAAACTACAGTCTAAATTGCTAACAGCCTGGCCAAAATGTAACAGCAACAACAACCAGACACAGGCACTAACAGCAACAACAACAAAGATAGCATGAGACACCAACAACAGCAACAGCAACAACAACGTTTATGCAGCAAAGTTATGTTTAATTTTATTTGACTCTCAACAAGACCAACTGTCTTCAGATGTGTCTACGTGTTTCTGTGTGTCTTGTATTTAAATAATCATTTTTTTTTTTATCTTAATTTAATATGCAAATGGCAAATGTTTGTCTAAATTGAATTTTAAATTTTCTGTGCCCGGCAGCAAAATGCCAGATGCAAGTTTTGATGTCAACTTTTTGGCAAAGGTCCTACTGCAATTGAGCAGAAAATCAACGTTCAAGGCACAGCCCAGTCCGCCCACTCCGCCCAGTTCGCTCTTGGACAGCCTGTAAACAACTAGAAATAATTGCTTTAAGTGCCAACAGATGTTAAAGCAACGTCATGTCTACTAATTGCACCTTGCAATACATTCAACACACTGTTACGAGTACTTAACCCATTAGAACAGCACATTTCGAATAGTTCTTTGTTTGTATGTGGTTCGTGCTACAAGAGCCTATTCCTCCGCTGTTTTCACAATATGTAGATAAATATTTGGGTTAAGCTTGGCATTTATGTTGTTTTTCAATTTAGTTAAAAATTAAACTTCAATAAGTAGTTTTATACGATTAATTCGAACGATAGCTGCATGATGTATGCTGATACAAGCATTTACATTGTTTATTACCAAAATATTTATTATATTTAGATGATCATGCGTTTGGCTGTAGCCTTTCCTACATTTCCTAAATGCATATTTAACTTTTTGAGCAATTTAAACTTGATTTAAGTTCAAAAAAAAACTTTGACAATCTGCGCTGTCAACTTTATGCTAAATATTTGCTTAATTTATATTTTAAACTAAAAACGTATTCATATTGAATATATTTCAGTAGTTGCTGACCATTTGCAGTGATAATTCTTGAAGTTTGAAGGGAATACACTTCTTTGATACATCTACCCCAATTAAATATTAACACATATGACCAGAATAGTTAGTCTAAGGTCGAACTAGGAAAGTTGTAAAGTGTGATATTTAAAGATCCTTTGCAGTGTCCTGAAGAGCAACGCTGACAGAATAAAGGACATGTAATTGTTTATTCCAATATTGGTGAAAATTGTTGGCATCCTGGTGTTAAGGATTATCAAACACTTTTTGAGCTTAAAGGCCAACAATCTGGCAAATCACGCGCGATTCGTGGTGTTCACGGTGCATGAAAAATGCAAAAGACTTCAAAAATGATGCACAATGAAATTGAGGTAAGTGTGCCAGGCATACGAGTATGCGCTGGGCAACAGGACATCAGGACATCAGGACATCGGGACAACAGAACAACTGGGCTGATGTGCTGCTCGACGGATGGCCACCCACTCACCTTAATTGAAATGTCTGTATGATGTCGCCGTCCATTTGGATGAACGTGTTGTTTTTAGCGAACATGAAGGTCTTGCCCTGACCCGTTTCCGCAAACGTCAATTCGGGTCCACGCTGCTCAATGGGCACCGGGGTGGTGCCCCCACCGTTATTCCCACTGAAGCCAACCGGCGGTTGTGCGGGACTTTGCGTGTAGATGGCCAGCGAGGATTCTGTGGTGCTTGGCTCGCGGGTGGTGGACTGTAAAAATGGTGGTAAAGTGTCTGCAGGGGACGCAGGGGACACAGTTGATAGATTCTTTTTTGAGTGACTTCAGAGGGTTAACAAGAATAATTCGCTTACGTGGTCCACCAATGCAATGGAAGAGGCACTCGGTCTCTGTGCTAAAGCGATTTTGCGGATTTCCATCGCAACCACCCCAAATGAATGTGGTGCATTCGCTAGTTGTCGGCTCGAAACGCCACTTGTAGATGTATTGCTTACATGGCCCAGGATCTCCAGGACCTGTGCACTTCTCGTACTGTTTCTCCTTGGGCGGTTGCATCAGGGCTGAGTTGTTGCCACTGCCACCGCTGTTGCTGCCACCTCCAGCTGCATTGATCGGGTTGCCACCGATGCCGCCGCTTGGTTCGCTGTTTGATTGACTGCCGCCACCGGCACCAATTGGCAGATTGGCACCACCGCCAGCACCGCCGATGCTGTTGTTATTGCCACCAGAACCAAGGACAATGCCAAGTGTGGGCTGATTGATATTGCCTGCCACATTGGCATCCCCTAAACTTGCAACAACTGTGCCATTCGCCAGGCTCAGTCCCATTATGGGGCACAAACACATTAGCAGTGGCAGCAACACTAGCGCCAGCACATTCTGCTTCATTCTGTCCTCCAACTGTTGCCACTGCCTTCAAAATGCAAGCGTTGCTTTCGACTGCAATTAAAATAAATAAAGTTTTAAAATAAATCTTATTCGATTTAAATTAACTAAAAGAAAGAGGAATAAAGCCTAACTAAATGTTTAATTCTGATTTGAATTTGATTAAACCGACAGAGTTCTCTGAGGAATGGAAGCCATGTCAGCAGAAAGATATATAATTTGTTGCATAATGTTTATTGATATTAAGGATAGACAGAGAAAAGTGTTTCTTAACAGTTGAGTTAATATTGATAGTCCTCTTCTGCCAGTGAAACTTAATACGTAAATAACAATGGCCAAGCCTGACCCTGTATTAATTAATGTATAAGCAGCATATTATCCTATTCTTCGGTTTTTATTGCTTGCACAATTGTTGATAGTTCAGCTTCTGTATCTAAGTGTCAATCTTTATGAAACGAACAGAATTGTTTCATTTCATTATTTGAAAAGTTTAATGATTATGTGTTTGGAAATAAGTTTTAAATTGGTTTTATTTCATTTGCTCAGGAAGGGAGGTATCCGAAAATTGAAATAAACCTGTTGGTGATGTAACTCTTTCAGTTGCGAATACTGTATTTAACATTATGAATGCAATTAAACAAATATTTAAAGTCATTATATAAACTTTGTTTTATGCTTTAACATGTTAAGAATCCATATGAAGCATTTTTTTCCGAAAAAGTATGCTACCAAAAATCAGCACGTTCTGTGTAACTTCATGCTCGCTGCTTGGGCGTATGCCTTGAGTTCATTAGATTTGTGGTAATTGCACTATAAATTCACTGAGGCAATTTACTTGCTCGTCACAGCGGCAGCACAAAGAAGCTATCACAGCTTATGATTTGAGCAACTTGTTATGTGTCTGAGTGTGTATGTGTGTGTGTGTGTGTGTGGTGTGGGTTTGAGAGCAGTTTACTATTGTCATGGCGCACTAGTATAAATCCCATTTACATCATCATGCTCATCATCATCAGTCAATGTCTGGCTGAAAATGAAGCGACGCTGCATTTCTTGCTGGCATTTAACGAAAACGAACTTTTGTGCTTACACTTCCGGCGGAAATGTGATGACACACTCACACATATACACACACACACACACACACAGATACATAGATGTATAAGAAGGAAAAGTTACTCTAAAGATGCGTGTGCTTTCTAGCTTGAGCTTGAGTTTCAGTTTAAGTTGATTTACAAGTAGCTTATCGTCGTGGAAAAAACTGTCAAAAATTCAAAAATAATGATGCTCACAGTTTACACTAAATGCCCCACAGAAATGTGGGCGTTCCCAGTTGTCGGGGCGTAGCTGTGTCTGTTGATGCCAAAACGTCAAAGGGAAATGGAAAAAAAGAAAGTGGAAATTAAGTTTTTCAACCCAAAAACTTTGTTGAGCTTTGCATAACGTTCAAAGTGGGCGTGGGCCATAGTTTGTTTTGCCTTTCAACTTGCTTCAGTTAGCATGCCTTCCCCCATCCCCTCTGATTACCCTACTTGTTCGTGCCTCCTTTTTGTAGCCATTTCCGTTTCATAAGCAATTTTTAATTGCGGCTTTAGCTGTCCGGACAAAGTCCTGTCCATGTCGGAGGACCAGCATGAAAAATGAGTATTGCCAAAGTTCATGCAAATTAATAAACCTTAAGAGGCACAGAGACACAGAGAGGGGACGGGGAAAAGAGATAGAGATAGAGATAGAGAGCAAGTCATGTCATATCATGGCCATGACAAGGATGCGTTGTTGGTCATGTTATTGATGCATGCCTGCGCCAGGGAAAGTACGTGCGTGTGTTCTATCTTTAACGAGCACTTCAAATATTCCATTGCATTGAGTGTTGCATGCCACGCCATCGTCGCGCTGATGGCGTTACCTGATTTTTTGGGTCAGCCAAGCGCGAAAGTTTACCTAACTTTTGGCTTCCTGCTTCAGCTATTCTACCTTATCCTTCTACCTGTTTGCTCAGTGTGAGGCATATGTGCGGGATTTGCCTAAAGTGCATTAATGCCACAACACGTAACCAAAAGTGCGGCATAGATAACAGTTACTACCTGCGAGGCTGTGATAACTTGCACTCTCTCACTCTTTCCCTCTCGCTCACACAGGTAACGACACCCAAAGGAATTGAGGATATACAAATTCAGGGATCCCAAAGGGTAAACACAATCCTGCATCGCGTTAACCTAAGAGCAGGTCAAGGGTTGCAGCATATATAATAGAGTTGTCGCCAGGGAAGCCACACACATTCAGTCAGAGATCATCATGGCAGCAACATCGACTACAGCATCATCAGCTTCTGCTCCCAAAACAGCATACGCCTTGTTCATGCATCGCGCCGAGTTGCAACGCCGCAAGACTCAATATGCGAGAGTTTCGCAAACGAAGATACATTTAACTGGACAACTGATCGATAAGTTGAAGCAACGCATGTCCAGCTGCAGCTTCGAGGATCTCCAGATCCTTGTGAGAGAAACCAAATTCAAGCAATTACTCGAGCAAAATCTACGACATCGCCGTAAACAACTCAAGGCCATTGCGAAAAAAACCCAGAAGCTGAAGCGACTACAATAATCAATGGAAACGGATGGACAACTCAGACTGAAAATGGAAACATTCGCTCATTAATTCATTTTAGTTTAGCTCTAACCTCATTGATTAATTCTAGTTTAGTTAAAATGTTGAGAGAGTTTCATCAGCTCAGCTCAACAAATGACATATTTATTGCCTTTTTGCATAAAGGCAAATGAAATTCAATTTCATATGCAAAATATTTACATGCTCTAACATGAATAAGAGGGCATATTGACTTGCTGATCTACTTTTTAGGGCAGCATAAGAAAGCATTAAGTCCGAATAACTTTAAGTTTAATTTTAAGTATATTCTGCAATAAATATTTAAATATTGAAAAAGTAATCTCAATTCTCATTTCTATGTTAAGCAAAGTTAGACACTCTTCAGATTATATAGGTAGATAGAAACATCATCGACTATTCAAGTGTTCTCACATATATGAACAGCAACAATAACCAAATTTAAACAAATATCTGCTTAACCACAAGTTAAAGTGCAGTTTAACTCCAAAATTGTTCATGTTAAGCGTATGCAAAGTTCGTTGCAGCGGGAGTTTTCCATTTTCTTGGCTTTTACTGATGAGGGAAAAACGTTTTAAATTATGCGCGTGTGTGTCTCACAGCTCACAGCGTCAACGTCAACAACAACATCAACAATGACGACAATAACAACAACAACAAGAGCAATGCCAGTAATAACAGCTATAACAACAGAAACAACGCAAGCGACCCCGCCCCCCACTAAATTGCACGTTTTGAGGCAGGCGTCGACGCCTTCGCGTGGAAAAAGAAACGCACAAAAGTCGCTCACAAGGCAACGAAAGTGAAGAAAGGCAAAAAACGAAAAGAAAAGCGAAGCGAAGCAAAAGGCGAAGAGCAGCGCGAACAAATGAAAGCAAGTGAAGTCAAATTAAATTAAATGACAGATGTCTGACATTTTGATAGTCATGTGTGCATGCGCTAGTGTGTGTGTGTGTGTGTCTGTGTGTGTAGGTGTTGGTGTATGTAATATAAACACATGCACAAAGCGCACACTCGCACACACACACACATCACGCTACGAATGCGACAAACGCTGGTGTCATGGCATCGTAAGGCAAAATGCAGCTGCACTTGCCCCTCAATGCTCCTGGGGAGGCTTAAGAGGGAATGGCCTGGCCATTGTATTCTTGTTGCTGTGCATGTCTCGAAAGTGTTGCCCGCGTAAGCGTAATGAATTAAAATAACTTGATTGCTTGAAATTGAAGGAATTGTTGTTGAGGGTGGTGAGTGTGCTGCAGATAGAGTGAGATAGATGGAGAGTGGAGTGGTGAGTGGGATGAGTTGTGTCTGGTCTGGCACTAGGATGACAGCTATCTGGTAATGCTACGACACCAACGGAAATTGCAGCAGTTTCTGACTCAGTGTGTATGTATGTGAATGTGTGTGTGCGTGTATAAATATTTACTGAAATTTGTATATTAAGTGACGTCGACAATGGCGCCAATTGTTGCATTTGTTGTTGCAGTTCTTGGCAATAGCATCAGCTAATGTGTATGTGTTACGTGTGTGCTGATCGATGTGTGTGTGTGTGTCACGCTGCATGAATGAACGTATAAAGAACGCTCGCTAACTGTGTGGGCGGCAACGCGAACTGCTTAGACATACATACAGAGCGCTGCAGGCATATTACGGCTAACCAACAAAAAGCCGGTAAGTACAAAATGTATTGCTTAAAATATAATACAAAGCCAAAGCCTAAATAGATAAGCCAATAACAATAAATAATGCCAACATTCAGCTAACATATTTCAAATTGAGAGACAGTAAATCATATGTAATTGCTGAGCTCTGTAATAGTTCGCAAAGCAATTTGTAACTAATTCAGCTTGCAATATGCAATTTTTGATGAAAGTATTTCAATGAATCAGTTGGGGAATCAATGGCGATTGCCTCGCAGTAAAGTAATAGTATTAACAAAATGCTACTCATACTTGAAGCATGAATCACAGAACTTGCAGTATTTTGATTATATTTTTATCCTTTCTTACTAAAACAGCTCAATTTCGGTCTGCACAAAATTGCAGCAAATGTAAACTAGGACCATTTAGTCAGACCATGCTGTATAAACATTTTGGAAATATAAATTAAATTATTTTTAAATACTTTAAATATGATTTAATGGCATTTACATCGCAGTCGCAGTCGCTGTCGCTGTCGAAAACTATTCCATTAAATTAAACAATAAGTGCTTGAATTTAGCCAAAAGTTTATGCAACTTTGAGTCACACTCAGACGCACACACTTACACATGTGTACATAGAGAGATGCTTAGAATTATTAAATGAAATTTACACGGCTGGCTGAATCAGACTGTTGTGTGTGTGTGTGTGTGAGTGAAGTTTCCGTCTCGCTTGCTCCATATGCATTATAATTGTCTGTTCTTTTGTTATTTTATACATAAATAATTATTGTTTAATTTGCCTGCTTCCAATGCGTTGCAATGTAGTTGTTTGCTTGCCCATTTGCCCGGCTGACAGCTCGCCGACGTATCGTTCAGTGCGACCAGACAGAGACAGAGAGAGTATTTGAGAAAGAGATGGAGGCCCCATTTCAGCAAAGAATTATGCATATTTTGCTGAGCACTTTTTAATGTTGTTGGCGTGCAAGGCATTTTAATTGAGCTCAGTGTTATGAGTGACTTAATTATGGTACGTTGTAGTTCCCATTTAAACATACACACAATTGCATTTTCTTATAAATATAATTAACTAAACGCTGCCTTACCCGGGCTGCCAGCGAGTTACGTGTCATAACTTGGTCATCCAACAAGGAGCCGCTGCTGCTATGTATATATATATGTTTATATATATATTTATTTATATATATATATATATATATATATTTAAGTATATATTAAAATATATATTTTTGCCAGATTTAAACACAGGACTCCTAACAGTTTATACACGCACAACATGAACACACACACTAGTAGTATTAAAAGTAATTTTGTAATTACTTCCCTTTTCCCATGTAATTCGTTTCCTTTTCGCTTATAGTTTTTGTTTGTTGTTTAATATTTAAACAGAATTTATGCATGCACTAGAAAAATATAAGCTGCAGTTTGAATATTTTAATTTTTTTGATTGCAGTTTATTTACTTGTTTTGCTTGCTTAACTGGCTTACAACTTTATCACTTTGTTATTATTTGCTTGGCGTTGAATATGTTTTGCTTACTTGCAAAAGGCTTTAGAATTTATATGATTTTAGTATATATATATTTTTATATGCGTTTATTATTATTCTCTTGAAACTGAAAATGTTTAGAGTTTTTCGGTAATGTAATATGAATTGCATTTAATTTGCATTTGGATCCAACCGAAGATCTCTTTTTCTTAGTTAATTGTCATTATTATCATGCTGGAAACTTTTTCAGCAGAGCTCATTAAATATGCCATATAAATCAGCGCATTATTTTATTATTGAAGTAGCAATATAAATTTATTATTATTTATAAAACTTTTGATATTTTGATTCTATTTTAAATACACATGTACTAAAAATACACATTTAATATTTTTCAAATATAAATGAAGAGCAACCGGCATAATTTACAGCTTTATGTTTATTTTGTATTATTTAATTTCATGTGAAATTTGTTTTTTGATTTTCTTGTTTGCAGTATTATAAGTATAATAAAAATGCACTCGTTTATTATTATTAGCTGAAAATTAGCATTTAAATAAATATGATATTTGCATAATTTGCAGCATGTTTTCATTTACACGTCAAATAATGAATTTCGTATTAATTTCATTGCATTTTTTGTACATTCATTGAAATATTTTATGGCTTTTTTAACAAGTGCACGTAGATAAGAGGAGTACATTTATAAGAATTAATATATGTATATAATTCAATTGAAAATATTATTTTTTATGTAATTATATGAACTGACTGCGAAATGGCTTAATTACTTGCAATTTATACAAATTGAAGTGTCGAATTAAAAAGTTGCAATTCGAGTGAATTGGATTGGATTCGATGGGATTGAATTGGATTGGCATTCAGTTTTGGTTATTTGACTCGTTAAAATGCGCATCCTTGATCCTGTTTAACTGATGATATGCCAACTTATTGATTTAAGTCACTTCCTGCGCCTGTATGTGAGTGTGTGTGTGGCGGTATGTGTGTAACGCGCTTAAATCATTATAACGCGCACACAAAAAGGAAACTTGTGCAAACACACGTAGACGTCAAACGATACACGAGATGTAGGCGGTTGGGAGGGGCGTGGAAGAAGGATGGGGCTGGCAGGCAAAACGGTCCGCCCAAAATGAGGTCAAAGTGTGCACGCTTCGCGTGTGTGTGTGTGCTTTACAAGCTTCAAGGATACGTCGTTGCAGTGGTATTGCGTTTTATATATTCACTATTTTATTTCTGCTGACGCATACGATAACAGGCGAATGTATCTGTGTGTGTGTGTGTGTGTGTGTGTGTGTGCGTGTGTGTGTGTGGGAGCGTATCCTGCGGCTGATGAATCAACTTTTGCCTTTTACTCAAGTCACGAAACACAAACGAAACGAAATCACAACGAAAGCAAGCGGATAGCAGCAACAACAACAAAAGCACAAACAGCAGCAAAAGTCGAATCGAGTTGAGGATTACATTTGTGTGAAAATCAGACACAATTGAAACACTGCCAATACATGGACACCAAAACAGGACACGGGTCCTTATAGTATACCGTTAAGCCGCACCAATGCTTGATTAAACGAAAGAGCTCGAGGCACAGCTCGGCAACGCTGGACACATGGACAACGTGTCGTATGCGCAATGCCTGGAATTTGTTCGCACTAGATGCCTTTGAGATGGATGGCATTGACCCTTTTTCGGATAATGTGCTAATTGCTTGTACAGGATAACGAGAGCTTTCTATCGCCTATTTCGTTTGCATATAATCCACTTGCTTTGACCTACGCGGTGCGACTAAAGCCAGCGCAAATGCTTAACTTAAAGCGACTGCGAGCGGCGTTAGCAGCGCAGTCAGCGCCAGCGCCAGCGCCAGCGGCGGCAACGGCAACAATGCTAGTTAGCGTGCTAAGCAGCAACAACATCATCAACAACAGCAACAGCAACCACAACAACAGCAACAGGAACAACAACTATAAAGCGGCGTCACGCACGCACACTCAGGCACACAACAAACCCATACCCATACTCACAGTTCTACACACACACACACACCCGTGCCTTATGAGCACACACATGTCGTGTGGTCTTCTGTTGGTCTTGTTGTGCGGTGTATATTGATGGGTGTGGGTCCGTTGGGTGGTTCTGGGATTGGCCTGGGGCGATTTGCTGCGGCTTAGCCATTAAACTGTGCACATTATTAGTTTAAGTTCGTCTGGACTTGGGTCATTGCTACGATTAACCGTAATAGGCGTCAATTGGAAAATTGCCACTGATATGCCACACGACCGAGACGCAGTCTGAGACAGAGACAAAGAGCGACAGAACGAGAGAGAGAGGTATGTGAGAGTATGTGAGAGTATAAATTTGTATATAAAGTAAGGTAGGGACCCTGGGATTGTGCAAGGCTAAAGTAGGCGACACACAAGGTGTATAAATATAAACACAAGTCGACAACAACAATGCGAGTCGCAGCTGGATCTATCTCTAAGTAAGCGAGCAACTTGTATGTAATATCAAAATAAATGACGTTTACTTTGCCACACAGCTTAGCACAGATGATAGCAAGAGTATCTCGTAAGACAAATGCATTATAAACCTTTCTTCACATAGTTATACTTATATATATTTAGTTAGTTAGTTGGAACTCTAAAGATACAAATGTAGTTGACATAATTCATTATGTAGTTTAATAACATTACACATATAAATAGTTAATAGAAACTTAATTTATTACACTAATTTAAGATACTATTATATATGCTAATGATGTATTTACTAACTTCTATCTTAAGATAGAGTATTTCTTCGTCGCTTTGCCTTCAACTCTTTTATGGATTTCTGATTTTTTGAGGCTGGCTTCTGTCTTATGTAAATATTTGATGACACTTGTTAGGGCTGAGGAGAACTTTGAGCTACATATCGCCGTATTTGCGCAACCATTTGTTTCCTCTGGTCTCCATCTCACCCTGTAGCTCATTTAAAATTCAATTTATTTTTGGCAAGCGTTGGAAAACAAAATAGACGAAAAGCAAAAGGGAAAAGGGAAAAGCAAAAAAGAAATTTGCATTACTTTTGGCATTGATTTGCAGCAAGCGAGACGAGTTATGAGATACGGAGACGCAGACAAAGATGGATTCAGATACGGTTTACTTAGAACTTTTGTAATTCAAGTCGCAATTGTCTTAATTCGAAAATTGCAGCTTCGCATCTTCAAAGATGCGAAGCCGTCGTCGACGTCCACATCTACGTCGAGGTTGACATTATTTTGCTTATCTGTTTGTCCATCGGTTACTGCTCGTAGCATTTTTTGCTTCTGTCAAAGCTGCAACTGTAAATTTAAAGCATGTAAAAGGCTGACAGAACGAAAGCTTGACCTTTGACCCTGTCGGCGTTGCGTGCCTCAGTCCAATAAACATGGCTACAAAAAATTCATTAACGCATTGCAATGCGATATCAAAATTTATCCTGAACTGACAAACACTTTTAATTATCTTTTGACCTTCAACAATATTAATTTAATTTCAGGTTTTTTATTATTATTTTTATTATTTATTATTATAATTAACTAATTGCGTTTGATCAACAAAAAAGTACCCTAAGCATGTACTTAATTATTTTGACTTTGTGTCATGTGACGAAACCGCAGATCAGTGAAACTGAGGCAGACGCAGCGAACACGGTAAATGATGTCGGCGTCTAATAAACCAGTTGAGGCTGCATTTGAATACAACCACAACAATAACAACCACAGTAGCAATAACAAGCCACCCTAACAACAACAGATAGACAGATTGTCAGCAACAAAAGCTGAGATCACGTGCGGTTTCTCGCTGATAATAAAAAAACCATGCAATTAACTTATGTGAATAAAAGATACTCTGTAAACAAATGTAAGGTTTCGGCTTAAGACTGGCATAGCCAACTAGGTTCAACATTACACGGTATACAAAAGGCATGCAAAATAAGCCAGAAGTGCACTCAAATAATCAATATTCAAATATAAATAAAAGTCTGTTAACTATATTTATTAAGTATAAGGTATGTGGTAGTCGTGATTGTTTACTTATTTGTAGGTACACGTGAGAACACAGCTTCAATCGCACTTATGTTGTCACACTATTTATTATTATTATTATTTTTTTGTTGTTTTTTTTTTTCAACCAGGTTGTTGACTTATATTTTGGTTTACCCGACCAATTGGCGGCTCTTTGATTGCTCTTAGCAAATATAAACTTAATTATTGGGGGGCTTAATTTACATATACAAATCGTGCGATTGTAATTTAATTGGATTTTTTCCCGTTTCAATTCAAATTATATTGAAATGATCAACAAATCCCACACTTTCAGCTGGCGCGCGTCGAATATGTGATTAATAAAGGGTATCAAGGTTATTAATGTTATGAACAGTGATATGTAACAAGTGAAGACATAATATATTGTATAAATATATATTAAATAAAATAAATATAAATATAAATAATATTTTAAAGTTCAGATTGCCTTGATGATATTTTAATGGTTGATGTATTATCAGGCAATAATAAATAAATAGTTAGGGAACAGTTTCCCGCAGATACAAGCGGTGAGAGTGTCGTAAATTCATTGCTTTAATAATTACTGCCAATTAATCAGACAGTGTCATTGTTTATTTTTAATATTGTTGTCAAGTAAATGCATAGACAGCTCAGCTAATTAGGGTCTCCACTCAACTGCGATGCAGAGCGCGAGAGTGTGAGAGACAGTGAGAGCTTGTCAGTTGTGCTCTTATTTAAATATGGATCTTTTGCCCCAGCAAATATGTCAAATTAGCAACTAGATGGATGCAAATTGGTAAAATGCTAATGGAATATTTGGTACCCAATGGGACTAAAGCAATTACAAAATGCGAATAATACAAATGGCATTTTAATTAAATTAAATTTGTATCTGCCAATTGCCGAATTAAATGTATTGCCACACACACACACACACACACCCGCACACACACTTACATACAGACATTATGCAATTAAATTTATATGCACACTTGGAACACTCTCACACACAGACAGAAGCCTACACACGCTTGGCAAATGGCAATTTTCTCGCTAAGCTGCATGTAAACATTTGAAACATTTTTCTGTTTGGCTCGCAGCACTTTAATCAAGTCAGCTGATAGCAACAGTTACAACAACAATATTAGCAATAATAAAACAATAATAACATTGCACGGATCTTAGTTAAATTCGGCTGCCAACTCTGGCGTTGTTCTCCATTATAAATTATATGTAAGCAACAACTTTTAATTTCCAGATCAAACAAGTTAGAAATGTTTACTTGAATGATTGACTAGAACATACCCAGCAGATAAATTATATATGAAACTAAATACTTCTATCGAAGTTAATGTGATGTATAAATGCGCAATGTTCACAAGTATGTATGAATGAGTGTATTGAATTATTATGTATTATGTATGAATAAACATATGAATTTATTTGCTATGTACATATGTTCGCACAAACTAATGTATACATATTTTTGTATTTATTATACTATATGTTCTGTATACATATTTATCTACATCATTCATCTGTCTCGCTCGCGCACAGCAAAGCTATTTAATACAAATTTGTCTGTGCTCTCTTCTTTATATTCTGAATAGTTTTCTCATTCCTAGACTGATCTTTATGACAAGAGTTATGTAACAATAGTGTTCTTTAGACACCTGTGTAATAAAATGAATAAATTTAAATTAACATTTAAGAGAGATTATAAGTATACAATTATTAATACTATTTTCTCCATTTCCAGGGTATATACAGACTGGAGCAATGCAGTTTATTATCGTGTGGTTGTTGATTCTTCTTATCTTGAGCATTATAAGTATAGGCAAATAGTATGCCTAGTGTTCTAGGCGTCATTAAGAGAGCTCTTCTCATTATCAGCTAGATTCAAATACTATGAACAAATAATTGTTAATAATTGTTCTCAAAATTGCACCTTAGCCCAACCATTTAACCTGTCCAACACAAATTGCGGCTAGTTGCAGTTGAAGGTTGACTTAGGCAGCTAAAATTTAATCGAAATCTTGAGGCAATAAGCTGTCAAATATTACGAAGAGGCAAGTGTGAAGACGAGAGATTGAGGGAATTACCAGCATTTGTCGGTTGGCTTTCAGCTTATTTATGATGCCAGTTTTGCACTCTCAGGTAAATCACTATCATGCAATTAGATAAACACATTCACCGCTACGCTATTGTATTTTATATAATCAAACACTTTGAATTTGAATTTAAATTTACGATGCAATAATTTCATTTAGTTTATCAGCTTGTGGCATTACCGAGCAAAAGCCTCATCAATCAAACTGATCACAGTTGACAATCAATCGACGGCTAGGCAATTGCATGCCATATTTTAGCCATATTAGCTAACCAGAACAACATTTTGAGATAAGAATACTTTATAACTTACCCTAAACAGTAAGAAAGGCGCGTCACGGCTTTTAAATATCCGAAAATATCTATGAATTTATAGCACTGTCTATAGAAATTTGATTCACACTTGATTATTGGTTTATCAATTTATGAGGCAACCCAAATCGCAACTCAAACTGACCTCCAACGTGATGCACAGACACAAAAAAGCACACACAAAACACACTTTCGTTGAACAATCTATCCAGATTTGCCTCAACATCCAGCTCCAGCTCCAGTTCCAGTTCCAGTTCCCGTTCGTAAGTGTCGCAAATAAAGCTGATTTACACGGCGTATTTAGGTTTTTAATTAACACTTCCGCGGTGTTTGATTCATGCGATTCACTTTAAGCTCTGAGATTTGTTTCGTTTCTTTGCCTATTCTACTTCTACTCAAGTGGCTTCAATTAAGCCCCGGAGGAGTCTTCTCCAGTTGGGCACAACACGCTTTGCCACAAAGCCAATCGCACAACAAGCCGAACCGAACGATCCAGCTGCACAAACCCAACTGACTGGAACCGAACCGCCAGACTGATAAGCCCAACGTTTCACACCCGATCTACACTCGCGCTCACAGCTCAGTTGTACTCAGTTGTGAGAGCTTTCCCTCTCTCTCTCTCTCTCTCTCTCTGAGAGCGTTTATGTGCGTGGGAGAAATATGTGGTGAGAGATTTAGTGCAAGCGACACTGAGTGAGACACTGCAGTGTCAAATTTATTGAAGAGTAGAGAAAACTTTTTAAAATTAAATATAGCAGCTTAATATTATTTAATTTAAATTTAAATGTTAAGAATTAGCGTACAGACATTAATAAAATTAAGCTTTATTTGTAAGACAAACAAATTTATTATAAATATTTTATGTTTAGCAGGTTTCCCCTTCATTTTGCGTGTACATAGATATTTATTACAAAACTTCACTGAATTTGCGCTTCAATATTCGAAATTTAGTTTTTAGTTCGAATACAACACAAATATGGAAATGCCATTAACGAGTCTAATTTACCTCTGTTTAACTTGACCATTCACGGACTGTGGTAACTCTTAAGTTGGCGTTCTCTTATTACAATCCTGATCCTCTATTTTCTTCGCCGAGAATGTACTTGAAGTAAGCTTTGTTAAGCTGCTCCAGGAACACAAAGGCGAACACAGTGTGCGGAGCGATGCGAGCGAGGTAGGGGGTAAAGCCCTTCCAGAGGGCGAAGAAGCCTTCGTTTTTTACCACCTTGATGATGACATCGACGGCACCTGAATATTCGGCTTTGCCATCGGTCACCTTCATTTGCTGGATGCGCGTCTTGGCCATGTCCAGTGGCATGGAGGCGATTGTGGTCAACAGGCCAGAGCACATGCTCGCGCAGATGTGCAAGAGGAGGCCCTCATCTATATACTGATGGAATGCACCCTTGAACTGGGAGTAGGATGCCAACTGAGCCATATTCACAACCATGGCACGACCCACAGTCGGCAGACAGCCACGCCAGAGCGTAAAGAGGCCCTCCTCTTTAACCATCCTGACCAGGGCATCAGCGACATTGTTGTAGTTGCGCCTCTGACCCTCTGGCAAGCGATTGTCGGCCATCATGCGGATCAGGGCGACCTCAGAGGGATTGCCAACCAAAGCACCAAACGCTCCAGCAATGATGCCCATGATCATGCTGCTGAGTATCTTGGGTGCCTCATTGTACTTATTCCGATATGCCTCCACTTCCATCTGATAGACACCCATGCGAGCCGTTGTATAAGTCGCCTGACGTAGCAATCCAGCACTGAGGCCATTGTAGAAGGCCATAACACCCTCCGACTTGAGAACTTTTTGTACACAATCAAACGAGCTGCTATACTCCTTGGCCCCCCGATGCACCCGCTATCTGCATCCTGGTCTTGACCAAGTCCAACGGCTGCACGATCACGGTGGCCATCATGCCAGCGCTGCCACCCAGGACATATTTCATAAAATTGGGAATGGTCTTCTTATCGATATTGTAGGCGAACACCATTTCGATATGTTAATGGTATCGGTTCTTTTCTTCACCGAAAAACAAAGAATTATCGAATAATTGTATGTCGTTTTTTTTTTTTTTAGGTGTCGTGTTGAATATACACAATAATGTAATTTCATATTACTGTACAAGTTGCCGCTTACTTGGATTCTTTATTTATTAATAGACAACAATTACAAATCTTTAAATTTGGTGAAATTAGGTCACATCAGCATTGATTTTGAATTGGACTAGTTAACAGTTGTCAGAGCAACAGTTCAATTAGCGATCACGTCAAATTTTCCGCATATCTCAGATAATTGACGAACTTTGTCTTTAACTCGGCCCACAAATTAACAGGGCTCAGCCAAATGGCTCATTATCTGTTTTGGCCTGGCTGTCATCATTAGATGAGTACTCAAAATTGTTTGCCAACGCGTTCGAACTGCAATTAGAAGATGATCCAATGCCAGTGCTGGCCCACAACCCACCAATTTACCACTTAAAGAGGGCGTGGGTGTGGCACTATGCAATTAGACAGGCAAAAATTGTTATGTCAGAACAGAGGAAAAACCAAAATATGTACTTACAAATACCATATCGGCAACTCATTGCGGGCTAATTAAGAACTCATGCGGCAGGCAACAAACACGCAACGCAACGACAACAACGACAACTTGCAACGTTGTTGATTTTCGCGATGCTCATACAAAAATCGCATGCAGCAGTCGAAAGTGTCGACTAATTAGTGAATATGGTTCGTGTCTCAGCTAACGAGGCTGCGATATCTGACAAATCAAAGCACACTTTCAGGCTGAGCCCACAAAATAGAAAATTCCAATTAGGAAACATTTTTGGTTTATAAATCGACATTGATGTTGGGTTGGTGGGGGGAGGTGCATGGGATTGTAGTATACATACATATGTAGCGAATGGAAGAATAATGCGCCATCGCCAACGCCAACGCTAAATCGAAAGCAAAGTAAAAGTGGGGCAATTGCAGCAATATCAAAAGGAACAACAACAATAACAACTATCAAATCAATTACAGATGCCAAATGTCAATTGTGAAAATTGTAAATAAATATTTCAACAAATGACAACAAGCCGGCAAACTATTTACAACAATAAATCAGATCATATCGGTGGCTGACTGCGGTTGCCGCAACCGCTCCCGAGCAGCCCTACAAGCGTGGCATGGAAAAGCTTCACTAATACAACATAAACAACAACAACGCTGACAACGAGATGACTGTTGATAAGGCAAAAGGACAGGAGCGGGGTGAAATGCAGACAGCCAGAAGAATGGCAGTGGAAACCGCAAAAATTTACTCTCAGGCAAACCGAACTGAGGTGAAGCTGTAGCTAAAAGAAAAATGACAATAACAGCTGCAATTCAAAGTACGGTGTGTGTTGTGGCAAGAGACGAGCGGGTGACAAAAAAAAACAACAGAAAAAGTGCACAAAAAAACAAAGTATTAAGTGGCGAACCGTTAAGAAGTCATTGGGTAGACTAAAAAAACCTGAAACAGCAATGAACCGAACGTAGTCAGCGGCGACGCCAGCGTCACCGCAACTGAGCAACGAAATGCCGCAATTTCTGGAGTAAACAGAGCAAGCAACGAGAGCGCCAAAGCAGGCTGAGACTTGATCAGAGTGTATGTAATTGCGCCTAAGCTCGAGAGTAAAAGTTGTAAGCGAGAGCGCAGCGAAAGCTGTACATAATGAAAAGAATTTAAATATTTAAATAAATGTATATAAATATGTACATTTAAATACAATATTGTAAGACTTTCAGTCTCTCTGAAAATAATTGTATTAACTAACATGGAACAAAGGCAGTCGAATGTGTGTCAACTCATTCCGGTTTTTGTTGTATTTTTGGTTATATTTCTTGTGAACTGTTAAGGCTGCTGACTCTGCAACAAGTTCAACGCACAATGTAATAAACAGTTATTGTTAAACAATAAATCAATAGCTAAAAGAAACAACAACAACGATGACAACGTCAGCGACGAATTCTAAGCGCACACACAAAACGAAAGACTTAGAGCACAAGACTTGCGATCAACCATTTGCTCTCGGTCACTCGCTCACTCTCTGTGTCTTGTGCTCTTGATGTTTCGAACGCCGCAGCTTTCGAAGTCTACGCTTATGCTTTTCGAACTCGAACGTCAAGCAGCAGCAGCTTGCAGCCAAAACGTTGGGCCTATTCATTCGTCAGTGAACCGTCGTGTGAGTCGTACGCAGCACTCTCTATGGGGCTGATCGTGTAATCGTAATCGTAGCGTCTTCTTCTTCGCTGAAGAACGAACGTTTTACAAGAAAATAATAACAACAGCAACAAGAAAAATCACTGCTCTTTGCATTTGATATCGTTTTTACTTGTGCCTATCGTTGTGTGTGCGTGTTAGCATTTGCATTTGAGCCTTTTGTTATTCGGCGTCGTTTTCGTTTCGTTTTCGCTGTGTGCTCCAAATTGACGTCGCGTCGCTTTGCACTGCTGCGTTCGTTCGCTTTTGCATCTTTCGTTCAGTTCATTTCGGTTCAGTTCGGAGTGGTTCGCATACAAATAATTACTGAGCTGCGCTTAAGTTGTTTTCGTGTGTTTGTTGTAATTGAAATGTGCAGCAGCAGCAGCAGCAGCAGCAGATAAATTTCACTTCAAGTGCTCGAAAAGTGTTCCAAAAATAATACGAAGCAAAGAAAAGAGAAGTAGTAAAAAACGGCACAAGTTCTGTTTGCCATATTATTAACATTGTGTTCATAATTCCCTTGTATGTACAAATACAAATACAAATATAACAACAGCAGCAGCAACAACTATGCAAATAGAAAGCCACAAGTACTCAAACAGCCAACGGACTAACTCAAGCAACTAAACGCAGAAGGTAAGCAACTGCATTAACCATAATTAGTATAAATAATTAAGCTGGTTAATAGAACAAATCAACTGACTCACTGTTTGATCATTATACCCTGTAGTACATAGACTGTGAGGGCATTATGAACTGAACCTGAATGAACCTTAATGAGTCAAATTGTGAACGTTAGAGAGTTCACTTCTCTCATTTGTCTGTTTCCACTTAATATATTCATTAGTATACATTTCTCTTTGATGACGATTTGCATATCGCATTCGAGCAACTTCATAATTTACAGATTCTCTGCCTCAGTCTGAATGTCGAGTTGAGTTGTTGACCGAAAAGGTATTGACGTTATAAAATATCTGTCTCGTGAATGGACTTGATACAACCCGAAAAAAACAACACTTACTGCATGATTGAACTTTAAGCCGCATTCTTCGCTTCATCAAAGTATTGGACGCATCTATCTGCCGAGTCGAGTTTAGTCCGGAGAAGCTAGCCAATTTTTTGTTGTTGTTGGTGCAGCTTCGTGGGAACTATTGACTTTTGTCTAGTCTGTTGGTTGGTTTGGGACTGTTGGCTGGTATTTTGCCTCTGCGGCACACATTTTACTAGCCCAGACGAAACTGGCTTTCAGAACAGGAATTTCCACTCCTACAACGAAGCGCTGTAATTGACATTTTTAAGTAATTGCAATGGTTTTTTGGCGATTTTTACTGGGTTTTACTTCAAATTCTTTGATTTTTAATCGTCAACAATTAAGGTCAAACCATAAACTAGAACTTAATTAAGCATAAACTTATAACTATAACTTCAATTAGAGAAAATGTTGTTAGACAAATATTTCGGGTCCAAAGATGGTCACCTTTGATTGGTTGACGACACGCGGCTTTGGTGGCGTGGTGGGGGGTTTATTGGGAGCTGCAGCAGAAGCGGATGTTGAATTGGAGTTGGAACTAGCACTGAAATTATAGTTCTTCCGGCGTCGCATGTTTCGCAACTCGTCTCGCAGTTGTTCCTTGTAGACCAACTCCCGTTTGCAAGCCTGCAGTTCCTCCACGCTGCACTGTTTCAGATGACGAATTGTCCGTGAGACGAGACCGTCAATGATGTGGATTTTGGTGCGAGACAAACGCGTAGGTTCTGCATGGCGACGGGTCAGCTCGCTCTGATACTGGAACAGTAAGTATCCCACGCTGGGACGAGCGCCACGGCGATGATTGACATTACTGTTGCTGCTATTGTTGTTATTGCGTTGGCTTTCCATGTCCAGTTATTATATTGGTAACACACAAAAAGTTATTGATCAGGCGAGTAGCGAGCGGTGCGGATGTGACTCCTCTGCTGTTTGTACTGTGAATGATGTCCTGTTGTACTTTACCAGGATTATTTATATCTGGCGCACTTAGCACAGTGTGTGCTACCTGTAGGACAACTCCCTGATCCCTAAACTGAACAATGCGACAATGGTGGCTGACCTGTCGAATGCGTAATTACCTGGTAACAGTGCGAATGCTACTGGTTTGACCTGGGTAAAACCCTCTGATTCTCCGTCTGTTCGCTGCAATTCTAAAGTTGTTAAATGTTTGACAACCTTGGCTAAAGTTCCTAAGTACACGTGTGCTTAAGTATGTGGGGTTATATCCTGATTTGTGCGCACTTGAACGAACGTGAAATATTTATAATTTGACCTTTACATAAAGATGTAAGGCGAGACGTCAATTTCTTTCCAAAAGGTAGAAAATATTTTCTGTTGTTTTTTTTTCTTTTTATTTTTTATATTATTTTTTGCATAATTACTGAAAATGTTATAAGAGTGGAAGCTGTTTGCCCTTTTCGTGTCCTAATAAATATACTTAATTTGAGCTGAAATATATCTTACTTTGGCCAAGTTGTTACCCTCGTCTAAGAAGTGCTTATTAAATATTTACTTCTAAACGAATCTCTGACCCACGCGTCGCCTGCAAATAAACTTGTGCCATGAATGTGGATGCCTGATCCTAAATATTTCGTAGGCGAAGTTTATGTATATATAATATAAATTGTTTTTAATATAATTGTTATTTTCACTTACTTTAATTGTCATGGCAAAGCGCGTTTTAAGTAAATTTGAACTTAATTATGGTATAAATGTATGTCGAAAGAAAAGTGAAAATTCCTTTCTATTATTTGCCTGCCACTCAACGCTAAACGATGCGACTTGTCAAAATTCTTTTAAACATGCAATCTGCTACAACAAAAGCTTAAAATAAAAAAAATAATAATAACCATAACAATTATAACAACGCATAGCGACCCTGAGCATTGCCAGTGAAAGTTTACAGGGCGCATTTTAAGTTCAGTTTTCAACTTGAGATTTTTGTGTATACATTTTTCTTCTTTATGTTAATACGTCTTAATGCTGCTCTTAAGAGTCTTGCCCATATATATATTGTACAAACATAAAAGACATATACATAACTCAGTGCTAAATGCTGGTGCCCCACAGGGAAGCAAACAAAGACGTTGAATGACGACGACCCACAAAGTTCAGACTAAGTCCAATGGAAAAGAGCAGCGATGCGATGATGATACAATAATCATTTTGTTGACTTGATTATAATGATTGTCTGGCCAGCTGACCGCCTAAATTCATATGCTTGGACACGCACAATCCCGTCTCCCCACCCACTTGCTTCAGTCTTGAGCGACCGTTGAACGCGTTGAAATGGAAGCTGTCTGCAAGCTGTCAATCGCAGCCAAATCTCTGCCCGCATCAGTAGCAACACTAACTGATACTGCTATATGCCCCTGGCCCGGCTTTGCCTTTGACCTTTGCTACCTGCCCTCGATAGGTGTGCACCTAAATATGAGGCGAGTGTGGTGAGGCAACCGTTCATAAAACGCTGATGCGCAGCATTTGCTTAATCCGGCGCGTGGTCTTTCCCAAGTTCTTAATCCGACTGCGAAATCCTTTTGTTTTCCTACATTCCTGCTACTAGATGCAATTATAAAAGGATTATGGCATTTATGACCTGCCTGACACACACGGCACACGGCTTGCTGCCACACACGAAGACAGTTCGCAGTTTGCAGTTGCCACTTGCATATTTCATTATGACACACTTTAGTGAATTACCTGGAAGTTGTTAAGTGCAGAAGGCAACTGAAGTTCTTGAAAATGTTCATGCTAATGACGCCTTAAGATGCGACACACACATGTGCACATTGACATATTTAAATGACCTCAAGTGTTTGTCCCACAAATACAAGGGAAAAAGGCAACAAATAGCCAAAATAAATATTGAAACTGAAACCGAAACGAACTGAAAGTGATAGTAATAACAATATGAGAAGCTCTTTTCGGAGAGCTATAAAAATGCATCATATAGCCGACATATTCCAAGGCGATCTTTGACCTGTCCGTGTGACTCCGAACAAGCTTCTTCTTGCTTCGTTGCAAGACGCAGCTGCGCTTATTTGTGTGTATTATGGATGGCAAACCAAACGGTTAGCACCCAAAGTGGATTAAGCCGGATTAAGTCGCGAAATATTTTGGCACAAATATTTACAGTTCCCTGACCTGTAGGATGGAGCAGGTAGTATCACAGGTAGCATCAACCTGATACACTCTTGTGCATTTAAGCCCGGTCCAACCTGAGCAAAGTATCAGTTGTCCAACTGCAGTCAATGCAAGAATAACACTTTCACTCTGCAACTACAATAGCTGAACCATTAACATGACAGAAATGGAGCACGAAAGACTGCTTAAACCAACTGTCTCCTATCATCTGTTTCTTTATCGTGAGGAGTTGGCACGACGCAATGCCCGCCAATTGCGTCTGTCAAGAACAAAGATTGAGATCACGGACGAGCTAATTTCGAGAACTGTGAAAAATATCAAAACCTGCAGCATGGATGATCTCAAGGCGGTCAATAGGGAACTGATGTTCAAACGCAAACTGCGCCGCAAGGTCTCCAAGCTGCGCAAGGAGGTCAAACTGGCTCGACAATGAGAGCTGAGGAGAATGAGAATGAGGACAAGATAATGATAATAACTATCAATTGATTGTATATAACCTTTTGTAAATAAATATTTTGATAAGATTTTTGCATTTAAAACACTGAGATTGCATATTATTATTTTGAAAACTTGTTAATTTTACGGTCAGTAAAAAAAAAGCTTGTAGCCATAAAAACTGGTAGCTGAATCAGCAAACGCCGCACAAAGGCAAAATGTAAACTTCTCAGACGCGGACTAAAGCAAATCGAAAAAAAAAAACAAAGAAAAAATAAAATAGATATATGTATAAAGAAAAAAGTCGTTTGCATTGAACAAAAGTAAATGGATAAAAAGCTGAGCAAAATGAATTTCATGTTAACGGCACAGCAAAGCCAAAAGAGACAAATAGACAAACACGATGAAACTGGAAACTGAGTCTCAAGTTTCTGTCTCCTTGACGTCCTAACGAATCCAACAAGTTGCAAATTTTAATTTTGCTTTTTGGTCAGCAACTTAATTAGAAATTGCAAATGCAATTAAAACGCAAAGCACCAAATGCCGCTGCCAATGTTTAAGAAAAAAATTAAAAATATATGTATACTATATGTATATACATTATATTTCTTTATATATCTTTATCTGTATGCGACTGGTATGAGAAGCCGAAACAAGTTCGCTGCATAAATTAATCAAAGCAACAAAATCAAAGTGCCACAATCCAAGCCGGGGCAGCAGCTGAAGAGAGCAAAGATCAGAGTTTATTTAAAGCGACTATAAAACGAGAAATAACAGTTAACTGTGGAATATCGTTAATTAGATACACTAACTAAAATGCAAATAGTTTTAACTGTTCTTATATGAACACTTTACAGTCAAACTGATTTTAACTAAACTGTCCATTTAATCCATCAAAGCAATGCTTAAGTTAGTTCATCAACTCCGTTTTAAGGCCGCTTCTGTTAAAGTCATAATGTATAATATAATAACGCGGTTCTAATTTGATTGAATTGTAGATCAAAGCCCATAAGAGTATTACGAATTTCGCTAAAATAGAAAGGCTTTCAAACATTTAATTCTTTATAGACTGTAAATTGTTGTGCCAAATAAAATATAAAGCATAATTATACGCTTTCTTTAAAAGTTTGCGAAAAACAGAGATTTCTATTGTAGCTTTTTAATAAAGTAAACTGATTCAAAAGAAATATAACATAACTTTAAATATTTTAAGAAAAATATATACCTGTAAATATCAGTGATCAGACCAAGATAATTGTACGTTGAGTAAACTTACTTTTGATTTAAAGCAACTCCACAATCTGTTCACTTAAAACTGACTTATATACACTTGCTATACCCAGAGTTAGGGTATATTGTAAAGTTAGCAACTAGCGACAAAGTCACGATATAAATAAAGAGCAGTCAGCGCTAAAAGCGAAACAATTTTTTTTCTGAATTGTTGTTAGCTTTTTCTTGGAGCTGCAAAATTTATAACGTGACATTGTTAAATTTATGTGCCCAAAATGTTGTAATAAAACTTGGGCACAGTTGTTGAAGTCGCTTCGACTTGTTGTCTATCCGACGCTTCGACTGAATGGCGGTCCAACTGGCGCCAGTCTTCAAAATAATTGCAAATATCATTCTCAATTCAATAATTAACTTAATTATATATTTATAAATCTACTTGAAATTCACTTCATAAATTCTTTGTATACATTTTTTGAACTTGTTGACCCGCAACAAAAAGAAACAAAAACCAAAAACGCGAAGTATATAAGTCAACTTTTGGCTTTGGTTATTTATCTTAATTAATGTTTATAAATTAAGCACAATAACAACAAATACTTTTTTGGTCTAAGTGATTCGGAAATTGGACTGGTCTTAAGGCATTAAATCCCGTCCATAATCTGTGTATTTATATATTATTAAATGCTTTGTTTTTATTTCATGGCATTATATAGATATATATACATGTATGTAAGTCACATACCAGAGGCCTCCTTTAGATGGCCCATATTGAAGGACAGGTCAGCTTAGCTTGACAAATGGGAATTTTGTGGCTTGGGTCATAAAAACGTACAACAAAATCATCAAATCACGACTTGAGTGTCGTTTGATTGACATGCAAAAAGACACAAAAAACACGATGGCAACAACGAAAACAACAAAAGCAGCAACAACAACAACTGATTGTTCATAATTAAAGCTAAACCCTTGAGGCAAGCGAACAACAATTTCGCAATGATTCTGTGGGTTGCCGACAAATCGTAGCACGAAGGCAAAGAACTAACCGACCAGCAAATTATCTCAGACCCGTAACAGTACATAGTAGTTGTAAATACAGAGACAATCAGCAACACTTATATGCAACAGTTACACATAGTGAGAAGAGAGAGAGAGAGAGTGAGACAGAGAGGGGGAAAGAGCAGGAGATAGAGAGGCCGCATGTCACGCCCCGTAGAGCGAAGCAGACTGCTTATTAACGCATAATTAGCATATTTAGTCTTGCTCTAAGATTGCGTACCCAAAGCTGTCGCACCGTGCCCCTCCTGCCCCGTACTGCTTGCTACCTCTCCACCACACTGCCTTTCCTCTCTGACCGCTGGACAACCTTTGCTATGCCACAAACTTGTGTCGCCTCGTTGATATTGCCAACGATTTGTCGATTTGTCACACAATTTCAGTCGATGCGAGCTTAGTGCCTACTTCCCCTTCCCGCCACCATGTCTGACCCTCTTCACCCTCTTCATCCTCTCCTGCTCTATTGGCAACGGCTGCTTCAACTGTTTCTCTGTCTCTATTTCCATCTTCTAGCCGCCAGAGCGTTCGTGGTCATTGCGATTTAAGCCTCATTTAGTTGCAGCACTCTATTACTTGAATCAACCGGCCGCCCACCTCTCTCTCTCGGTTGAATTTGTTGTTGTTGCTTATTCCATTCACTTTATGAACAAGCAACAACAACAAACAGCCGACAATTGTCGCTTTGACATTTAACTACAATTACTTTTTAGTGGTCTTTCGTTGGTTTTGTTGTATTGCCTTCGTTGTTGTTGTTGTTGTTGCCGTTGCTGTTGTTGTTATTGCTGTGACATTTTGGCCTGTTAGTTGAGAAGAGTGGTAGAGAGGGAGGGAAGGTGTGCTGTCCATAATGAAACTTGTTCTAATTAAAATATAACTATGCACACTTTTTAAAGGTGTTGCTGGCTATTCAATTAATAATGATTTTAAGCCTTGGCAATACAACTCGCTGGGCAGGTTCTTGGCCACGCCAATGCCGTGGAGGAAAGTCAATGCCTTGTTAGAAAATAAATCAGGGCCAATAATAAAAGCGACGTCTCTTGATGCGTGTGACAGCCATGAAGGACCAACTTATTTGCCTTTAATTGCAATGGGGCTAGAATTAGGAAAAGCAATACAAAAAGTTTTGCAGCTTCAACTCCTGACTGTATGTAGGTCTGTACGACAGTAAAGGCTTTGAGGTGCGGCTGCAAACGGCTTTTTGTTAGCCCATTTTGGGGATGGGCGTGGGCAGCTGTCGAGTTGTCGTGATGCCGGTGTTGCATTACCGATTGCCTTTGGGCCACAAAGTGAAACTGGAACTTGAGCTATGTGCAAACTGGCTGACTTTTAGTGGAGGCTGGTGGTGTTGGTGGTGTTGATGGTGGGGCTGTTGCTGTTGTTGTTGTTGTTGTCAGTGGCTTACATTGGCTTGTAACTTTGGCATTTATAATATTTAATCATATTTGCACAAGCTGAGGGCAAAATGTCGCGATACAAAAACAGCATAAGCTTACGGGCGGATACTTAATGGCAACGATGCGAGGCGGCATGCAGCATGTGGCATGTGGCATGTGGCATGCAGTAACAGCAGCATCCAGTCTGCAATTTAACCGTTTTCATTTTTTATTCATGCATTGCATAGCATTTGTAGCTCATTTGCATTTGTGGTTGTTGTTGGAAGGAAGGAGCTGGCGGTTCGTCGTCGTCATCGTTGTCGTTGTCGTCTTCGTTGTTATTGTTGCCGGCGTCTGTAATGCAATTTGCTGCAAAATGAAACCGAACAAACCAAGCGCTGAGCATTTGGTAGCATTAAATTTAATTTTATTAAAAAACTTTTGCACATGTTTGTGTGTGTCTTGTCTGTGTGTGTGTTGCCTGGGAATTGTACAATTGACAACATGAGCGAGTTGCTGCTGCTGTCGTTGCTGCTGCTGCCGCATGCTGTTGTCGTTGTCGCTGCATGTTGTTGACGTGCATGTTGCCGCCGTTTTCTGATGTTAATGCTGTTACTGTTGTTGTCGTTGTTGCTGCAGCTGATGTTGTTGCTCGCTTTTTGTTTTATTGCGGCTTGTGCGGGCGTGTCAAGCGTCGCTGCTTGCTTTGTTTACAGCAACAACAAAAAAACAAAAAAAAAAAAATAACAGCTCGATGAAGTTTTCAGTTTCGTCGAGTGTTGGCTATGAGTCTGAAATTGTTGCAATTACGAATACTTCTACTTTTCCTTGCCTTTCCTTCTCCTGTTGTTGCTTGCACTTTTTATATGCTTGGTTGTTTTGCTGTGGCAGCCATAGACAACGCCAGCGGCAAGCTGGATTAACGTTATCGTTATCGACTGTCATCGAGCTGTGTGACTCAACCTCCATCTCTTTCCCTGCCTGATGTCGTCTGCCACCTGACTGTTGTCATTTTGCATATTCATTTATTTGGTGCTGCAGAACATCATCGACGGCGTCATCAACGACAACAGCAACTTTGGCAACAGCAACAGCAACGGCAACAACACCATAAGCGATATCGCAACGGTTCTCATCATCATTTGCATATGTTACATTTTATTTATTGTGGTTGTTGCCGTTTCAGTTTGCTGTTTGACTGTCGAGTTTTCTCGCGCCGCATTACAACACAACACAAACATAACTCATACGCAGCGTTAACCTCGGCGCTTTCTTGCGCTTCTCTGCCTCGATCTATCGCTCGCATTGTTTTGCGCTGTATTTATAGCAGTTACGTGAGACTTTATTTATGTGACAATTGCTTTTTGTTCGTTATACATATTTTCTGAATCTTATTATTCCTCTTTTCTTTACCTTCTTATTTTTGTTTTTGTTGTTATTTGATTTTTTTGTTTTGTTTTTTTGTTATAATTTTGATTGTTTGCATTGTAATTTATGCTCTTAAATTGTGCAAGAAATTTGCAAATATTTATTACCACATTTAGCGGCCATGAAATGAATCAGACCTCGAACTGCAGTGACAATGTGCGACTTGGGGAAGCCGCGCAAGTGCATTAAGTTGATGCATTAAGTTAGTCAAATTTGTAGCTGAATAAAATTATACAGTAGTTAGCGAGGGTGGATTCAAAAATGTTCTGAATAATTGATCGAGAAGTGAAGTGCAAGCATGTTAGTCGGTACTCGTTACTTGATATTCGTTGCTCGCTACTCGTTACTTGCGACTCGTTGCTCGTAACTCGTTACTTGCTACTCGTTATTAGTTATTTGTTAAGTGCGACTCGTTATTCGCTACTCGATATTTGCTACTCGTTACTTGCTACTGTTTACTCGCTACTCCTTACTTGCTACCCGCTACTCATTACTCATAACTTGCTACTCGTTACTTGCGACTCGTTACTCGTTAATTGCGAATCGTTACTCGCTACTCGTTACTTAATACTCGTTATTAGTTATTTGTTACTTGCGACACGTTATTCGTTATTCGCTACTCGTTAGTTGCTACTGTTTACTCGCTACTCGTTACTCGCTACTCGTTACTTACTACTCGTTACTTGCTACTGGTTACTTACTACTCGTTACTCGCTACTCGTTATTCGCTACTAGTTATTCGTTACTCGTTATTCGCTGCTAGTTATTCGTTACTCACTACTCGCTACTCGCTACTCTTTACTCGCTACTCGTTACTCGGTACAACTTGCAGATGTCCTAACTGAATACCAAGAATTGAAGAACTGCTATTTACATGACTTTATGATGCAATTCTCACAAAGTTTAAGATCAACCCTTGCTTCATAGTGTGCTTCTTGCTTTGTACTATAAGGAATAATTCAATAGCTTTGCCTTCTGTTTTGCCAACTCTTTGTATTGTTGTTATTGGTCAACAAAGTCAGAAAATATCATTTTCGCATTTTGATGTCCGATTACAGGTAAACAACAACAACAACAACAACCATTTCTAGAGCAGCAAAGCATGGCAGCAACAAAGCAAAAGGTACAAAGGCAGCAGCAACAGCAGCAGCAACTATTATGACAGCAAATAACTAAGGCAAGAGCAATTTGTTGCACACACACATACACACACATACTCATGCATACAGAGACAGATATATATATATATATATAGAGTTAGAAAAGACACTAAGATATATATATGTATGTAGCTGCTAGACAACTCAATGCTCGCTGCTTGGTGCAAAGTTGTCGGCTATGAAAAATGGATCTGCTCCAGAAGATTTCAGTAATCTCGTTCGTCACACTTGGCCGCTCAAGTACGAATTTATGAAGCCCCATCAGAGTCAGAAGCAAACCTGCTCCCTTCTCCCTCCTGCCACCTCATTCCGCCCTCTGTCCCTTAAAATAGAGCAATGGACTGAACAGGGCTAAAGCTGAAGTGTCCAAGCTGCTTGCCCTGGCTCAAAAGTTTTATTAACTTGTAACGCTTGTTGCACGATCTCGATGCATGTACTCACTTTTTGAAAGAAATGCACTCAAGAATGTAACGCGCGACTGGGTATATTGTCAGTGTAATCAAAGTATCTATATACCCTGCTAGTATAACTATCTGTCTATCACCTATTTGTATGTGTATGTGTTGCAAGTTCAATAGATTGCTGCAGCAGCCATTGTCTGTGTCGGAGATTGAAACAATGCGAATGCTCGTACAGGTGAATTGGTCAATTAAAGATTGCCGCAACTCATTTGCATGGCAAGCATCTCATTTGCGCCTTTTGCGAAATCACAAATCTCCTACCTTCATTGGGGCGAAAAATGCCAGCCAAATGGGCGTTGACTCTGCCGCAAAATGTTGTAAGCACATATAATTATTATGATGACGACGATGCCGTCGTCGTGTAGCGTAATGAACTTTTGCAATATAATTTCCATACTATTTACCTTTGTTTTGGCCACGTTTGCGAAAAGGCCTCTCTCTTATCAGACTGTGGCGTACCTTATGAGCATATAAACCCATTTGGTCATTTCGGCTGACAATCGCACACATTTCCCCACACAATCACACAGGCACATTCACATATTTTTCAATTAATTAAATGCAAAATGGTTTTTCTTGTTTCTTCCCGTTTTATGCAATTTACAGTTTTACAATTGACGTAAAATATAATTAAAATCGTTTGGGTGCAAAAAATGAAACCCATGTTCTCCCGGTTCGCTTACAATATCAATCCCCATTCCAGTTTTTTTTTTGGCATCAAAGGGGCAGGACCCTCGTTGCGATGCGACGTATTCAATCAATGAATTGCGGACAAAATGCACTTTTATTGCATTTAACAACGAATTGAAAAGCCAGTAAAAGTACAACAAAATAAATCAATGTACGCGTAATCTAACAGAAATCACAAATGGCAACAAACAATTTAATACTCTTCCGAGATGTTGAGCGATAATAGAAACGCATTTATCTTAATTTATTTATTGACTGAAGTGCGACAAAAGCGCTTAACTAACTTAATATTTAGCAATCAATTTTATTATATAATTTAATTACTAATTATGTGAAACAGGTTCTATTCTAAAGATATTTTTTATTATATATATTCCTGTTTACTGTTTTAACTTATTCCTGATTTACCACATTTAGCTACACAAAGAAATGTAGCTGACATCAGCTCGATAGTTTTCTAATATTCATCCACTATTATTTATAGGTCTCAACTTTTTCTTCTTCATTTCAGTCATCTAGTTAGTTTTGAATGACATTAACAGACAACGGTTGACGGACATTAGATCTGCAGTTAGGCATATGCTAAGCGACTAATTTGCATAGAAATCCATTCAAGGGAGATGAGACACAATCTTCTTCTTCTTCTTAACTGCAGAAAACTCATGAACATCCGTTTCAGTATTCGGTCTTTTGAAAGAGCATTTGAATGCAACAATGCAAAACAATACAAACAAAAGGAATATGCATTGCCATGTAACCATGTAAATGTAATAATAAATATTTGTTGGCTTTTGTAGCGGAGTATTTTTTGAATCAATACCCTTTAGATCGTAGACTGGATGGAGTTGTTGATTATGTTTGCAGAAGTTTCTGTATCTGTATCAACTTAACTCAGCTGTTCTCTCTTATTGTGTCTCTCTGTCTGTTCCACATCTTCAATTTTAACTTATACGCTTATACTATCTTTTGAGAAGTTGTGAAGTTTTTTTATAAATAAACTTTCATATAAGAAGCGTTAAATTTATAATGCAATATAAAGAGTTTGCATTTAAAAATCGTTGCAGCTATATTTTAAAGTATATTGAAGAGTCTAAATGCTAAAAATCATATTTTTGGTTCTAAAAATAACTTGCAATTTTATTTATTTATGTCTATAAAGATAAATTATGTTGATTATATCAACAGCCCGCCTCAATATATTGATCATTTCATGTATATATATTGATAATTTAGATTCAATACAGATTATTCATGCTCATTACAGGGTAGCACTCAGTTGGGCTCTTTCGAAAGCATTCTCGCCTTTTTTGTTGTTGGAAATTTGCTTGTTGCATTCTGCGGCTGTCGGCATTTGTTGGCTGTTTGTCTGACTTTCTGTCTGTCTGTTCGCCTGTCTGTCTCTCCGTCTCTCTGTCTCTCGCCTCTGTCTGTCTCTTAGTTTATCTGTCTTTTTGTCTGTTTGCCAGTCAGTCCGTTGTCTTTCCCGCTTTCTGCCTCTTTGTTTGTTGATTGTTTTTTACATTTAATTTTGCATTACTTTTGTTGCAATGTTGCAGTTTTGATTTCTGATGTCAGTAAAAAGAGCAAAAAAAAAAAAAAAATAAATAAATAAAAACAAGCGGATCAGTCGAGCGCGCGCGACAGTATAAAACCCTGTGCAGTTTTCTAAATTAAGTGTTTTGATTATAATAGAAGTAAGAACATAGCAGGTGTTTTTTAAAGAAGCCTATGAATTCTTTATATGCTTATAGGAGCAAGCATTCACATAAATATACATATTCAATCAAAAGCTGAGTGTTACGACACTTAATTTACTTATGCTTGTGCCGTAGTAGTTCCCTATCTCGCTCGCACAAATATGCACACATGGTAAGCAGACGCATGTATCACAGTCGTTCGCTGTCTCGCTCGCACACATGTGCTGCCTGCTGCTCAACGATTCCGTGGAAAAATATCTTTTATTGCTGATTATCTGTCTTATTTACAAACCGATCTTGATGAAATTTTCAGCGTTCCTTCTATATATCATTCTTAACGCACATGTTAAGTTAGAAGTGTCTACGTTGAGAAATGTGGCCATAATACGTTTTTTTTTGAATTGCGGGGGTGGGGGGAAAGATATCGAAAATCTAACATAAACTCGATCTGGAGAGGGTATACAGGAACCTTCATGCCAAATTTTGTGTCTCTAGCTCTTATAGTTGCTGAGATCGACGCGTTCATACAGACAGACGGACAGACGGACAGACGGACGGACGGACAGACGGACAGACAGACGGACATGGCTCAGTCGACTCGGCTATTGATACTGATTAAGAATATATATACTTTATAGGGTCATAGATGCCTCCTTCTGCCTGTTACATACATTTGCACAAAATTATTATACCCTTTTTTGCCCATTTTTAATGGGCACAGGGTATAAAAAACCAACAAGCGGATCAGTCGAGCGCGCGCGACAGTATAAAACCCTGTGCAGTTTTATAAATTAAGCATTTTGCTTATAATAGAAATAAGAACGTAGCAGGTGTTTATTAAAGAATACTCTTTTGAAACTCTCATTTAGCATATGATTTCTGCTTATTTCTTGCTTATAACAGCAAGCTTTCACATATGTATACATATTCAATCAAAGCTGAGTGTTACGACACTTAATTTACTTATGCTTGTGTCGTAGTAGTTCGCTATCTCGCTCGCACACATGTGCAAATATGGTAAGCAGACGCATGTATCACAGTCGTTCGCTGTCTCGCTCGCTCACATGTGCTGCCTGCTGCTCAACGATTCCGTGGAAAAAAAATAACTTTAATTTCTTTGCTGATTTTCTGTCTTATTTATAAACCGATCTTGATGAAACTTTCAGCGTTCCTTCTGTATATCATTCTTAACGCATGTGTTAAGTTAGAAGTGTCTACGTTGAGAAATGTGGCCATAATACGTTTTTTTTGAATTGCGGGGGTGGGGGAAAAGATATCGAAAATCTAACATAAACTCGATCTGGAGAGGGTATACAGGAACCTTCATGCCAAATTTAGTGTCTCTAGCTCTTATAGTTGCTGAGATCGACGCGTTCATACAGACAGACGGACAGACGGACAGACGGACAGACGGACAGACAGACGGACATGGCTCAATCGACTCGGCTATTGATACTGATTAAGAATATATATACTTTATAGGGTCGGAGATGCCTCCTTCTGCCTGTTACATACATTTGCACAAAATTATTATACCCTTTTTTGCCCATTTTTAATGGGCACAGGGTATAAAAAGAGAAACAGAAAAGGGCGTGTCGCCTATTTCGAATGGGTTTTGTCTGTGACTTGTTTATTCATGCAAAATGTTGTGTGTGCTTTGTTGAGTTTACTTTCACTGCTCGTTAAAGAGTGCAACCAATGTTTTAATGTCCCCAACTAACTGACCACCCACAGGGCGACTGTGGCCTGACTAGGCAATTGGCCATAATTGAATTTCCTTGGCCAGCGGGTTGCATCTCTTTCACCTGTCAACTGTGAATGCGACCAAATGCAGCGTTAACCTCATTATAAGCAAATGATTATAATTATAATTATACTTAATCATTATGCTCTTTTGAAACGAAAGCGCAAAATGTTTCCTAATGAAGCCGGCAAATTCAACAACTGAAATGTGGCCATGGCCACAATGAGCTGCGATGCAGTTGTTGCTGTTGACTTTTATGATTTCCAGATTGCTTACTATTATTATGGTTGTGTGAGGAAAATTAATAACTGCAAATAGAAAACACGACACGATGAGGTAAAAATCAATAGAAAATCCCCCACACACAACTGAAAACCTGAAAAGCTGAAAATGAAGTGAGCTGCAATGCCAAAGAGCTGACGAAGTGAGCTGCGGTGGGTGAATTCACGGTACTCCGCAGCGCTGATCTATGTGCGTATGTCATAAATCGTAACAATAACAATAACAACATTGCCACTTGGCTAGACAAGTGGCAGACAAAGCCAGCTTGCTGGGGCAGCTGAAGCTGTAGCTGCAGTCGTTGGACACAGACATGCGATTTCACTTGACAGAGACATAAGCAAAGTGTTTGGCTTTACTTTTGTTGTGCTCGGACTGAACTCAAACACATTTCCCTCGACTGACTTTCTAAGCATCGGCCAGTCCAGTCTGTCTATTTGGCTGTTACCAATCCCAATTGTTGCAACATGAGAAATGCGGAGCTGTTCAATGTGTTATCACTGAAAGCCATTGCTCCGAAAGTCCCATTTATTTAATATTACACCAGTCACAAAAAAAAGAGGAGACTACACAACACTGGCTGCTTGTTTAGTGCTCACAAGTATTGTCGCACACATACACTCACACACACACAACTCATAAAAAGCCCATTTATAACTGTTAACTTGTACAAAAGTATTTACAGACGATTTAGCCGCTCACCGAATTACAACCAGTGTACAATTGCAATTGTTTATTTGTATTTTGCGACGCCTCCGCCCCCGACTCTACCCTCCTTCCCCATCATCAGCTGGCACTTTGCAGTAGCACTCCAATAAAAGTGTTGTGTTGTGTTGTTGTTTGTTTTTGTTTGCTAGCTGTTATTGTTGCTGTTATTACACTTGTTGTTGTTTAGTACCCAACACAGCTGCTGCTTCCATTGCTGACACGCACAAAATTGTTCAATGCAACACAAAAAACTCAAGTGCGAAAATAGAGTAAATGTTATATATCTATATATTTATCATAGAAAGAGCTGGAGCAACAGAGTGAATGAGAAAGAGAGACGGAAGAATGGATGAGGTTGAGGGCTGCCTTTGTTCTATGGCTGTCTGAGTGGCATTTTAGGTGGTGTGGGACGGCAGGCAGGCAGGTGGTGCGGTTTAACGACTGACATTTAGTCACCAGCACAACAAGGTGTAAAAGACTAAGCGCAGTACAGTGAATACACATTTTAAAGAGCATATGGCGTTGAATAAAGACATTGATAACAAACAAATGTATTAGTTTATATTATTATCATTTTGTTATCGTGAAAGTTTATTAGGTACAAATGATCATGTAAATTTGAAATATAATCGATTAGGAATAGTTGTTCATATGCCCCAAAGAAACATATTTAATATCTCAAATGCCTATTACTATTCCCGGTTTTACTATGTTCGAAAGTAACAACTATGCTTATATTGCCTTTTTTATTATTACATTTACAACATTTACAACTCACGACGCTCATGAAAGTCCATGTAAATTGCCTAGAAAGGTAGCACGGTTGCCAAACTTTCACATCTTTTAGACTGTTTTTCTAAAGAAAAGAAACATACTCAGGTCTTTCTCAAAACAGCAAATTGCAATATTGCAAGTCACAAAGAGACAGCAGAGTGACTAGTCACTAGTCACTAGTCACAGTCATGAGAATCGCACAGAAATGCCATTGGGATTGGGAGCGAATGTTCGCCACAGTCAATAGTCGTCGGTAGTGTCAGGCGTTGTGTTTGTTTTGGACTCGCAATGATTACAAAAAAACAATAATATTTGCATTATATTTTATCTGCTGTCATGCACGTTGCACAGCATTTATGTGCCAGATATATATCGATATATGTATATGAGAATGGGTTTTGAAAAACCATTTTAAAAGCATTAAATTTATGTCGGCCATTGTTGACTTTTATGCGTTTCGTTTCGATTCGCTTCGTTTCGCTGTTGTCATCGCCATATTCCATATTGATTTTGGTTTAAATAATAAACTAACGTTTTATTCTTTGTTCTTCGGTTACGTTTTTATTTCAGGCCGCTCTGTTAAATGCCAAACTATGGATTGAAAGCGCAAGGTGAGTGTCGGTTGGGGAATAAACTGTGTTTATTTTATCGTTTGTTTGCTGCTTATTAAAAAGCTGACAGGCTCTTGGAAAATGGAAAACCGCACACAGACACATATGCTGGGCTGCAGCATTTTATTTTTTATACCCTGTGCCCATTAAAAATGGGCAAAAAAGGGTATAATAATTTTGTGCAAATGTATGTAACAGGCAGAAGGAGGCATCTCCGACCCTATAAAGTATATATATTCTTAATCAGTATCAATAGCCGAGTCGATTGAGCCATGTCCGTCTGTCTGTCCGTCTGTCCGTCTGTCCGTCTGTCCGTCTGTCTGTATGAACGCGTCGATCTCAGCAACTATAAGAGCTAGAGACACCAAATTTGGCATGAAGGTTCCTGTATACCCTCTCCAGATCGAGTTTATGTTAGATTTTCGATATCTTTCCCCCCACCCCCCGCAATTCAAAAAAAACGTATTATGGCCACATTTCTCAACGTAGGCACTTCTAACTTAACAAGTGCGTTAAGAATGATATATAGAAGGAACGCTGAAAGTTTCATCAAGATCGGTTTATAAATAAGACAGAAAATCAGCAAAGAAATTAAAGTTATTTTTTTTCCACGGAATCGTTGAGCAGCAGGCAGCACATGTGAGCGAGCGAGACAGCGAACGACTGTGATACATGCGTCTGCTTACCATATTTGCACATGTGTGCGAGCGAGATAGCGAACTACTACGACACAAGCATAAGTAAATTAAGTGTCGTAACACTCCGCTTTGATTGAATATGTATACATATGTGAAAGCTTGCTGTTATAAGCAAGAAATAAGCAGAAATCATATGCTAAATGATAGTTTCAAAAGAGTATTCTTTAATAAACACCTGCTACGTTCTTATTTCTATTATAATATAAATACTTAATTTAGAAAACTGCACAGGGTTTTATACTGTCGCGCGCGCTCGACTGATCCGCTTGTTTTTTTGTAAGAATTGGGACAGCAAGACGCATAAATAACCAACATGCCAACTGAAAGTAAGACAGAAATAACCAAAGAACGCAAAGGTAGGACAGAGAGAAGGAAAGAAAAACCCCCCAAACGAGGAAAAACATTGAAAACTCAAACCCGCACTTAGAATAGCAAACAAACAAGCGACATAGACAAAGTCGTGAGACAGGATTAAAAGGGGGCATACTGATGGAAGGCGGTGGGTAAGGAGGGTAAGAATAGCTGCAACTAAATACAAGTGCGCCTGTGTTAAGATGAGACGCAAAGCGTAGCGTCATTGAGACCCCCTCCTCCCTTCCCTGCCATGCCACTGCAGTTGCCTTGTGGCATCGAGTAAAAAAGAAAGCGCATTTTGCCTGGAAAACAGATACCGGTTCTCAACGGTACTGCGAGACAGATGACAGACGGACAGGTTTACTTTTCCGTTGGGGAACTGCCAGTCTGTGTGTGATTGTATGTGTGTGTGTGTGTGTGTGTGTGTGTGTGCGTGTGACAAATCAAGCGAGAAAAAAGCCCGTGCGAGAACCGCATGAAACGTCAATGGCCCAGAGGAGCGGCAGCTGGAGCTACAACGACTAAATAGAATGGAACTGTGGGTACTCGTACTACTCGTAGTTGTACTTCTCACACACTGCTTAATGGTTGCAGGAAATTGAAAAACTTGCCAGTTGTTGTTATTCTCTAAAATTGCGGTTGGTTTTAGTTTTTTCGCTTTTTTCGGCCTGTCAGTTTCTATCTTCCCCCTGGCCGTACATTGACTAGTGTCAGAAGCCAAACACTTTTGCGTTCACACCATATGAAACGATCCCAATGCGAGCTGTTCTTTTGATGATTTATGCAGTTTTATTGCTTATCGCTAAACCTCAATATAATCTAAATCTTAAACTAAAGCTTAAAGTCCCTGGCGTGCCTTGGACTCACTTAACAATCTATACAGTCTATATGTACTAGTCCTTCCTAACGTCCGTTGAGTGTTGCCTCTAGATGCTGCCGCTGTTTGCGCTGCTGCTTCAGCAGCTGCTGTTGCATGTTGTGCTTTAATAGATCACGGTATTGCCGCTCACGATTTAGTGCATAGCGCTGCGTAAAGGTGGGCGCCTCCAGTTCCCATTGGCGCTGCTGCAGCCAGATCAGCTCGTTTGTCAGCTGCAACTTTGTGCTTGCCACGCGCATCAAGCGACGGCAACGCTTTGGGCGCTGCAACTCCTGGCGATGCATATACAATGCATAACTGACCAATTCAAAGACTTTGCTTTGCTTTTTGCACGTACTACTGTCCGACATTGTCTTTCTCGATTGCCTTTGCCTAAAATTAGAATGCTTCCGCCTTGCTTGTCTACGACCAAATGATGCAATCTGTGTGGCAGTGGTAGGATTTTAAATGCTCACAGGTAGCAGGAGTGCAATCTGGTCTACAACTAGGTAAACAGTCAGGATTTGAATATCAATGGCACACGTGTTAGAAACTCCACCCCTTTGCATCCGTAGGTAGTTGGCAACAGGTCTGCAATTTGAACATAACCCAAACAGGCAAAAATAAGTTATACTTAGATAAATATATAGAAATTTAAAAATGCTGAATTATAAAACGTGACTTAAATGTTAATTCATATATATAATTATATCTCTGTTCTGGAATTAACTTTAAACTAACAAAGATACTTTACAAAATAAAGATACATATGTCAAGACCTGTCGTAATATAATATATTAAGCATGCATATCTGACAAATTTAAATCCATTTAAAATTGCAAAATAAACTAGAAGTTTTAACCGTCATAATATACTAAGTAGTCGTACAGGAAATACAATCATATTTAGAAGATATAGATCTGATTTAGTTGTTCAGTGGATATTCATATGATTATCTTAGTGTTACTCTATTCTCAAAGATTTTCTTTGAGGTTATGCAAGGTTAAAGTAATTTTCTTTTTGCGAACTTTTCGTTCTTTGCATTTGTAGTTTCTAACTAATTTTGGTTTAGGGTTTCAAATTGGTTTGTTAGGCCCCCACAAAAGGCTGTAAAAATGCCATTTCATAGTGTGGGTAATCAAGTTTATGCCTCTATTGCAGTTGAAGAGTTGAACTCTAAAGTTTAATCACAATCTAATATGGACATCTCGGATGACTCGCGCAAAAGGCTGGTGTTCTTGAAAATGTAGCTAGTACCGCATTCGTGTTGCATGCCCCATGGCAGCGTCGCGTTGCCATTTGCAAATGCGCTTTGCATGTTGCTGCTAATTGGCAGCAGTTGTCGATGAAACAGTTTTTACTTAAAATACAACAACGTCTTCTGCTGTTTTTGCTGCTATTGCGTGTTGTTGTTGTCGTCGGTGTTGTTGTTGTTGCTGCAGCTACTTGGGTTCTAGCCTCGTTTTCATTTCGGACGTGGATTGCATGATTAATGAACGCCGTTATGCTTTTACGAGCAGAGTGCGGAGCAGTGGGAAGACTCCATAGCTCTACAGCTGCCATGTAATTTGAGCGCATGCGCCGCTGCCTGGGCCCATTGCATAAGTCGGCATCGTGTTGTTGTTGTTATGGTTACCTCCATAAAACTGCGCACAAGAAACAATAAAACACCAGCAAATTAGAAATTACCTTTTATGTGCAATACGAGGGGGTAACATACACACACCACCACACACGCACACACAAAAAAAATGGTAACAAATTTACACACAATGAACACTTGGCAAGTCAGAGCCAGAGTCAGAGCTAGAGTCGGAGCCAGGCCCTGGGCAATAGGCCTTCTGGCAGTGCGTGCATTACGTCAGCATTGAACGCCTCATTAAGGCAGCTTAACACTCAGCGCTGAACCCGCTTCGTACGTAAATCGGAACTGTATTTTCCAGCCATATGCGGAAATTGAGATGAGATAGTGCTGCTAATGGCTTCGCATTCGGGGTGTACAGTTACGTATGCTAAGATATAAATGTATCTGCCTGTGTTAATTCCGCTTGCTACAAAAGCAGCAGTAGATCTACATATGTGTTTGTCTCAGTATCTAGAGATACAAGTGGCCGTTGCTAGATACAGACTGAAAAGTATCTTCAAGCATTTGTCGCATTTGTTTGACAAGATGAACGTACACAATTTATTGGCATTGCCTTAGTTCAAATGCAGATCTGTACCCAATTACAACACAATCAGAAACAGAAACAGAAAAGAGTGTAAAGTAAAAGGTAAAAATATAATTCTGTATTTACAGTCAGCTGATGCTCCAAAAACTTTGTCAGCCGAAGTTGCTTTACAATCTTTATTCGACAATACGCAAAAATGTAACAATCCCCTCGCTCCCTACCATGCCCGCGGGCGAACCAACAACAAACTTTTTCACTGGCATGAAAAATATATATAGTTTTTGGGAAACACAACACAAAAATTTGCAACTACAAAACTACATGAAGCAACAAAAAGTAGAGACAACAACAACGACAACAACACGTAACTGGACACATCAAAATGCACATAAATAATAAAAATAACCAAGCGAAAAGAATGAAGACCAACAGGAACCGGAGCACAACAGAACTGGAACAGTAGTGCATAAAAAGACCAAACAGAAAACTGAAGAGAAGCGAGTTGGAGATGAGAGAGAAACGAAATGAAAAGTAGAGAAGCAAATGTGGAAAAGCTTTTGTTTCGACAACTCGAAACTGTTAATAATAAAAGCGCTGCAAAATTATGAAATTAATTTCAAATTTTAATTATGCAACAGTGGCTGCAACATGTAAATTGACCACAATGCCAGAAGTTACCACAGTAGTGGTACAGTTCTCACTGTTGCCCAGTTGCCTACTGGTCTCTGCCTGTGTGTGGTCTCTGGGGAGTCTGTGTTGGATTAGTGATAGTTCTAAACCAGACCGCAAACTCGACTTCTAGTGACAACAACAAGTCCACACAACCTCGACGCTGTTGCCGTTCCATTAAATACAAACGCACATTCACACACACGCTCGCACACACATGTGGTAGCCGTGAGAATCTAGGCGCTGCTCAACTTTGATTAGAGTTAAGCCCAATATTAGTTGCCGCTGCTGGCGACCTTTGGGCCCAAATTGAAGTCGTAGCTTACGGAGGGTATAATAATAAAGTCATGAAGTTTGCAACGCGCACACACACACAACAGACAGCCAAACCGACATAAACAAATCGTAAATTCTTAATTAGCAAATGGGGCAATATCTTGATTTAGTTTCCAGCCACGAATTATGAATATCAATTAGCGTGGCCATAAAACTTGATTAAACATTCTATTCGTCAATATATCAGCTCAGGAAATTCTCATATTGATACTAATTTATATAATTTAATCTATAATTATTGGGAAGAGCATGTTCAGTTCGTTCTGGCCAACATCAGTTTTTGCACTAACACAGTGTTATCTGACCGAGGGGCGTTATTAATGTTCCACCCGCTCTTGTAACAATCCAAGTGATAATCGTTTACATTCAGCCAACTGACAGGCGAACAAGCCTGATAACAACAGCAACAACAAGAACAAGAACAACAACAACTATAATTTTTTTTGGTAGCAGGAAAGTTAAGAGTAAAGGAAAATGATTGCTTGACTAACAATACGAAAACTTGGCTTTTCAACTTATTAGCGAACAGTTTAATAGGCTCAATTAATGTCAACTGCGTTGGCGCTACTTCTGCCATTGCCATTGCCACTGCCATTGCCACTGCTGCTGCTGTTGTTGCCCTTTGGGCCAAGTGAAATTTTTGGCTAAAGCGAATCGAAACGAAAGGAAAGGAAAGTTTTGGGCATTGATTGGCGTGCTTCGCTGCATGCGAAGCAAACTTTTTGAATTGAACATTTGTCGAAATGCATAAAAATTAATTAACAAGCAGCTGCGTTAGCCTGTCTTTGCAGCTGCTAACTGACTTCGTGTATTTAGAATTATTAGCAAAAAAAAAAGAAAAAAAAATGAAAAATACAAAAAATAGAAAAAGAAAACAAAAAGCAGAGCAAGAGAATTTTTAATTGGCTTTTGCACGCAGATTCTCAACGTCGTGTCGTCGTCGTCTCGCGCATTTAAGCCTAATTAACTTTCTACTTAGTGCTCAAATTTTCCCAGTTTTTCACAGCTTTTCAACGTCGTTTTTTTTTAACTTACAGTTTACTTGTGAATGAATCTTTAGCTTCGTCTTGTGTGCATTTTGCATTGTTTGTTTGTTTTTCCTGTTGTTTTTCGCTTTTAGTTGCTGTTGTTGCCTTTTACACTGCGTCAACTTCTAATTTCATTTGAAGCCTTCGCGTCCGCTTTTATGCCACGGCCAAGCGTTGGATTCTGCTTTCAAAAGTGGCAACAACAGCAGCAGCCAACAAGGTGAAAAGTAGGTGAATGTTAAGCAGCCAACTACAACAACAATATTGTTGCTGCAACAAAAGAAAAACGACAACAACAATGACGAAGAGTAAGCAACATTTTAGCACAACAGCAGCAGCAAAAGGGTAACATAGCTAGCACCAACAACAACAACAACAACATTAACAGCAACAGTCACCAGAAAAAACAAAAGACAAACAAAGCAAACATATCAACTCAAAATGCTATACCATTCCCTTGCCTCTACCTCTCTATATAGACCCCTCCTCAGCACACTATGAATGTTATTGTAGCTGCTGCTGCTGCTGTTGCTGCTGTTGATGATGGCGCTGATAACTTGGCTGACTTTAAAGTCGACTGTCAACAGACGCCGTCAACGTTGCCATTGCTTTTGCCTTTTGCCTTATGCTTTTGTCGCCTCCTTCTTCTTCTTGCTCGCCCACACCGGAAGTGCATATTAAGCGTTTTTAATTTCCAGTTTCGCACAACTTGAAAAGTGTTTGCAGAGCAGCAACAAGACAAGGCAACAATAACAAGAGGAATATACAAGAGAGCGAACATTTTGTTAGCTAAGCGATACTCTACGGCCAGTGCTAAGATACCCTATTAAAACAAGCGGATCAGTCGAGCACACGCGACAGTATAATACCCTGTACAACTCTTCATAGTAAAAGCATTTTGATTATTATTATTCTTAAACTGCATATATGCGGCTGTTGATAGCGACCCAACTTTATAGGTTCTGAATAAAGTTACGAGGTATTAAAATCTATAAATAAAAACGATTTACTCGGCCTTCAACTACTTTCCGATTGGTATACTAATTTGATTTCCAAGTAAAAAGTGTTTTTCAGTATGGATTTAAATGGAATAGAATTGCATAAATAATTCTATATATGTATTAAAAATATATTTGTTGACTTAAAATTTTAACTTAACAAATTTACTTTCGAAAAGTTCCTCCAAACTTGTAAAGGAAAAGTTCCTTAAACTTTGTGTTTAACCTCTAGATAAATTTCATATGAAAATTTGGTTAGCTTCAGATACTTTGCACAATTTTAAACATTTTTCATTTCAATAATTGAACGATTTTTGTGTGGAATATTTGAAAATCTATAAATTATTTCCTCATAGTTTCATGTCTTTATTCAAACACAATTCAATTCATCGACAGAGCCATACGATCATCTCAAGTCAGTTCAAGTTTCGCAGCAACAATGGCTGACAATGAACTCAAAGTTTTGATGTTGGATACTTGCAGACTGCAAACAATCTCTCAGGGGAAGCAACTAAAATAACAACAACAAATACTAAGTGTGTTTGTTAACCTTTTTTGTTGTGCTTTTATGAGCAGCCTTTTCGTAATCTTTAATTTGTCGACTTTGCTGCGTTTTTTGTTTACTGTGGATGTCGCGATTTTTGTTGTCATTGTTGTTGTAGTTTAGCAAGTTTCTCAAATATTGCCATGTGAGAAATTTGATTAAGATTTTGTGTGCTCAATGCAGATCTTAATTTGATTTTACATAAAGACCGGGGCTATAAAATTTAATTACAATTTTCATGGCGCACTGGCTATTTGCACAAACTAACCTCTTCTCACCTCTCTTTCGGTGAACATGCTGTATGTTGCATGTTGCAGCAGGCAATTTAGTCGACTTTGACATTAATCATTCGCTATTTGAGTTGGCCGTGAAGTGTTAATGATGAGCTGCCAGTTACCTGACGAGCTGTAAACAAATTTTCGCAGCATGCGACAAAAGTGCATTTTGTCGTTGCCGCTTGCCATCCAAATAAATATTTGGTAGGTGAATTTGCCGCACGGGCGATAAATTTTCCAATTTTAACGATTCGGTGAAAATGTCACACAGATTACGTGACTTTGATGCGATTGACATAGTTGCGAGATTTATGCGTGAGCTGCAGTAAAAACCAGGCCCAGACCGAGGCCCAAACCCAAGCCCAAGCACAGTCCTATACCTAGATCCTAAGCCCATGCCACGTACCTTGCTACCACCTCGTGAACGAACGTGCGTTGTGAGCAATTAGAAAAGCGGCAGAAACAACAACACCAACACCGACATTTACAACAAAAACTGCAGGTAGACTGCGGCGCCCACAACGACAGCTAATTTAAATGCCAAGTGTTTGCCCAGACCAGACAGTTGGTTGCGCTGGTCGCTTTTGGTCGCTACGAGTGAAAGATCACGACCAAAAAGTTGGCAACGTTGCTAGCAGCAGCACCAACACCAACACCGACAACAGCAACAACAACGACCAACTTAACGACAATGTTGGAGGCGGCACATGAAAGTTTACGGCGGCAAAAATTGTTTGGCTCATTATTACTTATACCCTGGAATAAGTAGAAGACCGAAAGGGTGTAATATGCTACAAACTTCACTATTTGAAAGATTTTAATATTTTATTCAGATCATTGAATAAGAATAGTATGTACAACGGTACTACTGCGTGAAACTTTCCATTTTACAGGGTATCTTTTAATAAGCTCCTCTCTCTAAAATGACTATCTCGTTGTGCAATGGTAAAGGAAAGCGAAAACACAAATGAAAACGACGCTCAAACCAAAAGCGAAATGGAATAGGCGCGTGGGTTGTTTATAAGAATTCTTGGGAAAGAAGTCAACAAAATTATGATATACTTTGCTTGGATATAAAAATGTACATATTTGAAATGGTTAACAAAATGGAAAACATGTTATTTGTCAACAGATGTGAATTTAATATTCTAGACAATAGACAAAATCGTTGAAACGACTGAAATGCGAGATAAGCGGAAATTAAGTATACGAATTTTCCATATTACTTAAAAGTGGATATGCTGAGAGCTCTCCTTGTCTGTCTTGCTTAACTCTGTCAGCTTCCTGTGGTCGACGGCTTTTTCGTTGGGGCTTTGACAGACTAATGGCAGACGCGTGTACGATTGCTGTATTTGTATTCCATTTCAGTTTTCAATTTGTCGACGGTCGTTTCTCTAATTTCCTTTAACGTAATGCAAAGAATTGCAAATGTCAAGCATACGCCCCGTTGTCTCATCTTGCACAAAGTTGTTTGCCATTGCGATTATTTTGTCAATTTCAGCTTCAGTTGCAGCTGATGCAGCACTTGCTGCTGCATTTGCATTACATTAGCTTTCAGTAGAGGGCGCCTCTACCTCTCTCTCTCTCTCTATCTCTGTCTCTTCACCTTACTATGCACCCTTGCAAACCCAGTTCCAAATGTTTTAATGTGCGGCGGGAGCGTCAACGTTTGTTGAGAGCCATTTGCAACATTCTTGTTGCGTGCCGCGCCGCGGTCTTTGAGGGCAGCATACTCACCCAGTCGCCCACTCATTCATTCATTCATTCAGTCTTTTATTCAGACACTCATGCAACTTTCATTCATACAAATAGTCGTCGACGCAGTCATGAATGCATTGCCAGTGAAAATAAGTGGTAAAGGGGAAGGCAATGGAGTTGGAAATATGTGCAAAATGAATGAAAAAATCGTAAATAAGAGCGCAAAGGCAGAAATAAAGCATGACACACACATAAACACATACATATGCAAAGGAACGCCTTTGGCTCGCTCAGAAACGGATATGGGACCCGGAGCAGACCCAGACCCAGTCCCAGGCCTAGACTGAGACACACAGACACATTCTTCTCTCTGGAGAAGTGAGCGCATTTTTCTGCACAATTTATGTCTTTTAATGAAAATGAAAAACGAATGAAAATCAAAAAATAAAATAGACAAAAAAAGGAACTATATATGTGCTCAACACGCTAATAACTTTAAAAAGCAAATGTGCAGCCTTTCTATATAAATTGTAGATATATATTCTTGTATATAGAGGTCCATAAGTTACAGCAAGCGACTGTGTGGCACCCCCCATTAAGTGTAGCCCTAATTTTTTCTCTTTTTATTTCACTGTTGAACTTACAAAATTAGTTTGGGTCGGAGCATGCAATTTGTGTAGTGTGAATGGAAGCTAACGTGGAACTGCTTTCATGCTCGGGGAGTCATTTATAAGCAAGAAATGCTTGAAACTTTGGACAAGCAATTTTGCTTGCTAATTGTATATCATTGGCTAACATGTTGTGGCAATAACGCACATAAAAATAATAACAACAACCACAACAACAATTAGTTAAGAGAAATGTTGCAGTTGGCGCTGCTTTCATTTGGTTTGGTTCATAAATTAAATTCAAGTTCAAAGTTGTCATGCAAATTGCACATTAACTTCGAAATGGCCATAGAACCATTCACATTTCACATTTTATTCAATTGGCATTAAGTACAGTATAAAGTACTGAGAGCATCATTATTATTTTTTATGACTTTATTTAATGCATTTAATTGCAAATGGGGCCAAAACCACAACAGCGACAAAGGCCGCTTTCGACTCCATTAACGAAATTAAAAATGAAGACTAAATAAAAGCCGGCTCAACCGCTCAAAGAATGTGGTTAACACACTCTAATGGCTAAGACGCCAACTGGTCATGTACATCATATTAGTTGAGTCTGAGAACAATTGCCGGCTTGATGTGGTTTAGTTTAAATCAACTTTATACATTACTTACAAATATTTCAAATACATAAAGCAATAGCTATGTTAAGAAAGCTGAATACACTTATTATTACTACTATTAATATAGACTTTTATTGAGTCTGTTAATAACCTCATATAATCTCATGGCAAATTAATAATACACTCTGGCAAATGTACATTTTTGTATTAGCTCTTCAGTCAATGCGATGACTTGCATTTCCGAAATAAACTGCCAAAAAAGCGAACATGAGAAAGCATCTCTTTTCTTCTTTGGGTTGATAAAGTCAACTCAATGTTGTCACATTTTCAACTGTAAATATATATAAGTCTATCGACAGCTATGTTGACGTTAATGCTGCTAACTGCAAAAGGCTAACAGCACTGAATGTTGACCAAAAAGTATAATGGCAAAATGATGCTGACCAGTTGACCAGTTGACCAGCTGCCAGAGAAGCATTGAAGCGGAAGCCAAAAGGCGAAAACAAAGCAAATAAATGGATCAGTTTTCAAACATTTGCCATTGTCTTGCCTCAAAGTGCAGCCTTAATTGAAGGGGCTCTAATTGTTCAATATGCCCCAAAGCAGCCAGTCTTTTTATAGAAACGAGTGGCTATAATCAATCGAATCATATCGTATCATACATACAATACGGTTCGCCATTGTGCTCTCACACATAATTAAATACTGACATTGATAGTTTTTTTTTTCAAATGTGATTTTCTATGCATTTTTGTTTGGCCATAATTGCGTATACGATACGTAGATGCGAGTTTGTATCGACTTATACACAGTTATTATTTATTTTCAGTTCACATTGGACATTGATGAATATAACTCAACTTAACTCAAACTCAACTTAAGTCAAGTCAGCTCAACTTGGCTCAGACTCGGTTAGCCTTGACTCTTGCTTGTTTGCTGTTTGCTGGTCGCATTGTATTTTTTTTCTTTTCCTAAGCATTTGTTCGGCTTTGCTTTGGCTAGCCTTTTGTTATGTTATTGATTTTGAAAATGCGCTACAATAAACCATAATTGATCACGTTCATGGTCCAATATGAGAGAGCTGAAGAGAGAGAGAGAGAGACGCATTTTATGGGCATTCATTGCTAAACAATTTTGTTAAGACTCTCTGTCTTGTCAGAACTTTTGAAGCAGCTTTCGTTTTAGCCATGGCAATTAAATGAGCATAGCTATCAACTTGAGCCAACAACTTGAGCCACCTCTTAGTTGTCGCAGCAGTAAAAACAACAGCAAAAGCAAAAGCAACAGCCTCATCAACGTCAGAAAACTTCATTATGGCCAATGGGGGTGCAACAGCATCCTCGTCGCAGTTGTCTTCGGTTTCGTCCAGTTTTAGCTTCCGTATGCTTTATAAACTTGCTGCCTTGCATTGGCCTATAAACTAAATGTAAGACATTCATGCACGCACACACCGTTCCGAACCATACTGAAACCAAACTGGGACCGGACCCGGGCCCAGCCCAACTCAGCTTTGCCCAGCCAGGCGTTGACGTTAACGTTGGTAGCAAGAAATAAAAAAATATATATATTTGACCTACATCAAGTTTTCAAGTTGCTTGTTTGTGTTTGTGTTTGTGTTTCTTTCTTTTTGAGCCAAAGATGTGGCTGAGGCTTCTTCACCAACTTCATCATCATCTTCATCATCAGCAGCATCAACGGCCTCTACTATGCCTTGCTTCATGTATCTGCTCTTGTCTCTTCTCTCACCTCTTCTCTTGCCTCGTTCGTAGCCGGCTTTGGGCCTGTCTTTTTTTTTCTGATACCAAAAAAACAGAACCACAACATTTGCGCATATTTGGTCAACTGCATTTTTCAGCATCTTTTAGTATTTTCAGTATTTTTTCTCTGTCTTTATCTCTGTCCGTTATTGTTTTCAATTTGGTTCAGCATTTTCATTAATTTTTCAGCATCTTGTGTATGTCAGTGTGTCGTGGTCGTCATCATCTCCGTGTCCGTCTCCGTCTCGGACTTCTTTGTTGTCGTCTTTTCTCTTCGAACCGCCCACGCATAAATTATTAAAAGCCGTTTGCAGTCTTAGACGCTGACCAACAGCAACAACAACGGCAACAACGTGGGCAACAGACATCGGGCAACAACTACGTCATATTTTGACCGTCTTTTGGACAGTCACTATTCGTGTCTATCCTTCTCTCTCTCCCTCTCTCTCCCTCTCTCTCTTTTAATGTCATCTCTTAAAGCTGATTCATAAAAAGTTTGAATTTATCTTGGCTTACATTTTGTATGTAAAGAAATTTGCATATTGGCAAAGCTGTGGCGGCCTTTGCACCAGGCCAATACCAAAAATATAAAAAGTGGTCGAAGGCAGATTGTATCTCGCAATCGTTCTTTAGAGTCGAATCTAACATTAAACTCAGCTAAAATCAGACAGAGTTTAACAAGTATCTCGTATTATTCTCGAAAAATGCTTTCAAAGTATCTTTTGCGGTTTACACAACATAAAACGTGCAACAGTTTACGCTTCGTGCACCTTTCTACTGACTCTAGCTTTTGTATCCATATCTGTATCTGCATTTGTATCTGTGTCTGTCTTTCTAGCTGTAGCTGTATCTGTTTCTGCATCTGGTCTTGGGCATGGGCATAGGCGTGGGCGTGGGTGTATCGTTGAATGGTTGGTAATGCTCAAAGCTTCAGTGCACACAGCTCTAAACAGCGTGTTGCACGTTTTGATGCAAATCGCCTTTGTGTGCGGTGGAGGGGGAGTGGTGGCAGCCCCAAAACCATACAACAAATGGGTGCAACATTAAATAATTAAAGCAACGCCCAGACAAATGGACGAACAGGCAGACGGACTTTAAAATTTGGACAGGCGGTCAGACAGTCAGCTAAGTATGTATGACTCGCACGAGTACCCGAACAAGTACTCATACACTCATACGGTGGCTGCAATCGTTTCAGTTGCACAAAACTGGCACAGCAACTTTTTCTTCAGAGCAAGTCCGAATCGAAGTCGGAGTCTGAGCTGGATTTTATTTTTATACCACGTTTGTCGTTGTCGACGTCTCTCTCCCTCCCTCTCTCTCTTCATATGTGGAGCGTTAATGAATTGCCGTAAGCTGCTGCTGGCAGTCAGCTAAGCATCGGGGTGCCGAACCGGATGAGAATGCTTTACTTGCTTTTTGAAATGCTTTGCAATTAAAAGCAGCAACAACTGTAGCAGCAGCAATTGTCGCCAGATTGGCCAATGTCCAAAGCCAGTTACGGGTTGCAGATGTGGCAAATGTGTGGCAAAGTGTTGCAAGCCATTACAAATCATTAATATATTAGCATTTAATGCCGATACGTTGTCCCACTTGAATGTCATTGAACCTCTCGCCCCACACACAAACATATTACTCATACACCTAGTGAACTGTTACATATTTACCAATCACCTGACTCACTTCTGGCCAAACTACAACTTATCCACTTTCCAGTGCAATGAGGTGTTGTCATCAATTCGCATGTTTATGCTAAAAAGTTAACTTTCCGTCAATCAACAAATATTGTCTATAAAATACTTGGTCTATTTGCCATTTTCCCTAACAACTTTTCAGGTCAGTGGGTTAATAGAAAATTTGGTTAGGATTGGTCATGCGGGCGACACATTTGGCCCACTAACTTTGACTTGAGACCAAGTTCAGTACAAATAATTGTTTGTAATTGGAATTCTACAACGATTTACTGTGAAATTCAGTGCAGGCAAATTACGACAACAGGCAACAACACATAGCGACAATTGTGTTCCAGTTTTTATGCCCGAGTCGTAAAGAAAAAGTTGCGGAAATAATTGTCTTAAGTAGTTTGAACTTTCAGTTCATAGAGCGAAAATAAAGCGAGCCTGATATTAAATATAACACTAGCTACACATGTACTTTGACTACAACTAAAATTCCCCACACAGACACGCAAACGGGGCGAGGGTATAACCGAAAGTGTGCCTCGAGGTGTATGTTGGCCATGCGCCCAAGTTAAAGATCACTTAATGAATATTATAATAATTAGAAATGAAAGTAAAAACTCTGCGTAGGATTTGGCTATGACAACGCATAAACCTTTGGCCATGATTGAGCAAATTTGTGCCATAAATAAACAAATTAAACTTTAAGAGTTTCAATTTTTTCCCCCATATTTCGAGTGCGTTCTTGAAATTCAATTGACTGAAAAATTTTCCGTAGATTTCGCACAGTAGCCAGTCCAATGTTAAAGCCATTATCGATGAGTCCCCACAGCATTCGGCATTAAAACTTCAACTTTAGCTCACTTTCTAAAATGAGTTCGTGCAACAACAAAAACAACCATTTTTTTGACACTCGAAAATAATTTTTTGATAAATGATTCGGCATCAGGCGCGTAGTTTATGTATAAAATAATAAAAATTGGTAACAATTTTTGATATATTTTACACAACGGACAGCGCAGCGTACACTCAACATTGATTGCCAACAATTAAAAGTTAAACATTGAAAATTAAATGGCGACTGTTATAGTTTGAATACCCTTTAACAGTTATTCAAATAGAGCAAAGAGGGTATAATAGGGTCGTAGATAAGGCGGATGCTAAAATATATAATATGTTAAATTGATCGTAAGTACAAACCACGGTTAGTTCCTTGTTCATTATAGGCTCTCGTCAACGTAATATTTGTATTTACAGGATATCCTTCAGGTGAACACGCTCAGCTTGCGCACTGTCACTTTTTTTTCGTATCGGAAAAATGGTTTTTTACTGCCAATTTTTTTTAATAACTTGTTAATTTATTTGCAGCAATTATTAATGCAAACAAAATATATTTCATTATATGAATATACATATTTTTACATAAATTCATATAGTATAAACATACTGAGAGAGTGCGACATTTTGTTTATTGTCGTCGTATCTTTGGGCTTATTTCATGCATAAATCATTTCCGTTTTGTTGTTGCTGCTGCTGCTACTACTACTGCACTTTAACGCAATTTTATAATTACATTTTAATTTATGCAAATAAAAATTAGCCAGTCTATTTTTTATGGCCATACATATTTGCTTAAACTAATGACAGAATGCACTGCGTTAAAAACCAACAAATCCATTAACAAAAGGGCTACAAATCTTAAAAAAAAAAAAACAACACAAATATAACAATATAAAACGTTGCTTAGGGTCGCTGATTTGTGTGGGGTCATTTAACCAAAATGGGGCAAAGATTGTTAGTTAAATGTTGAAAAAACGCATATAAATTTAATGGAAAATTATTAAAATGAAACAATTGAATCTCCATTTACTTGAACTGAAAATGTACACTATATTTTTTACAAGGTTTGCATACACTAATCGTTTGACATGTGGGCCACATATTAATTATGATGCTTAAATGCAGAACTTTAATGAAAAGGTCAGATAAAAATAATTAATCGCTTTAGTTTCTTTCGCTTTAAATTTCTCTTGTTATATTAGGATCAATTTAATTATTAAAATTAACATTATGTAATGTATTAAAGTAATGTTGAAACTGTTCAGCACTTATCATTATTAGTTGAAATCTAGAAAAAATTTAAACTAATTTGCATTACATCACTCAATTAAAGGCGTCTAATAGCCTTGCCCCACAACACCACACACATACACACCACACACATACATAGGCAGACAAATACTCGTAAATCTAGCATAGACAAACGTTAGACAAATGCAAAATTCAAATCGAAATCGAAAACGAAAATGAAAATGAAAACGAAAACGAGCTCGGCTTAACTCAGCTCAGCTCATTGATCAAATTTTGATTGACATGTCGAGTGGTTTTGCTTGCTCTTTTGGGTTTTTTTGCTCTATTAAGCAAATTTGTTTGGCATTTTATGGCTCTGATTGTATGTGTGGTATATATCAATATATATATATATATATGTGAGTGTATGTGTAAAGTGGTGTGGTGTTGTGTCCAATAATTTGATCATTAACGACAATTAGTGTAAAGAGAGATAAATCTGAAATTCATTTTGACAGCTCAACGAATATTCACATTGTGGTTGGCTATTCAAAATTGAGCTTAATTGCGCGCAAAATTTTGTGAACTATTTCAAAAGTAAACATTTTCGATATACAAATACATGAAAACGACAGATACAGACATATAGCACACTATTATGAAATATGATATTGTAACTGTAATGGGAGCTGCCTTGTCAAGTGTTGGGTGTCATTTGATAGCTTTATTTGCTGTCATCTCACATACGCATTCACATCTCGCAAGCTGCCAGGTCTTGGATAGCTTGAACTTTGGCACTCAAATACCTTTAGTTAAAGCTACACACAAGAGCAACAACAAAGAAACGGAAGTCTTACCTTTTTTCTTATGGCCACAATATCTTTTGATGCTCCCACTCAATAAGTGGATGATATACGAGTACCGAGTATTCACACTCTTATTCACACACGTATGAGTATATGTATGTATTGTAACTGTATGCAAACAGTAACAGTAACAGCAGCTGTCAAGGTCACCGGACAATGGAAATTATGGTCAAATGATATCGAAAAGTTTCACTCACAACATTTGTGACATGTAAGAGGAAGTCTGAAATTTGACAATTGCTCGATCAAGTTCAATAAATTCTTGGAAAGTTCTTATGTCTTTAAGCTCTTCAATACCAGTTAAGTTAAAAATATATATCAACATATCTGAGTCAGCTGTGAGTTGAGAGTCGATTTGCCCGGTTTTTATATATTTTTATATTTATTTTTATTTATGACTAGGCTACACGCGTTGCCAATTTAATTGCCGTTGACTAAAAAAATTGCAAAAAATGTAAATGTGGTTTTCGAACAAAAATTCGCTCGTTTCGTGTTGTGCGTGAGTCTCACATTCTCTGTGTTTGTGTGTGTGTGTGTGTGTGTGTGTGTGTGTGTGTTTGCGTGTATGTTGTTGTTTTCGCTTTCAGTTTCGTCGCGCTGTTAATGTGATTTTGTGGCCAGCGAGTATGAGATTTATTTAAATGCATTAAACTTTAGAGGTCAACTTCCTTTCACTGGCGACGTGTTGGCGTCGTACTCGGCGTGATAACGGCGCAGTCTCCATTTGTCTCTCAGTCTCGAAATTCTCCTTCCTTCCATGCCTTATCTCATTCCTCATATCTCCGCCCGTTGCCCGGCTAAGACCACTTTTTTTGTTTTTGTTGTATTTTTGCGAGAAATTCTCAAAACAAAATCAGCCACAAAATGTGACAAGTGACAAGTGGCGCGTTGTATTTCAATGTCATATTGTTGTTGTGTGTGTTTCAACCTTTTATTTGCATACCTTGTTGTTGTTTGTTGCCTTGTAACCGTAATTTTCCATGTGAGCTGCTAAAATACACACAAAACAGACAGAAGGTTGCCAAAAAATTATTGAATGCGTATGAAAATAAAACGGTCGCTGGCAAGTTCATTTAAATTGAAATCCTGCACACACACACACACACACACACACACACGACACAGGACGCAGGCCACAGCCCAAGAAAGGACTTTCCTTCGTTCTTTTTGGTGTGGCATATTTACATAGTCGTTGTCAATTTTATGGTTCAGCCGAGGCAGAAGAATGAACAAATGAATGAATGAAAGAAGACGACCATGTCAAAAAGTAACTGCATAAAAGTTTCTTGTAAATTTAATAAACTTTTATAGATGCACATGTGTGTGGTGTGAGTGTGCGGGTGTGTTTGGGTGTAGCGATGTGTGTGCTGGTTCGACAACGACAACGAGCACAAAGGAGACGAATCCTGAGCAACAGCATCTGCCATTAATGCGTGGCCTGTCCTCATCTTGCCACAGCTTCCACTCTCCCCGCCTCATTCAATATTGTTGATGTCCTCCTGCCTCCTGCCTCCTGCCTCATTCTGTTCCTTGCTCCTCGTTGTTGTTATTGTTGCTTGCTGCCTGGCATCGAATGATTGCTCCATGGGGTGCACTTTGAGAGTGCGCGGCGAAGACAAAAAATAAAGGAAAAAAATAAATAAATATATATAAACTTTTATTGTATCCGCATTTGAGTGTCACACGACACCGTGACATTCGCTTTCCTTGGCCGCTGCTTTGGCCAAGTCAAAGAACGGGAGAACTGCTTTGGGTGAGAGTGTGTATTTGAAGTCAGAGATTGATACTTGTGGCGAAAGTGATTTATTTACTGGTGAATCTCGCACGTGGAGTGTAGCCAGATGACCCAAATAGCGTCAAATGGCCAACTCATGACAATTTGATAATAAAGCAGCCGCTATGGGCTACAGTTGCCTCAACTAGTTGCAACTTGGGAAACGCTTTTACCATTCCTTTTCCATCTTTACTTTTCATGCAATTCAAAGTTTGCATTGATTTGTATTGAATTGCATTTACAGCAGTTTGTTGGCCTTTTTACTGCTGACAGCAAAATGTAAAGTTTTTGTCCAGTCGCATATGCGACCAATAACACTGCTCAAAATGGCAACCCACTACACTGAGCGAAATGTGGCATGCATAAAAATAAATGTATTGATTTTGTCTTTTTGGGCAAATAATAAATAAAAATGGCCAAAACGTTCCGCGGCAATGCCAACTGTCCGCAATTGTTGCAATTGTTGGCCAGGCTAAAAGGAGCAAGCGAGCGCACCCCGAAAACCAGTTTGTTGCTTTGTCTGCAGAACTGTGTCTTTCCCACACACACACACACACACACACACACACACACACTCACAGATACACTCGTGCAGCTACAAATATACTAATGTAATGCGAAGTTATCGTAGCCATTGTGCGGCAAACGAGTGCAGTGCAACAACGAAATTGACCCAAACAACAGCAAAAACGACACGAATCATAGAATAAATGCTAGACTAACAGCTACTCTGTAAGCAGCTTAAGCAATAAGTAAATTATTTTGACCTAAGAGCAAAATAAGAGTGAAGTAATAAATCTAACTCTGGGAGTTTTCTCTTCATTTAGCAATGTTCTTCGAATACAGGGTATAAGAGTAGCTGCTATGGCTGCTCAGTAGAGCTTGGTAGCTTAGTTAGTTAGTTTGTTGCCTGTCGCTGCCAAGTCCAATGCGCTTCCACGACCAATTGAAAGCTAAAATTGCATTTTGAGACTGCGACTGGGGAACGCTTGCAGTTGAGACGCGACACAGGCTCCAGCTACAGCTCCGGCTCCAGCTCAGTCCCAGACTAAATCGCAGTCCCTGTTGCAGTCCCAGGCATGCATTGGCATGTTGAGTGCAGGTCTGAATGCAGTATGTATTGCGTGTTGGGTTACCTGCTCTTACCTCCGTTGATATTATAACTAAGGCGTGCAATTTGTAGTTGCAACGCGAAGCAAAAAGTTTGGCATGAAAACCCCCAACTAAGCACTATTGTGGGAGCTGCTCAATTACTGGACAAACGAGTTCAGCAAATAATTGATAAACCATTTCATATTCTTACAATTTCAACGACAATAATTGTCCACTATTACTTATTAAGCTTTTATTGAATATAAATAGAAAAACAGAGAAAAGGAAAGAAAGAGAGTGTGAGAAGGAGAGTTTAACTTGCATCAAGGGCATTCAGTTGTCAGCTGCTTAACTCATTGCAGCCTATTTTTATTTTAGTATGCATTCAATTTTTATGTGGCATGAGTCATGAGTCATGGTCCTGGGTTGTCCCTACATGCAAATACAATCATATTCAATCCGCTGCAGCTGCTCGTTGCATTGAGCTGGTTGCGAGCTTTTGTCGCCTTTTGCTGCCTCCAATTGCTGCCAATTTGTTTGTGGTCTCTTCTTTTTTGTTATTGTTATTGTTGTTATTGTCCATCTAGGGTAACCTTACATATATATGCATATACATTTTTTTAACTTTACTTTTCATTTTTGTTGTTGGATCCTGTCGCTGCCGTTGTCATTTGAGGTCAGTTTAAATGGTTTCCTGTCAGTTGCGGTCTCTTCGGTCTACCCGAAACAGCCTCAGCGGACGATGCCAGTAGCAGAGTGGCAGAGTGGCATAGTGGCCATTGGGAGCCCATCGTTGGCCATCATTTTGCATGCATTGCACAATATTCAATAAAGTATTCATACATATTTCTACGAATGGCAGCAGCAGCAGCAGCAGCAATAACTTTACTTGCCTTGTTATTTTATTTTTAATTTTCTTTTCACTCTTCGTTTTGTTGTGGAAATAACTCTCACTGTTGGCTGGGTTTTAGGTTGCATAAACCTTGCTGCTGCGCTTTGTTATTAATGCAACAATAAAGGCAACATTTGAGACATTTTCAAGCGACGGCCTCGCCGCATGCTCCAGTTGCGCATAGAGCAACCGAAGACATCTTGTAAATGGCCTCCAAAAATGTATAAGAAAGAGAACCGAGTGGAAAACGACATTTACATCAGCAATGGTGGTGCCAACAGTACTTGCGGTGGCAACGGAGTGGTAATGGTGGCAATGCTGGCAGTGCTGGCTGCTTGCAACGTAGCGCATAATTACGCGCATTTTCTTTTGGCATGAAAATGAACACCTCAAGGTGGCTGTTGTGCATAATGCATAGAATTCAATACGAATTCGTAGAGTCCAAAATGAGAATAAGAATAGAGGAATGAGCTTGATGTGAGGTGGCAATGTGGTGGCAGCGTGGTGCTGCTCATTTCGTTTTATTTGCAAATTTTATGCCACAAATACCACAAGAATTGCGACAGCAACAGCGGAATGAAGTTGACTGCTGACTGCTGACTGTTGACTGCTGAAGCTGACTGTTGACTGTGAGTGACGATGACGATGACGACGAATGCGACACCCCCGGTTAGCTCAAGTGGAAATGGTGAAGCAGTTGCCAGTAGCAAGTTGCAAGTTGCAAGTTTCCAGTTGCCAGTTACCAGTTGCCAGTCGCCAGTTGCCGCTGCAGAAGCCCTACACAAATGCCATTGGTTTCGTGTGTTGCCGCTGCTGTTCTTTTTGGGCCAAGCACTTGAACATGATAGCAGCTTAGTTTGCAGCAAGCCAACCAAGCGAAGTTCTTGCAAAATAAGTGGCACATGCGCTCCGTAAAATTGCAAATGCCGACAGCAACAACTGCAACAGCCCCTTGGCAACTGCAACTGCTGCTGTTGTTGTTGCTGCTGTTGCGTGTGTTGCTGTTACGTTAATGATACGCCTGTCTAGTCAGTCAGCCAGCTACCTAGCTTGACATTCGCAAATGTGCTTGACTTCTAACTTCCATGTGCGGTTTATGTGGCGTATGCGTAATGCGTGAACTATACTCTCATTGTGTGCAACTCTTAAACTTCATGGCCGCCAGCTGTGAGCCAGGATAAGAACTTTTCAGCCGATTAAAATGCAGTTAACAAATTATACTCTTGCAGATGGTAGATGGCACATTTAAACTTGAATATACCATTTAAATTGATGAACAGTTTGTATCGCGTATTTAAATGAAATATTATATTTTAAAATAAAAATAAGAGTACATCAATGGGTAGAGAAATAACAAAAATTAAACAAGTTAGAGAGAGTTTTATGTGTAGATAAATACTACAATTATATGATTTAATTTCTGTGTATATTAGTTAATTAAAAACAATTGTTCAGAAACTTTTAATACCCAATTTTTGCTATTGAACCATTAGTATGTGCTGGATATGCAATATATTGTAATATTTTTTCTGCAGATCGCCTAATCAAAAGAAGAAATAAGATTATCATTTAAAAATATATCAACAATATCAACAATAATACTGCTATTTCTTGCAGTTATAATATAGCAAAATATATATGTTGATAAAAAATTTAAGCCTCCTAGCACTTACGATTTAGGCCCTGCATCAGCTTTCTATATAGAGATTTGAAATATTAAAAAAAAATATTCTACCCTTTTTTACCCATTTTTAATGGGCATAGGGTATAAAAATAAGTAAAATATGGACAAGTTATACATATTTTAATTTTGAAACTGTTAGCAAGCTAATCTAAAATATAATATTATAAATTGAGTTAACTAAAGCTTAGACAATTAAATGAAAGCATCACAGATATATAAACAAAAAATAATAAACATTTCAAAGTAAATATTTATAATTTAAAAATGTATTTAAATGAATTTTGTACTTCTCTGATTACTTGAAATATCCCTTGTTTATTTTGTAATTTATGAAGTCAAAAATTCAATTTTTTAATGAACCCCACGACATTTTAAACTCGAACTGTACTCCGTAATGGCTCTCCCATTTCATTTACGTTTTTTTAAACATTTTATTACTTGTGCGCGGGGTGGGAGGGTGAGGGAAGAGAGCGCTAACGATGACATTGCCAGTTGGGTTCTATTTCTAATTTCGCAACCGAATTGTCTGGCGTTGACAGGCTGCGCCGAAGTACATTGCATAAACAAAATGACATGGCAGCCAATTAATGTCGCACCATGTCAGGGAGCCATCCTGCTGCATGACAACAGCTCCTGTACCGCCTTCTATTCATGCTCCTCCTTCTCCTCCTGTTGTCTACTGACAACGTTCTTGCCTGGCCTTAACTGTCTCATCATCTTCTATGCCAAATGGGCAATTTGTTGTCGTTATAAGGCGCATTCTGTGCATTTTCATTGTTATTATTGCGCCGCTTTCATGGCTGTTCCCTTTGCTATCTTTGCTAGCATTTCCTCTTCCTACTCCTCCGTACTCCGTACTCAGCAGACAGCACTCAGTTGTATGCATATTAATTTTGATGCTGGCCAAACCCATAGCCAGAACGATGAGAGCTAACTGCAAATTTACATGCAACGCGGCCCTCGGCAATCGGCGGACGCGTCTCTAATTTGTGGACTCTGAGCAAAGTATATCTCTTTCTCCAACTGTCTCGGCCTAATGTGTTTGCCCTACCCTCATATGTACACACGCCCACTGACTGTGCAGCGAGGGGAGCTAATTGAGTTCATGTCATGTGCATTTTGCCTGCTACTTCTGTCTGAATCTCAACTTCATTATCAAAGCAAAAGATTGCGACTGCCGATGACCTCTAACTGTATGCACATTCAAAATAATGCAGAGTTGAGCACTTAATATATTGCTGTTCTATTTTTATAGCAGCCCCCTCTTTAAGAAGAAGAGAAAGCATGCCTGTAGATAAAAGCTTAGCAGAGCGCAGTGCAGTGTTAAGCTAAAAAATTCTATAAATCCCCACTTATTCCCAAAACAATAAAACGCGCAACAATTGCGCACATTCGCGCTTAAATATGCAACAGCAGCAGAGTTAGAGCAGTCGGAGCAGCAACAGAGGCAATCCTCCACATTAGAATCGCCATAATTTAGACGACGGCAGCCGAAAGGCGCTCCAAGAGTTTCCAGCTACAGCTACAGCTACAGCTCGATTCGAGTCGAGTCAAGTCGAGTCGAGTTGGCGAGACTGCGCTAAACCCACTTTGTAGTCATTTGCCTGGCAGCGGCAATAACAACAGCTACGTCAGCAACTGCAACAACATGTGGCACAGTGGGCAGCGCTGAGCAAATGTATGCCAGCAATTTAGACGACGTCGTTGGCGCGCTTGCTAAATTACCAAAACAAAGGAAGCGATAACTTGCAACAGGACGGGGACGATGGAGGATGGAGTATGGAGGAGGCGCCGCTGTAAAGAGTGGCAACACTGATGCTTTTGTTGTTGCGCGGTTGGCGAAGGGAGGACAGTGTCGTGGGCGTGTGGCACAAAACACAATAAAACTTATTTACGAGTCACGGCGGGGTGGCCGGATGGCTCGTACGTAGTTCATTGTAATGCACTTAACTGGGAACGGGCATTGGAGCAGCGGCTTGGCAAGATGCGCGCAAATGATATGCAAAAGAGAGGGTGGTAGTCGGGCAGCTGAAGCAGTTGAACGTTTGGTTAAAGGGTAAATGAGTGCACAGCGTGAGGCGCATGAATGAAAACGGAACGGAACCAAATGATAGAAAGTAGGGCAGAGAAAGAGGCGAGTGGCCAGTCGGAAGCATCGTCTGACGGCGACAGACAAGTCAAGCAACAGGGACAACAGCAACAACAACAACAACAATAGATACGCAAGGGCAGAGCACACACTTTGGGAAAAGTTAAGAGCAGTTAAATGGGGTCATTAATGAATTATGGCCATGAAATGACGGCGCTAACAATACGCGTACAATTGCTATGAAAATATTAAACATTATGTCTAAATATCATAAATACTATTCAACATGTCATTACTAATGAATATTTCCTGTTCTTTTTCTTTCCAGGTAAGCCATAGACGACTTTCTTCAACCATATGTCGATATACGACACGGAAGACTGAATTGTGAGACAAACATTGCGAATTACGTATACGCCACATACGCTCTATTAGCACACGCAATTCAAATTGAAGTTAAGATTAAGCATTTTCGTGCAGTGCAGTTACAGTTGAAGTTTGCCCAGAGCTGATCCACTGTTGTTTCATTCTCAATTCTCATTCTTGTCCTTGTCCTCTCCCTCGCATTTTACATATATCTCTTCACAGTACGTAAAGTTCTCAGTAGTCAGTGAAATTGCGCGCCTTGTTTATTGTTGCAGTTGCAGTTGCAGTTGTTGTTGTTGATGCTACATTGCTGCTCTTGCCTGTATTATATTGCGTTTCATTGTTGTTGCTGTTGCCGGGCTGCATGAAATTTGTGCGAGCTCAGCAAGCGTCTCGGTCGGGGCACAAACAGAGCCGTATGCTCCACACAACTTGGACACCTTATAAGGCAACGGCAGGCAGCATCAGGAGAAGCATCAGGGGCAACAACCGGGCTTAAATATTTATGGCTTGCCAACTTTGTACGATTATTTATGCCTCCCGTTTGTTTGTAAGCCTCCATCGTCGTCGACGACGGCAATATGACTGTATATATCGTAAATATCTGCTGTATGCACATGCAAATTACGCCGCAGGACGACGTTAAGTGAAAAATAGTCGCCGGCTCATTAAAATGTTTTATAAAGGCGATGTGACACGACGTAAGCGTCCAGATCGAGTATGTAATGAGTTGTAAGTAATCAGGTAACTGTTGTCTGTCTCCTCTTCCACTTTGGATACCTCTTATCAGTCTAAAATCAATGTCAATCCCAAAACAGACTCTGCATTAACGCCTAACCACAACCAGATAATTGAATAATAAAATATGATGAATTCTATGATATAAATGTTCTTTAAAATACTGAATTTGTATAAGTTAAAATTCTGCGACTGACATTTAATTTCAAATTGAACATTTAATTAATTTCCAAATCAAACATATTTCAAGTCGCTTTTAATTGCAAATAAATATTTATTTTCTTTATCAGAGACTTACCTTAAGCATTGAAGTCAACACACTGTACTAACGTCTATCCCATTGGAACTAAATTTGTCATTCACTTATCCAGCCCTAATTAAAATTTTAAACTTCATTCCCAAACTGCAAAATGTTGGTTTACTTGATTTAACGATATATAAATTGAAAAAATAAATGTAATCAAGCATTTTGAGTGTGACAGAGCACAAATGATAGGAACTACACATATTTTGCAGGTTTGGTATGGTGCGTGTAACGGCTTTTGGCACGCCAAATTATAGTTAGGCATCTGGAGCAGACTTTTGTCAGAAACTGTAAACGCTAAGCGGATCGACTAAAGAAGTTTTTTGCCCGCTGCTAATTAGCAGCCACAAAAATGCGACGCATCATGCTCATCATTCGCCGCAACTATATACTATAGATATATGTATGTATCGGCTGTTATTATAGGGCCTCGTCCCCCTCATCTTCATGCCCCTCTGTTGTTTGCATGTGGCAGTTTTTTGGCAAGTTCGCTGTGGTTAATTAGCAAGCAATATTGAGCGTTAATGCGAAATAAATCGCAGCAGAAGCCAAATCAGCTGAAGAAAAACCTCGGCAAAAACTGTGGAAAGTAGAAGAAGAAACAGAAGATGAGAGAAAAGAAGAAGAGCAGTAGATGAAGAAGAAGTCGCTCACTTAATTATGTTGACGTTTATGGCAAAAGGCGACCCACAGCTAGAGCTGAGACGGCGACAACCCACCCACACACACACCCGCACACACTCATATATATATATATATATACACACACACACACACAAAACAGAACCCAAAAGCAGACCGAGAACCCAACGGTAATCATTATTAATGATGACTTTTAGTTTACAAGCTAATTATTTGTTACTGTTACTGTTGGCGAGGCCAAAACGCCTCGCGGCCAATTTGAAGATATACTCAACTCTGTTGCCAGACGGAGGCGATGACGATGGCATTGGCGACTTTCGCCTTTGATATCATTTTAATTAATTTATTATAGCCATATCAATGTCAGCTTTTGATGTCTTACTTATATCACACTCTGCCTACATTTTGCATATTAATTCTCGGTCTTATGCAGCTAGCAAATATCGAGAAACGAAGAGAGCAAACTATATGCTTAAACCACAGACTGCACGAACATATTGTATAAGCTTGATTGTGTGCATTGATTGATCTTTTGCCCGGTTAACTGACAATACGGTTTCAAATAGCCAAAACATGCTAAATTCCGTTATAATTGTCATATTGCCAAATGGTCATATGTAAATTTCATAAGCCGCTTAGACCGAAGCAACAAATAGCGCAGACAAGAAGCTAAGCAAACAAATAAAACTAAATGAATGAGTCTATTGAACCGATTTTCAGATGAATATGCAATAGCACACATAGCAAACAAATTTGACATGACCCAAAGCAAAAACAAAAAAAGTATAATATAAATTATAAGTAGAATTTTCAAATCAATTTGAATTTGGGTCACAACAATTGCGCAGAACACCAACGGAAATAAACTACGAAAAAGTGAATTAACACAGTGGAACGACTGTTTCTAGACGAATTTCAAATACGCTGAAAAATTAAGCCCCTCATTTAATGGTTAATTGAGATTTAGGTAAACTTCCATATGATGATGTAAATATGTAAATATATGTATAATTATATATTATATAAATATATATATAATTATATATGTAAATAAATATAAATAATTCTACCTGTTGCACTTGTTCTACTTGTAATGTGTCTCTCTTTTAAATTAATTTGTCGGGAATGGGATAAAAAAAATCCCCACAAAGTTGAATGTGCTAATCAGCTATTTGCCAGACCACGATCAATAGACAATATTTTTATATCTTTTATTTCACTTTATTTTATTTACTTTGCCTTTGCTCTTAACAATTATGCAAACAAATACACGATGACGGCAATAATAACAACAAGAAAAAAACAACAATGATTTTTGACAACAGACAACGCAAAATGCGTGGGAGAAGTACAATACGACAATAAGTGAGCCACAGTTAAAATGCAGTAGCCAAATATAGCAAAAATAAAGCGAAAATCCAACAAAAAAAGTACAAACAATAACAAAAAAAAACAAAAAAATATTACAAAATTAAAATAACGATGACAACAAATTAGATGCAGCATACACAGAAATTAAATAAAAATGCAATTAAAATGCACAGCAACCTGTGCAGAGGACGCTGAGTAAGGCAGGTAGAAGGAGAGAGAGAGAGAGAGAGAGATATTGAGCGAGTATGCGAAGAGAAACAGAGTGTGAGAGGGGCAACACTCACATTGGGAATAATTAAAACCATTTTTTCTGTGACACAAAACAAAAGCGAAAGTGTTGAAATATTTATGCAGAAAATGCACAAATAATAAAAAGCGAGCGACAACAACGACAACAGCAAAGGTAGCAAACGGTAAGTGACACCCAGCAAAATAGCAACAACAATAAACCCATCAAATACAAAAGCTACCACAACAACAATAACAACGACTGTGACTGTGACTACGAATGCGACAACGATATCCAATCCGCGCAGCAACAACAAATCGAATTTTAATTCGCATTTTTCATAGCAAACAACCCGTAGTGTGTTTAGTATGCGCGAGGGTTGCCAGAAATGTTAAGTAATATATTTTAAATAAGTCCAAGCTCTATAACATAATAATAATATGAAAAGCTCTTTTAATTACACATAAAATGATTTAAACCATTATATGTTTCTCTTATAAACTAACCATCCACATTAGAGTGCGTGTATTTGTGCGCTATTAAGTGTATGAGAGTATTTTTTATGTGTCCAGTTTGTATTTTAAACGTTGCATGAATTGTGTGACTAATTTTTGCCTTTATTTAGACATTGTTGTTGTTGTTGCTGTTGACGCATGCGCCACCGCCAGCAATTGCGCTGTTGTTGCCGTATTTGTTGCTGTTACTTGTCTGCCAAATGTCTGGCTAGCGCGCGGCCTGTGTCGTGTTGTTCTTCTTGTTGTTTTTGTTGTCATTTGGAAGTAATTAAAATGGAAATTGCATTCGCAGTTGGCCAGACAAAACAATGCGATGAACGAGTGTATTCAATGCTGTTGCTGCTGCTGCTGTTGTTGCTGCTGCTGCTGCTGTTGTTGTGTATTCACATAACGAATGCTGAGGATGCTGGCAGTTCACAGCCGTTGGCTCAGTTAAATGCGCTAATAACTTTATTCACTTGGCTGTTGTTGCTGGTGTTGCTGATGTTGTCGTTGTTGCTGCAGGCATTGCAACATTTTGCCTCAGATTTCTATCAGCAACAGACAGCAGAAACCAACTTGAGACAATCGCGCGGAAATTGCAAATGAAGTTGTTGTTTTCATGTAGATGTTGCCGTTGTTGCTGTTGTTGTTGTTGTCGCTTATTATCAAACATTACTTTTATTGTCAGGGCAACAACAACTGAGCAACTGAACAACTGAACTTTTATGTGGCAACTAAATAAGTTTTATCTACGTCACTTGCCTCGCAGAGTTCATGCGTGTGAAGGGCACACAAAGCTCTTATCTAATACCTTAATGTTAGCTTTGCCGTACTTCCACTTGGTGTGAATTTTACAGCATGTGATGACAACAACACCAGCAGCAACAACAGCAATAACAATAATGTGGACGAAGTCCGACAGAAAAGACAAAATTACCGCATTTTCATGGCGGTTTAATTTAATTTTAAACAACAACAACAAATAGCATAAAAAGGCATGGTTAAAGGAGAAAAAGGCCAAAAGGGAGAGTGGAATTAGGCATACAGTTGGCTAAAAAGCTTGTAAACTCTACAAAAATAAACTTTATTGTAGACTTGCCATAAACAGCAATGTTTTAACTAATAGTATTATCCATTGGTCCCACAATTGGGATCAACTTGGGAAAATCATAAAGTTTTATGAGTTGAATAAAATAAATTAAATAATAAAATCTTAGATAAAATGAACTTATTGTTAAAATTAACGCAGTCAGTTCTCATCAGCTATATTCATGATGATGCTGAAAAGAAATCAAAGTTCTTGAATCGTTTTAATTAAATTCTTCTGCTCGTGTTTGTTGTCTGGCAATCAGCAGGCCATCAATGTTAACGGTTCTACCATTTTGGGCTGAACAAAACATATGTATCTGACCATAAAAGTCTCAATGAATGGCCACAAATTGCCCGGCCAGCAAGCCAAGCACAGGCATTATTTATTAATAAACATAAAGCAGCAACAATGCTCATGCTCGTACTATAATAAATACTGCACACTCACCTCCCTCCACGCTCCCACCACCAATCCCTTTTGCTCTAACTTCCAGCAGACTAACTGACGGCATGCCAATTAAAATTCAAGTCGCATCGCCGCTTAATGTCATAATTATGAGCCAACTAAAGAGATTTACGTATTTTGTTTCATAACTTAGGCCCGGAACCTGAACCAGGCCCATAGATATGGTACCTGCTACCCTGGTATGTTGGCCTATGCGTGTGAGCAAGTCTTTGGCCAAAAAGTTGTTGTCTGACATCGATTATATTATGCACAGAATGTGAACAGGAAGATGGACAGTGACAGTTGGCACGTCAGCTTCTGGGCTGGAAATCCGACAGAAGCAAAATACAACAAAATTTAGTATTAATATAATGTATATAAATATTAATAATTAAAACATCATGCGAACATCACGCACGTAACAGAAATAACAAATTTAATTAAGCAAATTAGCTGCACAAATTAATAAAACACATTCATAAAGGAAGATGCCGCATAAAAAAAGTTGTGAAACAAATGCAACCGCACAAAAGGCAATTAATAAATTATTATTGATAATTATCAAAGGCAGTAAAATTGTTCAACAAATATAATTTTTTATATGCTTAAGCAATGTTTTATTTTATTTATTTAATTAATCATTATCCATCTTTAATTGTGATATTAAACCATTAGGGAATTATCTTAGATCTTAGCTTTGCAACGAACGTTACACCCCAATCAAAATCACCAGTAAATTTTAAAACAGCTTTATAAGTACCTTCCGGCAGAATTTCTGGTAAACCTTTACCTGTAAGCACACAGCGTTCCAGTACATAGCGATTTTGAGGCCATCGAATGTTCTCTATTTCCTCATAAGTTGGAAAATTGGAGCAATGTCCTATGTTGTCATATATGAAGTCCTTATAATATTGTTCTTTAGCGTTCATTAGCGATATCTTGGGAATCGAATAGGGCAGCGGTCTGAAATCATTCTCTAGACCACTTTGGCTCCGAAACACATTCATCTCGCACTGTTAACACGAATGCTTTTGTCAAAAGAAATGATAAGAGTTTAAAACTGAGCAATAATTACCATGTCAGTGTCTTTCAAATCGTACAGCCAGTCGATGATCAGTGTGAAGCTCAAATCATTGTACTTTGATCGTTCAATTTTCGACTGAATTGCCAATTTACTAGCGTCATTGCTAAAACTGCTGATCGATAGGAGTTCATAGTCCCACCTGAGCTGTAAGTGAGAGTTTCGATAAGTTTTGCTAAGACGTTACAACAAATATATAGAGAAAAAAAGGTTTACCTTACTCTCACAGCTGTGAATTAATATCAGTAGCGTCCCGAGTAGTGCAACCGGCAACAACATTTTAAAGCTGTTCTGATAAATGTGTAAAATAGCACCTTTATATACCCTTTAACCCCTAAGGGAGCTTATCGCTGGCCAATAACACTAATCATACACTTGCAGTCACACGCCATTATCGTGTTAAATAATTAACAATAATAACATGTTTAGACAAGCTTACACTGGTTAAGTCTATCGCTGCATTATGTTGGGCTATAATTTGCAATTAAATTGTACAAATAATCTAAAATGTTTCAATATTTCAATATTAAAGAGAAACGTAGCTTCAGCTGAGGAAACATGAGAGTTGTAAATTTTGCATTGCATACTTTTGAATGCACACAAAATTGCAATGGGCAGAGCAATGGGTCGCATTAAATTTAAATATGTTTGAACATATTGCAGCTGCATTTAAAAGGCAAAAAGCCAATTGACCTGATGATTATGTCACACACACTCTCACGCAATCACATACACACACACACACACATATGTGAACATGGCTCGGAAATTTAATCAAATGAAAGCTAGAGGCAATTATGCTTTAAATCCAATTAATTAATCATGAAAACACACACACTTATACATAGACATATATACACATACATATACATATACACATACATATACTATTATACACCCACAGGCACTGGCACTTATACAACTGAATGCACACAGTTATTTATCCCCAGCAACTATGCTGTTATTTCAACCGTGCAGAGATGACTTTTTTTTGGTGTTGTTGCTGATATTGTTGTTGTTGTTTTTGGTATTGTTGCTGGTGACGCCGCTGGGCTCTGCCGCAATATTAACATATCCTGCGTGTTTAAGTAACGCATAATATTATATCCTGATTGAATTGACCAGCATCGAGTCGACATTGCCATTGCCAGCGCCGGTGCACGTAAAATATGCGAATACCAATAAAGTTGCCAACGCGTCGTCGTTGGTCGTTGTTGCTGTTGCTGTCGGCGCAGCAGAGTGGAGCGGCTTTGCAGCAAATACAGTGGATTTTGTTGGTGCCTCTTGTTGCTGTTGTGTCGTTGCCGCGTTAAAATGCGCGCCCACGCACATAAATCACGTGCGTGAATCTCTGCAGCTGCGAGTATGTATGTGTGTAAGCATATGTGTGAGTGTGTGTGTGTGTGTGTGTGTGGGAGTGTAGTTGCCGAACTGTTGGTAAACGGAAAATCAGCAGACGCAGTTTCTGACTACAGCTGGGTATGGCTGTGTGTGTGTGTGTGCGTGTTGTGTGTATGTGCTGTGTATTAACGGCCTATCGGCTGCTGCATATCCGCCTGGACACCGGCTTCAGTTTTATTATTATTGTTGTTGTGCTTGCTGCTTTTATTTTTGTTATTGTTGCTGTTATTATTGTTGTTGCGGATGCCAGTGAACACACGTGTCAGTGACAGCAGTGGACACATTTTCAGTGTCGTGTTTAATTAGACTGGCTCGAAAGGTGCACAGCAAGCGCACAGCAAGCGCACAAGCTACACAGATCCACTGAACTCCGTTATAAATGGCCACAAACGAGAGTGTACTCACAGCTATATACCTCGGAACGAGAAGGGTATTTCCTATTGCTCTTGATCAGAAAATGTTTAATAAAGAAACTGTCGAATAATATGAATTCATTATTATCATTAATTGTGCTAAAATTATCTAATTTGAACTTGAATTAAATATAATATTCTAACAAAAAAGAAATGATCAAATTATCAGAGAAACATTTCTTTACACAATTACAATATTCTTAGAAATTTTAGATGGATATTATTTAAAAAACGTAAAGGCTAAGGCAGGGTATCTGCCAGCTGAGCATAGCACCCTCCAAAGCACTTTTTTTCTTCTTACATGTGTTTGCAGAGTGAAAGCGTATAATCACTGCAAGGTCTCTGCTCTGGCCCATCGTCGCGAAGGGCATTTTTGCAGCAACCTTATATGTATGTTTGGTGGCATGTGGCAAGTACAAGGGCTGCTATGCGATATATGCGATATATATTTATAAGAGCTGACACGTGATTGTACAGCAATTAAGTGCTGTTTGTACTTGCCTCGGGTGCAGTCGCTGCAACTCAATCGTTTTTGTTTGGTGTTGATTTACCGTTGCGTGTACTATAATTAAACTAAACAAAACTAACAAAATGTGAAACTACAAATGGGCGTGCATATGCATATATAAAAATGTACTAATAAATTGCTTGGTAAGTGGCAAGATTTGTTTAGGCCAACGCCTGGAGGCATTGCGCATACGTCGCGTGTGACAGGCTCAGTGTGTGTTGCATATGTGCGTTTCTTTTTGTGGCTAAATGGGCAAGTTGCGCTGGTACATTTCTTATCATTTAAAACGCATAAGTGGCTGACAGGCCTAGCTGGCATTTATGGCCGCTTAAAGCCCACAGTCGAGAGGGCAAATACTCGCACAAGCGCCAGACAGGCGGCCAAACAAATCAAGCAGAGCACTGAGCAGAGTGTGGTAGGGAGACTGAGAGGAATGAGAAGACTCAATGGGAAGCAAACGCACAACGCAATCCCAGGCAAGTCAAGAGAGCTGCCAATATGCGAACGCAATGCACAGCGACTACGTTGACATCATATTCCCCCAGCTGCAACTCCAGTCTCTTAGTCTCAATCCCAGTTCAACATCAGAGCAGCAGGCCTAAGCCAACCCAACTGCCAACTGCCAACTGCCATATGCCATACGCCATATCCCAGAACGACGACTGGCATGCCGCTCTGTCATATGCGCAAATTAGTCGTTAGTCGACGTTTGGAACTCACGATGCTGCACGAGAGTTTAATGACTTTGGCGTTAGATGTTCTTCCACGTTGTTGTTGTTGTTCTTGCTGTTGTTGAGGTTGCTGATGAGGCGCACGATAATGGCCCATGATGGCCGCGTTCTTGTCAAAGTCAACGCAAAATGGCAACACATCAGGGGGGAAGAGGTTGGGGTGGAGCCATGCATAGGTTTAAGCTTAGCCTGCAGCAGCAGCAGCGTCATGCACTCCAATGCACATCCATAGTTCCGGCATGTTCATAAATATACCATAATTAGCATGTCGCAGCCTCTTCTACTCTCCCACCCTCTCTCTTTCTCACTCTCTCTCTCTCACACACACTCTCTCATTCCCTTTGTCTTTCTCCAAGTCTCAATATAATGTCAACGCTTAGGCTTATGGGTTCCTTGACTTGCCTCGACTTCAGAGAGTTGCCTGAGAGTTCATTTAATTTCACTTTGCAGCCAGGTGATTCTTCATTTTCATTTCCAACTTGTATCTCGTATTTCAATTTGAGTTGCATCTCTTTCACATATTATGCAATCATCATATAGCATCCTCTTGCCTCACTTTCTGTTGAATTAAACCAAGTTTTTTGCGACTTTTCTGCCTCTAATGAGCTTGTAATATGTGTGCGTGTGTCTGAGTGTATGGCTAATGAATTTTCTTAGTCAAAGACTCGGCAAGTACTATTCATGTTTATCCATGCAACATAATCTTATTTGACATCATTTCGATGTTGCAGTGGCAGCTTATCTCCTTCCCTCCTTCCATCATCCAATGCAATGCCAGCTAATTGACAACACTTGTGAGGCTGCAACATGTGTTGACTTCACTTTCTTTGGCCAAAAACTAAACCAAATCTGAGCTCATGTAATTTGTGTCTTGTTGCAAGTATCTGTAACTGTATCTGTAACAACTTTGCTGCAGTTTTCACTTTCTATGTTGCAAGTTACCATAGCGACACTTGCTATGAAAGTGCATTTCTTTTCTTTCTTTTATTTTCGAGCCAAGTTGAAGTGTCGTTAACCCAATTTGAAAGCATTTGGGCAAGCGCCATGCAAATCCAACTTTGGCGTCTCGTGCCTGTGATTTCTGTGTGTGTGTTTTGGCATTGTGGCATGGAGACAGGTTGCAACTTTTGCTTTCGCTGGCCAAAGCCAAACAACAAAACAAAACCAGTTCAGTTTGCAAAAAGTTTGTTAACAGTCAACAGTTAACAGGCTCGGCTAACAGCAGTTGTTGTTTCATCTATTTTGGTTCGATTGCAGCATACGCAAAAAAAAAATGAAAAAGAAAAATAATAACAAGACCACGCTGACTCAACAGCAGGTTGCTGTAGTAGAGTGTAGTGTAGTATGGTTTAGTATATTGTAGTGCAGTGTAGTTACTGCCTAGCGACGTTGCTCAGGATCGCAGTGCACCAATTAGCTGAGTACTGCAGCTCAAGTTAGGCTATGCCCACTTTGGCTTTGACTTATGGCCCCGCCTTGGCAATTAAGTTGGTAATTCTATCTAAACTTTGCCTCTCTCTGCATTTGGTCAAGTGCATGCAGCAGCACACTGAAAGAGAAAGAAATATAGGTACGCAGGCTAGAGAGAGAAAGAGAAAGCCAAGATTTAGTTTAGCCTTAAAAATTTGCAACTTATGAGCTATAATTGCTGTTCTGTGTGCCTGGGGCTCCAGAGTCCAACTTCCTCCTACGTTTGGGTCCCTGTGTCTTGCACACAACCGCACAAAATTGTTGCAAATTGTTTACTGCAATTTATCTTGGCCAAATATTTACGTAAAATGGCGTACAAACACAAACAATATTATTGCTGCCAAATTTATGTATAACAAAAAAAAAGGATAGAATTTCCATCGCAACAGCAACAGAAAATTGTTCTCTCTCTCTCTCTCTCTCTTCGCTCCTGACTATGAGTCTGTCTTAATGCAATTAAGACATAGGCGTAGCTATCATATATGTCACTTTGGTCTAGACTCGATCATAAATAATACCAGACCAGCAACAGCTTGCCGCTTGACCAGACAATTGCCCCACTGTGCAGAGCATGTGACAGCCCAGGAGATGGGTAGGGGCAGAACTGTGGCGCCTGCTGTTAGGCAACAATTTGTGCAGCTATTTTCAATGCACTCGGACCACTTGAATGTTGAATCAGTTGCAAATTGCAATGCGTCGGTCAAGCGCATGGCCTGAAAAGAGTTTTCCTTACCCCCTCCCAATCCACCCAAAGCCATTGGGGAAAATCTGTTGAAGCACACTCCATGCACTTGGCCCAGTTGAACGCAAAATACGAAAGGGATGCAAATGCTTTAAGCGTGCATTTCGCCAATGCATTTATTGGTCATATCACAACGATGGCAAAATGATAAAGAAAAAGATATGCATTCAAAGCAATGAATATGCAGAGCATAAGGACAGTGTGACAGAAACATGTATGTAATCTATGGAATTTAAACTATTTGCGGAAAATATTTAAAATGGTATTTTACTTTAGTCTGATTATGCAACTTTAATACAAATTAATGCAATATACTCAAGTCTTAGGAAAGTGTATCTGTAGTTCGTTATGGAGCTTACATTCGCTAAGCTGAACTTGCTTGTTTTATTTAAATGTTTGCGGCAGGTGCATTTTGTGGATGCCGCACTTAAAGCGCATGGCAATTTCAGCAAAAGTGTAAAATAAATTGGCAAATATATATGCGAATATGAAAAGTTAAATGAAATTGATACGCAGCTATTGCTGGGTGGGGTGGCTGGTTTTTGGGTGGCTTAAGTGGTTGCTTCGAGGACGTTGCCTTTTGTGTGCGAGTGCAATTTTTAAGTTGATTTTTGCCAATTTGCGCCAGCTGAGCATGTTGCAACAAAATATTTAAATATGCCAAGAGTGCGCAGAGCTAACGAGATGATATACATGATGATATACACACACATATACACCCACATGCACACACACACACAGATGCATATGTATACATGTGTATAAATAGAGCTTAAAGCACCAGAGCACATTTCATATTCAGAATCAAGAGCCATTTTTAGTGGCTGGCAAATGTCAAAAAGTCACAACGATGTTTGCTTAAAACGTTAAGCACTGCCAATAAATTCTGTCTCAATCAATAAGGCAAAAGGTAGGGCGGGGGGAAGCGAGAAGGGAGAAGCATTCGCACAGGACGTATCCACGCCAGATACAGATACAGATGCACACACACTGACGTTGGCATTAGATAAATTCTCTGCTCAGCGCTGCACACAGAGAGCAGTAGAGAAGAACAGAAATAGAGGAAAATGTAAGAGATAGAGAGAGAGATAGAGAGAAAGGGCAAGAGAGACACGGGGAATGCGTGCCAAACTGACAGCCAACTTTATTGGTATAAAAATACGAAATTTACACAAATATGCGCTGCGTCGTCTTCAACTAACCAATTCCTAGAGTTCTCCACCTGCTCCCACCGCATTTTTAGCCTCTACACTTAGCTATGGCTATGTCGGGCCTGTCAAACGCGTATCTTATCTTCATTTGCCAACAAGCCAACAAGCCAACCAGACAGACGGACGGAACGACAACTAGTCGCATTGAACTCAAACCTACTCGTAAATATGGTAGAACCGAGACACTCACTACAAGTATATACATATATCTCTGTTAGCTGTATCTGTATCTGTATCTGGCTAGAGTCTTAGCAGCAGCCTCTTCTATTAGCTGTCGGCCTTTTGTAACTTGTCCGAAATCATTTGGGCTATTTAACTTTTAAGACTAATTAATTACGAAACGACGAAATGAGCAATGTCTGTGTAAAGGCGGCTCGCAGAGAAGAATCTGACTTTTGCAGCAGTCGAGATAGAAGCAGATGCAGATGCAGAGGTTGAGTTAGAGTGTTGAGTAAGTGGCAGAGTTAGAGACAGAGAAAGAGAAAGGTATATATAGGACAGAGGTATCTGGTGAAAAATTCAACACCATGGCTAGTGTACAAGAAATTTTATATTTTCTGGAAGCGCTTTTCTCAGAGTCGCAGCGTTTTTTCTTGTTGTTGTTGCTTTTGCTTTTTAATTACTTTGCAGGCAAGCAGTCAGGCCAGGCTGCCTGTTCATCTCTCGCTGTACGACCAAAGTCAACTCAAGTGGCCAAAAACCATGACGTCCATGTCGATGTCGACATTTACGGTAGACGGTCGACGGTCGACGGTCGACAGTCGCAATCTACGGTCGACGTCTTGCTGTGCGGCTAAAAATTAAGCCTGTCGGGTTGTCGGGCCAGTTGTAAGTATCCATGGCCAGGCAAACCATTTCTAAATCTGCCACCTCCTCCTCCGTACCCTCCCACACACTACCTTGGCGCACCACTCAACCCGCACCACTGCTGCCACTCCATTAGCAACACCATCAGCATGACCATCGCAAGCGCCTCTCATGTAATTGACGCCGTCGCGTTCTCTGTGAGAATTTTCTTTTTCGTTCATTCGCTGAGTTCATGAACCTTGCCTTGGCCAGTTCTCTGGCTAACTCTTCAGCTTAAATGTGGGCCGCAGCTCGTTAAAGTTTTTAGGATGAAAATCGGTAGCCAAAAAACATTTATGTTAACTTAAGTGGTCATAAACATGTTGTGGCCGTATCCTATGTATGTATGTGGTTGGTTTATGTCATTTCTTAGAGCCAAGCGGACAATTAAAAGTAATTCAAGTGATTCGTTTTCTATTGTTTAGAATTTTTTACTATTATTTTTTGTTTTGATTATAAAATAAATTATGTGTAGATTAATGAACGGATGTCTATGATTAAAATATTTATATAAATTTAAATTAATATATATGTTGTATATGGAAAGAAAAGGAATATATGTTTCTTTTCATCAGTATTGTTAAAATTATTTGAAATAACAGTTACGCATACTCAAATATTTCTTATATTATATAGTTCGACTGTACTTGCTTTTAAGGCCGCTTAACTTGTTTTGAAATTTGTAAATTTTGTTGTCTCCCCTGCTGTGCCTTAGCTTCGAATTTACATTTCTATTTCAATTCATCAGCGCTGTTTATATTTTATTATTTATTTATTTTGTTTTTGTACCTTTTTTTAATCACATATTTATTAGAAAGTACTGTGATCGTTTTTGTGATTAATTTATTTGGGCTTTTTGTTAATTAACAACGTTAACGCAAACGCAAACATGTCAATTGCCTGATTGAGAAATTGAGCCATTCAACTTGAACTCGGCTATTAGGTAAACGAGATTTCTGCTTCAACTTGTTGTTGTTACTGTTGCTGGTCAGTCAGCTGCTATAAGCTGTTGCTGTTGCTGCAGTCTTGGCCATCACTCAATTAACAGTTGCGAACACCGCGCCCCGGCAAACGAAAGCGGAGGCGATGAGGATGGCGACGGAGACGGGGAGGGCAACGGCAACGGCGACGTCTACATCGGCACGAGGCAATGAACGACGTCACCGCCAACGTAATTGCTTTGGCGACGGCAACGAAATCTTGCCCAAAACCAAAGTCAACTGACCGCTCTACTCCTCTGTCCTCTATCCCTCTCATCTCTCACCATCTTTCATCTTCACTAGCTACTCCTCCTCCTCCTCCGCCTACTCCTCACTCACATAATTGCACAAAATGGCAGCGATTAGCGTTTAATCAATTTGCCAGCGGTTGTTGCTGTTGCTGTTGCTGTTGCTGTTGCAGATGCTGCTCTTGCTGTTGCTGTTGTTTCATATTCTTGCGCGCAATCGTAAACTGGCACAAGGTCTGGTTTCTGTTGCCGTTTGCCGTTGCGTGCGTGCTCGTATGTATCTGACAGATACAGATACAATAAGATGTATGGCGAATATAAATACGAAATACACGTTATGTGTTTGTAACGGCCAAGTAGCAAAGCGGATCAGTTGCTTTAATGAAAAATGCGTTGGCCGACGGCAGGCCGAGTTCATCAACTGCCAGAGTCAACCTTGTCGCCCGCCAAACGTGTTCCCAAACACACCCCAACTCTCGATCTCCGCCAGCGTCGCGTCGCCAGTTTCAATGGCAATCACATGAAAGTTGTTATCGCTGTCACATTTCGACAGGTTGTCCATGGACCTTGGCTACTGTTAGTCACACACAGTCCAACTAACGCAGTATGTGTGGCTGTAGACCAGGACTGAAGCACAGAAGCTGCTCTCTCTATCGGTCAGCAGCCCGCGTCCTGTGCTCCTTCCATCTCTCCTGGTGTCTGGACTGCTCTGGTCTGCTCCGTCTGGCTTGGGGCATTAAAAAATTGCGACATTTATATATGTATGTATGTATAAAGGTATAAAGTGTGCTATATACAGATGTGTGCATGCATGTGTATTTTTATAGCACTCATTACTTCCAACGTTTCATCTTGTTTTCTCTTTCCCCTGATGTTTGCTTTTAATTATTAAATCATCACATGATCATTACCAAACTGACAAAAGTGATAATGTTGATGTGGATAATGAAGTTGACTGGCGACGAGGCAAATGCAAAGCTCTGAGCATTTCCCTTCTGGCCATTTATTGTTGAAAGTAATTAATTTTTACAATTAATATTTTTTTCATACCCACAAAATTGTATTTACACGTAATTTTATATACCCTTTGCCCTTTGCTAGATTAAGTGGGTATATTAAAATTGCAAAGGTCTTTGTAAAGAGATAAACATAAATATAAAAAATAGAAGGATAAAATAAATATTCTAGACTTTAAATCCAAAACGAAATTGTTGAAAAATTGGCAAAGAATGCAAAAAACAAGTGTATCTTCTAGTCGAGTCGCTGCTCTGTCACCTGACGTATATTCAAAGTCACATTGAGTTAATTTAATGTCAAATGCAATTGCATTTTAATTAAAAGGAATGTTGGGAATACAATTTAAAGCTATGAAATCGTCGAAATTATTTATTTTATAACATTAAATACATTTATCCATATGGTTTATGCTCTCTATTGTGATGATCTTTAATTGCCTGTCTGACTTTCAGTTAATCAAAGTATATATCAACTTCAACTATCACTTTGAGTTTACGTTGATGACTTTTCCATGCCATTTGCCACAGTTTCAATAACAAACCATCTGTCAGCCGAGGTTAATACCCGTAGACACAATCCCAGTTTCAGACTCTTTCTACAATTACGCGATGCTATGAGCTAATCAAATTGCATCCCTTTACCCATCTATCGATGGTTGAGAGTCCACAGCTTACAGATAGAGTCGGAGTTGGAGTCGGAGCTCTATAAATCAGACAAGCAAATGCTTCATTGTTATCGCCAAAACGAAATTCAGTTTTAGCCTAAGACGCGGAGCCTTTCACCTTTCAAATTCAATTAACTGCAAAGCAAATGGCAAAGCCAATCACCCAAATTCGTAAAACGAATTGAAAAGCGTGGGATGCAGAGGTTGTTGTTGTTGTTGTTGCTGCTGCTACGCAAATATTTGCCATCAACATTTTTGTACGCTAATTTCCTTGGTAAATTTCGGGCTGACATCACGCGCGCAATGCATTAAGAGCGGGAGAGGGTATGAAACGAAGGGAAGTGGGTTGGATAGACATTTCAAAATAAAAAACGAAATTGTTGCAGTTGAGCACACACACACACACACGCACAAACACACAAAAGCAGACACTGAGAAATTTCGTCACATATTTTTGCGTAAATTGCCGGAAAATCGCAAATCATTGAAGATAAACATCGAAGTCAAGAAATGAACAGAAGCCGCCAGGCTGAGATGGATGCCGAACCAAATATCGAACAATGTTAAGCAAACATCCACACACACACTCACACACACACACAGACACTCAAATTTGGCGAGTTGTGTTTCCGCTTGCGCAAGAAATGGAAGAAAAAAAATGTAGAAGAAGTATTGGCAAAGGGCGCAGGCAAAAAAAAAAACACAAGCTGGCAGATCAAATAGACAGACAGACAGGCGGACAGACAAAAGCGTCTGGCGGTTGGTGGCGGCTCAGTTCTGCGGTGTTGCCGCCTGTTGTCGAAATCAATGATGCCAATAAGCGTTGAAGATGTCAAGGGGGGGACAGACTCAGACTCTATCCAGGGCAAGAGTGGAAGAGTGGAGAGGTCGCTGAGGCGCCCCGAAAAAAACTGCATGAATCGAATCAGTGCAAAACGTTTTCGTTACGCTTGAATTGAAACTGCCGTGGGGGAGCATGGGGCATGCAACAGTAAGTGGTACATACATATCCACACAGCAGATCCACAGGCAGACAGCAGCAATCGACGTCGTCGTCGTCGTCGTCATCCACATTTCCGCAATCTCAGCGTCACAATTCGCTGGCTTTTCACTGCATCTTTTGCCTGGCCAAAAATTGGTTTTTTTTTTTCTTCTTATTTTTCGTGGCTTTTTGATGCCTGTCAGTGTTGACAGCATGTGGCGGCTGTTATCCTCCCCTATATATAGGTATATGTTTACTGTTATCTTTTCTTGCCAATAGACTGTTAAGTTTGCATACTTAAAAAGGCTTCTTTTCTTCTGATTTTCCACAGTGATTTCCAGATTTTACTCTTAGATTTTGCGTTTTCTTTTTTCTTTCAATTTGATTTGACGCTCTTCGTTTACTCATCTCCCACCCTTCGTTTGTTTTCTTTACTTTGCTATTATATCTAATCAAATTTGCAAATTATTTGGCAAGCACCCGCTTTAGTTGCAGCTTCAGTTTCAGTCTCGGTTTTTGGTCTTGGTCTGCGACGCTGTGGTATTTTAAGTTGCGTTGAGACACAGCTGCTAAGCTAAATTTCAGCTGCCTTTGCTTTTAGTCATCGTTGATATTGTTGTAGTAGTTGTTGTTGTTATTAGTTTCCAGCTGACTTCACTTGAGTTGAACTTCTAAGCAGCCGAGGCGGCGGCTTCTCTTTAGTTGTTTGCCATAAAATTGAATTTAGTTTGATTGCATTTGATTGTGGCTTATCAGATAGCGAGACATAACAACGATTTATGCTTCGTTAACTTTTTAGTGCATTTGTCCACACAAAAACTCACTTACACCCTTACCTGCACCTGCACACACACACACACACTCACACACTTAAGCACACACAAACACTCACAGATAGCTCACAGTTGAAATGCTAAGCATTTTCATAATGCGCCTGAGTTGAATTTAATTTTGTTTTAATTAAGTTTTTGCATAAACTTGCCACAAATCTTGTGTGGCAAGCTGCAAGCAGTAAGCTGATGAACTGCTCACAAGAGGGAAGGGTATGGGAAATTGCTGCTTAGAGTCGTAAATAGTGACTGCTGGCAAACTCATGTGAAGGTCTTGCTTGACGTAGTGGCCATTAGGGAAGCTGCGGCTGGAAAACTCTCACTTTGGTCTATTAATGATAATTCACACGTCAGCCTGAAGTGCTTTGTAGTGAAATTATGCCGCGTTAATTGCACCTGTTTCAAGGTAAAACTCGCAGTTCCTTTGCCAGCTGAGGCGTAAGACTGGCGACCACTTTGCCACCTCAATTTGTATCTGAATCTTTGTATCTGGCCCTGACATGATGCGTTTTGTAATTGCATAGATATAATCGTGTTGTTGTTGTTCTTGTTGTTCCCGTTGTTCAAGTAAATAAACGAAGTCTTGCACAGCTCGCTGCACAATTAAAACCTGTCAAAATTGTACTTTACCAAAGAAATTGAGAGAGAGAGAGAGAGAGAAAGAGCTTCCCATTGTGTTTCCCCCATCATTTGATATATCAAATGCCTTTTGATTGTCGTCGCTCTTTGCACAATTCAACAGCAATTTTAAAATCATTTTCACACACGAATGCATTTCACAATTCGCATTTCGACATTTTGCCGCCCGGAAATTTAATTGGGCCCAAACGAAATTGCAACCCACACCCCCGCATGGCCCAACATCCCCACCTATCCACGGTACCAAGCCAAGCGATAATGAAGCCGACGATGGGCGTGAAATCAAGCATCATTTGTTTATCTCTCTATTCTCAAAAAATTATAAATAAATAAATAAATATATATTTATTTATATTACAAAATAAACGTTCGCGTTGCGTTTGCGTGTGCAACCGAATTTCATGTATAGATTAAAATTCGCACCATTAACGTGTGCACAATGGAAACATTTCCCTCTGCAATATAAATTAAAAACATATCATAATAAACGCAATGCAACAGCGAAACAACGAAATTATCGTATGCCAACGCAGCAATAATGATATATCATTTCATTTTATATTTATTACAGCTAAACACCTACAGTTACAACAAATTACAAAAAGCCTCAACTGAACACTCGCTAGCCGAAAATATCTTGAGGTAAGCCAAATCGCCATAAGAGCACGTAATGCCGTGTTTCGACTAGCCAGCATTTAAGCACATTAACAGTTAATTATAGATATGATTATTGTAGTAGCAACAACTACTAACAACTGCTCACCATCAGCATTAGTTTAACACTTTATTAGCCGCTATAAGTAATAAGTTATATAAGCTAACACGAATTAAGAGACTCGACTTGAGATTAGTCAATATTTAAGGTTAGAACTGTTAGACAACACCATAATAAATTGGAGACTAGAAAGGTTGAAGATATGAATATATTATTTTCATACAGTAAGAAAATGCGAAGACGTATATATATACAAGTACAATAATATATATATACTTAATGAAAAAATTATATACTTAAGCTGATTTGCATAGAGAATACCGGGATAACTTGGTATCATTTTACAAAGCACATACTTATACTTCTTAAATAATAATAAATGAAATGATTAATCTGACGTTTAAAATTCGATATTGATTTTGGCGATTTCTACCAAATGGTAAATTGGTCAATACCAAAATATGTAAAGTGGCGGTGAAGCAGAGCAAAGTTTGCCATGTGGTTGTGCAAAGAGCATCATAATTAACGTAATAATTAATGCTTAAAACTAAGTTTATTGCGGAGTGTGTGGTACGGTGAATGGAGAACGTCAAGCGCAGACCTCAAGGCCAATCAAAGCTTCATTGAAACGGAAACGGAAACTGCAAGTCAAATGGAAGTTGGCCGCAGGAAATGAAGCGCGCAAGTGGCCAAAGCGATGGCAAAGAGGCCGCAATATGACCGCAAATTAACGTCAAAGGCCTTCTCACTCAAAGATTTCATTGCGTGACCCGAAAATCTGATGAATTATTAAAAATGACCAATGATAAAAATACAAACTAAAAAACATGAAGTAGAGAAATCGCTTGATGAAGCAGCCAAAATGTCTGTTGGCGAGCTGTTGTTGCTGCTGTTGGTGTTGCAATTGCAGTTGCAGTAGCAACTTGTGGGTTGCCTGAATGAGCGCTCAAATGAACACCGCAATGAATGTGCGCCGCATGACAAATACGTAAAGTTTCTTTTGAAATTAAGCAGCATTTGCTGCCAATTCTTAACTACATCAGCGACAAACTTTGTCCTCGTTCTCGTTCCTAACGTTGTCGTTCCCGTTGTCGTTGTCGTTGTCGCTGTGTGTCTCGTTCTCAACGAGTTCTTCCTACTTCTCCATCTTCTTTTTTTGGCTTCATTTGCAGTGCTTGCAGCAGTTTTTCTCTGGCACTTGCAACAGAGCTCTCCACAGCTTGCAGACCTCCATCTCTCAGGTCTGAGCCCAGGGCCAAGCCAGGCGCTTGCTCATTTCAAACTTTTGACACAGAAACTAATTTTGGCAAGCGGGTGCTACCGACCGAGCAGCCAACCAGCCAGCAGCTAACAGCTTCAGGAGGCAACAGTTGTTGTTGCCTTTGGCTTCTTCGGCAACGGGGGGGGAACAAGGGGGTTTTTTGCCTGCTTCTCTGTGCATTTAGTGGCTTTTCATTCTTTTGCTGATTGCAATATTTCATTGCCTTTGCGGTTCGTGTGTTGCATACTTTCAAGCGTCGCTGAGGTTTGCCTTAATTAATTGCCTCCCCCAATACCCCAACCCCGAAACTCTGTCGTCTTTGCCAACTTCCATTACCGTTTCCATTACGATTACGTTTCTCAGCCTCGAACCTTTTGCCAATGCACAATTGTCGCCTGGCAGCTGGATTTTTCGCATGCCGCTTGCATTTTAAAGTGCTTCGGCATCGAATGGCACTTTAATTGCCATTTGATTTGATTTACGCCGATCTTCCCCCTTTCGCCCCATTTCCATGAATCGGTGCTCCCTTTGCGCGTTTGTACTGTGCAATTAACGCTCAGCAGGGAAAGCCCGGGAAATCGCTCTATTTCTCTCGCTCTCGGTGCAACAACAGCAACAATGTACAAGTATCTCAGGGCAAAGCTGTCAAATCAACTTGTCGGACTCACTGCATATCAAATATCATGATTTACGGCATTTTGATTATGCGATAAGTGTGTGTATATTGTTGTGCTGTGTTGTGCTATATTGTGCTGTGTGTTCTGATTAGCAGATGAGCTGCCGTAGGATGTGTGTGAATGCTAAGTGAAATGAACGGTTGAGCAAGGGGTCAACCGAGTTTTCAGAACAGTGAAGAGCATCGAATATGAAATATGATGAGATCATATTGCAAAACATAGCAATAGATAATCCATTCAAATCACTGAACTTTAAGCTCAGCAATAAATAAAATAAGTTAAAGAGTTTTCCATTTAAACTTAAAGTTCTTAGTAATCAAAAACCAAAGTTTACAATCTAACGCTTTTAGCTTATTTGATATTAGTTTATATTTCCGAAATAGAAATATTAAGATTAACTTTTTAAACTGCAAAATGCACCTATAAATTCAATTCAAATATTCAACTCGAAATGTTTTAATTTCCCTCTACACTCAACAAACTGGCAATCTTCAAAGCACACATACTTGCATAGATAAACTGGGTGAAAATCTTCATCTTTAGTATTAAGCCATTAAACGAGGCCAAAAGGCAAAGGCAAGGATATTAGATTACCAGCTAAGAGATCGAGTACGAGTACGAGTACGACTACGAATATGTTGAATGTTTGCGTTCATATTTTGCCTTTGCCCAAGCTGCATAGCTGCCAGGCTGTCTGGCCATGGACGCAGCATGGGTGGCATGCAGCCAGTTTTGTGCAGTTAACTGCCACATTGCCCCCCTCCTTCGTCACTTTCACTCACACTGTTCTTCTTTCGTTCTACCACACACACACACAAACAGACACACACAGTTTCATTCACAAACTGCATATGGCGTGTGAGTGTGTTGAAAGCAATTAATGAAAATTTTATTGTGCTGTCGATGAGTTTTGTAAGTGAAAATTATTGGTAAATGCTCATGCTGTCGCCTCTGCCACGGCTGGCGACTACGTCGACGTCAACGTCAACGCATCGAACATTCACTAAATGAACAAACGGCGAAAATTTGCACAAATAGAAACAATAAAAATTAGCAATTGAGTTGCGTATCCTGCCAAGTCAATTACAGGCGAACTATACTATATTGAACACTTACAAATCTATTATAAGGTACAATTAATAAATACAATGTTTAGATAAACCACATTATTTTATAGTCAAATAATCATAGAGCTTCTGAGCATGTTAGATTTATTAAATATTAAGCTAACTCATTCGATCTCTTTAGCATAGTTTCACTGTGGAATGGCTGTGTGGCATTGGCAAACTACGAAAAGGAAATTAAATGCTACTTCACATGGCTAAATTTCACTCATGCTGTTAGTAATGCAAATGGAAAATGGCAATGGAAATGCGAGTGTGCATAAAGTTGGCAACAGAGAGCATGAGAGATGGAAATGGTTATGGAAAATGGGTAAATGAGCAGATGGACAAGCAAATGAAGCAATGGGCTAAAGAGCTGATTTCATTTCATTTTCAATTTAACTTATTTTTTTATTTGAATGCCGACTGCGAACGAAACGTTTGCGTTTTCATTGCCTTTCATCTTCTCTTTTGCCTTTCGCGCTAAAATTTTCTGCAATTACCGTCGCGTCGAAGGCGTCAGACACAGCACAGCACAGCACAGCACAGAACAGCCGTATAGCAGGAATTGCATTTTCAATAATTTCAGACACCTCCTATCCTCCTATCGCTCTCGGCAGCGAAAGCATCATCATTTTTTACGGTTGCCCGCGCCCTTTTGTCCAGATTCTTATGCTCTACATCTATAAATTTTTAACTACAAGCTCTCTTGAATGCAATTACTTTTCAATCTTTTTTTTCATACCCTTTCCCGATGCCCAGACTCAATTCATCTGTGTGTGTGTCTGTGTGTGTGTGTATAGTTGAACGCGAAAATAGCTTATTTCAACATTGAAGTTTGAAAAGTTCGTCTCGCTTCGTTTCGTTAGATTTAAAAAGCAAAAGTTTGCCATAATTTTTTCTAGAGGTCTATCACTTTCTTCTGCCGCCGCTTCTTCTTCTTCTTCTTCTTCTACTTTTAACGCTTACTTTTTGCCACTTTTCGCTAGTATTTATTTTGTGTGAAAAAAGTGGCTTGAATTTTGTTTTATTTGATCAAGAAATTGACATGATTGTTTATGCAAAATAAAAAAGAGAAAGAGCACGAAGGAGAAATGAAAGAAAGATGAGAAAATATGGAAAAACTTCGCGACACTCTTCATTCATCTCTTGTTCTCTGACAAGTCAGTTATAAAAGTTTATCTTGTGATTTAAAACTGAAAACTAGCTGTGTCATAACCCACGCAAAAAATGAAAGTCCGCATAAATCACTCACGGATTACAGAGCTTAGCTTAAGTCAAGCTTGCCTTCCTTGGCATAAAGAAGTCTAATTTTCTTTTTGATTATAATCAAGAATTAAATTTACTGTCAATTTCATGGCCGAAAATAACACGAAACTCTCAGAACTCTCGACGAAGTCAGCTCATAGGTCATTAATGAAAATTTCGCGCAGATTGTGCAGCTGCTCGGAGAGCTCGTTAATCCTAGCCGTTGTTACCCTTTAGCTGGCAGGACAGGCATTTGCTTGTCAGGATGTGCTGGAGTTGTAGCTACAGCTGCTTGGGAAAATACTTGCATGATGATATTTAATCTTTTTATAGGCCAAAGTGATTTTTTAAATTGCCGAACTAAAGCTGGCCGGATTAGTGATCGGATTTAGAATGAACATGTTTGCAAAATATGAAAACTTTATGGCCGACAAGCAGATTAAGAATGAATCGTTTTTTATTACGGCCAAACATAAGTCAAAATTCTATGCGGACAGGTACCGCCTTTCTGAGGAGACCTGAAAGGTGTTTGCAGTGACCTAAAAAGCGGGTCAAGTAGGTAGAGGGACAGTAAGACTGTTGGGTTTAAAAAGAATTGCAAGTGCCAGTAGAAGCATCAAACGCAAAGCAAACGCTGCAGTGGTAACACCTACAGGAGGAGCAATCCGAAAGAAGATTACACACTGCATATAAATCGAAAGGAATCAAATAAACTTTAGCTATCATCACTTTGCAACTGCAACATGTCACGCTACCAGCAACTTGTTAACGAGTCCAGCAGCAGCAGCCATCCACAGCAGAAGCAGCAACAGCAGCAGCAGAGGGAACAACAACAACCACCCAGTGTTGGTTATCATCTATATTTGTATCGAGAGCAACTAGCCCGTCGCAATGTTGAGTATGTGCGACTATCCAAAGCCAAGTACTTCATTACCGAAACGCTTCTGGCGAAGACTGTTCGCAATCTGAAAGGCTGCAGCATTGACGAGCTGAAGACAGTCAACAATCAGATTGTGTTTAAGCACAAACTCCGGCATCAGATTCATCGTCTCCGCAAGCTACAATCGTTCGGCATTAGGAATCCCAATCCGAACATGGAGAGCACCGAACTGTAAGCAGAATCATTTGAACAGATACACATGGCCCTTCATCAAGGCTATGACCTGAGCATAGTCCAAAGCGTTTTGGGGCCGTCTTTTATAGTTTTTTTAGTGGCGGGAACTGCATTAAATGCAATACACATTATGAATAGTTTAGGTTAATGCATAATTTGGAGTTCTGTTTAATAGATTTCTCATCTTATTAAGTCAATTTTATATTAAAGAATAAAGAATATATATTTTAAAGTATATAGAAACGTCTCGTACTTTGTTTGAATGAACTTGACAAAACTGGCCGCCAAACGGTGTGTGTGTTCTATTTGTGGGACTTCAACCACAGCAATGGGCAAACTCAAACTACTCAACCTCAACCACTGAGGACATTTGTGGCGGCGACTAATTGAGTTCTCTAACATTTTGACATGTGTCAAATGAAAGTCGCAAAACTGTCAAGAAATGTCAAGCGAACTTGGCTATTTCTCTCACTCTCCCCCCTCTCGCTCTCTCGCTTCTTCTACTTCTCTCTCCTCGTTAGTCTATAATTTATGCACAATTTATATGTAGTGGGTGAGGGCGGTTGCATCGGTTGCATATGCACTTTTATTGCAACCTCCGTGCTAGCCTGTCAATTTGTTGGATGACTTTTGCAAAAGAAAATATCACCATGTTGTAAAATGTAATAAAAAAAAAAAGTGCTACTAAAAGTATGAAAAATTGCTTGCCACAAGCCGCATAGTGGGCGTGTCGCATATGCTCGCTGTCGCATTTAATTGCACATCATTTTCACAAAGTGTTTTACGCTTAACTTAACAACCAACATAATTATTTGCACTCCAACAATATTAATAATTACCTGACCCAGTCTATAGTTAACAACGGAAACTCATGACTACTAGTTACCCTGGAATGAGCTCTAGTCATTGTCAGATTGTAACGAATCTGTAGCAATTCTAAAATTATTACAATAATATGTATGACATATAAGATCCCAAACACTATTCTCTCTTTTTAATCGGCTAACTTTATTACACTGTTCTCCTAGGCTTGCACAAATGGCATGAGTACGTGGTATAAAAATTATAAATAAATGCTGTATAATAAATAAATGGGTTGCACACAAACATACACACATAATGCGGGGCAGTAAGTCAATTTTATTATTGAAATTGCCAACGACATAAAGTTCAAACAATAACTGTGTGATATATGTGCATAATAATTATTTGATTGCACACATACACAGAGACAACGGCCGCTCTGTTGTTGTTACATATGTTGGTAATTTGCAAAGCACTCAAAACTATGCTATGAAATATGTTGTTGCACGCATACAATTTTCCACACAATCAATTTTCTTGCCTCACTCACACATCTGTCAGTCTATCTGTCACGACAAACTATACACATATACTCATATGTTAATTTCAAATAAAATTTATTTATTTATGCAGCTGCATTTTGCCATCGGCTTAATCGTCCAAACTTCCTGCAAGTCCATTATGATGCAACAAGGGCTTGTGTGCGCTGCCCTTTTTTCAAGTTATCACGTAAATGCACAGAGAGAGAGAGGGGAGAGAGAGAAAGAGAGAGGGAGAGAGGGAGAGTTATTGCTTATGTGGTTGCTAAAACTAACTGCAAAATAGTTTGCAACTTGCAAGTTAAAGAGACATCTGCGCCTTGGCTAAAGAGTCGATTAGTGCGCTTCATTATAAACATCATTTTCATTATGTTTATTATGAGGCTGCTACCCTCCTCCTCCACCGACCGTTTCCTTAGTTATCCTGGGCATCTTGGCCATCTTCACCCACTTGCTTGCTTACTCGCTTGCCGAGCGGTTTCAAGTTAATGCAATAAATAAAATTTCAACTGCACCACCGGGCATGTTTAGCCGCATGAAAAGCGACAGTAAGCCGCTCTCGCTCTCAGCCTGCATAAGAAGTTGCCTGTTTATCTTAGCCGGATCTGCTGCCGCTTCTGTTCTTGCTGCTGTTGCTGCTGCTGCTGCCTTTTGTTTGTCCTGCCTGTTTTGTCCTGGCTTGTCCTTCATTTCCTGCCCTGCCTGCCTGGCTGTTTTCTTTCAAAAAACTTGTGACCCAACGCCGTCCCTCTGCAACAATCTCCCTTTGCCTGTTTGGTTAACGTAGTTGCTTAGTTGGTTGCCTGGTTGCTTGGTCGACTGCTCTAATGAGTTTACAAAAAGTTTTGCTTAACAAATGCGCCGGGTGGACGAAGGGTCCAAGTTGTTGGCCAACTGCTGGCTGCTGCCCAGCATGTTATACAAATTGCAGCTCCCCTATACTAAATGCAAACCCCAACCACCCAAATCCAGAACTTAGGTAAAGCAAAACTGTCATCAACGTGTCTGGAGTCGCTGTCTTGTGCTGTCTGGCTCAACGTGTGCTCTGTTGTGGACGCTGACTGTCATTTATTTGTTTAACCATCCTTATTTCCCAGGTAAACTCGCATTCTACTAGATAACTGCCTCTGCATCTCTAGTTATTGTTATTGTTGTTGTTATTATTGTTGTTGCTGTTGCTGCTGCTGTTACTGTATGGCGAAAGTTTTCACATTTATGTGCAGTCAGAATATGCATTTTAATTAGTTTAGGGCAAGTTGCTGCCTTACCTCAGACATGGCCTAACAAGGGGGGTTGGAGTCTATCTCTGACTCTGGTTAATTGCGCAAATTTAATGGCTTATGTTGTAACTTGTTGTTGTTGCTGTTGCTGCTGCTGCTGGTGCATTTGTCACTGCACTTTAATGTGTGTTGCTGCCAAAGTTTTGCATGCCTACGAGCAGCACCCGCAAAACTTGTTAACATTTCACAAAGCAGCAAATTCAATTAGTTAGCATATAAACTCCCCTTTCTCTTCCTTATTACTCTCCTACTCATACTTTTTCTCTTTCTCTTTTTCTGTCTCTGTCTGTACATTTTAGTAAATTACTTAAAGTTGCTGCTGTTGATGGTGCTCCAGTTGGTGCTCCAGTTTCGACCTCCTGTGATAAATCTTTGTCGCCTGCTTGCAATTTACTTAACTATTTTAGGCTTAGCGCATAAATTAATATGCCTAAGCATAAATCTGTTGACTGTTGTTTTGTTTGTTGCTACCTTGGCTTACAAAATTGATGGCAGTTTAACGATGCAGCATGCAACATGCTGTAAGTCTGCCAAAAAACAAAAACCTCATTAGAAAATTCAATAAATTAATTTCAATACACTTATGTATGTATATAAAGTGTAAGCTAGCAACTGGTACACTTTTCTTGCTCTCAACCCTGTCGTCTGTCAGTCGCTTTGCCACTTCATCTTCATCTTCATCTTCCGCTGTTCCCTCAGCTATGTCGTGTCCTTTGGCAACCACCAGCACCAGCACCAGCAACAGCAACACCAAAAGTAAAAGCAACAGCAATGGCAACGGCAACAGCTTCAATGTTGCACACGTCAGTTGCGGCACTTTAAGCAGCTGCTACACATTTCACTTAACGTGTACACATGGAATTATAGACGTTCTGGCATCCCTCTCTCTTTTCCTGTCTCTTCTCTCGACAACTACTCAGTTACTTAGCCTGAGCCGCGCTTAGCTGCTTGCGAATTGGGCGTTCCAAAGCGGTGATTATGTCGTCTCTGCTTCTGCTTGTGCTTCTCACTGACGCTTCTCGCTGATGCTTCATTCGCTCACTCACTCACTTAGTCTCTTCATTGCTTAAACAATTTTTCTAGCTTGGCGCCAGTTGAATAAATTAAGATGCTGGCAAGCAGCTAAATGAAATTGTTAATTTACACAGATGCAGCACGTCGTCGTCGACCGCGACGGTGCGTATACTTGATGTGTCTTTAGTTACCTAAGCATCAGCTACAGCCATTGCTTAGCCTTGATCTCTCCACGGTATCTCCTACACTTTATGTTCTCTCTGTATCTCTCCCTCTCACTCTCTTTTTCTCTCCCGTCTCTCGTTGTGGTCTCTTGCTTGTTAGCTCATTAGGTTTGCGCTGGTTCTTAAGCCGCTTATTGCATGAGGTACCAATTGTAACCGCATCCACTTAGCCTTGGCAACTGCATATGCTACGTCGTATTTTTTGTGTCTCTGAGCCACAACTCTAATTGCATTTTAAATGTTGCAACTTGTGATATATTGGCAAGGAGACGACTGTTAATTGACAAATGATTTCGTTGCATTTATATTAAACTTTAACCTGCAGCCAACTTAATTAGCTTCAGCTGCAGCGACAGCTCTGATCCGACGTTTGTTTTAGCCACGTTAACTGCTTTTTTATATGACCATCAATCTGTGGCCAACAACAGCAACAACTGCTTAAACTTTTACAACTCTCAGAACTTTTGTTCAAAGAATCACGTGGAAATATATATTGAAAAATGCAGTAGTAGTTTTTCCAGCTGGGCGAAAACTTACTTCTATTTTTTGCGACTCGACTCAAGTCGCTTTGCCTTTGCCTTTGCCTAAACTGACGTAAATTTATAATGACAAATTGCATTTGGCGCAAATGCAGCGCAAAATAAAAAAATTGCTGGCCAAAAGGAAATGGGCAAGTCTCACATTGCGAAGAGTTGCAAGAGGGCGGAGAGAGGTGCAAAACTAGAGGGAGTCAGCAGCCAATTGAGCGTGAAAAATTATGATGCGCCACTGCGGTATGGTTGACTGAACTGAAGGCTAAAGAAAAACGGCTTAAACTTAGACCAGAAGACAATCGCAGTGCTTAATTATAGGCTGAGTGTCGTTGTTTGAGAAGTTACATGGAGCATGAGTTGACAGTGGAACGGGAACAACGACGGGTAAAAGTGTGTTAAATCCGCTTAAATGAAAATTTATACGTTATGCAAATACGTTTCGCCGTTGCAAGCGATTACATTTATAGGCATCCACTTTAACAAGATTAAATACAATTAGTGCGCAACAAAAGCTGAACCCGAATGCTTGACTGCAATTAGTCTAATTACACTCACTACATAAGTATTAAATTTACATCTTATATTACGAAGATGTGGACAGCAGCCCTAGAGATGCGACAGAAATGAACGACTTCTCTAAATGACGACGACTTCTCTAAATGAAAGAGAAAAATAATTGTAATTGCCAAAAAGTGCATCAGTGCAGTTTCTCAATTGTAGCTTAATTTTATGTAGTTTAGCTTAATATTATTTTGAGCTAAAAGCCCAGAAAATACTGTTAAAAATCTATAAAATACTTTAAAGTATTTCAGGTTAGCAATTTTGTATTTTCCTTGCAATTTATTTACATCAGTCGCCGCTTTATCATTGAATTTGTTTGCACAAGCAACTCGACTCCAGCTCGTGACACGACAAAGAAGATCCCGTCACGCAGTCATTTCTTTGGCCAGGAACTTACCTGTGCATTATTCAGTTAGCTTAACTGCCACACAGCCTCAACCAACCCCCTTTATCACCCCCTACTGCTATTTCTCCTGAACACTTTTGACTTATATTTAGAGCAGAGCCCTTAGGAGACTGAACCACAATCCCTGACCAGAAAGCTGCTTGCAACCGCAATATCAGCCATGGCTACATCATCAGACAAAGTGGCTCAAATTTCACTCAAGCATTTTGTGTGTCTGTTGTCTCAATTGTTATTGTTGTTGCTGTTGTTGTTTGGTTGGGTCATGGAAACATTTTTCGCAAATGGGGCGCCACGCGATAAAGCAAAAAATGACACGTTTTTAATTTTACTTCACACCTACACAACAAAACTGGCAACAAACTTGTGGCAACAACAAAGAGCAGCAGCCATGTAATCAAAACTGCAAGAGCAACAGTCACAACAGACAGAAAAACAACAACAACAACTGGCAACTGGCAACTGGTAACTGGCAACAATGCCGTGGGTGCCAACTAGTACAAGAACAGTAACAGCAACAACAAGGAGAACAACGACGCAATGAAAGGCGAGCAAAAGAAAAATTAGATTTATCACGAGTGGTTGCCGGAAAAATTGTCAACATTTATCAACATTTTTCAACGCGCAGCGACGTGTTTGCCCAGCATAGTAGGCACCTCAAGAAAAAGACCAAGACCAAGAACAAGAACAACACTGCACCGAAAGAGCAACAACAACGGTGTTAGCAATAACTAAGCAAAAGTATGCCAACGCCTGGACAGGACCAAATGCCCGACATTCAAGTTGTTGCCGGAGATGGAGTTGCAGTTGTGAGCCGGAGATGGTGGCGAAGACGGGTACAAAGACGAAGTCCAAGTGGAAGTCGAAGGCGAAGGCGAAGGCGAAGGCGAAGGCGAAGGCGTTTGCGTTCAGCGCACTTTGATTAATATCCGCAAGCTTCAACAGTAACAAAGAACAACAACAGCAACTTGTAGTGGGTGCAACAGTAATGCAACAACTCAATTGTAAGCCGGTTGCGCAGATTTCGTTGTGACCAGAGAGTCAGTTGATTGTGAAAAGTGGTCACGATGACAACAGAAATTCACTCGCGAAAATGAAAACAAAGTTGAGTGGCGGTCAAAAGGAACGCGTGTAGATGCCACACCAACAGTTGGAAAACAACAATCAGCTTGCCCCTCTGCCATTCCCAATCCCAATACCACTTCCTCGAACTCTCTCTCTCTCTATCTCTCTCTTCTTCAATCTCACTATCCTTCTCTCGCTCACTGGTTGCCACAGCAGTCCAAAAATAACATTTACTATGGGGCAGTTGAATGCGGTTTATATTCTTTTGACTGGATTATTTGATTTCGTATTGTGAATGCAGTGTAAGACTTTGCGGGGGGAGGGGTTAGCTGGATAACGAAAATTGTGAAAAATTGCTTAGGATTTGTGTGGCGCTTCTTGTCTATTAAGGGCGCCAAATTGAGTTTTAACGTTGATTGGATTCAAGGCAGGCACGAGGTAACAAGCACAAGGTTGCAATTAATTTGCCGAAATCTGTTCCAATAAGCGCAAATGCCAGTCGCCGACAATAGACGAAAGCTGAAAGTCAACAGAAATCAATGATACTAAGCAAAACAAAAGAAAATTCACAAGTAAAAGCAATTCATTTGGGATAATGTGGCAGACATTATATGACGAAGAGTTTACAATATTCGCATCTTAAACATAGTGAAGTCAGCGCAGTTTAAGTTTTAATTAAAATCAACATTGGCGAAATGTAGCAGAAATTGTTATGCGGAATTGAGAAGTGAAACCATTGTGTTGGCCATGCTAATCTGCGCTATTCATCAACTAAGCAGCTAAGGGTCGTCTCATTAAATCACTCAAAATATAACGGCAGCTGCTTCCGACCAGACCCAACCCATCTCACCTCTCACACTCTCACTCTCTCGCACTCTATCTGTGCCACACTTTCCACATATAATCGCATTTTAAACTTTTTCAATAATAAACTTTTCTAAACGGATTTCCCTCTGGACGTTGCGTTTTAATAATTTTCTGTCACATATTTTTTGCAGGCGAACAGCAACAGCAACAGTTGATGAACTGGCGGCAACCAGAGAACAGACCACGAGACCCGGACCAGGATCAGCTCAAAGCAAATGAGGGAAACTACATCAAAGCCTTTAATTCAAATTTAGGGATTATGAGCGCAACAGCAACAAAAGCAGCAGCAATCACTACTGAAAGGTATGCCTAAAGTCCTGTAACATGAACTCTGCTTAATTTTTTTAACGATTATTTAAACTTCCCTCTCCTCCTCCCTCTCCTAATGCCAACTACTTCCAGCAGCACAGGCCAATGTATGATAAATCAAAGAAGACTTGGAGTCAGCGGCTCAAAATTAGCAGCGAAAACAGCAACAACAAGAACGCTTCTCTAGCCACAGCTGGTGGCATGCAGACACTGCAAATGCAACAGCTGCAGCAGGCGTTGCACATGCAACAGCAGCATCAGCAGCAGCAACAGCAACTGCATCATCATCACCAGCAGCAGCAGCAACATCATGCTCATCACCTTCAACATTTGGCATATCAATTGCCACCTCCGCCCGCTGCTCCACCTCCTGGATATGAGTTCCTGCCAAGCGCCTTGTCACGCTCCATGAAGTATGCGGAGCCCTGGATCTATGGCACAGTGAGGGGCATTCCCGCCCGGCCCTCTTATGGCTATGGACATCCACATGCGGCAGCCATCTTTGCCGCAGATGGAGGAGAACCGACTGCCACAGCGTTGGCAGTTGTGATCTGTTCGTGCGCTGAGTATCTGAATGGGACGAAACGTGATGTGAAGAAGGCGAGCGTGTGCAAGAAATGCAAGGGCTCGCGTCTCCCGCTGGCGACCATCAGTGGCGGTGGCACAATCCGTCTACCGGCGGCAGCTGCCAATGTCCGGCGACCGATGGCAGCGACAATGCGTGTGGTGAGCACATCGAAGAAGTCACGTCCCTCAATTTTGGATCCACAAAAGGATCCCTATGACCTGATGCGACGCACGCGTCTGCTATCGCCGGAACCCAGCGCGGAGTCTCCACTGCCTGCCACTTCCAAGGACGGCAAGTCACGTAGTCGCGACACAACTGCCACAGCCACTGCCACAGCGACAGGCTCTGCCATGCAACGTGGACGCACAAGGACGCGAGCACCGCTGCCAACAGCGAGAGCTATAGCGCTAAGCAAGTCGACGCCAACGACAACGGTGCCACCGCCAGACCCCGCTGACTGTTGGCTAGTAGAGGACAACGAATCGCTGTTGCAGAGCAGCGGACTTGCCACATCGGTTGCCACAAGCAACAGCAATCATGCAGCGCATCGTCGCTCCATACTGCGCTGCAACGTGAATCCATATGATCTGATCTCAGTCGAAAGCGGCAAGCAAACGACAGTTAAGCCTAAATCCTTGCCACACGATGACTTCGATGTGGCCGACGCACAGTTGCACGAGGATGAGCAAGAACAACGACAGCAGAAAGAGCGAGAGCGAGAGCGAGATCGCGAGAGGGAGAGGGAACAACGTAAGTTCTATAACAACAATGTGGCAGCAATTGCAGGGCAACGCATCAGCCTGGGCGATAAGCAAAATGATGCAACTGATTCCAGCGATAGTTACGAGCGCATCCTCATCGCCAGCGAGAAGACGACACCACCCCAGTCACCGACACCAGCAACATCTCCAGTTGCTGCTCCAATCAGCAATCCCAAGCGTCCGCCACGCAACAAGAAACCGGATGAGCCGCAGAGCTTGGAAACGAAGACAGCTCCAAGTAATGTTTCTGCTGCTGTTGCTGTGGCAACTGCAACCACAGTGGTTGCTGCTGTTGATGAACCCGAGTCCAACTCTGTCATTGATGCCTTCACAGTGCTCACCGTGTCGCCCACACCGCCCGGCATCAAGTCCATACTAAAGCGTCCCTCCACACTGGAGTTGCCTGCCGCGCCGTTAATGTTGACGGCTGCCAGTTCGCCAGCAACGCCTGCAACGCCAACAACGGCGCCGCTGCTGACGCCCTCGGGCAAGTCACAGTTCTATATACCGACGCCAACCACGCCAACGACAACGTCGAGTGCGCGTAAAAAAGTGCAATTTATGGTTGAGGATAAAATCATAGCCATGACCACGGATGCAGCATCCACGGCGACAACTGATGACAGCGAGATGAACGTGGTTATTGTTGGTGTTGGTGTTGGTGATGGTGATGGTGATGGTGCTGGTATTGCTGCTGATGAGACAACGATGCCAGGAACAACAACAACAACAGCAAACTATGAGTACTACAATCGCAAGCGCAATGCCGCAGTCGCACAGCAGGAGACAGCACAACAGCAGCAACGGCAAAGGCAGCAACAACCGACATTGTCAGCATTTGGATCTGACGTTGATGATGAGCATAACTTTACAGCTTCCGCTGAACCAACGAAAGCAACAACAACACCAACAACAGCTCTAGCCACGCATAATACACCAGATAGTTTGCATTATGAAGATGTGCTGCCGCCTGTGCATCAAATATTTGACAATAGTTGCAACAGCAGCAGCAACAATTCGCCTGATGCTGGCCAAGTTACTGAAATTTCGCCAAACTCAACGGTGGCTACTGCTTCCAAATTATTATTGCCGTCGACTATGAGTCATGCTGGGTCAACAGCAACAGCAACAACAACAGCAACAACACCAGCAACTGTCGGAGCAGCGACCATAGCAGCACCAGCAACAGCAACAGCGACAGCTGCATCTGCAGCAACAGCAACAACATTACCGCATGTCAGTGCAAATGTTGTCAGCGCTTTAACGGCGGGTAAGTACAAAACCAACAACAGCTCCCAATTTCACAGCTCGACCCCCTCTTCTATCTGCCCTTCTTCTACACTCGCGCTCACAATTTGCTCTCTCTCTCTCTCACTCTCTCTCTGTTTCTCTGTGCGACGCGGCAACTTTGCCTTTTGTTAGCTTTTAATTATGAGCAAAAATTCGCGCGCTTTGCCGCTAAAAAGAATTGCAATATGTGCAGTTTATTGACTACCCTACTTATAGGCATATGAGCTACAGCAATGGTTTTGAAATTATTAAAATTAAAATAAATGAAAAGTTATATTTGATTAAAGAAAAAAGTGTCTTCAAATTAAACAACAATGTTCTCTAACATCGAAATGCTTCATTTAGCTAATTGACTTTGCCTTACACTTTCTCTGCGTCATTCTTTTGTCATTGTCTGGACTCTCTTGTTTCCCTTCACACACACACACACACACACACACACACACTTATGCACTGTTGATTTTTGACTAAAAACGTTGCAATTGTTTGTTAATTGTTAATTGCTCATCAGTAGCAGCAGCAGCAGCGTCTACAGTCAAATGTGCCACATTACGAATACGCAAAGTTGCCGCCACTTCATGCCTTCTACAAATATTCCAACAACTATGGAATAGTTAAGCAAACAATTGAATCCCACACACACACACACACACACACACACACACACACATGCATATAAATACACTTACTCACGCCCTGCAACAGAGAGAGAGTGGGGCAATTGAACTGGCCACATTTGAATATAGAGCTGGCGCTGGCGTTGACGTTGACGCTGACATTGGCGTACCTGCTGCAAGTTCAGAAGGGTTAACACTATAATCAAGCATAGGGCCAGACCATTCTCCCACTCACCTACACACATATGCACACAATCTCATATCCATATACATATATATACGTAGATGCGCGACAAACAGAAGCAGGAGCAAAGTCAACTTGACATTTGCACCCGCAAATGGCAAACCAACTGATATAACTTCAAACTATGCATGTCTGCAAGTCTGTAAGGGTTTGTGTGACTATGCGGAAGTGTGTTTGTGTGTGTTGGAGAGGCGTGGCATGAAGTTTGAGGGCAGCCTGCGCTCATGTTCGACTTCATTCAAAGCAAATTAACAGTCCACACAAAAAGTTTTCATTCAATTAAATTTTGACATTGCTTACCAAAAAAAAAAAAGAAGTTGTGAGCGTGCACGTCTGTCGCCTATTACACTATGCAACACAATTGATTATTACCTTTCGTAAGTGAATAAACACTTTTAGTTTTCTTAACTATTATTAAACTAAACATTTCATTAGAGCCTCCGAAAAACAGGGAATACGGCAGGCAACAACTGCAAAGTGCCCATTACATGTTGCATAGTGTTATGAGCATGCCTGTATGGCATATCTAATGCGTTGCTATTTCAGCCCGCATGGCAAGCAGGCTGACAAGACAATGCCAACGCACTTCTTAGTGGCAGCCACAATGGCCATGATGATGATTATGGCCGCCTATTACCTGCAACATGCCACCACTCCACACACACTCGACACGAGCCGAGCCATTCTATGTGCGATATACCCTCGCAATCTGTTTTTCTGCTCTTGGCGCCCACGTGTCTATGCTAGACAATTACAAAAGTTGCTCCTTTGGTCTTCGAGTTGGCGTTGCCATTGCCGTTGCCCTTGTCGTTGCCGCTGCCGCTGCCGCTGCCATTGCAATTTGTTGCACTGTTTGTCGCTTCGCATCATTCTGCGCCTTGGCCAAGAGTTAAGCACTTGCAACTTTTTGAAAACTATTTTTGATTTGATTTTTGAAATGGCTGCCTCGCGCCTTCCAGCACTTTAAGCAAGTTTGCGTGCTCGCACGCACGCCCCCAACAAAAGTGCACCACCAAACTGTGCACCATCTACCCACCGACTGAACAGCTGTCTAACGTTCACCTAACGTTGGCCTCCTCTCAAGGTGATTTATAGCGCACGTGTTGCTTTTGCCGTGGGTCGCGGCTTCAAATCAGAGTGAAAGGCATTAAAGTGATAGAGTCAGTCCGTTCGCCAGCGAAATTTGCATTTTTCTGTGCCTCGAATTTGCTAACAACAACAACAAAGTGTCCACGACAACGACAGCACCCATGCCAACGACATCGTATTAATAGTCCTCCCCCCAGGTTCCCATTTCAATCCGATCCTACCCGGCCTTCCCATTCGTCTGGCTTTAAGTGCGCTGAGCATTATTAATATTTCATATTTGTCTTTGATAAGCAGAAATGTTGTGGCAAGGGTACCCCCGACGGGGGAGTGGGGGGAGTTGCGGCATCAGCTCATTTGAATAAGCCTGCAAATTGAAATTGCAGAAATGGTCAACAAAAAATTGTTTGCCTCTGTCCAGTCAACTGGTTACAGTTATCTGTAGGTTTTTGGTTTTCAGTTTATATAAGTTCGTTCAGTTTATATAATTTTATCGGATTAAAATTTAATATTTAACAATTATTCGCAATTTTTAATTAATGCAAACTAATTTATATTCAAAGAATTTTAAAGTCAACACTCAAAGCATTTTTTGGCTGTACAAAAAATGCTTTTAACTGCAAGAATTTTCCATAAATATTATTAATAATAAAAGAGAATGAAAAGTTTGCAAACGAAATGAATAACTATTTATACAGAAGCCGGAAAAATGTGAAATGCGAACGGCTGGGAAAATTTTTGATGAACTCATAGAACATGGAAATAAATGTAGTTAACGCGCAAAGTTTAATTAGTTTCTTTATTTAGATCGCATGTAAGAAAGTCGAGACTCCTTCACTCAATTTAAATATAAATTCACATATGATTATTACATTCTCAAAACCCTATACTTAATCGATCTTGATGCGATCAGAAAGAATGGGACGGTGAATGTCTATTGAAATTGTCTGTCCGTAAAAATATAGAACAAAGAAAGATATTTCTATCGATTGCAAGTAAGCTTGTTTCATGATTAATCTAAGATTAAAACTTTGGTTTAAATTCTTTATTAACTTTATTTCATTTTAATCTAAGTTTTCCTTAAATTCGTCTAACAATCGTAAAACAATTCCAAATCCTTTGCTCTTACTTCGCTCTGTGACTTGAATATTTAAAAGAAAATTCATTTTAAAATTCGTTTATCTAGTTGAAAATTGCAACTTAGAGCTCATATACCTAATTTGCAATTGAAATGTTGACTTTCTTCACTTATTTAATTATTGAAAATTTCCTTTATGCTCTTTGGTTTCTATCTATCGATTTTGCTGGATTGCAAATGATGATGCTAATATTTCTTTTCTCTACTCAAATGGTTTTTATTCCGTCATCGTCGTTACATTCGTTTAATGGCATTCGCTTTAAATTTTAGCTTCAGCTCAGCCAAATGAAGTGTAAATGAAAAATAAAGAAACGCGAGCATGAAATAAAATGAAAAGATTTTAAATATGACCCACAAATGTAATTTAAAATGCCAAAAGCAGCAGCAACAGCAGCAGTAATTCCCATTCCTATGCCCTCTCTTGCTGGCCAATGCAGTGGCTTCGTTCCCCTCTATCTCGCTCCCTCTCTTGCCACCCTCACTTCACTCCGTCTCTTCCCTCTCTCTCTCTCTCTCTCTCTCTCTGTCTCTCTCTCATTCTCTCGGCACACACACAACAAAGTTACACTTTGCATTTTACATTCAGAATTCAAAATTTTTATGGTTATTTCTCGCTTACGCTCATAACGGAAGTGGAGCCTCATGTCTTCATGTACTTTGCATATTTACACTAATAGAAAATGTGGTTGCCAATTGAAAAAAAGACGAAAAGAGCGAAAACAAAATAGAAGGGAAAACAGGCGCATTGCAAACTTTGTCATGTCCTTGTTGCTGCCATTGTTGCTATTGCTGCTGCTGTTCCTACTCCTTGTGCTCATTCTGCTCCTGCTCCTGCTGCTGCTGCTGCTGATTCTCCTGTTTTATGTGCTGCAATAAAAACTGTCGCAGGCGACAGGCCAGGGGCCAGTTTTTACGACTGCGCTGTCGGCGTTGCTGTCCCGCTGCTGTCTCGCTGCAGTTCCTCCTGTTGTTGCTGTTGGCTTTGGGGCTAGTTGTCCAATTGCTGCGACAACATTTGCATATGTATGTGTTTGTGTGCCCAGCGCCCATTCCTCAAACTTAATATATCCTGTTTCCTGATTTTCATGACGTACTTTGGATTGCGCTCCGTAAGCGCTCAGAGCGTTGAGCTGTAGCTCCTCCAGCTCCAACTACTTCTCAATCTGACTCTGCACTCAAGCTGGCCACAATTTCTAGGTTTTCTCGAGCTCTTCTTCCCCATTCCTCTCGCTTTTCCTTACTCTCTCCCTCTTTCTCTCTCCCTCTCTCTGTCTCCCTCTCTCTCTCTCTCTCTCTCTCTGTCTCATGTTGAGCTTATCCTTTGCCTCTCTTCTCTTGCTGCTGCGTGCAGCACTTTTATGTTTGTGCCATTTTCTGCATTTAAGTGCAATTCTATGCAAGAATTTGCCTGTGCCGACATGCATATTTGTGTTAAAGCCATTTGCCATTGCTTCTTACCAAAACGCCCACTAACCAGGGGGGAGCTCTGACTCCCCTGCTGCTGCCCCATCCTCCGCTGCTGCAGCTGCAACTTAATGCCATAAAATGTTCGTTTTGCCAGACTAATGCATACAAATGCCTGATGCGCATTTTGCATTACATCGTGTCGTGACATGTCGTTTCGTATTGCTTATAAAACATTCATTCATTGCACTCTCACTTCATATTCAAATATTCAGAATTGGCATTCAAAAATCTCATCGACCCAATCCAACAATTTGAGAAACAATCCAAAAACTCTGGCATTAAGCAGAGACAAAGACAAAAACAAATAGCATTTAAATAACAACAATAAACAAATCTGTTGTTTTCATTTGTTATATTATTATATTTTCTTCTAGAGAGCGTCAGACTCGAGTTATGAAAAAAAAAATGCAAAAATTGCTTGCAATTAGTCGCAAGTGGGGGCCATGTGACAAAGGGACAGCTATTTTGTGCCACACTTGAGACATGCAAATGAAAACTAATTTTGCAGGTGGCTGCAACATTCTGCAGCATTCATTCACTCTGGCCTGCCATGCGTCCATAATTGCTTGTGGCTGAAATATATTCTAAGCTAAAGTTTGCCTCAAAAGGATACGCTCGTTTGGGGCAACTGTTGTCGATTTCTATGCCCCTTTTGTTGTTCGTACGTCTGTCCTCTGTCGTCTGTCGTCTGTCGTCTGTCTTTGCCATCGATTTAGTTGCAAAATAAATTACATTTCCTCACATATGCAATACAAGAGAGCACCAGCCACAAAGTTAGCCATAGTTGCACAGTTGCAAGCAAATGGAACAAGACAAATGCACTGACATTGAGGACGATAGCAACGACGGCAACATGGACTGTGTTTGCCCCAGCTGAGTTGCGAATGTCACTGTCAATTTCTCACAGTGCACGTCAAGTGCAACTGCTACTGCTGCTGCTGCTGCTGCTCCACAAGTAAAAATCTATCAGTGCGTTCCCCACCTTCTTTCCCTTCGCTCAACTAAGGGAGCTGATCTCAACCTGGACGAAGCTTTTGCTGGCAAAATATTTGGCATAATAATAAAAGCAACAAAAAGCCCACCCTAAAAACCTTGGGTCAATGGGCCAGTTGCAATTTTCTGATTGCCATAAAATATTTTATACACTTTTTTTATTGATGTTGTTGTTGTTGTTGTGGTTGTCGTTGGCTTTTGTTTTGTCATTGTATTTGAGCCATGAGGCAAAATGAAATTTGCTGTTGCATCTCTTGAGAATTTTACGACACATCCCATCGATGGCAGGTAGTGCCAGTAGATGCAACTGAATGCCAGCAAATCAGAAACCACAACTTTCTGTGCAACTTGTGCTTTGTGTTTACATTAATGGATATGCTAGCATGTAACATACCTCGTAAATTGCTGAGATGCAGTAACTGTGCATCTCGTACTTGCGCCTCTTTTTGAAGTACATTTGTATTTAGCTTGCTGTTTCGCATTTATTGATTGACAAGCAGTCAGTCAGTCGATCAATCTAGCAATCTATCAAGCAGTCAGTCAGTCATTTATTCAGTCTGCATATAGAGTTGCAAGTTTTCCATTGTCCAAGCCACAGCAACAAATACATTTGTGTCTAATGCTATATGTAATAAATGAAAACCAAAGTACAGAATGAAAGACTAGGAGTAATAGGAAATAAGAGAGGGATAGATATAGAGAGAGAGAGAAAGAGATAGAGAGGTGGATGGACTAAGTAGTAGGTATTGTAAGAGTTACGGAAAGGGGAAGCATAGCCGGCACGATTGTTGTAATGAAACGTAACGAAACGTAAAGAAATCAAAGCATGCATCACGTGAGTGGAGGAACATGTTCATCTTGATGTTGGCCTGGTCCAACTCAGGGGCTACTGACCGGACGGGTTGCTGCCACTGCCACTGCCACTGTAACTTGAGTGGAAATTATAAAATCCACTGGCCAGACATAGAGGACATAGAGTGTATATAAAATGCTTGCATATTTTGCTCTATTCGTTTTTGTTTTATATTTCTTTAATTCTTTTCATTTTTTGTGGTTTTTGTCATTGATTGGCCAACTGAGTCTGTAGCATCTGTGGACGTGTTGGGGTTTTTGTCTCTGTCTACGTCTATGCCTGTATCTGAGGTCACAGGAAGTGACCTGGCAGACCGTATGAGAAAGTTGCACATCGATTGGCAAAACTTCTTCAATACGAACTTACCTAGTAAGACAGGCAAAGTTTTAAGTATAATTTAAACAATTTTATGGACTGCAAAGCAATACAATTTATGTTTTTTTGGTTGATCAAATGTAAATAACAGCAGACTAGTAGTTTCATTGTTAAGCTGTCAGTCTATCATCAATCAATCAATCAACTCTATACAACAACTAACTTATGAAGCAATGACAATTCCTTTTGGAAAATTGTCCACCAAAAACGGAGTTTTTAGCGTCAACTGCAGTTTTGTTTGTCCTTTGCATGTGCAAGCTGTGATTGCCACACACTCATGCAGTGAGACAGTCAGTCAGTAAGTCAATCAAAGCAGCTTGCTTCTGACTGACAACTGTATGAGTGTGCATACCATCAGTCAGTCAGTCAGCCAGTCAGTTTCAGCCTAAACGTCAGAAATGTCATTAACACGTTTGTTGTTCCTGTCGCTGAGACTGCAGATGGTGACACTTGCAACAGGAAAAATCATGTTGGCAACATTTCGCCAAGTGTGCTACACAGCAAATAGTCAAATATTTGTTCGGCAACAACAATCAGACTCTTTGTAGAGTTTCTCTCAACCTCTCTCCTTTTATTAGCTTTACTCTACAACCATGACATTTTGTAAAAGACCTCTTACAATACCAGATGGCAGACTGCAGACAGAAGAACGCAACAATTCTTGACAGTTAATTACCCTACGTTTTTAGGAGTAATACAATTTTAGGTAAAATATTTTTGACTGGTTAAAAAATATGTAAATTTGGTTTATTACCTAAAGTAAAAGCATTTAAGATTCATAAGGATTATGCAAAATGTGTTTTCTTGTGAAATTTTGATATAGCTTTATTGAAACTCATTCCAAATGCATTTATATGCCAATTTATTTCAATTATTCAACCTTTATGACTACCCCAACACACCCTTTGACATCCCGTAACATTTGTAGGGAATTATTAAAACTGACAACAAGACGAAAATCATGCAATTTATGGCGTTTAATAGTACGCAAAATCCAAAAAAGTTAAGACGAGTCTTATATTTATTTTACTTTTTATTTGTTGCATACAAATTCGGGACGCCAGACGTGGCTGTCAATTTTGCCGCAACGTCACGTCAAATTCTGTTGCGGGAGTTGCTGGGAAAAATGTTCTGTGTTGACGTCAATTGCTCATGCATTGTGCTGAAAAATCAATTAACTGCACTTTGAAATGTTACGTGAGAGCAGTCGTTGCCACGCCCATGCCTTACATCCATTATATATATATATAAATATATGTGTGTACAATTTTATATAAAACTGTTGCTGGCATATCTTCTGCAACTAATATTGAAATTCCGCAGGAGCCGCAGTAAATAAATGAAAATCAGCGACAACGGGGCAGACGTGGCAGTCATGGTGGAAGCTTTGGCGGTAACGTAAATATTTAGTAAATCGGCTCAGTCAACGGCGGTCACATGCCTCAACGCCCAACAAACCCCACAATATGGGGATGGGAATGGGAAAGGGGACGAGGAGAAGCAATGGCAAACAAAAAATCAGTTTTGACATGATTTCGTTTTTTGGTTTTTGTGTTGCGCAAAATAGCCATGACGTCGACAAGTGCACTTGACAGCGCTCCGGCGGGAGCTGCGGCTGGCTCGCTCGCGAGGGGGGAGCATTAAGTGAGGGGGGGAGAAGAGGAGTGGCTCGCAATGCCGTCAGTAAATATTACAACAGCAGACACGCAGTATGCCAGCAAACCAGCAAAGTGGGTGGAGGGTTGGGTTGTTTTTTTTTTTTTATTTTGAGTGGTGCACTGCTCGGTGGGTTATTGTGGTTGCTCTGCTACAAAACAAAAAGTGCTAAAAAAAAAGTTGCAGTTGCGTTTATAAAAATGCAACTAGTTCCACGGGTCCTTTATGTCGACCTGTATATGCTACTGTTGGCTCACTGACTTCTACAACAACAACAATAACAACAGCAACGACAACAGCTAGTACTACTGCCACACTTCACTTTAAGCCCCGTTACACACATATATACGCAGTTGGCCAAACAAGTGGGCGTGTCTGACGACGGCGGCTTCGAGTGTCTGTCTGCAACGTAGGCAAGCATTGAAGAAAATGCATTTTAAATATGTGCAGCAGCTCCTCACACCCACACACACACAAACACACACATGTACATCCAGTTGGGACAGAGATTACTGCAGAGACAGCGTCATTCCCAAGCAGCGCTCCTTGGTCATATTCCCTGTTGCATAATATGTATATATATAAATATAATATAATATATTTAAAACTAATTATATGCATTTGTATATATTTGCTATGATAAGTGAGAATATAGGATATCAAGCTGCTGTTGACAACAATTTAATATAAAAAAATATATATTTTTTTTTTAATTCTGAAAATGATCTTTTATTACTACATAAAAAATGGCATTGTATTTTGCTATTATAATCTGTTTTTGCTCTCCAAATTCAATTTAATGTACTGCCACATACTCTACTCTTGTTTCAAAGAGCATTTCGAGTTCGTTCGTTTTGGTTTTCTTTGTGTTTTGGGAAAAGTTTAATTTATTTTTTCTCATTTTTCCACGACTTGTCGAGTATTTTTCCTATTTTTTTTTTTTTTTTTTGTGACGCTTGTCTCATATTTGCTTGTTCAGATATTTTTTTGTCGATTCTTTATGTGTGTCTACAACTAACAACTGCTACAAGCAACAACAACAGCAGCAATAGCAACGATGAGAGCAGAAAGCAACAACAAAAAATGCCAACGTTACAGGAGAAAACAAAAATTATTTGCATTTCACCTGCATGTTGGCACGTGATTGCGGCCATGTTGCCATCACCCTCTATACCCTGCTTCCTAATGTTGTAAGCAGCATTGTTCCTTGCCAAAACTGCCCCTGCAACACATTGCAGTTCTCATGTGCTGGCATTTCATTTAGTAGCCCTTCCTGGCGTACTTCTTTATTCTCCTTCTTCCCCGTTTTCACAGGGCTCGAAAATATTTGTCAAGCTGCTGCTGCTTCCCTCTGCTATGTGAGCTATATGAGGAAATGGAGAAGAGTGGCGATTGGTGGGGGTGGGGTGGCAGGCATCGCCATTTGTGTAGGTGTTTAACAAACACACGGCGAGCGAACGACGACTACATTGCTGTTTAGAGGCGAGTGCACTTCAGTCAACTGGCAGCGGCAACAGCAGCAGCAGCACGTGCATGTCCTGCAACAGCGACAACAACAACAACAACAATAACAACAACAACAACGACAACAGCAACTACAATTGTGTAACGCAATGGGCACACCCCTCCACTTTGAAGCCACTTCCCCTATGCCGCTCTCGTGTAGTGTCATACAGGCGAGGCTGAAATGTCAACAGTTTACATTGCGCCCATTTAGCGTGGGATTAAATGGGTTTTTGTAACTGCTTTTGACCCGCAAATGCCTACGCGCCAGTCCCCAGTCCCCAGTCCCCTGTTCTCTGCTCTCTGCTCCCTGGTCCCTGATCCCATGCCAGGCCTACATCCGACTCATGTTGATATGCTGATGAAATTGGAAAGCAACATGTCGGCAACTTCAAGCAAAGTCAGTTTCATTTTTTTTTTTTTTGTTTTTGTTTTTGACACAAAGAGTTAAAGAAGAAATACTCATAATCCCGTCGCCTCTTATCTGATTTGTAGGCGCGGCATCTTTTAACTTTTTTGTAGTTGCCACAAATAGTTGAAGTTGACGAAGTGCCTGAAAGCTTCCGCTGTGCCGTCACTTGACACTAACTTCCACTTTTAATTCAATGCGCCGAGCTCGTTGTGTGAGTTGAGGTGTTTTTTGTATTAAGTATACGTAGCGTGAACCGCGCACAAAAACTCAAGCTCAGCAAAGGACGTAAATAAGGCAACAAATACGCAGAAAATATTTTTTGTATGCGAGTATGTGTTTATGACATATACAGAACGTGTCGCGGAAGTGGCAACAAACTAGAAATACAAGTAAAAACAAAATGCTGTCCACTTGAGGCGAAATATGAAATGGAGTAGAGGAAGGGGAAGGGGAAGGGGAGTGGAAATGAGAAAGGTAAAAGGCGAATGGCGAATGGCGAATGGCGAAAGGAAGTTGCAGGCCGAAAAGGACTTGTTTGCCATTACGCACGTGATTCATATGCAGAGTCGTTTATAAACGCGGCTCAGCACAACACACTCAACCTCTCCTTTTCACACTTACTCTCTCTCTCTCTCTCTCTCTGCCTGCTTCTCTGTTAGGTGTGAATAGGTGTGGTGCGGCTTGTCACAATAAATTTACTAAAAGTGACAAATATTTTATGCTTAAGAATAATTGATGAAGTGGCTACAATGCCAGCCAGATCCTTTTCGGCCTGGCCCAAACGAGGACAATGAAAACGGTCACGTCAAGCCATCGAGTATTCCAACCCAGTAGCCTACCTGTCTACTGTTTTGCTCCTTTGCCCAGGGATATAATAAAGCGTTAAATCATAGCCACGTTTAGTACTTTTCACTAGGTCTTCGTTTTGGCCCAAGTGCGTTCTGTCACAAGGCTCATATGTCCTGCCTTTCTAACTGTATCTGCGTGTGTGTGTGTGTGTGTGTGTATTTGCAGGTCGTAGAATTGTATGCGGCGCAAATAAAAACAGGCTGCGGATATTACGACATATTGCTCCACAACGTTTGTTCACAAAAATTGCGCCAAGGATTATGGCACTACATTACAGGACCTGCAACTGCTCCCCCACTCCCATTCTCACTCCCTTTCCCACTCAATCCTCACCTACAGCCTTCTCCCTCTGTCTCACATTCGCTGTGTTGCTGGCATATGAATGATGAGCGTCATTTAATCTTTGTCTATGACTCCAACACCTCCAACATATAAACGTTTGTCGAGACCTGCCAACTTGTCTGGGTGTTGGTATGTGTGTGTGTGTGTGTGCTTGTGTGTGGGTTTCCTGTTTTTGTTTGTATACGCGTGCTGCGCTTGACATGTCCTTAGGTTTGTTTGCACTGAAATTTAACGCACCACGGACAACGGTAAGGGAGATGGGGAGCTGCCCCAATTGCCATAGTTATGCGAGTTCACGAACATATCCAGAGACACAGAACGAAGTCCTTGAGCACTTGGCTTTAAGTTATGTACTCGCTAATGGAAATCAACTCTACTCACAAAATGACCTCGGGACAAGCTTTGGACACCAAATAACTATGATAAGCAGCAACAGAAGCTGTAACAGATGCACAGTTTCCCATCTTCCTTCCTCATTTCCACACACAAATTATGCAAACTGCGTGAAGTTGCGTGCAAACATTGAAGATTAATTGAGAAATTGTATAGGTCTTGGCCAAAATTCATTATCAGAGCTATCAGTAAAAGCATTAGCATTACGACCATGCTTAAAGTTTGTCTTAAAGTTCAAATTCAAATCCAAAACCAAATCCAAAAGCAAACGCCATGCGTTGCCTTTTAACAAACAATTATGAGCAATGAATAAATTAGCAGGCGGCGGTTCCTCTGATGTTCGCACTGATCAATTTGCAACAAAGTAATAACATTTAAAATTCAAATGCCAAAAGAAATTTGCACCAATACCAAAATGGCGAAGGGGACGTAAACACATCCTTGGGACAGCCAAAAAGCTTGCATGTATCTACTTATGTCTGAGATGGCAGCTCGAGGCAAGGCAATCCAAGAGACTGTATACGCTGTCCTGCCTCAACACTTAGTCGCCCATTGTGCTGACTAAAGGCAGTACAGGGAGGAAGCGATAGGGGAATACCAGATGGTGTGGATGGTAGGGAGGTATGAGGGAGCCTGTCAGTACAAAACAAGAAGCGACTTTAGCGCGTCCTTTGCTATATGCGAAATTAATTGTCTGTTTGTTGCTAACAAATTTGAATTTAAACCGCATGTACGATGGGGGAAAATGTGTGAAAATTTGGAAATGCCAACTAACGAAGGCACAAGACGTTGCTCCGCATTTCCAATCCCGCATCCCCCTGATACTTACAATGCTATTGCTGCCGTGTGGGTGCGTTTTGTTTGGCCTAGGAAACAACTTGAAGTTGTTGAGCTTAAGTTGCTTGTAGCTGTTGTGGCTGTCGCTTGGCTGTTGCTTCACGTTTGTTGTTGATGTTGTTGTTGCTGGTGCTGTTGGCGTTTTACAGTTAGCCGTGCAGTTTGCTAACTGCTCGATTCTCGCATTGGCGGCTAAGAGTTGCTGCGGTGGCTGTCCAAAGCTTTCAACTTTCCACGTACCCAGCACCAACAATTGTCTCCACTAAAATACCCGACCAGTTTTTGTTGTTGTTGCTTTTGTGCTCAAAGTTCTGCAAGCAAGCACATACATTCATCCACTCACACACACCCTCACACACACACACACACACACACACACACACACACACTCACAGACACACATACAAGCGGCGCAAATTAATTGCTGCTGTTTTCGGCGCTTATTTGTCTTTGAAATTTGTTTCTTGAACGTTTCAGCTGCTTTGTCCTTTGTCCTTGGTCGTTGGTTCTTAGACCAGGGACATGGACCACCACTTGGGCATTTAATTTGCTGTAGCTTTTGCTGTTACTTTTGTTGTTGCTGTTGCTGTTGCTACAGCTATTGCTGTTACCGTTGTTTTGTTTGCTTCTTGCCTATTTGCTATTTAAATTTAATTTGCATTACTTAAGGAATTTAAAAAGCAAAAATTTCTCATGCGCAAAGCGACAAGCAAAACCCAAAGCGTAGGGTCCTGTGCGTGCCTCGCCACGCACCACGCACCAAGCACCACGCACCACACGCCACGCACCACTATACCGACACACCATTCTGCCACTGCCTTTGAGCAGCTTTTCTGCTTCAACATTTTTATTTACTTGCGGCCTGGTAATTTCTGTTTATTTTTAGCAAGTTTTTATGGTCCCGTCCTCTGAAAATACCTCCTGCAGTTGAAATTATTTCTTGTATTTTTCTTTGCTCTCTCTCTCTCTCTCTCTCTCTCTCTCTTGCGCTGCCTCAAGTTGTTTAAATTTTCTACCCAATGTCCCCGTTTCAGGCTGTCAAATGGACACCGTTATCTTAAAGTTTGCGCATTAAAATGCTGACCCAACATTACGCATACGCACCATTGGCCAGCGGACAGTCAGCGCCAGCATAGTTGGTGTCCGGTCCACAAATTGCATATTACCACAAAATCAATTTACATTCCTAAACTGATTTTCCGTCCTGCATATGTAATACTAGGAGTCCTTCTAGTCAGACACCCGACGCGGTATGCACACGGGAAATTATTAAATTAAAATTATGTTGCTGCATGCAACGCTTCCTTCACACTGTCCAATTAAAATCCAGCGCGACACTCTGCCCCATTCGCCTAGCACGCACACATACACTAACATTTCCAGTCACTTTAACCCATTAATACCAATTTGCTTATAAATTCTAGAAATATGTTAACATAAACTCTATAAATTTGCAGTAAAAACACTTTATGAATAAGCTTTAGCTAGGTGATACTCGTACTTTTCTTAAAAGCCCATGCTCTGTGGCTTTCATGAATGTTAAGCCATGCACTCAGTGGGTTAAACAAAGGTTTGGTCAATGCTCAGTCCAAGTTTGCATCGCAGCTCTTTTACCAGTTAGACCCATGAAGTCATGACCATGTCCAGCACGTACATCAAAGTGGGCATGCCAGGTGCCTTGGCCTCTCTTGCCACATATGCGGGTGCCACATGCCACATGCCACATGCCTCATATCGCTGACTGCGTATGGCGCGACGCTTTCACTTTTAGTGCGCCGCCGTCGTCGTGGTTGTGGCTGGTAGTCACGTCGTCGGCCATTTAAGCCTTAAGCAGGCCACTTAGAGCCACAGACATAAATCTGTGCGCCCAAATCCGAGCAATTAAATGCATCGTAATTTAGCTTCGCCCTCGCGTCCTCTTTCAGCGGTCTTTAGTGCACAATTAAGGCGAACTACGCAACATTCTCCTATTCCAAAGCCTGTACCTCTGCCTGTTTGTGTCCTTGTCAGGATGCTCACACACTCACACACACACACACACCGCACACACGTGTAATAATCGCTTGGTACAATTTTGTTTCTGCTTCCAACAATTCCTTATTAATTGACGTGAATTTATGCTTTTTCGACGCATTATTGTTGCCTCCAGAAATTAAAAAATATAAACAGACAGTGCGCGTAGCGACTTTTGTGAATGCCACAAGAGCCAGTCAAAGACACATAAAGCAGTAAATTGGATGGCGGGAAGGGAATGCGGGTGGGAGTCACATTTTTATGGCACTTGGCAATTAGAGAGGGGGGCAACAAACAGGCATAGCCCATGGGCGGTTTGTAATAATTTGTGTGCTTTTATTTGTACTTGGATATCAAGCATGTTCTTCGTAGCTCCCTCTCTTCTCTTCTCTTCTCCCCACCCCACCCCGTCACTGTCCAGTTGCTTTTCTTATTACCAGGTTAATGTCTGCTGCCGTTGTTATGGCCCCACTCGGATGTTAGCTATTAGAGGCCCATTAAATAATTGCTGGCAATTCAAGAAGCGAGCACACACAAAAAGAGGCAGTTCTTGCAGTGTGTGTATGTGTGTGTGCATGCGGTGTTTTTTTCTATATTGAAGAACATCTAATTGCCGACAATTTGTGGCGGGGGTCGAGTGGCTACTTTAAAAGCAGCATCAACTGGTATTTAATAAACATTGAAGCAACTGTAGGAAAAAAGAGCAAACTATTGTACAATTGGCCAAAAACGGTAGCAGTAATCGTATTACCAAAAATAAAACAACAATGCCAGCAACCGCACACTCTCATATACCTGCAAAGCGAGACAAAAAGAGGGAGTGCGAGAAGTTGGCAAATCCGTAAACCGAAAAACCGTCAAGGACCCAAAGGGGACTACAGACTAACACAGAGCTCAGAATAACAACTGAAAACTGGCTAAAGCTGAAAGCATTTGAAAGTTCCAAACCAATTGCAACTAGCTGCAAAATTAATTAAATAATATTTATTCGTTGCAACAATTTATTAAACAGCATCCACTTGGTGGCAGTCAGGTGAGAGTAGGGCAGGATCATCATCATCGTCATCATCATCATATCAGACAGAACACAGAGTCAACAATTAAAATAAACAATTGTTAATTTAATTGTTAACAGCATTGTACAACTGGCCACATACACTAAAATATAGACTAGCAGCCAGAGATAGAAAGCAAACGTTGGTGAGTAAGTGAACGGTAAAGATAGGGTGGCAGATAGTAAGAGAAATTAAGATAGTGGGAAGTGCAGTTCGGCAACAACATGTGTAGCGTTTAGGGTACTTTAATTGTTTCGCCCCGCACAAATTGCAAATGAACACGAAACTCGAAAAGTTGCCCTCGTTCTGCTGCCGTCGCTGTTGCTGCTGCTGCTGCTGCTGCTTGTTGACGCTGCTGGCTGCTTACGTTACGTATACGTAACATTTACTCGATGCAGCAACTAAACAACATTTTATACTAGTATGCATAAATTGTGCTTAAAATGTAATCATGTAAACCGCAAATAATTGAGCCAAGCTTGCAACAACATCGACAGCAATAACAGCAGCAACAACAACAACAGCAACAGCGTTTTAAAATAACCGAAAATTTTAGTTAAATTAGTATGTATGGGAGGGTCTAGTGGACTCTCAATCAAATTAGAAGTGCTATCAAGCTGGTAATAACAAAAGTGATGATAGTACTAGGAATACAGTACTGGCCCAGGGTGTATGCAATTTTGTATAATCCATCGGGGAATAAACGCATTTTGGCCAACTGTAAAGTAAGCATTCTTGATTTTAAAAAATTTTTGGAATGGATTATACATTTTTAGGCTATTGAATATCAATAAAGTTGAAAATGGAAGCTCCCATTTAATCATCATAGTAGCATCAATGTCAATCTAAGTTCGATATCATTCACTTTAACACATCCCAATTTCAGCTAATTTCTCGAGTTTTATAGTGATTATCTTAGCCTGACTCTTACTGCAAGCGTCCTGTTCGTTGGCATCTTTAAAACTCTAAAAGATGCTTTTTACGTGGCAACTTCACATACTGCAGTTGAAATGCTCTTTTCCTCTCGGTTGTTGTTGTTGTTTCTCACAAAAAATTATCGTAAAAGAATTTTACCTGAGCTACGTGACTGCTGAACTTAATATCCGTTTGTCATAAGCGTTTCTAATGCACACACACAACTCACACACTCACAGCGAGAGGAGACACACAGTCATGACTGCACTTAGCACACACACACACAATAATACACACATACGCACCCATATATACAGCTGCGGGGCTTGCACGTACAACAGCTGAAAAAGGCAGGCACCAAAAGCGCTTCTTGATAGCGTGCTCGGAGTGTGTGTAGGGCGATAGAGAGAGAGAGAGAGGCGGAAACGGGGTGTAGTTGCACCTCGCGTACTGTAAGGTTGCTACGCGCCCTGAAAAACAAAGCCAGCGACATTTTGCAGCTAAATTAAGTATTTTTAGTATTTTTAGAAGTTGTCTGAAACTTGGGCCCTTACTCCAGCTTCAGCTTTAGCTTTTCCTCTTGCTATTGTTGTTAGTTGTTGTTTTTGTCTGCCAATGCATGCGCAAATTTTACGAGTAGATTTCTGAAAGGTTCCGTCGTTTCAGCGGCGCTTTAATTGCATTTTGCGCGTTGCCTTTGCCACTGCTACTGCTACAGTTGCTGGCACCACGCTGCCGCTGCGTCTACTGCTGCTGCCGTTGTTGGGCTTCATCTTTAAATAATGCAGCAAAGCATTGTCTGCCGCGGTCAGGTGAGGCAGCAGTCGAAGCAGCAACGGCAACAGAATCGTCCACGCCCCCAAAAAAAAATACTGGCCATAAAAGCAGCAGCTCTGCCAGAGCAACTCAGCCTTTTTACGGTTGCCCCCTCTGCTCCGGTTTTCTCATTTTCCTCATTGTAATGCCCTTCTATCAGGTATAGACATTTTGCCGGGAAGTCTGGAAATGCCCACGTATAATTAATCTTAATCTTGTATAATTAATATAACGATCAAATTTAATATAATTGGCAGAATAGTAATTATGATCTTCATCAATATCATTTTCATTATTATTATCATTAGAATTAACATTTTCATTATTATTATCATTAGAATTATCATTATCATTAGCATTATCATTTGCAATAGCATTATCAATATTTTTTTTGTATTAGCATTAGCATTAGCATTAACATTAGCATTGTCATTTACATTATCATTATCATTTGCATTAGCATTTGCATTAAAATTATCATAAGCATTAGCATTAGCTTTAACATTATCATATACATTATCAATATCATTGTCATTTGCATTACCATTAACATTAACACAAGTATGAGCTTTAGCCCTAGCATTAACATTAGCATTAGCATAAGCATTAGCCTAAGCATAAGCAAGTAGTTAGTGGAGCATATCTATTATCTTGATTATTGACATTATTATTTTAATCATAAGATTATTCAACTAAATATTATTTAATAATGTTACGTAACAGTCTTAAAAGAGTATTACTTAGATCTACTTTCCCCGAATTTAATTCGACTGGGTCTTTCTCTCAATTCTTTTTGACATAAAAGCGACTCGACTGCCATTAAAGAAAAGTGTAGCATACTTCTTCGAACTGGCGCAGATTTCTGCACGCTGGCAAGGAAAAACGTTTTTCGCAACGTTGTTATAACCGTGCAGTAAGAAATTTTCCAACACATTTGGCCTGCAACTTGGGGCCAGCCTTGTTTTGGCCAGTTGCTTTTGTGTGCCACTCCCACTCCCACACCCACTCCCAATTCCACTGGCTCCCTTCCTCTCGTGCTCAAGCGTTCACTGTCTCTGTCTCATTCTTTCACTTTCCGCAGTTATTTTGCTTTCTTTTAGATACTTTCTTTTTGCCATTTGGGCGCATTCATTCTTCTTGTCGTTGTCCCTGGGCAAATAATTTCACTGATAAAAGATTTTCAACGCATCTTATGCTCGCTGTTTGCGCTTTTACAATATGTTTGCCAGCACAGTATTCGTTGATTTTGTTTTTGTTCAGAAAATGAAAAATATAATATAGGCAGCAGCATCGTCGTCGCCCTCGTCGTTGTTGTCGGATGCGACTGTAAGTAGTTTACGCGCATTTAAAAGATGCACCAGCTCCAAGCTCGACAAAGAAAGACAAAGACAACGAGGCAGCTTGCAGGACTCCAGCTCAAGGAGCAGGAAATGAATGTTGCCCAGGCCGGCAAAACGTGCCACGACAACAGCAGTAAAGTGTTGCACTGCCAGCAATTGTTATGTCCCTTTTTTGATGCTACCTTATGCTGCAACTTTGAGAGCAATACTCGTTGAAATAGCTGGCTGTTGTTTCAGTTTCAGTTGTTGCAATTGTTGGGCATTGTTTGCTTATTTCACTACCAAAATGAAACTCGAAATCAACTCGTGCATTTCTAATGCCAGTTTATATGCTTTATCCCAGGCATTCTCATCGGCAACAACACTAACAGCAATAACAACAACCATGACATGTTCTGACTTTTACGGCTAGTAAATTTTTCCTCGCCTTGCGATTTTCTTATTGAAATGAGCCAAAATGTATACAAACAATGTTTGTAGTCCTGCCTTCTTTTGCTGGCAATATTATTACATTGCGATAGCAATCCCAATCCCAATTCCAAATCCCAATCTCAATCGCTATAGCAATTCCAAATCCAGCTCGGCAACTTGCCAGGCTCTCAGAGAGACTTGAGTTAGTTTGTCAGCTTGTTTGTCAGCAAGTTGAGTATGAAGCAGAGTAGGAGAGTAGAAGGAAGCCTTAGAAGAGGACGAGGCAATGAGAAAGGGAATGGGAATGGGAATGGGCTGAGGAAGCTGTCCAGTTGCCTTTGCCGTTGCTTTTGTTACTCATTTATTTTGATTTGTTTACCATTGCGATTTATATTTCTTCGTTTTCTGCTTTTCGCCTTACTCTCTTTTTCGCACTGTGAAAATAGTGAAAAGCGCGCGCAGAGCAATAAAATTAAGCTCGGATTTATTGACCCATTTCAGTGTGACTTACTGATGCGCCACGCTCCCTTTCACTTTGCTCCATCTGTCGGTTTGCTTTTGTGCAACAACTAAATTAAAATGTTTTACTAATCCCGACAAGTAATGCTTTTAATTACTTTTTCTTCACAACAGCACACAGTCACGCCCATCTACCAATACGCCCCCGGCAGCTTTCGTTAGGCTTTTACATGTATCTATCAGTGTGTGGAATAATATTGAAAACATGAACTGCAATATTTATAGTTTGGCTTTGATTTTTGACCTTTTTGAAAGCTTTACACAATTTCTGTGATCATTTCTTAGATAAAAGAAAATAATATAATGTTAGAATTTAATTAAAATATTATATTCACAACTATTTTGAGGCTTAATCAAGTGCTAGGCATTTTCTGACATTTTCGACTCCATGTTGAATTAGCGTAGCAACAATAATAATAGGAAGAACAACAAGTACCACTTGAAAGTCTTGTCAGCTTGTCGAATATCAGATTTACTTGAGTTCCTTTGTAAGTCGAACGGATGTTTAGCAAAGTTCCTACTGCTTAGTACTGACAATGCGATGCGATACAAAAGGTGTTAATTAAATATTTCAACTCAAAGACTACCAATTACAATAACAACAAAACAAAAACAATACAAACGTAATTTTCAGCAAAATCTCATTAAGTGGCTGTGCTCGCTGTGCTGCGCTAAGCAGCTGGCATTTAGTAGTAGCAACAGCAAAAGCATCATCAGCATCAGAAAAAGGAGTAGAAAAAGAAGTAGAAAATACAAATAAAACAAATAAAGCATATAAAACGAAACTTGATTTCGCTTTGGTCTACGTTATTTCGTTTTGGTTGCGATACCCTGCAGCAAAATAAAAGTGCTAAGAAGGTAAGATACAGCAATAGAAACAAACAGATAAGTCGAACTAATTCCTTGAATCGTCTTTGGAGACTGAAACAGTTATTGTATATTGGTTTTAGTAATCTCACTTAATATTATTCAATTTTAAATATCCCAAGCCTTTTTCCATTCATAAATATTGATCATTTAAGCTCAACTTCTAATTCCACAAATTTAATCACAATTGATGGCAGAACACAATAATAAATAGTATCTCTCATCAGCCCCCAAACATTTGCATTGTAGTTGTAGCTTCGTTTGTCGCATTCGTGCATTGTTGTTATTGTTGTAATTTGTCGCTGTTTTGCATAGCAAACTAACTTCCGCAAATGAGATTAGAGCACAAAGGGGTCCGAAAGAAGGATAACAAGGCGATGCCAAGGTTGCAAAAGGATTTGATTCAGTAGTCGATTGAAATTCAAGTGGTTGCCACAATTAATTAATTTAACTGTAGCTGAAAGCAGCTCAGGCAAATCGGACAGATGTAGATGGTTAATGCTCGCTTATGGCCAAACATTTGAGCTATTTGAGCCACATTTGGGTTCAAAGTGCACAGCACAGAAAGGCTCAAATCTCCAACGATGATGGCACTCATTAACATAAAATGTAAAGGTGGACAAGGACGAGTTGCCTGACAGCATGTACCCATAAAACCAGCTCACTTTTCACACTCATTAAAATGTATGCAAAGCGACGGCAGCCCGATAAGGATGCTGTCGTTGTTCAAGGACATCGTGCGTGTGTGTGTGTGTGGAGTGAGTGGGTGTTAATGGGTGGCTAACTTGACAGACTAGCAATGCCCTGCATTTGCCTGCTTATCGTCAACATTTTTGGGTTTGCGGTTGACGTCAGCAGCGCAACTCAAACTTGGATAGCGTCGCGAACCCTTTTTGTATTCTTCACAAAAAACATTTAAATGTAATCTATTATCTTAATTCCGACACAAATTGTTTGGTGCCGAGAATATCGCTGCCGTCTTTGTCCATTGCCGTCCGTCTCGCGTTCTGCCCGCGGTGACAGACGAATAAAGCAGCCTGTCGTTCTGGCATTTCGCTCTTAACCCGACTAACAAAAATAAAAGCCAACACTGTCCCAAAAATAATGCCATCGCCATTTAGCAGCGTTGACTTGTGGCACCCAGCGAAACAGTCAAGGACTTGAGCTGACTGGCAATTCAAATGCCAACCGGGCCAGAAGAGGACAAGCTGAAGCCAAGCCGAAGCCAAGGACAAGGCAGCAAAGCGTCAGCCGCTGAAAGGCAACGCTTATCGGCCGCAACGTAAATCACCCAATTTACCATAAATAAAGATATGTACATATTGTCAGCGAGCAGAGGGGGGATGGAGAGAGTGCTACTCAACTGGCCTTAAATGAACGACGGCAAGGGAGGCAAGGGAGCGGCAATGTTGGGAGTAGGGCAACTCAAGCCGCAGCCGCAGCCGCAGCCACAGCCAAAGCCGAAAACCGAAAACCAAAACAAAACACCTTATCGCTGGCAAGCACATCTTTAAGTGGCTGTCAACGTGGCCTGGCAGAAGGGGCCACTAAGAGTGGAGGGAGTCAGATGCATGGAAATATAGTGGCTGTAACTACTGGCTACTATTTGCTTGCCACAAACGCATAAGCCTGCATGCATGACGTTGCATCCGACTGGAGCAACTGCCGCCAACTAACCTAGCTAGAAAACGGCTAAGAAGTTAAAAAATATGTGAAATTAAAAATTGACTTCTCTCTAACTAACTAACAACAATCAAAAGTAATTAATTAAATTTTATAAGGAAAAGTTAAAAGTTTTATTCTGAGCTAGCTAGACAATCTGTTAAAGCTAACTCAATAATATTAATAAGTAATATTTCAACTTATATATTGAAATAAATAAAAAATCAGCCCAGCAAAAAAGACTAAACTCAGTCGTTTAACTACCTAGAAATCTCAACTCTGAAATTCGCAAATAGCTAAAATTAACTAGAATAATATGGTCCATCCTTAGCTCTAAACAAGCTAGAAAAGTCATCACCGTCGCTAAACTCCCATTCGTTTTCCCCGCCATATATACTTAGCTGCTTCGTCAGTTGGCAGCCCCCCCTTTTGGAGGCTCCAGTTGGTAGTCTTAGATGTCTTGTGCTTTCATTACAAAAGCAACATTTTGCTTGCTGCGGCACGCGATTCAACACTTGCCACTCACTACAACCAACTACCATCTCTACTCTTTGCAGGCACAACAGCACCAACAACAACAACAACAACAACAACAACAACAACAACGGGAGCATCAGGAGGAGCAGTAGCAGGAGCAGCCGAAAAGACGACAGCAGCAAATCGCGATTATGACGATGATGACGAGCACAACGACAGCAGCAGCAACAATAACAACGACAACAAGGAGCAGGCTGATGTTGCAGAGACCAACAACGACAACAACGACGACAAAGAGAAGAAGCTGAAGATGCCCGAGAATGAGAGATTGGGAGAGGAAAGGGAGTTGCTGCCGCGGGCAAGTCAAAAGCGTGCAGCACAAACGACACAATCGCGAAATCCCATCAGACGCGCTCACAGCGAAAGGCATTTGTCTGGCGCACCCAACGTCTCCGTATCCCCCTCCTCCTCGAAGTCGAGGCCGCAGCATGGCCGGCAGGGCAGCAGCGAGGGCCAGACCAAGGACCAGGCCCAGCAGCAACGGGCCACTACGCCGCAGAATGTCATTTTAAATTTTAAGGACACAATGGCGCTGCGCATAAAAAGCAACCGCAACGACTCGAGAGATTTATTTCAAAGGCGGCCCACGGAGCCACCGCCACCACCGCCGCCCCCAAAGACTCCCTCCACACCATCGACACCGACCGCAAACGGATTAGAGCAGCAGCCACACCAAATCAATAAGTCAACAGTGACTCCAGCGACTCCTCGACAGCAGCATCCACAGAGGACTGTGGTGAGAGTGGCGCCCTTTAACAAGAGCAGCGATGGCGCCCATGAGGTGCATCGCTTGAAAATCTCGCACAGCGAACAGGATGAGCATCTGTTGATGGAGCATAATGTTATATTCCGTAACCCAAGCTCGTCAAGGTTATCGGACTTAACGGAACCGGATGTAGCGCCCAAGAAGACATCGATACTGATTAATGGCGATGATTGTTATTCGACAATGAACCTCAGTGCCGATGCAGCGCAACCGCTTTACCAATCCTCGGTGGTGGTCAACAGCCAGACAGCGAACAGTGTCTGCATCAATGTAAGCAGCGCTGAGGAGTTGATACAACAACACAATCTCCTGAATTCGCTGCGCAGCCAGCAACATAATCTGGGCGCCATTATACCAATTAGAAGCAGCATTGGGAATGAAGTGAATCTCCATCGTTCCGCCTCTTGCATTTCATCCACCTCGAGCAGCTCCACGTCGAGTAGCAGCAGCTCAAGTGGACGAGGTCGCACTTTAATCAGGCTTGATTACGATAAGGAGACGCCAACGAAGGTTCAAGCCACAACAACCACACCCATTAATACACCGCCAGCAATTAGCTCCACTCCTGCTACGCCACCACCGCCAACCAAACCATCGCCCATCCCTTCGCCTATACCTTCCCCTTCATCAAATCTCGTGCCTCACGAGACGGAACTGCTGAAGATTTTACGTAATCCCGTGGAGGCCGTCAAGCGTAATTTGGTGCCACATGTTTGTGGCTTACGAGTTCCCAATGAGGATAACCCAAGAAGATGTAACAAGAAGCTGCAAGAGCCCACTTCCAGCAAGGAGTCCCAGACGGGCAGCTTCATAGCTAAGCTCTTGCAGGATCCGATGCTGGGACAGGTGGCCGATGGCCTGGAATCAGATACGGTGGCGGAACTGATAGAGAACTCACTCCAGCGACTGCAACAGACACGTCAAGGAGTCGACATGAGTGGCACCAAAGATCACGACGATATGAACCGGCTGATCAGTGTCTCGTTGCAGCGTGTGCGTCTCGAGCGGAAGCCCGTCGTGGTGGAAACCAAAGAGGAGGATCGTCTGTCCAATCGTGGCAGTATTAGCTCCGCCAATAGCTTTGCCTCCGCTCACAACTATGAGCTGTTTGACTTCGAGGCGGCAGCCAATGAATCTGATTGCTATCAGAGCTGTTCTAGCGAATTAACAGCAGCCGGTGTTATCGAGGAGGAGGCGGAGGATCAAGTGCCGGAGGAACAGCAGGATGTGGATGCCGCAACTCGAGCCAAATTTTATCAGCTGCTGGTGGACGCCACGCTGGCCGAAATCGAGCATGCCACACACTCGGAAGCGGAACATCACTATGAATCCATACGACTCAATGGAGATCCCATTTACGAGGAGATCAACGAGGTGCCGCCACCATTGCCACTGACGGCGCCTCCTCTCAACGATGCGGAGCTGGATAAGAAGGCAGCACGTTCGATATTTGAAGGAGCTTCCAAGTACGATATACTTTCCTATCTGGTGGACGCAAAGGAGCGAGGATTGGCACGGGAGGAGAGCTTTGATTACAGCAACAATCCCAAGATAATCGAGGAGGAGGCAACTGACACATTGAGTGAGCTGGAGAAGCGTGTCAGCAGCGATGATAGCCACAGCAACATGAGCTCCTTGTCGCCACCGCCACACACATTCATCTGTGGCAAGAGTGGCAGCGATGTGGAGCGTCAGGATTCTGGAGTCGGATCGGAAACGAGCAAGTCCTCGAGAAGCAAGTATCAGCCAACTGTGAGTCCACTGCATCTGTGCGAGGACTGCGATGGCGCCGTGGAGACACAGCTGAGCGAAACGGGCGTGTTGTATGCCCCGCTGGTGTGCCGCAAGTGTGGCAAGAAGCGTGTGGAACGCAAGGAGATCATCACTGAGATTGTGGAGACGGAGGAGAAATATGGCCGCGATTTGCAAATCATACTGGAAGAGTTCTGTCATCCGATGCTGGTGGCCGGTCTGCTCACACAGGAGCAACTCTCCGCAATCTTCCTGAACACGGAAGACTTGCTCGAGAACAATCAGACGCTGGCCGAGCGTATGCGCGATGCCCTGGACATTGCCCTCGAGCAGGGCGATGATGATCTACTCACGGTTAACATTGGACGCATCTTCCTCGACTTCACCCAAATGTTGCACGCCTTCGAGAGCTACTGCGTGCGTCAGGCAGGCGCCAGTCTGCTCCTTGCCAATCTCGAAAAGGAAAAGGAACTGCTACGCATCTTCCTCAAGGTATCGCAAATGGAGAACGCCGTGCTGCGTCGCATGAATCTCAACTCGTTTCTGATGGTAAGCAATTCCACGACTTGTTTTATATTCATGATTCGCCTCTAAACGTCTGTTCCTTTCAATTTTCCGCAATCCCCTCCAGGTTCCCGTGCAGCGCGTCACGAAGTATCCATTGCTTCTGGCGCGACTGTACAAGGTGACGCCGGCACATCTCGATGGACGTGAGCTGCTGAAACAGGCACAGGAGAAAATTGAATTGCATTTGAATCACATCAACCAGGAGGCGAAGGATGTACCCACCAAACTCTGGCGACGCATCAGCTCCTCTAGCCCCAATCGGCGCGCCTCCTGCGAAATTGATATGATAAACATCAAGCTGCGCAAAATGGCCATCGACATACTCGAATGGAATCACGATGAGGTCCGTTTCGCCATGGAGGGCAAGCTCCTTTACACGCAGCCCACCGACAGCAACTGGAAGAAGGCGCGCACCATAAAACTAACCCCAGTCAATGCGCTGCTCGTGACCAATGGCAAGGTATGTAAGAAAGAGTGCTAAAGAGTGGAAGATAGAGAGGTAAAAGGAAGGTAAAACTGTGGGCAGAGGGTGAAGCAAGTGGCGAGTGAATAACAAGAGCTCTCATTAGAAGAGTTTGCGTGAATCTCGTGAGTAGGAAAGTATCTAGGTCATAAACAATTTCCTGATTAGTTAAAAGTCACGAGAGAGAGAGAGAGAGAGAGAGAGAGAGTAGAGTCTTCGATAGAGATATCGTTTGTTTAAAATCCGAAGAGCTCTTATAAGAAGAGAAATTCCATGAACTGTAAATCACGAGGTACCTGCTATTCCTGCGGATGAGAATAGGTTCAAATCAATCCTATCCATATAGAAGGCTCTGCATTTTCTACTGATTACTGTGGAGACTCAAGAGGTCTCTACGATTCCTGCTCATTAATAACCAGAGTCCCGCGAGTCGCTCCAGTCACGACTGTATCCTTAACGCCAAATACATCTTCCATTACCCTCAAGAGTTTAGTTCAACATTCAGGGATTGACTGCAAATCACGAGTTCATCTCCAGCTTACAGCAAAGGGAATGCCAGTACTGTTCCTCCGCTTGGTCACGTTTGACAAGCGACAAGCGACAAACGATGTTCAGGCGTTTGACATGAGGTGAGGGCAATTAGCGAGTGGCGCTTACACCTAATAGCCTTACCTCTCGATAGAATCTAGCAAAGGAATGGGATGCAGAAGCCGATGCCGATGCCAATGACGATGTCAATGTGAATGGAGTTAGAGATGAAGATGGACGCATCGGAGGCATGGGATTGCGGTTCTCTTGTGCTGATTCTGTGCGATGTCATGGCAACAGTTTGCCGTGCGATAAAAGATTTCAACAAATCAGAACCAAAGCCAGAGCCAGAGCCAGAGTCAGGGCAAGAGCCGAATACACTGTCCGCTCTAAAGCCATAGCCAGGATCCGTGGCAAGGCTATTGAGGCAACGAGTGGAACGGAAACGTTTCCGGAGCTTGTCCGTAATGAAAAGTGCTTATCCAAGCAACTATCTGCTTTTGATGCCTAAAAACAAAACGAGTTTTACATTCGTTGGCAAGGCAACAAAAAACGCAAAAATCGAATAGGAAAGCCCGGAAAAAAATGATGAAGAAAAACCGATGGCGTCAAGTGGCCCACCAGAGGCCAATGCATGTTGAAAGAGAAGCGTGTGAGGTGGAGAGGGACAGGACTTGGGGGTGTCACATCGATGGCGACGCAGTGCGTATGTTAGGTTTTTATGCCCTGCTCTAAATTTTTGCAAAATGCCTCAGACCGACAATTGCTCAATTCAAGAATGTTTTGTTCTTGTTGCGTTTGCATTGTTTCTTCTTGGACTGTAGTTTTGGTTATGTAGCTCCTGTCCCTGTTCCCAGCTCCCTGCTCCCTGCTCCACTTCCAGATGCTTCCTGCGGCAGTTGCCAGCCAGGCTGCCTGACATGCTTTGTGCTCTCTCTCGCGTTATCTGCAGGCTCAGTTCATCCCACACTTTGACCATTTTCTAGTTGTAATTTTGTTTAGTTTTCGTTTTTACACAATTTTCTATTTACATTTCTTTCTTTTTTTTGCCTCTCTCTAACAACAACAACAACAACATCGACAACAACAACGACAACAACAACGACAACGACAGCCAAGTGCCAATTATAGGGCAGAGAAGGCCATGTCGGATAAACTGAATTTCCCGAAGCACACTGGCATTCGAGAGGCCTCCCTGCTGCTGGTAAAGGAAAAATGCGGACGTTATACATTGATACGGGAGCCGTTGTATCTGGACAGATGTGTTGTGTGCAGCGAAGCGGATTGGGATGATTATTTCGAAGTGCAGGAAATTTCATCGAAGGACACATTCATATTCAAAGTGAGTAGTCGCCATTCGCCAAGCCATATCTAACAGCAACTACATACCGCTCCCCTCTGCCCGATCCCTGATTCTGCTTTGTTTCTGCCTCTTTTGCAGGCATCCGGTTCGTTTCGTTGATTCGTTTTGTCTGGGTTTGTCTGGGATTGCCACTGTGTGTGTGTGTGTGTGTGTGTGTGTCTGTGCCAGTTCACTTGGCTTTTGAATTAGAGAAGCGTTTGCCTTTTGACTGCACACCGGCAATGTTTGGGCTTCGTTAGTTTTGCGCTGCCGTTTGGCGTTCTACAAGTTGCAACTTTTTGCTGCACACAGTGGGAGGATGGGCCGCGGAATGTTGCAAACAGATGATTCCTATGAAGTTAATAGAGCAGCAAAAAGACAATTAACACTATGCAATAGGTAACCAAACAGATGGTCACTTGCAGTCTCTAAGCTTAGAGCAAATTAATAGAAGGCTTTAAGACTCAACAGTGCAATGAAATCAACATGAATATGAGAATTAATCAACTACTTCAGCGTCTCAAGTTAACAGAAAGAAATTCTGGCAGAGTAACAATAGCAAGACCAGTACATACATACTATATTTAGTGTTGAGAATCTTTTTAAGCAACTCTAACTCACCACACACACACACAACGAATCTTTCTCTGTTGCTATGCACACATTTTATCGCATACTTTTGAGCTGTGTCTCACAATACACAGCAGTTAATATGTAGGAGGTTTCTTTTTTAATAACAGACAAGACACAAAAGCGTATTCAGAAATCCATTTCAAATCCTGTCTAATGTGAAACGAGCTTCCTCTCCCCTCCCCTGCCCCACTCCACCACGCAATTTCCACTACCATTCCCTGATTCATTCATGCAAATTTTAACCAAGGAACGTAGCCAGCTAAGCCGCCTGCCTGTCGACCTGACTGGAGGGGCGAGAGGCTCCTTTTGAAGTGCGTTGAGGCAACGCACGTCGAGTGCCTGCCAAAATGAATGACATTTATTGAAATTTAACACAAAAAAAGGGGGCAAAAATAAAGCAAAACGAAGCAAAAAAAGGAAGCGAAGCAGAGATGCGCAACAAAAATGGTTGAAATACGGACGTAAAGTTGGCGCTGAATAAATTGAAACGTTTAGTTATCGCCCACTTTAGTGGGCACACACACACACACACACACACATTTTTACACCCACACATACACATGGCTTAATATATAAGGACAGCTCACCTGTCAAAATGGCGGGTCAATCATAATTTTCTAACAGATTTTTCCATACATTCTTTCATGCAATCGTTTTTTTTCTTCTTTCTGTTAATTCACAGGCCGAGGATGGCGTAAGGACGAAGCAATGGTACACCCAGCTGCAGTATCATGCCCAAGGGATGGGGGCGTGGCGCAAGCGACGCAATGCGCTGGCCAACATCATGATCAATGGCATGCTGACCCGTAGTTAGTGTCGATTAAACAATCGATAAGAACAATCGATAATGGGGAAAACAAAATGTTAAATGAATAAAATTACAATTAAAATTGAAAATTAAATGAAAATGGAAATTGATACAGCAAATGTGCATTTAAGGAAATTTGCCCGAAATTAATTTGTATTGATGCGTTATTAATTAACCAAGCAATTTTATATAATTATAATTTAAGTGATATACAATTTAACCGAACGCTAGTTAGTGTTTACATACATACACATACATATACGTATATAATATGCAACTCTATAACGACAAATAAAATATGAATTATGAAATATACAAATATATATTAATTATACATTGCATTTTATATTAATTGACTTATGAAGCGATACAAATTTAACTGAACTGCAACGCATTTCTGCCATGAAATGCCAGCATATTCATTTAATTTCTACAACAATTTCAATTGTTTGCCATCTATAAAAGTGCTTTTAAATCCCTCCGCAATCCCCCCCCCCTTAGAAACAAAATAAATATAATAATTTTTGATATTCCACTCGTTTTATTTTAATTCTTTATTTATGTTCACATTAAGATTTATGTGGCAAGCCGTAGAAAATTGCTGCTGTTCTTCGAGTTGCCCCGGGGCACGCACGATTACGATTATATTGAGCAAAAGGAAAATGTTGATTATATTTTCACAGCGCTGCCACAAAATTGCGCACAATTTTCCCCACAACTTTTCAACTAAGCCATAAACACTTTGCACACCATTGTAAATATTTGTACAATTTCCCACACATTCCTATATATGCAATTATGGCATGCTATTTGGCTTTGGCCCGGCATTGCCCGTGTTGATAAATATTAACATTCATAATTCCTACAAATTAAACATTGTCAAGTGTGCTAAACTATTGCCGGTTATTAACTCAAGATAAGTATTTTTGAATTGGGAATCACTTAGAAAAGAAAACAGTGGAATGGGTTAGGTTTTATAATGAAATATTTTGTTCAAATACTATATAATTTTTTCGTTTTGACTATTTTACTTGTGATACATCAGTCAGTCAATCATTTGCGCATTCAGTTCATAATCACTGAGTCAAACAAGCGGTCAGTCATTCAATTTGCCTCTCAGTCAGTCATTCACCCAGTCAGCACATACTCCATACATAGAAGTTAAATTTAGTTTGTTGATTAAATGATTTTAAATATTATACAAAAAACAACAACAACAATGACAATGACAACACATCAGCAGTAACAGCAATAATAACATTTAACGCACAACAAATAAGAGCACTCAAGTGGTTTCGACTTTGGGGTTTTGTCAAAAGGGGAAAATCGGAGGGAAAGCGACTGTGTTCGGCTTTGGCTTTGGCTTCGGCTTTCCGCTGGCCTTCCACTGGCTTTCCACTGGGATTTCCACTGGGGTTTCATTGTTTGTTTAATTACACAAATAACTGAGCAGATTATTATGGTTAAACACGAAACTGTAATTGTAATTGTAATTGTAATTGTCATGGCCAGTTCCAGCCATTGCTGTGACAATTGTGTACCAAAAACAGGTTTAGGCGACAAATGATCGACGATAGATATACCATGTAAAAATATTAAATATTATATGTGTAAGCTTAGACAGAATTTATAATTTAATTGATGTGTTCAAGCCTCCAACTAGTTATAATTTAAGGGAGTATATATACAACTTCGGTTTAAGATGTGCAGAGAAAGTATTACAATCAGAGCTCTACTACTGCCATCTATCAATCATTTTGTTGCTTACAGGGTATCATAAAAGTTACTGAATGCAGCTGTTGTAATTGAAAAGAATCAACTTCTTTTAGGCAAGCTATCAAATTTATAAAATTCCAATCAGACTCGTCGAAGTACCCTAATAGATAGACATGTAAATATAGGATTTGCTGTTGGGGTTTAATTTTGACAGCCACGGAGAAAGAGAGAGAGAGAGAATGTGTGTTGTGTTCTGGTTTGGTTTGGTTGTTGTTTAGGGCTAACCACAACAAACACTTGAATTGAGAGACAACAACAATTTGTGGGCGGTTGTTGCAAATTAGTTAGCCAAGGCAATGGGAATATTATTTGAAATGGCGCCTGCAGCGCGTCAAATCCTTTGATGGCTTCCGTTTCAACTTAAACTAATACGGCACGTAAACAACTTCCAAATCCCTTTAAAGCACAGCCACAGCAAATAATGCAAAAATACAAGACGAAATGGGGGGATATTGAAAAAGTGACTGCGTTGAAACTAGGATATTTTTCGCAGTCAGCCAGGACGCAGCAGCAAAAGCTAAAGGTACAAGGGAAAACTGCATGCTGAGCGCAATTATGCTGGACAAACATTTACCAGGACTGCCAAAGCCCAGTTGCTCCCCCTCTCATCTCCTCACTGGCACTTAGCATGCACCTTGGCATACGCATAAACACACACACACACACACACATGAAGAGGAGAGAGGCATACTTACATACACTTAGCTGGAAGGCAAGGCTGTTCGACTGGGGCGCCACTACTTTTAGTGTACTCCAGTGCCAGCTTGCCAAACACAGACTCCAGTTGCAAGCCTCCGTGTCAGTCTCCAGCTCAAACTCAGTCTGCTCTGCTCGGGCGTGGAACGTGTTATAACAATAGGGTGTCATGGCACCTCCCTAACCCCAACCCTGCCTAGTGAGCGACTAACACTAACGAGCAGTAAAACAAGTTTAAGATTTGCCGGCACACAAATAAAAACACAGCCAGAGCCGTTGCCGTCGCCGTCGGCAGCCCCTACTCGACTCCTATTTCTCCCCATTTCGTGCATCCGAACGAATGCCGGAGCGGAAGTTGGGATCAGCGCGCAATAACATAACCAAGGCACGTAACACAAACACGGTACATTATATTGTATAAGCAGACTTCATTACGGTATTTAAACAGAATATCCACAAATTCTGACATGTCGAATGCGCTCAATGCCAATGCGAGACGCACAATGGCTGCAAATGGCATAACAAATATTATTTACTTTCTATTTATACAATTATATTTATTTATACTTCTTAGCAATTCTTCAAATTATTACTTTATTGATTATAAGTTGAGGAAAAAGTTGCGTGCACTTCTATTTTTATATAAAAAATTGCATTATTTAAAACCAGAGCATATTTATTGGGATACTTATGAAAAAGAGTAGAAAGATATTTCTAAATTGATTAAAAACACAATTTAATAAGTTACAAATTGAAGCGTGCTTTACTTAACTTTTTAAGATTTTTAATGCATAACTTGAGACGTAAGGGATTTTAATTATTACTTTTATGAAAATATGCGAAATTGCTGCTAAAATGGCCTTCGAAGCAGCCTTAATAATTGCTGCTTAAAAGTTGAGAACTTAATTTACAGCCGAAGGTTGCCAAAGAGCCCATTGTGCCAGCGAGTCGTGCCAAAACATACACCAGCTCCCCTCACACACAATCGCACACACTCACACACACGCACGCGCACAGACACACATACAGAGATAGTTAGAGTCACACACATACCCACATCAGAAGTCAAATTGTGAGCAGTGAAGCGAGTCGAACTATACATCAGAGTCCCGTGTCTGACTGTGCGGAAAGTCTGGTAAAAATGCATCACGTAACCCAAAGGTTGGGCTCCGTCGTTTGGCAATATGATTAGACCCGCAGACGGGAAAAACTTTGTCGCCCCAAATATCCGCAGTGTTTGGGAGAGGGAAGGGCAATAGAGTAGGCGAATGTGAAGTTGGAGGAAAAGGTGACAAGAAATCACAGCCATATGCAGCCGCAAAGCAAAGCTAAAACTGGGCAATAAAAATTTGTCGCCGGTCCAATAAATGTAGCTCGCGGACAAGGACAAAAAAAAACCTTTGCAGACACAGAGAATGAAACCCTGAAGCCATCACGAGACTCAGAGCCAACAAAAAAAGAGAGCTGGCAAGGGAAACGAAGGAAAGTCAAAAACATTTTCATTGCAGCATTTAAAGCGCTGAAAAACAGAAAAAAAAACAACTTGCCGCAAAAAGGTGGCTCAGGTTGCTCGGCAAACAGATTTCAAGTAATAAAAAATTGAAATTAAAAGTTCCACTTGTAGCAGACACAGCCAACCCTCTGTTGCCGCCCCCGCCCCCATTTAAGCCCACGCCCAGCCCAGTGAACCCAGCGCGGCGAATGATGGTGAATGCGACACAGTTTTCACACGAAATAGGTCGTAAAAATTATGAGCGGGCAGCATGAAAACCACAAAACGTTGCCAGCTTCAAGAGACTCCCCGTAGCATACCCCTCGCATCTGCCGAACAATGGGTCTCTATATAAAGTGCTAGGGTTACCGAGCTGGAAAGTGCGCTTCAGTTTTTTTTAGTCATAAATCGATTTCAATCGACTAATTTAAAGTAGATTGAGTGAACATCATAATAAGAATGGCAAAATTAAATAAAAGAAATGGCTATGGCATATATAAATATTAGGTTTAAATAATTTTATAGCGTTGGCAACCCTGGTATGAGCATCTAACAGCTTTACGCTGTCCGGTTTGTTTCTTTAGCAATTGTAAAACCGCCGTCGTCTCAGTGCTCAATAAGGTCAATGAGCAGACTTTTCATTTCCATTATTATTTTCATTTAGATTTGGATTTAGATTTTTCAGTTTCAGTTTCACTTTCGCTTTCGCTTTAGATTCTCATTCTCATTCTCATTTAGATTTTTCATTTACATTTTGGCCATCATTTGCATTTTCATTTCGCTGGAGTGCAAATCAAACAAATTGCACACAAAATTTTAATTGTTTCGCATCCTGAGTGTGTCAACTGTGTGTATGTGCGTGTGTGTGTCTAATCAGAATTACTGTGCACACACATTCAACATATTTCACACATCGTAGCGACAGCGTCGACAGTGTTGCCTTATAAGAATAATGTGCGACACGTTCAAGCATAAACCGAATTAAGTATACGCCACGTTTGCCAGCCAAGTCAGCCAGCTAGCAGACACGCTCTAACTCTGGCTAAGCCCAAAGCTAGAGAGTTGGAGTTGGCCAATGGGCACATAGCCACAGTATAACCAAACTGCAGAGGGACAGGCAAACACTCGCATTTTTATGCGTTATAGAAGCTCCAAAAGTGGCAGCCAAACACACACATACCCACACACACACCCACAATCTCTTTGGCAGCATGTGCTAAATATATATATGCTATATATATACATATAAGTTTGTGTGTGTGTGTGTGTGTGTGTGTGTGTGTGTGTGGGTACGTGCAGCGTGTGGCAAAAAGTTTTGTGCGAACGCCCGTGGAAAAGGCCAACGCCAAGTGACGACGACATCTAAGTGAATTTGCCTTAGTCAAATTTTGTGTGGCTGCCGTGGTCCGGGTCTGGGTCCGGGTCCGGGACCGGGTTCGGGTTGAGGTCGGGGTCGAGTCTGGGCTGTCCCTAGTTCTGTTTCTGGCTATGGTTCTGGTTCTGGTCTGGCATTGCCGTAGGTCAGGCATATGCGGCATAAAAGGAGACGGAGTTATGTTCAGCCAGCGCAACTGGCAACTGTTCCTTTGAGAACTGCATGAAATTTGCATTAATTTGAAGCTGCTGCTGCTGCTGCTGCTGCTGCTGAGGCTACTGCGGTGGCACATTCAAGTCGTTTAACGTGCACACAATAAAAACCAAATTATTTCAAATTTTCAAATAAATCACAAATTTTGACCAACATTCGACAGCAACAACAACAAATCGCTAGTAAATCAAACTCAACCAAAAAACCGAAGCCCAGCGCAGCTGGCAGAGACGCCAATGTCGACAACAGCGCTTCGGGTGCCTTTTGCCGAGTTCAGTGTGTCAATAGCTTCGGCAGCCGAGCGTCAGCCGAACGGCGATTGCAAGAGTAAAGTTGCTGACTAAAGCGCGCGCTTGAGCACTGATTTGAGTGTGACCAAAAAAGAGCTCAAGAGTGTTTGAGTGCAAAAACATTTCAAATTGAGCGCAACTCAAACGGTGCAAGCCACTAGCGCCATTTTGTCAAGTAGCGGACTGTCGAGTACAACTGGTTTGTGACTTGACTAAAGCTCAGGGTAGCTTTTCAACACAGGTGCTGGCCACGCAGAGAGCTTTCATTATGCTTTTCTCACTGTAGGCTTTTTGTAACTTACTTTAAATGCCTCTAAAATGTTTGCTTAGCTGCCGAGCAAAAGGATTTGCAACTTTAGAGAATTTACATACATTAGGATGAATGGCAAGAGGAGCGGGGTTAGGGAGATGTTTTGTTAGCCTCAAGGATTGTGGAGAATGCCGGCACAGCAGGATAGGCAGGCAATTCAAATCCTTTTACTTCCGCTTTAAGCAAAAGCAACAACAGTAAGACGAAGATGGAGACGAAGACGGAGACAGATGCGGCTGATAGCAAAGATTCACACCACGCACACTTACCTCCTCCCACACAACTGAAACGCGTGCGTGGCGTATAAAAAAATATGATTACATATTGTATATTTTGCATATGGGGAACGGTTTAAGTCGGCTAAAGAAAAAGGGTTGACAGTTTTACACCACCCCACCACATTCACCTCCCCACCCTGACAACGCTATTTCCGTTTTTTGAAGTAACGCATGGGGGAGACACTTTAAGGCAATCAGTGTGCATGCCCTACGACCCCCTGACCCATACTCTGACACTTCCCCAGACAGCACACAAACAACTACTACAACAACAACAACAACAACAACAACAAAGGCGGCATTCAATTTTTAATATTTGCCTTGCAAATTTTGTATAAAATGCATTTGTTGTCTGCATGCGAGGCAATCCATCCCCTTCCTCTTTCCCATCCACCACACCACACTCACTACACCCACGCGCCTCTTCCGTAGCGCACAGGAAGGGATAGGCGATAGACGGTGATGGCGATGGCGATGGCGATGGCAATGACGGTGGCGACAGGCGAAAAGTGGCAACAGGAAAAGCAGCAGCCGGCACCGACCGAAAGTGAAGTAAAATGGGGGAGGAGCGTGGGCAATGTCAACACATGGAAATTGCAAGGACAACGGCAAAAAACTAGCAGCAATAGCTGGTAGGATAGGGCACAATGGGAAAAGGGAGATGGGAGGCGATAAAAGGAATGAAGGAGGAAGCGAGAGGACGTTCCGACGGAAGCAATAAATTGGTTAGGTAAAAAGCTTGTCCTAGACGTAGACACATAGGTAAAAACCGAAGCGAAACGGCACGCGAGACATGGCCGTAATTTGTGTGCATTACCCCAGAGAAGGGTTGTGTTGGGAAGGGGATGAGGGGGTGTAGAAGGAAGCCAAGATAGGAAAGACTGCAGTTTCCTTTGAAGCGTATTTATGCATGTGGCGACAGAATTAATACAAAATGGCAACAATTATGGTTGCAAATTTAAATAGAAACCACTGTAATAATATTTACGACTTGGACTCTAACCTGGACACGGGACAATGGTGAATGAAACTTTAATCGATGTGAACCTTCTTAATAGCCACACTGGTGATTTCCGCCTCCTTGAGCTCCTCGTCCGTGGTGGCGTTATAGATATGCTTCAAGTACAAATTGAAATAGTCGGTATAGTTCATCGGTGTGGATATGCGATGTTTGCGCACCGGAAGACGCGGCGACAAGGATAACATGCTCGCCCATTGGCCATCACAGAGATCATCATAGCGCAGCAGACCAACTTCATGGCCACCAAGGTCACCAGGACCACGGCACATCGGTTGTTGGCCATCCCAGAGCTTCACCACAAATTCACGGATCCAACGAGCCAAATACAGCGCCCGACAATCACAATGCCAGGGATTCTTGTCCAGCTTCACGGCCACCAGTTTGTCCAAGCCATGCAAAGCGCCATGTGGCAAAAACATGAGCTTGTTGGAGTCGATGCGGCTGTAGACGCAGAGGAATGAGACGGATGAGCAACTACCCTGGTTAATTGATAATTCAGTGAACTTACAGTTTCTCCAGTTGGGTGAGCGGCTCAAAAGCCCGAGCATCGAAGTGCTTTAATATGTTGTTGTTAAGCATTAGAATTTTGAGACTGGTGAGGCCTTTAAAGTCGTTGGCCTCCAGGGTTGTCAGGTTGTTCGAGAAGAAGGTCAAGCGAGTGAGGGCACTCACATGCAGGAAAAGATCGGCGGGAATGCTCGACATGGAGTTCTGTCCCAAAAGCAGGTCATTGAGGTTCTTCAACTCCGCAAAGGAATGTCCATCGATCTGTAAGTAAAGGAAACTCTTCAACTAGTTCCGTAAGTGGTTCCCTTACAGCTCACATGACTTATGCGGTTCATAGTGAGATCTAGTGTGACCAGATTTGCCAGATTATTAAAGATGGTGCCAGATATAGAAGTGATGCGATTGTTATGCAACATCAAAATGCGCAAACTCTTCAGACCCACAAAGAAATCCTCCTCAATCATGGCTAAGAAGAGAAGAAAGAGACAAAGAACCAAATTAAGAGCTAATCAGATTTGTTAACTGGTTCTTTGACTTACCAATTTGATTCCAGCCAAAGTCGAGTGTCATCAGCTTCGTCTGGTAGCGCATGCTGCCTGAGACGAGTTCCTCAATCTTATTACGTGACATGTCCAGTTCCTCAAGCATCAACTGATCCCGCAACAGATTCGGAGGAAAGTTCTTGATCTGATTATCACATAGATTAATAACAGTGAGGCGCTGGGCGTGATAGAAAACAGATTCAGGCAGTAAGGCAATGGAATTTTTGCTAAGATCCAGAAGATTCAAATTGCGCAACTTCCAAAAGGTGCGCGCATCAATGTCCTCCAATTGATTGTTCTGTATGCGACTAAGGAAAGATCTGAGAATAATAATCGCATAACGATACCTCACTTACAGCTGGAGCAGACTATCGAGATCCTGGAACAGATCAAAGGGCAGAAAGTCGAGCACATTGTTAGAGATATCCAATTCCTTAAGCAGTGTTAGACCACGAAACGTGTCCTTGTGCAACGTGGAGAGCGCATTCCGAGATAGATCAATGGCCACCATATTCATGGGTATAACCTGCGTAACTGGAACTGTCTTCAGGTTGGTATTCCAGCAGGTGAAGCTCTTAGTATCCGGGTTACAGCGACAAACCCCGGAAGTGCAATGATTCCACTCAAGTTGACTTCCGCTGGCCAAATGCCAAATGGGCTGCTCCACAGATCGCAGTCGACTCTCGATCTGCCGCACTCGTTTATCGAACTCGGCCAGATTTAACATAGAACTGACATCGCCAACTTTTGCATCGTTATTGCTTCCCATTTTCCGCCTCGGAGTATCCATCTTCATTCCCTCCGCTATGAAGTCAAGGGAGCCATTAGGCATGGCCTTGATGAGCAGCAACAGCTGTGAGATAATCCTCAGAGACTCACAGGCCGTCAGCGTGCAGTTCCTTGTGCTCGACGAGAGTAAGGGCATCAAATATCTCTGACGGAACTCATCCAGACTCTGTTGTGTATCCTTTCCAAGCTGTCCCTCCACCAGCAAGGAGAAAACCAATATCACCCAAAAGATGAACACAAGGCGAACAACCGACGACGACCACATGACAATTACTAAATGAAGAACTTCTCAATCTGCTCGGCTCTATTTATAGGCCCCATCTATAGCGCTGTCTAATTCGCATAATTCAGCAAAATTTGCATCTTTAGTTTTTTCAGCAATTACCTTAACTAGTTCACAACACCGCATGGGAGCTGAGATGTCGCTGGAAAAGCAGTTTCCATTCGATGTGCTTGTACATACACAAATATTTATATATATATACATATGTTTTTTCCGTTTGAAAGATCAGATTTATATTGTTGAATTGGACTTTTAATTTATCTTTAATTTTCAAACTATCGTAAGATTGCTTACATTTAATTTTGTAACTTAATCAGTTCCATGAATAATATGAAAATGAAAGTATAACTATGTCTATCTTGTAAGAAATCTAGGAAACATGCATTCCGCAGTGTGTATGCAAAGACTGTCACAGAAGCTTATTTTATAATTTCTCTAGCATGTTCTGAGATTTGATTATAAACCCAAAACTGCGACTTAAATGCTAAGGATAAAGTATACTTTAAAGCTTTGATTTCCCTAACTTAGTAACTTCTTGAACTATTTCAACGATTAAATATAATTGCATGATTTAACCTGACAATAAAACAGTTTACATTTTGAGAAATTAATATTTTTCTAATATTTTAATACACGACTACGAAAGGTCCTGTGTCTAACGTATACTCCACGGACAGGCAGACGTACATGTCCTAATCAACTCGACTGTTGATATTGATCATTTATACATATATACTTCGGTTTCTTAAACATTAAAGTATTAAACATAATAAAAGTGACGCCTCTGTTGTATTCATCATCAACTAATATGGGGTTATAAAAGTCAGTTAAATTGCCAATTATTCAAATACACAGGGTATAAAGGGAATATCCTTAGTATTAACCACTGCATAGCGCTTTCTATTGCCAATTTATAAACCAACTACTCCCAGTAAACCACCCTTCCCACTTTTAAACATCCCTTTATAAGCTGTTCCCGCTATTAACCGTACCCAGTAAAGTCCGTAAGCATAACAGATGACGCTGAAAGGATACAATTTAATGTACGGCAAATTCGTGTGAGCGCCATCTGCAGCATTAACAGAGACGCCATCTAGCGCACAACTTCGGTAACATTATATAAAAGTAGAAAACGAAATCCAAATCAACGGCAGAAGTTGTGGCGGTTGCAAGAGGCGAAGGCCAACTGTATGGGCTTCACACAGAGCATATCCGCAATAAGTTTGCATTTGGCCAGCAAAAGATTCGGATACGGCATCGCACCAAGATTATCGACGTAGTCCATGTGATTTTTTTCCAAGTCGCCAGGTATTTTAACAGGATTAGTCTCGTCAGCCGGGCAACTACTTCGGATGCGCTTGTTGAAATCATCGAGACGCTCTTGAAAATCTGGCACAAAGACACACGGATCAATGGCGAGAACAGCAAGACCCAGATTGGAAGTGCGACCCTCGCATGGTGTCCACCAGCGTGGAATATGTGTGGCATAGTTGGCGCCAGACATGACGCCACACAGCACATCAATCATCCCCGCCAGACAGAAGCCCTTGTGCCCACCAGCCGGATAGAGTTGCTGGGCGGAGAGCGCCAAACTGGGAAAGCTCGTAGGGAGACCACACTCATCGGAACCCCAAGTCTTTGGTATATTCTCATTCATCATGAAGGCCCACTCGATGTCGCCAATATCTTTCATGGTAGTGCCCATGTCCAACATAAAGTGCGAGTGGTTTCCACTGGCACCAAAGGCCAAACAATTGGCTCCAATGCTGGCAGATTGTGCACCCGGTGGCATCATCATGGGTGCCGCATTGGACATCACGAGTCCAATAAATCCCTTGGCCATGGCACGGAATGCATACCATGCGGCCATGCCAATATGATGTGATCTTTTGGCCACCACAAAGCCAATGCCCGTCTTACGGGCCTTCTCCACGGCCAGATCCATGCAATAGTTTGCCACAAAGACGCCCATGGCACAATTTCCATCGACATGCGCCGTTGTCAATGTTTCATTTATGATCCTCGGCTCCGCCTTGATGTCCACAAGTTTGTGCTGCAAATCACTGAGGTACATGTCCAATCTATTGATGCCCGATCCATGAACACCTCTGTAATCAGCGGCTAGCAAAAAGTCACTGATGCAACGTCGCTTCTCTACCGGCACGCCCACCCGATGCAGACACTCGTGGATGAAGCGTCGCGCCTCCGGCACCAGCACCAGCGATGTGTGCGCCATTTCAGTAGAAAACTCGTGGGGAATGCGATACGTGATCCGACGTAGTTGCTCCCAATGTAATGTAGGAGAAACTACACGCTGTATTCCCAATCTGCTGAACATGCTGCAAGTCTCTTGATAAGATTAGCTCTGATGTCGTTTCTGGGGTTAGTTAATTTTTAATATATTTATATGAATAAGAAGAGAAAAGGGAAGTTTTCAAAACTATTTTGGGGATTACAATATTTAGATTATGTGAATATTTTTAAGTTCGAACTTAGTTCAAAGCTGTGGATGTCAAAACGGCCACGCCACGTTCATAGAAGCTATGGGACTCCTGGCCAGCAGCCACAGCCAAATCCACCGTGAAGAGCAGCTCCGTGCGTGTGGAGTTCAAGTAAACAGGCAAAGTTAACTTGCTTACCCTCGGCTCCGAGGAGATTCTGCAATGAATTGAAATAGTTGATATCCTAGAGCAGGCAGAGTTATACACGGTTATACTTACTTGACCCACTTGAGGATAGTCAACGGTAGATCCATCATTATGGTGGACGCCAGCAACAGTTCGTTGTTCTTGCATTGAGCACCCTGCAACTTAAGGCCGGTGACTCCGAAGCTGCTGTCCTTCTGATCGGTCTTGAGTCCTGCATCCGTGATGGTCACATCCAGGGCGAGCTCCTCCAATGACCAGCTGTTAGCCTGGGCCACGCATTGCCTGGTGGCCGTGATGTACGCCTCGGGATTCAGTAGCCCACCCAGCCAGACAGGGAATCCTTGCAGCTCCTTGGCACCAGCCTGCGATACAAGCTGCGACACCTTCTGCAGCTGCTGGACGCGTGTGCTGAAGTCCGTGATCCATTGGATAACCGTACAGCCGGCTGGAACAGTATAACGCTTCCAACCTTTCGGTATGATGCCGCGCACCAGCTCGGACAACATGGAACGATGATGATTCGTTTGCTTTTTCTCGCCCTGGCAAATCAACACTACGTCCTGCAGATCGGATATGACCGTCTGGAGCAGGCGAGCACCGCTGGTCACCTCCCGCTCGAAGTAGCGATACAATGGATCCTTTATGTTCTCCACAGTACGCTTGAGCACGTGCAGGTTCTTGGGCAGCAGCTCCAACCAGGCAGTTGCCGAATTGTGCAGCGTCTTCATCCAGGACGGACGACCATCCTCACTGCGAGCCACAGCCAGAGCCGACTGTTCGGATTGCTCTTCAACACTGTAGGCCAGCTCGTCATCATCCTCTAGCTGTTGCATCTTGAGCAGTTTGCTTACTAGATCTGTTCCACGCGTTGTGAGCAACACCTTCTCAGCATTATTGGGCAATCCCAACCACGATGGTGTCTGGCGATCGGTTAAATTCTCGATCCACTTCAGGAAGTGATCTCGACGAGTGCCATCCGGCATGGTAATGTGGCGCAATCCCCCAGAGGCACCATCTACGTTAGCCACCAGAGCAAAGTCCGCCTCAAAGCTGCGCGCCGTGAAGAGTTTCTTCAGGAAGGATTGCAGTAGACGCTGATCAAAGTCATTGTCAATCTTGCCGCCATAGATAGACTGGGAAAGCAAGGTAACCAAAGCATCCCATGGTACTTTCTCTGGAGGCAAATTGGTGCGTCCCATGGCTGTTGTATCAATCCAAGTATCCAATGTATCGCACGCGACACGCAGATCCGACTCATTAAACTCGTATTTCTTTGCCCATCCCAGAGGCACATAGCGCAATCTTTCCTGGACAATAGCATGGAACCAGGCCAACAGGAAGTACAGACGAGCCCGCTCACTGGGTGTCTTCATCATGCGTGCTGCCGGCACCGTAGAGAAGGTACGCAACAAGTTAGCCCTGATGCCTGGTGGTGGCTCAAAGACAAAGATGCGGCCAGCGCGCAGAAGATTGACGGGAACCTTTGGATTAATTTCCATGGTGAGGAAGAGACGGAAGCCTGAATGAGGTTGTAGTGAATGCATCTTCTTCTCCAGTTGGACAAGCCATTGCGGCGCCAAATGCACGTTCTTTAACAGCACCCAACGTCCACTCTTGCAAGCCATGTTAATAGCACGTTCCGCCTGATTGAATCCTTCAGCTGAACCAATGGCAATGCTAGAGATTTGCTTATTTTGCTCAGCAGCCAAATCATCCACACGGCCGGAAGCATCGAATCCGGGTACGGAACAAAGCAATGCAGGCGTATTGCAGTTCAACTGCTTGTCCACAACCGCGGTAAAGTCCAATTCCTGCTCTGCATTGGGCATGAAGTCTACGCCCAGCACAGTGTTGACCACATTGTGGGCAGCAGCAATAACGCGATCCGGTCGGAAGGCCTGAATCAATAGCAATTGATGCACAGAGCTGGCTATGGCGCTTAGCGCCTTGGATTCATCCCACAACTGAGGCACACACTGTTCAGGCGAGCTCTGCTGTAGCCAAGCTCCCAGTTCTGGCATGGAACGCACCTTCTCCACGAGCTTGCGGAAGATGGGCAGACGTGTGGCCAGGCGATTGACGCCCTCGATTTGCTCCCCACTCAGTCCCTCCACATGGGTTGGATTGGCTAGCAGACCTTCGCGACTGCGCAAGAAGAAGTTAAACTCCGCATCCAGATTGGATTCTCCGGTGCCCTTCAGATGGATCTTACACATGAGCAGGGCAAAGGTAAGGCGATCGTTGTGCAGCATGCCACGTGCAACACGCTCATAGCACACCTGGAAAAGATCCCTGGTAACGATGCCCAGACGCTCCGAATGATCGCTGCGTCCCTCGAGGCGAGGATTGTTGTAGAGCACCGTTGAGAAGATGTCGAGGAACATCTTCAAGGAGTACTGATAGAGGAAGTGCACCTGGTTCAAGCTGTCCATGGTGAAGTACATGTTGCTGCAGGCCACCGACAATGGCAAATATTGTTGCGACACCGTCTCAATCTCGGCTATGACCTTGTCCGTTTCATCCACCTTCTGATTGATGTCGTAGGCCTCTTTCTTGAGCGTTTCTAGAGTTGTGATAACGGAATCATCGTCTAGAATCTTGCCCTTGGCATCGTTCAGAGCCTGCAAAAGACTCTTCTCCAGCTGGCGCAATCGCAGACGGAACTCGCCCTGAAGCTTCAACAGATCGGAACGCTTCTCATCAATATCCGGACGTTCAGCTTTTAGTACTTGGTTCAAGCATTGTGACTGCAACGAACTGCGAGTTACGGTGAAGTTAACAAAGGTAACCCTGGAGCAAATATCAGGAGGGAATTCAACGGTCGGGTCGCGTGTCGACAAGAAAATGACAAATGATGGCGACAAATCAATGTCCTGATCTCCCAGCGTAATGAGTACGCGGCCGCCAGTGCGACGCAGTTCGCGATTCAGCACAGGATTCAATATAGGATCATAGTTCTCTACATCCTGAACAAGCAGAGGATTGCCAAATCGTAGCGCCGACTCCAGATTCTTGCGGAACGAATCGTCCAGGAAGGATGTCTTCGTTATCTTCTTGCCCGCATACTCATTTAGCAGGAACGTGGTCGCCTGACCAGATGGATCAATAATCAAGGGATAACGATTGAAGCGCTTCAACATAATCGCATTCTCCGTGCATAGATCATCTGAGGGCAAAGCATTTGCCTGCCAACGCAGACGCTCATCCGGATTGGATAGATATTCCGTACGTGCAATGTCCGCACGATATTGTATGCTCGCGGATTGCAGATGCTGCGACCAAGTCGTAAACAAATTGAGGCGATAATGCTGATCAAAGTAACCGCCATAGGCAATGAATGCCGCCGAGAGTAGCACGTCACCCACAATTGTCGACATTTGGGATTTGAATGTCTCGCTGGTGGATTCCCAGCGTTCGCGTTCGATGTTCAAGCTCTTGAGCAGCGCAATCGAGCGATCCACCTTAGCCTGTACGTTCTCCAGATCAGTTTTGATGGCCTGAGCCTGGGAAATGAGTTGAGCATATTCCTCCTTATATGCAGCAATACTGCGCTCCAGTTGTTCTACCAGATCCTTGGTCTCCTTGGCGCTATGCAAGTTAACATCAGCTTGTTCCTCCAGCGAGCGCAGCTCCTCACGAAGTGGCTCCACGCGCTTCAACATGTCAGCGTATTCGATCTATAAAGGATTGATAAAATATTAGCAATGGGAAATACTTATGGAGATTGAGAGATTGCGATGCGTACCTGTGCAATGGCCCATTTAACCATAGGACCGCAGGCCATGCTAGCGCGATTGACCTTCTCAAAGTTATAGTCTGGGTTGCTTAGATATTTTGACTTCATTTTCTCCCTAACTTCATCGCTATATTGTGAGGGATTAGATTAAAGATTAATAACTGTAGCACAAACAATATGATATCAAGTTATTTGTATGGATTAAGCAAGCAAAGCAGTTGATTAATAATGGAATAAAGACGAAAATTTATCCAGAAACCAGTGAACAAAATATAAGAAATTAAATAGCCAATTAACCAAATAATCGTTGTAAGTTAAGGATTAAAGTTTATATATTTACAATATAACAACGCAGCTTCGCTTAATCATTCAACTACAAGAAAAACTCAAACTAAAATTAAAAAAAAAAAACATAGTGAACAACATTCTACACTCTATTAAACGATTAACAATTAATAAAAAAAAAGGAAAATAAAACTCAAATTGTGAATTAATAATGTGTTTGTTTTTTTCATGCTTACGTTATGTTCTCTGTACCGAAGTTAGATACAATTGAATTAATGAAATTTTCACGCATTATCACAGCGCGTATCGATTTCCAATCAGTCGCATTCTCGCCCAGCAGCAGGCAGATCGACTCGAGTGCCAATTTAACCACAGACGGTGGATTTGCCATCGTTCGAACCTCAACCAGTTGCTGTTTGCGTATTGACTTCACCGCTGCACATGGTTCGATGGTTGAGTGGTTTTCGGGTTCATTTTGTTAACATGAAGGATCAGAATTATTATACATAATACATGGCACAACATGGCACTTAACTAAATTGTTAAACTCGTAAGATTAGCCTAACAACATGTTATAACAAGAATTATTAACTATGGAACCCTTTATAATAACTATATATGGGCTCTATTATTATTATAATGCCTGCTTTTTCGACTTCTTGCACACCTTGTTAGGGATTAAACAACGCTTTACAGCTCGTTCTTTAGTTTACATTTAGATTGGTTTCACTTTTTACAGCTATTCAGAGTATATGTTGTGGTTATATTTGCTTTGCTTTAAGGTTATGGTTGACTTCATTTTAGGATTATGTATATTTGCATGTGCATTGCGTATGCAGAGTGTATGTGTGTGTTTGTATGTATGTGAAATAGTTATATACAGTCGATCTTCTCTATAGTGAACATTTACAAATTGAATTAATTCTTTTCATACCTTGATTACAAGTACTTTGAATATATAATAAAGTTTAAATAAAATGCATTTAATTTCTGGTTCATTATAGCAAAGTTCGACCGTAGTTATTGCTGTTTAGTTATGTTATATATTTATATATGCAAAAATGATGTGAACGATACGTTATCGAATTACGACACTTGAATGAGAGTGAATACTGTGTGGGTATTTGTGGTGTGTGTGTGTGTGTGTGAGAGATAAAGAAAGAATTGCGTACGTGATCTTGTCAGTCTCCAAATTAACAATCGAGGATATGAAACTGTCTTTAACGAGTATGCCGCGTATGGCCTTCCAGTCTGTGGCACTCTCATTGAGCAGCTCGCAGACAGATTCCAAAGCCAGCTTCACCACAGCTGGAGGATTTGCCATGGAACGCACCTCGGCCAGGTGTTTCTTTTTAATCGAGCTAACGGCTGTGTTTGTTTAACGTTTGTGCGAATCGGTATGTGTGTGTGTGTGTTTTAAGTGTGTGTGGTTGGGAGTATTCGATTTAAATACACATTATCATATAAGTAAAGTTATAGCTAGACTTAGGAACAACTCTGCTTAAATCTAACTCTAATCCCGCCCTCCCCTTCAAGAATTGGTGTCCGTCGAACTTACCTTGTTGCGCTTCGATCACAGCCGGTTCAACCTGTGCCAAGTCAGCCATGACGTATTTCCTCTTCTCCTCAATCTTTACAGTTTGATCAGCCAGACGGATTTGTATCTCCTGCGATTGTATCTTCTTCTTTTCGGCCTCCTGTTGATCCTGGAACATTTGCTTCAGCTTGGCATTGGCTGCCTCGTTCTTCGCCTGCAGTTCTTGCTTCTTGACGGCCAGCGATTTCTGCATCTCCTCCACCTGCTCAACAGTCTCGGCAATCTTGTTGAGACCCACGTTCAAATGGAGCTGTTGCTCCTCCAGATCGCTGCGCTTCTCATTGTACAGCTTGACAAAGTGATGGATAAAGTCCAAATAATGACGTGGAGTAACCGCCATTGTGCGTCCGCCTCGCTTCGCCAACCGAGCGTTGGCCTGATGCAAAGTCTGATGCACATAGACGCAGCCGTTAATAACGGCCTCGCGATGTGTGGGATTTGCTGGCACCAGAGGGCAGACCGATGGGAAAAAGTCTGGGGGTGACCAGTTGGGCTTCTCTAAATCCACACGAGTGGTAAACTCCTTGCCCACTTGGAATAATGCCGAATCCGACCAATCGCCAAACCAATTCAGCACACAACGATTGAACAAAGCTGGGGATGTTGCTGCACGATCCTTGAGGCCATCAGTTGATGGATTCATGGTGAAGACAACATGGAGATTACGCATCACCTGTTGAGTGAACCACTTGTACAGCTCATCGCTGGAGTCCAGCATGAGACCTTCACGCTGGGCACCCTCCTTGCATTGGGTCATCAACGTGGTATATTCGTCACCTTCAAAGAGACCGGGTACTTCGCCGTTGGCCAGCAACGTGTTCATGCGCTCCAGAAAACCGGAGTCCAAGACATTTGATTCATCCAAAATGAAGGCAATTTTCTCATCCTTGCAGCCGGAACGACGCAGCACACAACGCAGATCCTCATCAAAGTCCTCACTTGTGTATTTGTTGTGCACCTTGATCTGGAAGATGGACAATCCGTTCATCCAGGCCACGAAACGAGACAGCGTCGTTTTGCCGGCACCTGAGACACCGATGAGCAGCAAATGACCTTGCGGCTGGCGGAAGATACGATCAATCCTTAGCACATGATCCAGCACCTCGTCGAAGAGCACAAGCGGCACATCGAGCTCCTCCTCGTAGAATACCTTGAGGCGAGCACGCACATAATCTCGCAGTTCCTCACGATTAACTGGCATATAATCCTTAGACAGCCAGTTACTATAAAGGATGGGCCGTTGCAGTGCCTCCTCCTGGTTAATACCCGGGAAGTGCTTGTGTCCCACCAGATCGATATTCTCATTCGTCCACCGACGCTCCGTATCATCCACCAGACGATCTTGGAACAATCGCAGCGCCTCATGGGCCCACAGACGCACCAGACCCTCAACAGGCAACGAGTCCAAGGGTCGGATGGCTTCACAAATACCACGCACCCATCTGGTCATCTCACGCGGCGAATATACATAATGAGGCTGCATGTCCTGTGTGAAGCGGTCTTGAGAGGCCAAATAGAACTCCACCATGGCATTGGTCAGTGGCTCAGCATATCCACGCAATGCCGGCATCAAGCGCAGCATGGCGCGCGAGAATGTGCCGTAAATCTGCTTAAGGGATGTCTCCCCGGGATAGTCCACATAAATGATGGGCACATGGCGCAGGAAACGATGCGATAGAGGTTTGCGACCAGGATCTGTGGGCGGATTACAAGCACCCACAAATTGAATGCGCTCCAAAGAAACCCAAGCCTGATCACTGGCCCGATAGAAGCCCTTGTGTTCCACCAACTGACGCAAGAACGAGATTACACGCTGTGTGCCATATGAATCCATGTCTGGTAAATTGATTTCATCGCAGAACAGCACCAGCCATTTGCCAATTTGTACAGGAGATAAGACCACACCATTGGGAGTCTTGCGGTACTCGCAATAATGATCGAACGTCTTCAATAGAAGCTCAGGTGTCGTAGCCGATGAAAAGTTAAGGCCTACCACTTCCATATCAGGCAGAGCACGCAGCGCAGAGAACAGTGTCATGGTCTTGCCGGAACCAGGTGGACCGCAGAGGACTGAAAGAAATAGTTTATAAATAAATGGATTCATTTCATTTCAACTGTGTGTGGACTTACCTAATGGTTTGTGCTCGGCAAGCCAAGTGTAGAGCAGCGATTCGTGACGAACCGTGTCCAATGTGGGTACCACAATATCCGGTGAGGCCACCTTATGGGTCTCTACTTCAATGACGGGCACCTTGTTGCTCCATGGCACCCACTCGCCATTCATGCTTACTTCGTAGTCGATAATGGGTGCTCCAGCAGCACCAGGCAATGGTACAGTCGTCACACTACGCACAAAGTCGCCCAGATCGATGCGTACTTTGAGCTTGGCATCGCCAGCGAGTGACCAGAGCACGGAGTAAACCAGTGCCTTCGGTATGTAGTGCTCCAGCTGATCAGCGGAGCAAGGAAAGTCTGGATGTTGGGCATTGAAATTGAGTACATTTCGGGCCGCTTGATTGAGCATGGAGAACAGTGAACTGAGAGCACGCAAACGTGTAAAGTCCATGATATGTTCCTGGTCCATGGCGTACTCAAGAGTGCGCACGACAATGCCATCCGCAGAGAAGAAAGGCTGCAACAACAAAGCAATATCGCGTTGAACTTGCAACGAGGGTGATACCTCCTCTTCCTTATCCTTAGTAGGCTTCATAACGCTGACAAAGTCCTCATCGCCATCCTCAAGTGGAATACTACGCAGACGCGACAGATAATTCTCAAAGATCATCTCCGTGGAGAGTACGTCCTCAGAGAACCAGACCATGCCGCAACGGGATACCGTAGCCAACGTGGCAAACTTCAAGTCCTGCACCTCAAACATAACACGAACATTAGGAGGCAGCGAGAGACGCTCACCATTTGGCAGCGTCAAGAGTTTGTTGTCATCCAGCACAGAGTTCAGATTTTCCACCCATTCAGGATCAACATCACCATCAAATATAATCCATTGACGTTTATTAATTTCGCCACGCACATTGTCGATGATCTTGCGCAGAATGTGAGTGAATAAACCATCGGTCCATTCGCGCGTGTTGGGATCGAGAACACCATAGAGTGCCTCCTTGGAAATAGCCTTGGGATCTATAACATGGGCAACGCCTTCAACGCCCTCGAAACGTTCCAAAGCCTTGAGTAATGTCCGCCAAGCCGTGGATTTGCCAGAGCCCGAGGGGCCAACCATCATCAGACCATGATTGAGATTAGAGATTTGATAGAGTTGAAGTACCTATATGAAAACAATGAATCAATTAATGAATTGCTCATCAAAACAGCAATTGGAAGTGGGATTTAAATTAGTTACTTTGTCGACCCATGTGGAGCCGAGTCCCTTTAAGTGGTTAGTAGGCGTGTGAAGTGAATCCAATGTTATGAAATGGTCAAGGATGACAAAAGGGCTAATGACACTTACCTTTTCCATCCAGGCGGCGCCCTGCTCGTCTCCTTCACCACAGACCAGATAATCCTCCTGGCAGACCTTGCGTATCTCCTCCTTGAGGCCCTTCATCTCGGCCCGAGTGTAGCCCACATTGGGGAAAACATCGCTCAGTAGCGAGAAGAGCAATGGAATATCTTCAGCGACCAGTTTAGGCACCATAGTTTCGCAAACCGACTGTATGAGAATCTCCTGTTCGGGAAGATTCTCTGCCACAGATGCCTCATCGATATTCTCCTCGCCACGCGCACGCATCTGCTCCTTGATCTTCATGATGCGATCACGCTTTACATTGCCAGCTGAGATCAGCACAGACTTAAGAGCACGCAGTCCAAAGTCGTAATGACTTTGATTAGACAACTGCTCGTCACAAAGCTTGAAGAAGGGCACAATCTTACAGGCCAGCTTCTCTGCAGAGCGGAAGCCTTGCGAGAAGAGCATGACCTCGGCGATGAGCTGGCGATCGGGTGTTGTCATGGCCAATGAACGGAAGAGTTTCTTCAGATTGTCTGGTAGATTGGAACGGCCAGCGTAACCAGGATTCATGGTTATGAAGATGGCCATATCTGGAGAGACGCGAACTTGTTTGCCCACCAATTCAACTGTGATGCTTTCCTTGTTGCTATCCATCTCATACTTGAGTGCCTCCTGAATGGTTTGGATCTGTTGCGAGCAGGCGGACAACATCCGCTCCTCTAAACGATTGAACTCATCAAAACAACCCCAGGCGCCCACCTGGCAGAGACCAACAAAAATGCGCCCCATGGCCTGGAAGTCGAATGTTTCGTCGCAGTTGAAGACGAGCACAAAGCGACCCAATTGATTGCCAAGTGCCTTCACCGACTCCGTTTTACCAGTGCCAGCTGGTCCGAATGGAGAACCACCCAGACGAGACTCCAGCGCCTGTGTCATGGTTAGATAACAGCGATCCGTCAGTGGAGTTTGCACCAAGCGATCCTGAACTCCCAAATATTCAAAGCCGTAAAAGAATCGTGCATTTGCCATGTGAATGGTCAGTTGTTGGAGCACCTCCGTCTGGCGAGGATCAAAGTAGAAGCGCATCTCGCACAGCCACTGGAAGGACTTCGGGGAGGTGACACCGTTGGTAATCAAGCGTCTGGTAACTGTGCGCTTATGCACAAACTCATTGATGAGGTGTTCCAGCTTGCGACGGCGCAGTGGAGGCTGTTCCTGTAGCACGGAATCAGCCAGGACATTCAATGTACTCTCCACATTGCCCAGGACACCCTGCATAGGCTTGTCTTTGTTGTTTTCTGAAGCCTGTTGCAATGCGGCCTCCACATCCTCGGACCAAAGGATTTGGGCAGCTAATACAACAATCTGTGCTTGGTACTTATCGCACCACTCCATGTACTTTTGAGGATCGATTTTGCCATCACGGAACTGCTTAATGTCCTGCACAGCTTGGGCCAATAGTGAGGCAAGCGTAAAACGCATTTGTTTCTCCACCAGAGACAACCATTCGTTGATCTTGGGATGATCCACAGTGGAAACGGGATTGATAAAATGCACTTCTTCTCCTTCCCGTGAGGATATGCCTAGAATGACATTGTTCTCCTCGTTCAATAGAATAGCAGCCACACCAGCGAACATTTTCTTGAAATGCTTCTGCAAACGGGCAATGTTCTTGCTGTTGCCAATGATCTCCAGAAGATCCTCATCACCCACAAAGTAAAAGCGAGGGAACGATGTGCGCTCACGTTCCAGATATTCACCAAGTGCCTTTTGAATCTTGCCTAGCAGATCGGCCAGTCGCTCCAGGGAACGCTGCACGGCTGGAATATTCAGCACATCCATAACCTTCGGCGATTTGGTTACCTTCTTCATCAGTCCCAAGAACTCGGAACTGATGCTCTGGAAACGAGATGTTTCCACGGGCAATAGTGTCTTTATGTCAGCACTGCCTGAGAAGATGCCCTCCAAATAAACCCAGCGACGCTGAACATCAATCCAAACATCAAACAAAGCATTAATGCGATTAAGTTTCTCCTCCCAGGTAAGCGCCTCCTCCTCGAAGACTTTGTAGTAGGGCGACAGTTTCATGGCGGCCACAGAATTGATGTGCTCCTTGACTTTATTGAACAGATCATCCCAGCCACGAATGATGCGACACTTGTTTTGATAGTTGATCAAATCCAGCTCGTAGTTTTGCCAGGATTCACGCACTTGCTTCAAAAACTCTTCCAGCGCCATCTCACCCTGAGCCACCAAAATGATGTCCTTGACAATGCCCTCATTCTTTTGCAGATTTACATCCCATACTTGTCCCAGCGTCAGATCAGAAATGACCCAATTAACACGCAACTGCTTGGTAAGCTGTTTCCAATGGCGCTCTTTTAGTGCATCCGACTTGAGCTCCACAATCAACATGTTCACCTTGATGTAGCTCTGGATGAGCTTTTTCACATACTCATAGGATTCATACATGCGCAGACGGGCGGGCAACTCCTTAAGCTGTGCCATCATGGCCTCAAGCTGCTGACGAAGCTTACGAGGCTGCACAGACAGCCACGGCTTCTCCCGTGTCTCATCAATCTGGGTCCATACCTTGGAAAGTTCGCTCCAGACACCGCGAAGATCCTGCAGTTCCTCCAGAGCTACATTCATGCGTTCGGAGCTGTTGTTGGGCACAGCCGACTCTTGCAGCTCAAGTGCCTCCTTGGCCTTGGCCACATTATCGCGCTCCTCCTTGAGGCGTGAGTATTTGCTCTCAAAGATCTGCAATTGCTGCAAGGCATCATCAGGACGAATTTTACCGCCAGTTGGTTTAGTTTTCTCCCAATCATTTAGGAAATCAACGGTTCGCGTCTCCACGGCCTTGTCTTCGGCAACAATCTTAGCCTGAAGACTCGCCACCTGGGTCTGAATAGCGGTGTCCTTACGCTTTATGATCTCATTGAAAGCAGACCATTCGCCCTCGATGTTGTCCACATGCAACCAGTTGTTTGGGAACTGGAAACGCTGGCGTTCCAGAATGCGTTGTGCCTCGCGGAACACCTCCACCTGTTTGTCCCAGGCAATCATGTCCTTCTTCAGCGATTGCACATAAGTAATAAAACTGACGGCATCTGATGTACTGGCTGCCTCAATGCTCTGCATTTCCAAATCCGTGCGAGACTTGGACACCTTGGAATGAAAGGTTGTCATTTCAGTACCCAAGAGAGTACCAAACTTGCCCAATGCTTCTTTATGCCACGAATCATACTTAAGCGTCACCTTAGCCTGCACCTTGGCATAGTCAATTATAATAGCACCGTAGGCACGACGTGTGTCCGAAGTATCAAAGGTGGTGCGAGACTGTTTAATGTCATTAAGACACTTGATCCATAGATTCACCTCCTCGCCCAGGCGACCGTACAAAGTATCCGCCTGCAGATCCCAGAGACTCTGGTAGCGCAGCCACTCATCCACATAGTTACGCACCTCGCTGATTTTGTGCTCGATTGCGCCGTATGCATTCTCTAGGATTTTACCTTCCGGCAACTTGGTCAAAAGATTCCGATAAGTCTGGGAGACCGGCTTTTCCAATCCTACCTGGTAGCGAGTGCTCTGCAGACGCACCTGGGATGTGACAATAGCTTGCCAGGCAAAGAATTGCTGCATTATTTGGAAACGAGCCTCCTCGATAGAGGGATACAAATACATCTGCTGATTTGTTATGCGAATCTCATGAACAGCATTTTGAATCTGCGGCTCACCACCCAACTTATGTGTAGGCTGTGTGGGAGCATCAGTATCCATAGAAGTATCAACCTCCTTCTTGTTGCCCGTGAGAGCCTCAGTCCAGGCTTGAATTCCCGCTTGAAGACGTAATGCCAGCTTTTTCTCAACCTCCTCGTCCAGACGTGTAACCCAAACGCTGAGATTGGAATATTGACGCAGCGAAAGATCATCAACAGCATGCTGAATCTTCGAAAGAATCTCGACAAAAGTGGCTGCACTGTAGGGACAAGTTTCCAGCGAGCGTACATCTACATCCAGCTGCTCTTCCACCACTAGTAAGTCATCAACCTAAAATATAATTTATGTTAGCTACAGTTCAAAGATAAGGTTGGTAAATTATTGTCCCTTACCTTCTCCTGGAACTGAGTTACGCATTCGGATAAACGGAGCACATAGGGATCCAACTTGTAGGACTCCCAAATGAGGCCAATGCCCTCGGAGACAAGGTTCAAAACCTCCTTGCGTAGTCCAGCTACTAAAGGTACAATGCTGGCGCGATCTTCAATCTGTAGGCAGGATATACACATTAGTATTTGGTATAATTCAAGAATATCAAGTGAAAATATATAATAAGGCATGCGGGAGTTGAACAATAACAAACTGTGGTAGCAACATTTTATTTTAAGGGACAAACAACACTACCTTGAATACTGAATTTAGTGCTAGACTCCTATTATTAAGCTGCATGAAAGAGAGGTATTTGGTTGTTTTGGTTGGTTTAAAAAAGGTTGTACTGTCTATGCTTAAGTAACGTGTTTCAGGTGTTTATAGTGTGTTGTGAATAACAAAATTCAAGCTGCACGCCGAAAGCAAAGCAATGCGACAAAACATAAGCTTTATAACATCCTTTAGAAGGTGAAACAAATGTGTTTATAAATGTCTAAAGCATTGTTTAAGTGAAATTTAAAAGATTAAATAATAGAGCTGATAAACAGCTATTAGACTTGAACAAAATAATAGTAAATAGAGCTATTGCTCCAGCTTTAGTGATAAATGACTATGTGGTGTCGTGTGAAGTGACGCGGATTTGTTGTGATATATATTGACTGCGTAAAAGCAATGTTTACCTTCTCCAAAGTGCGCTCGTAAGTGCGTACGCTTTCTATCAGGGATATAGCATAGGGATAAATCTGGTTGGCCTGATGAGCCTTGTTGACAATGGTAAGTGGCACCCTGTAAGAAAAACATTATTAAATTACCCGAATAATTCTTTATATCAGCAATTTACTCACCTAAAGCCCAAGTTTTTGATGTTGCGCACCTCCTTGGCTAGCGTAATGATCTCAGGCAAAAAGTTGACACGCAGACGCAACACATTGCCGCGTCCAATGCGTGAACGTGTCGATTCAATTGTGAAAATGCGTCCAGAGCTACCGAAATTACGCTCTTGAACCTTGCGTGCCCATTCATGAAATACATCAGAAATTGACAACTTTGCGCGGAAGCTATCGCCATCGGCCTTTAGTTTCTGACCCTCAATGTGAGTTTCCCAACTCTTCCCCAGCACATCTTCGACCCTTTTCAGATACATGGTCAGCTGATTGTCAATCTGACGAGCCCAAATTATAGAGCCCGCTACTGGCGGCAGATCACGCACAGAGGACAAACGGCAACTCTTGCTCTGCGGGTACTGAACCTTAAACTTCTCGTGCAACGCCTCGATGTCATCCTTGACGCGCTGTATCAACTGTGTCTGGTACTCGCGAATGGCGCCGCGAATATGCGGACGCACAAACAATGCATTGAAGCGCGAGAAGATACGGAACATTTCGTTGGCATTCTTTGCTGTGCCGAGCTGGTCGCGCAAGTGAGCCGTGATGCGCGTCTCCACGCGATCTTCATGAGAAACACAATGTTAATATTAAATACTTAAATAATTTAATAATAATTACCAATCTTCTCTTCATAGCGCTTGACAGCAGCCTCCCAAGCCTCGCAGCCCTCCTTGGTAATATCCAAACAGTCCACCTCTTTGACATTTTCGTAGGCCAAGTTGACCTCCTCGATGGCATTGGCATCGGCGGCATCCAGACTGTACGGCTGCTTGGTTTCCACCGCGCTGCCATCTTCGTTAACCGCCTGCTTGGTGGGTCGTAAAACGCGAAGGATTACGGTGCGCAGTTGCTCGTGCTGCCGACGGAATTTACGCATATGCTCCATGCGCACTTGCAGCTTCTTATGGGCTGGCGACACACGCCACACCATCTTCAAATGCTCATCGCGCTTCTTCTTGACAATGTCACGCAGTAGTCCTTGGAGCTTGTCATACTCGTCGTCCCAGCAGCTGAAGATCTCAAAGCATTGGTTCATCACGCGTTCAAACTCATCAAAGGGAATGTGCATAAGACGTCGAGTACCCAGCACCTTAAGCAGCTGTTGCGATAGATCCCGAGAGATGGCCTCGATGAGCTTCAAGCAACGTTGAATTGGATACTTGGTGTTGCGAACTTTACGCAGGTGCGAGAATATTTGCTGCACAGCCGGACGAATCTTCTCCAACTCAGTAGCCGAAAGTAAATCGTTGATTGGAAAATCTTTCATCAACGGATTATAGTCGGCCACAGTAGCTAGAGCTTGCTTCAAGCCCGTGTCTGTATCAAACGAAACAGTAGCATGGAAGCGCTTGCCATGTTTCAGTATGTCCAGTGTTAGTGCCACTTCTGGCGACTCGCGTTTCTCCTGGATGCGGTACAATGCACGCTCCAAATTTAGCCAGAATGAAATTTCCTGCATAAACAAGGATTAGCATAGGCAAATAATGAATTTACATATTTGCTTACCTGCAGCGCAGTGCCAGAACCGGGATCACGATTAAGTTTCGTTACTTTTTTGATTTCAGTAATCCAACGATTGACGCCGTTCTGCAGCTGATTAAGGAAAGACGAGTCTTCGACCTTGTCACCAAAGTCTACCACCTTGGCCTTGTGGTTCTCATCAGCGCACTTACGTATGACTGCATTTACAACCGGGTGTGCAGTCAAAGTAATCTCTGGGATGTCAATGTTCTGCTGCAAATGCAACAATCCCATCTCGAGTTCCGCCAATTTCTTCTCCACCGATGGCGCCATCTTGTCACCATCTCGATCAGCGCGGCCTGACTCCTTGACATAAGACTTGAAGTATGGTGCCAGAGATTTGCTGATGAACGCGTGCAGTGTTTCGTAAGGTGAGCCATCCGAAAAGTTAATCAAACGAAGCTGCGAGTGAATGGATTTGTCCGCCTCGACAACGACTCCACGCTTAATGCACGCCAACGAAGCCATGCGGCTATTGGTGAAGTGTACATCATTGCTTATTTGGTAAGTCACCTGCTCCTTCTCATCCTCACTTTCCGCCGGTTGTTCACTATCATCCTCTGTACGATAAAACGAGAGAGTGCGAGTGAGAAAGTCAATTTACGACGAACAAAATCTACAATGTTATCAATATTTCACCTTCACCCACATTTGACTCAATGCACAAACATTATCTGGCCCTGGCATTCAATGACGCGACGGCAATGGCACTGACACCAATTCATTACCAAGGTGACAACCTTCGAAATTTTAACGGCCAAGGTGAAACCTTCAAATTTCGTACACTCAAGGCCTGAACCTTGAGCGTGCGTTGCTCCCACATTGACTGACCCTGACGTGAGGCAACGTTCAAAGTCACAAGTCAATGGAATACACAACCATGCAGCTCAAGGTCGCTAACATTTCCGTAAACAAAGCGAAAAACAGGTGTCATTTGTTTGTTTAATTGCCGGTGACCGGCAAACTGCTCAACAGCTGGCCACACTAAACGTTCAACAAGCCGGCAACGCTAGTAAACCGGCGGCCGTTAATGGTCAATTGATAGAGGTTGCACAAACGATTTCCATTCTTTGTGTATGACGTCAGTTTAACAAATGTGCAGCAAATAATTAATAGTAGATGCTCGAAATTATGTTTCTTTTAAAAACAGTGGAAATTAAATCAATTTTTATATTTGTAAATTATATTTTATGATTGACAAGCGAAGTTAAAAGGTAATAAGCAGAATGTGAATAAAGTGACGTCACAAATTTGGACTAGACCTAACAACCTTTCTTTTTGTGCCGTGAATGGTGGATGCGTCAGCTAGCATGACGTCATGCGTACGCGGCAGTAAGAAAACATAAAGAAAAATGTTTGGCAATTGATTTTTAACAGAATTGTTGCGTATGCAACTCGCACACCAAAAATAATGAGCATAATGCATTGAATATAGAATATGTAAAAACGAGAACATATTTTTACTAGGAAATGTGAATGTCTGTTTTCTGGGTGACGCCATTTTGTGCAATTGTTAAACCAATTTTGCACATTCTCACTAATTGCAATCACAATGAATATGTTCTCACCTTTGATGCAATTTCGCTGAACGTACAACGCCTGCACCTGTGGATCAGACAGGAACTTTCGAATAGTTTCCTGGTTGACTGGATCGTCCAAGGCATTATTCAACGATTCCGGCACAACATCCTCTTCTGGCAGCAAAATGGTGACCGCCTTGCGAAGATAATTTGCAAATGCATCATAGTTGGCTATGGACAGGTTTACAGCCGGATCCACCGAAGTGTCGGTTTCCAGCGAATCGCCCATGTCTTGCAACTATTTTTGCACTTAATTTAATAGTTATTGGTTTACAAATTAATTTTTTCACACTCCTTCGAAATGAATACGCCCTGTGAAAAATTACGTCTGCAGTTTTGGCGAAAGTGCAACGCCAAGACTGCCAGACAGCTGAAAATCGTAACAAAAAGCTTTATATTGCCAGCTTTTGCTAGCACCAGAAAGTTCATCCCTGTGTTACATGCTGCCACTAAGTTATGAACGCTTCCCGCCAAAACTATTTGTTAAGAAACATATGCGCTTGTAGTGATATGGCAGCACTGTCCATTAAACAGCTGTTGATTTGCTCGTATTGCATTTTAATATTTTATATATAACATGCTGAAGCTAATACCTTATTAATGTGGAATTTGATCAATTAAAATAAACAATATGCAAGCTCTGAGACACAGATATCTTTTACGAGGATTGAAATTCAACTGGTGCCGTCGCTTATTAACGCAAAGCTGCACTGGCAATGAGGTAACCGGCAAAACAAAATATTTTCACTTTGTAAAACATATGCTTGTATGTTTTAGCAACTGGAACTGACCAATGATGTAAAACACAGGATTGAAACGCACTGGAGCCAGCAGCTGTGCAATGGTCAGTTCGACAACAAGCAGACGCAAAACAAATTCTATGTGCTGTCCATGTTTCCCTATCCCTCTGGCAATCTGCACATGGGACATGTACGTGTTTACACAATCAGCGATGCCATGGCACGTTTCCAGCGCATGTGTGGCAAAAATGTGTTCCAGCCCATAGGTTGGGATTCATTTGGCCTGCCCGCCGAGAATGCGGCCAATCAACGCGGCGTAGCTCCAGCTGATTGGACACATCAGAACATTGCACAAATGAAGCAGCAACTGCAGCGTTTGGGCTGCTCTTTTGACTGGACACACGAACTGTCCACGAGTAGTCCAGAGTATTATAAATGGACACAGAGTTTGTTTCTGATGCTGCATAAGCACGGACTGGCATATCAGAATGAGGCATTAGTGAACTGGGATCCTGTTGATAAAACTGTGCTGGCCGATGAACAAGTGGATGCAAATGGCTGTTCTTGGCGTTCTGGCGCTAAAGTGGAGAAGAAACTGCTTAAACAGTGGTTCATACGCACCAGCGCCTATGCCAAACAGCTGCTGGATGGACTGGATGATCCAACGCTGCGCGATTGGCGTGATATCATAAATCTGCAACGGCATTGGATAGGGGAGTGTAATGGTTACGCCTTTATGCTGCTCACCTCCGCTTCAAATCTACTGCGTGTTTGGACAGTCAATCCGGAGCATCTTAAAGATCCACATGCCTTTCTGGTATTGCGCAGCAAACACTTTCTATCCCAACTGCCAGATGCGAATCATTTGACCGTGGAAAATCCATTTTCGAAGACCACGCTGCCCATAGTGTTCAATGACGATGTCGTTTTTCCAGCTCAATGTGATGTCTACTTGGCTGCACCCAGTTTTCGTACCGAAGATCGTGAATTGGGCGAATCTTTCGGCCTTGCGATTTGCAGTTCAACTGAGGATGAGGAGCGCATCAATCCCGGCAATTGGGAGCAACTGCGTAAGGATGTTTTGCATGCGGCCACTCGGCTAAATATTGGCGGTTATCGCGTTTCATCCAAACTGCAGGATTGGCTCATTTCAAGGCAGCGTTACTGGGGTACTCCTATACCCATTGTACACTGTTCCAAATGTGGAGCGGTACCAGTGCCAGAGCAACAGCTTCCAGTTAAATTGCCGCCACGCAACGCTGTAAAGGATGCTCTCCGCTGTGAATGTCCAAAGTGTGGAGATCCTCAGGCAATGCGCGAAACGGATACAATGGATACATTTGTGGACAGTTCCTGGTACTACCTGCGATATCTGAATCCACACAATGCGGATCACATTGTGGATACGACGCTGGTTAACAATTGTATGCCCGTGGATCTCTATATTGGTGGCAAGGAACACGCCGTGTTGCACCTTTACTATGCGCGGTTCGCGAACCATTTCCTGCACAGCTGTGGCCTGTCGCCCACGCCAGAACCCTTCTCACGCTTGCTTGTCCAAGGCATGGTTATGGGACGTTCGTATCGTGTCAAGGGCAGTGGACGTTACGTGCGAGAGTCGGATGTGGAGATTGTGAATGCTAAGAAGAATCAGGCGCTGCTTAAAGAAACCAAAGAAGCCGTGGTCATGGGCTGGGAGAAAATGTCCAAATCAAAGCTAAATGGTGTTGAACCAGATGATATGTTCAATGAATACGGCACGGACACAACGCGTCTGATCATCCTGGCAGATGTTGCGCCCACATCGCATAGAAATTGGAGCAGTGCGAGTAAGTTTATCATTAGTTAAATCAATATGACCACTCCTTAATCCTACAATGTGCACCCTTAGCTTTTCCGGGCATTTTGAACTGGCAGAAGAGATTATGGATAACTTTGGAAGATTTCCAAGCTGCACGCGAGGAATCCTCCACGGATATTGTGGACAAGAGCAGCGATGAGTTTCTAATCGAAGATGCTAAGCTCTTTGATGCACGCAATTTTTACATTAAAGGGGCCACCTTCAACTATCGCCATGCACATCAATTAAGCGTGGCCATCTCAAAGATGCAGGGATTAACCAACTCATTAAGGGTAATCCTCCGCCAGTTGCTTCATTTTTGTCCAGTTAATCAACTCTTCTATTTGTAGCGCACACCAAAGCACATTCAACGACATGGCAAACAGTTTGAGCGTGCTCTGGCGGCGCAGATCATCATGTTAGCCCCCATGGCGCCGCATTTCGCATCTGAATTGTGGTCAAAGTTTGTATCAGTGCCGGGACGCCTCAATGTCACCAGCGAGGAACTGCAGTGGGCCAAGGATGTGCTTGAACAACGGTGGCCAGATGTGGATGCTGCTTATCAACTGGATCTTGCCATTAAAGTAAACGGCTTTGAGAATTGTGTTATTAAGGTTGCTAGGAATCAACTGGACAAGGTCAATCACAGTGATGCACTGGACATTGCCTTCAACACGCAATCGGTGACATCGTATCTCATTGATAAGAAGATAAAGACTACGAACTTTGTGCTGTATCCAGGTATTGAGGCGGTACTCAACATATACGTGGAAAAGCTGAAAAAGTCTCAGAAGGAGAAAAGTAGCGATATGGATAAATTGCAAGCAGAGTAGATTGGAAGAATAGGTGGAGGAAGAATATGTGAAGCAGGAGTAAATCTGTGAGATTTAGCATTTGGTAGAGAAGATTATCTCCAGGTTAGTTTGGGATTTATCTTTATTTGTTGTTTAAGTTTAATGTTAAATATATATAATATAAAAATTTGACTACGTTCACGCTTGTTAATTTACAAGATTTGGATTGGATTTAAATGCCTAGGGATCATTGGAATTAGGATTTTGTGTCGATTGTGCAGCAAATTCTCCACTAAAAGCGATTAAGTCTAAGAATCCTCTATAAAGCACGGATGATCCTCATTTGGGGATTGCTCTAGGGCATCACAGTTCCCTGACGAATACATATCCTCTTATTTATTTCATATGCTCGGTTTTCTCTTGAGGATCACAGTTTCCTTTTTCACTTCATTATCTCGGACATGAGATTCCTTAGGTAGACATCCAGTTGGGCATAATCGAGCAGTGTATTCCGCACAATATCAAGCAGCATACTCGGCCAGAGTGTCTCCAGTTTGTGTAGCTTCTCAACCGCATTGCAGGTGTTCTCCAGCAACAATGCAAAGTTTTGCCTGCCTCTATCTCTAGCACTTGGGGCCATTGCAGTTGGTCCACTTTCGGTACCCGTTACAGTCGCTGTTGATGTGGCCTTCTTCCACTGAAGCGCCTCCTTCCCGACAACCAGACGTAGGGATTTATTCTCGTCACGTAACAGCCAATCCTTGGGAGACAGCTTGCTGGCAATGCAGGTCTCATCCAGACGCAAACGGGCCAACAAAGGTTGAAGCATTCCATCAGGCATGGACCACAGCACAAGATTGGAGAGGCCAGCGTACATGGTATTGGCGGACTCCACCTCAGACTCGCTGATCTCCTGACCATTGAGCTGCTTCAATCCCCAATGGGACAGTCTGTAGATGGCATAGGCACGCCACGCGGGTTTCCCTGTGATGGCATTGCCCTCCGCGTCAATCAACAGCGAACTGAGTCCTTGGAGCTCCGCCAGAGCATTCAGTTGCCCCAACGTACTAATATTTGTCTCGCGAAAAACAAAGTGTTCAGCATGCGGGAAACGGACCTTGATCCTGCCCAAAATGCAGACAATGCTGTTGAAATTAATATAGCTAAAGTTCAAAGTGTGTACATCATTCGCCTTGGCAGGATTCCATTGTTTATCGATGAATTTCAGTGCTCCTTGACCATAAATGTTAAGATATCTGCCGCAGATCTCAATGAGATAATCTCCTCCCTGTTCTCGCTCGCGTTCCGCAGCACTTGGTTTCGTTACGGTTATGGCAGTAGTGGGCGTGGCAGAAGGTGTTGTAATTGATGACGTCGTCGAGCCTTGCTGACTGGACTTGGTCTGAGGTGCCACCAAGGAGACGACATTTGCCGTCGATTGATTTGAATTACCGCCTCCGATGTTGCCGCTGTTGTTCGTTTGCCTGCTGCGTCCTGCGCTGTTAGAACTGCTGCTGTTACTGGTGCTACTGCTGCTAATAGTCTGGGCACGCACCAGGCTCCCAGTCATATAACGTTTGCAACTTGGAGGATTTGCACCCCGATTCACTTGCAGTCCCAGCTGTGTAATCGGCGTCTGTCGGACTCTTTGCTTGCTGCTTCCAGGACGCATGCTGGTGGCGGGAATGGGAAGAGTCACGGTGCTCGGCGGCGGTGTAGGCGTGGCAGCAGGCACAGGAGTGCCGGGTGCCGGCGGTGTCAAGGTCACAGCGGGTGGCGACGGTGATGCTTCCGCAGGATCAGCAGAAGGAACAACTGCAACGGGAAGAGGGGAAGTTCTCGTCACCTTGTTGAAATTCTCATCGGTGTGTGGTATGGGTGACTTTCGCTGTTTGCTCAACTCCTCGTTGTCTGTGCTGTAGCAGCTGGAACAGGAATCCACATTGGGTCCCAGGCTGGAAGCCTCCGAGGAGGCATCATCCTCTCCCTCCGGCTTCTTGGCAATGGGTGGCAGTTTAAATAGAGCCTGGAGTTCGGCCAACTCATCTCTAGGTTGCGGTTTCTCCAGCTCCTCCGGTTCCTCGGACACAGCCGCTTCATTAGATTCATTAATCTTGGCCAGCTCGCTGGTGAGTTTACCCTTGGGTCGCCCCAGCGTCTGTTGTGAACGTAACAGTTCCCAGTTAGTCCGAGCATTTGAGATAACTTCCTCACGGCGGCTGCTGTGATAGGCATCGGAGCTGCCGTGCGTGGCCAGCGCCTGTTCTTTGTGCTGTCGCCAAGCGAGCGCCGCCCGACGTACTTGCTCCGTGATGGGCATCTGGCTGAGCGACTGCAGCAGCGGCAGATGAGAAACCAGAAACGACACGCAATCACCGGCCAAGGAAACAGGATTATTCTCAATGGTCACTTCCAGGAGGCGAGCAGCTCTCGCAATGCTCGCCATGTCATCCACCTTGTGCAGTTCATTGTGGCACAACCAAAGTCGCTCCAGTGCCACCAGATGCTGGAATCCATTGATGCGTCGCAGCTTATTCCGCTTCAGATTTAACTCACGCAGCAAACGTAATCCATGGAAATCCTGTTGATTGATTTGACGAATTTGATTCCCTGCCAGATTGAGGGACTTCAGCTGCTGCAGGCAATTGATGCGATTACCCAGGCTGGTTAACTTATTTCCATGTAGATCCAGGACACGCAGCGTGGGACTCAACGAGGACAAGCCACCAATATCCTGGATGCGATTCTTGCCCAGCAGCAGCACAGAGAGCGATGGAAGTCCATCCAAATTGGCAATCCGCTCGATCTGATTATCGTAGAGATCCAGGAAAACCAACTGATGAAAGATGATACCGTAGCAGGCGCTGAGACTTAACTGCTTGTTCTTGATGCTCAGCTGCTCCAGCTGCAAATTAGATGCCATGCTGGGCTCTTCCTCCTCTCCAACGCCACACAACGAGAGATTGCTATTATGAAGAACGCTGCTCTCGTCGCAGCTCTGCAGTTGATGACTCCCTGACATCCCACCTCCTCCAGCTCCACCCGCTGCTTTGGCCTTGAGCAACTGTCTTCGTTGCATAAGCTGATGCTGATGTTTCATTGCTTGGAGGCTGTTGGAGACGAAACTCTTGGACTTCTCCAGGCCAAAGCGCAAGCGCAACGCCGGTGGAGGCGTCAACTGAGCCTGGGCATAGTTAAAGCCTCGTTTGTTAACTAACTTTGAGCGATTCGTGCCGCCGTTGATAGCCAGCGCTTGGGTGGTCAAGGGGCTGCCGGAGCAGGGGCTGCCTGAGTTGGGCGACAGATGTTGGGAATTGTGGTGCGGATTACCCACATTGGTCATGGCGCGCGTCAGCCGGGAATGCGCCTGATTAGCCGGTTGACAACGTAATGTAGTTCGCTGCTCCGCTACCCCTTCTGCAATATTATGAAAAGTTACGAAAGAAGAAATTGCTTCAGAGGATTTGCACTTACTGTTGTCACGTGGTGTGGCTAGTGGAGCAACTGGGGGTGGCGGCGGTGGCGGTGGCAGCTCCTTGGGTATGTGAAAAGTGTTGATCAGGTTGTGCTGCAGCGACAGCAGTCGAAGATTAGGCTCCTGCTCGAATATGGGTATGGCAGTTAGACCACGTCGATCATAGTTAATGCGATCCGGCAACTCTTCCCGCTCCTTGGCCAGCCTTAGTATGCGACAAATGCCATTCGGCTGTGGTGTAACAATTGCACCACTTACCAAAGTGCCACCTGTGCTGCCCACCAGCGTAGTGGGCGTAACAGCACTTGCAACGGCACCACCAGCCCCTACCCCACCTGGAGTAGAACTGCCCACAGCTGTGGCTGGACGACAGCTATTGGAGGCAGCGGATGAAGAGGTGGACTTGGATCGTTGACGGCTGATGGTGCCACGTTGCAAACGCTGTTGGTTGCGCAACTGTGCGGCAGCTGCATAGCTGCGTTTGAGTTGCCCATGACCCACCAGCAGCTCTGGCTGAGCCTGAGGATGTTGGGCGCCTACTCCTGCTGCCACACGCTTTTGTATGACATTGTGGCTAAGTGTGCTATGTGAGCGTCCAATAGGACGTCGACGTAGACGTTGATTAAAACTAGGAACGAATGGTTCAATTTTCAGCAAAGATGTTTGAGGTAAATAGTTCTGTTGTTGTTGTGGTTGTTGTTGTTGGGGTTGTTGTTGTGTTGCTGTCGTCGGTTCGGGCGGCTCATCGTTTAGCATGGACCTTCCACGACATTTGGCCATGGACATCAACGTACGTCGCCTGGCAATTGTCGCTGCTGATGTCGTTGTCGCCGCCGTCGTCGTCGTCGTCGAGATCCTGCCTGGAGCCTGGCCCGTTGCCGTGCGTGTGGCTTCCACTTTTGTGTTTCATAATCGTTGTTGGCCAACAATGGATACGGCAACAGATTCCGACTGGGACATGGTTAACGTAGTGACAGCGTTTTCAGCGTTGCATAATCGGGATTTTGTTATCCTAACAAGAAACCAGCTTGAGTTCCTCCCCTTCCCAAGACACGCTCTATCCCACTTGCACTTACCCAAAGCTGGCAATCAATCTATATCTATAAGTCGACGTTATCTAATTTATATTAGTTTTTTGGGTTCAATTTCAGTTCGAATTGTTGGCCGTGCTCCACTTGAGTTGTGCTCTACTGCTGCTGCTGCTCTATGCAGCTCCTGGCTTGTTGTCTCTCCTTCAGTCTTTTAAGGTATTCTTTTTATTCTTTATATTTTTGTTGAATGTTGTTGGTCGCGTCTCTGGCACGAGCATGAGCATGTTTTATTAGTTTGTTTATTCGGGTTATACATATAGCTATTGGCGCGGTTGCCATAGACGGTTTGTAGAAGACAGTACCCGGGGCCCATAGATCGCCCCCTCTCGCTTGCACATTCCTATTGTCATTTCACTCACACTAGCATAGTTATTACCTGTCCTATTGCTTCGTGATTTCAGCTATTAGTTTGTTTATTTAAAGCGCTTCTAGGGCGGCAGTCATTCCAACTGACTGTCAAACAGTCGCACAGGCAGAGCGACAGTTAAGTTGGACTGACAATCCGCCGTTGACTTGGCTTCTAAACATACCAAAACATTGCTTGCATTATCATTATGCGCTTCTCGAAGTTTCTTCAGGCATATTCGACAGGAGCAGAAGTAAACGATAAATGATCCTATGTTCTTATTAAAATTATTATATAATTAGTGTTAGCATATAGAAACAGTCTAAATCCGCCCAGAGACTTAATGAATGTGAACATTAAGTTGTACAAAGATTACAATCATTAACAATGGTAGTTAATTGTTCTTTATTCTTAAGAAATATTATAATATTCACAAATTGACTTATCGAAAAAATACATTCAGAAAGTAACGTAATGTTAACAATGAACCGTTAACAGTTACTTGGTACGCCATTTTGCATTAGCGTCTTCATTGTTCACCTTGGCCGTGCAACTCAAACCAAAGTCGTTTGCATTAAAAACATATTTCGTGGTTTATGCATTGTTGTTGTTATTATTGTTTGCTACTGTTGCTGAAGAAAACAGTTTAATAGCACCCGCCCGCAACCACCCTGCCTAAGCACTTACCACCCACACGACAGCCGAGAGAGGCTTTGAGTGAAAGACACGCACATAATTGGCTGCCATCATAATGGATTCACGTGCCAGTCGACTGTCTGGCAACTCTAGTTGCTATTGTTATTGTATTTGGGCTTGATGCAAAACATGTATGCAAAAGTTAAACGGCAACGCATGCAGAGCGAAAGAGCGAGAGAGACAGGTGCATTCGTCAAGTTTTAGCCCCAAACAATTAGCACGCACGACAGCGTAGTCAAGTCTACGCCTGAAATAGACAAACGGCTGGTGACATGCAGAGAGTACAAGCAAGAGTGAGAGGGACAGAACCAGAGGCAAGGCACGGCTTTTGAATGAATGAGAGGAAATGCCTGTGTTAGTCGCCTGGGGACATGGAAGGATGTCCACAGGCTGCTGCCAAATCAAAGACACAGGCAACAATTCGAATTTAATTGTTGTCATAAAAAATTGGAATCAAGCAAAGCTGCTTCTTCGTCATGTGCGTGCGTTGGCATTTTATGTGCTCATATTGTGAGTGGCTGGCCGGAAAAAACCAAGTGGAAGTGAAAGAAAAAGATGAGTAAGAAGAAGAAGAAACATGAGGAGGTGTTGTTACAAAAGGAGCAACAGGAGTCTTGCCTTGTTGTCTGAACTGTTAATTGCAGTTCCCCCAATGGGCTCAATAGCTCGACTTTTGATTGGCAACCAAAGTGGGCGGTAGGCCAGGTTTAAGGTCGATCACAGTAATTGTTATTGTTAAAACGTTCAATGAACTCCTCCGCAACGCCTTCAACAAGTATAAAAGGAGCTCAAGGATGTCACAACATGCAGAGTTAATTGTATTTGTTCAACATTTCTAGCAAAACTTATATTGACTATTGGGCTTATAACATCTATTTTTATTTCATTTGTATAATAACAAAAAACATATTTTTATATAACAAGATAAAGAAATTGAAGCGGGAAAGGCTATACCCTGTGTAGATACCCTGTATAGAAAATAATTTGAATAATAATAAGAAATATAAATAATAAGAAAATAATTTAAATAATAAATAATGTTAACTTATGTATGTTTATTTATTTATACTGTATGTAAATATATAAATTATTAATAATATATTAAACAAATAAACCGTTACCAACCGAAGCCAACTGCCAGGGAGTTATTGTATTTATACTCCCAGCACTGTGGAATATGATTGCAGTGCCTGCTTGAGCTTGAGCTGAACTACTCACACATACATGCATACAAATTGCAGTGAGCTCTCCCAACTGAACGCACACATACATACTAATATAGCATCTAATGCATGTGGATACTAACTTCAGCAGGATCCCATTTGATTAAAACCTACTATTGCCTGACTACAGGGTATATTCAAGTCACGCTCCGCTTAATTTGTGCACTATGTAGAAGTATTTCATAAAAGAAACGCCTGTCAAGCGCCTTAAACTAGTTGCTCTATTCAGTTTTGTATTGCCAACTCTCAAGAGTTGCGGCAACAATTTCAAGTTTAAAGTTAAAAGCAGAAAAAAATGTTGCATAAAGTTTCAATTGTTGTCCGCTGCATTCAAAGTTCTTTATGCCGCTGTTATCGATAGGCTCGGTCTTTTGACCCGCTGAGGTTAACCAACGTTGATGCGCGCTATTTGTCGCCTGTTGTTGCTCTTGTTGTAGTTGTTGTAGTTGTTGTTGACATCCTTTTGGGTCATTAATTTTGCAGTCTTTTGCATTGTTAAATAGCCTGGCCCACGTTGCTGGTTGAATTGTAGTCGTTGTCGTTGTCGTTGTCTGTTCTAGATTAAAATAAAAAAAGTATTGCAGCTCGGCTTAAGCTTTGTCTCCTGCCGCTCTCCATCTCTCTTTGCAGTGCACCGCACCGCTTGTGCTCTTTGTCAGTGTCTGTCAACCTTGACGACAATTTCACTTTCGTTTTTTCGTTGTTGTCTTCGCGCGCTCATTATCTCAATTGTTGTTCTTGCCGTTGTTGTTTATTTTTAAATAATTATAGCTCGCTGCCACAATTGTCCCTGACCACACACACACACACACACACACAGATACATACACATACAAGCACACAGTTGGAGTTGATAAATTGCGCACACAGCAAAGAGCAGTAAAAATTTACCAGCTCATACAAACACATGCACATGATATTTCTCTTTAAGTATGTATGTATATATGCATGTGTGTCTGTGTGAGTGTGGGGCTGTATGCTCATCATTAGCTCTTGGCTCCGCTTCTTGGGACCAGTGCCTGGACGAGCAATTTAATCAGTCTGGCAACGCGTTGTAAAGGCTGATAATACCGTTATGAATAATTTACAACAAAGCGGCCACACTCACACACACTTGCTTTGTTCCTGCACGTATTGTTGTTGCGTTTATTTATAATTAATAACCAGAACAACAACAATAATAACAACAACAACAACAACAACAACTATATCTACACTTAATGCTTTCACTTTTGCCTTTCATTCTGCTATTGTTGCTCCATTACAAAGGACCTGCGTATGAGGCCATTTTAATTAGATGTGGTAACTTGTTGCGTCTACTTTAATGGCAGCAGGGGGCGTGGCGGCGGTATGTGTAAAACCTACATCTCAATCTCAGGCCCAGTCTCGTGTCAAATTCAACGCTCACATTACCGCAAAAATCACAAATGCGTCGCCTGTGGTTGATCGAAAGGGTGAGGGGGTGTATGTGAGCGTAAGGCATGTGTTGCCGCTTTGTATCAATATTTCAATAGCAACGGCGGCGGATTGACCGCAGTAAATTAAACGGCCAGAAACAGATACCACTAACAAGTCGCTTGACATTTATATGTTTAAGAATATAATTTTGTTTTGGTTCAGTAAAATAAACTGACAGCAGCATTTCAAATATGTATGAATTTGAGATAAAAACATAGATTTAAGACACACACACACACACACACACACACACACATACACAGAGGTGTAGCTGCTCATAAGTCAGATGTTAGTAGTTCCATTTGCATTCTTTGCTTCAGCTCTAGTTCCACGGAACCGCAATAGTTTTGATCTTCGCTTTCTAAGACTAGTCATCTCGCTCGCACTTTGCAGCTCATTCTTTATGCCAGGCGGAACCAGTTCCAGTTCATTGTTGAGTATTTGTGCGACGTGTGCCTCGTCGATTGTGCCCTTGAATATTAAAGGATATGGCCACTCATGGTATATTGTTGGTCCACTGTAGTCCCGTAACGTTTCGATTAATCTATCCATACGTTGCACTTCCGCATACTCATCGTTTAGGGATCTCACCTCGTCGAGCAATATGGATACATTGGATTCGAGCACCTGAAAGGTGTGAATTTTAAATTAGATTAGCTGAAAACCGTTTATTTTGCTCGATTTGAGCTCAGATGTCGAATGACAGCGTCAGCATTACAGTTACCCCGAACCTTGTTGACTGTCAATTTTCTTTTAGGCCTTGGCTTGTGCATTCACAGTAAGCGTCTCCTATCTCAGATTTCCGCTAAAAATCTATTAAAACTTAAAATATATGCCTTTTCTTTCGCTTCTGTCTATTAGCACTCAATTAGCAAAGTCTGTGAACTATGCAAGCTAAGCTCATGTCAGAATGCATGCTAACGGATTTTGAGAACACTCACCCCCACCCTGCACAGTGGGCCTAGTAAGCCGAGTGGAGCTACAATCCATATGAAGTCGGTAATTCTGGCCCGTTGTCGGGATTGTAATCAAGGTAAACACCTGTGCCTCACTTGACTTGTTCTATATAGCAAAATGTCGACCCCAATAGCACGCTATAATTGCATTAACATGCTGGAAATCTGTGTCGCAATTGTTAACAGACATGCAAAGACTTGAAAGCATTGCAATGAAAAAGGAAGGGGTGGAAGGGTGGCGCAACAAGTGTGGTTGCATTTACTATACTCTGCTGATAACAGCAGGCAGCAGAGTTAATAATTAAAAACAGGGCTCAAACAACGATAACAGCGTCAAGAGTAAACAACAACAACAAACCACGACGAGCAGATACTCTGCTGATTTTCTTCTATTGGAAAATTTGTAGAATATTCTTTGTAGTAGTCAGCTGAATTTCGAATCTAAAATTTAAATTTGTAGCTGGCAAATGTGCTGAAAAAAAGTTCTCTAGTTATCATAGAAGTTGAGGAAAATATAGTAAACATATAATAGGAAAAATGTTCTAAAGGGAACTTTGATCAAAACTTAAGCTGGTGTAAAATTGTAGGGATTCAAATTCTGCATAATTCTTTTTCGTTTAAAGATCTTTATAATTAGATGCAATATATACTAACATTCAAACTATATTCATTATTTCGTGTTAAGATAGAGCAGGGAAACAAGGAGCTGTCTTTTCAGAAATATACCCTCATACTCATTATAATATTCCGCGTCGTCAGTATCATCTTTTATCTGTCCCATTTCATGACAACAGGGTATAATATATACTGATAACATGGCCAAGTATTTACAATAACAAACATAACATATACTAACATTCAAACTATATTCATTATTTCGTGTTAGGATAGAGCAGGGAAACAAGGAGCTGTCTTTTCAGAAATATACCCTCATACTCATTATAATATTCCGCGTCGTCAGAATCATCTTTTATCTGTCCCATTTCATGACAACAGGGTATAATATATACTGATAACATGGCCAAGTATTTACAATAACAAACATAACAAATGAAGAGTTTAATTGTGGAATCGTTGTCTACCGGTTTGTCATATCAGCTGTCAAGAGCTTTCGACGACAAACAATTGCTGCTATTCAACTCTGCATCTCTTACTATCTTTCACTCTCTCACCCTCTCACTCACTGTGCCACTCTTTAGTGCCTTGATGAATTATGCACTCGACATGCGACACGAATTACAATTTGATGTCAAATGACATTTGTTCGCTTTTTTTAATCATTTTTTCTTTCTTTTTCAATTACCAAAAATTCAATGTGTAAATTAATAACACATTTTAGCACTTGACGTACACGACCGCGCAAGCTTTCGACGCTGCGCAGCAGCTGCCGTCGTTGTTGCCTGGCGTTGCTCCCGTTAATTGTGGACGCTGTCGCTGTGGGCGGAGTGGGCGCGGCTAATAATGTTGTTGTACAACATGTCGTCGCCATGATGCGTTTTTTTTGCTGATTTGTGCAGTGGTGCAACGCTGTCGACAACCACTGTGCCGCCAGTTGTCCACTTTGATTGGTTTTTTTTACCGTATTACATAGCGTTAATTTTATATATTTTTATTTTTTTTTTTAAATAAAAGTTTTCTCTTGGATTTGCGTTTTGATTGTTGTTCCGTTTTTTTGCTGTTGTCTTTCGCTTTGTTGTGTAAATACCGCGGCCGCTCGGTCACAGCGCTCGACGTTGACTGGCCAGCGGTTCTCATCACACCCGGAGACTTTGCGACTATACGAATATACATATAAGTGGATTGAGTATAGGTTCCATGCCTCTGGCACTTAGCGCACTTTTTGTTTACGTGCGTCAATCAACAATCAACTACACGCTCGTTGAGAGAATAAAGAGAATGCGAATGCCATGCAAATGAAAACATACAGCAAAGCGAAAGAGAGAGAGAGTGAGTGAGAGTGAGAGAACAAGGCTAAATTAATTTAACAGGTGCATCCGCAGAGTATGCAATAATAAATGTAACTACATCACGCAACACAATTGCTCATATTTCCAACTGCGAATATTTAATTAAGAACTTTAAATTTCCATTGTTTTACTACTCAACTTATTTTTCTAGGCTTTTATTTAAATATTAGCTGAGTTTACCAATAGTATGCAATGATTTTTGAACACGAACAAGCTCATTGTATGCCATTTAAGGAAAGAGCTCTCTGCTTAGCCCATTGTTTGCGCCAAAGTCAAACAAGCGTCAGCTGCTTGGCATTAAAATTTTAATTTTGTGCACCATTTGGCGCTTCCATCTTGGTCATCCCCATAGTGCCGTGCCGCACCATTGCCCAAACGCAATCCCATCCAAAGCCCTTGGCTTGAGCGATTATGTTGATGTTGATGCTGATGCTGATGTCGATGGCCCAAGTCAGGTACGGACTGCTCACCTGCAGTTGCCAGCGTCGCTGCCTTTGTCGATAATACGCTCAATTCAATTTGCATATTCAGTTGTCCAATGAAGCGTACACCACACGAGATCTCTCTGCTCCCATACTCCAACTCCACTGCCAGCTTCCTCCTCATTTCGTTCGGTCCAAATAAATGGTTTTTTGCCAGCCTTGTTGGCCACTTGCAAGGAGCAGCAGCTAACCGAAATGTGCCGCTGACAGGAGCAGGGCGCACGCATGAGCTGCATGAGCAGCAACTATACGGCAAAAGGGCCATGGCAACTGCTCCTCACCTGCTGTTAGTCCATTACGTTAGCAATTTAACTTGCGCCACGTAAACATGATTATCATCTTAAGTGCAACGTGTGGGTGGCATGCCTTCCCTGCCTCCTCTTGCTCTTTGTCTGAGCTGTGCGTGCAATTGAAGCCAACCTGGCAAACTTGATGTGGCCACCAGGTATGAGTTTGGCGCTCGCAACTGCTTAAGCTGAAGCTATTAACGTTGTTGTTGGTGTTGTCGGTTGCGTTGACTGGTTGGTTGTTTAAGAAGTTGCAATCTGCTTAAAAGTGCAATTAATTTAACGGGTTTTTATTATTGTTAAATGCGCTACCAATTCGCCAGCTCAATTCGCAATCCGCACTTCCAATTCTAAAGCCAATCCCAATCCTATTTAAGTGCCCCACCGTGCCCGTGTCCGTGTCCACCTCTAATTGAGCTTGTCAAAATCAGCTGCAGTTTGGTTAAAGTCTGCTCTGAGTCCAAGTGCAAACATGAGACACATAACCAGCAGCGTTGAAGCAGCTGCACAAGTGCTCTGGCTTTACAGAGATGCGCCGGTAAAGCCAGGGCCCCACGCCCGCGGCAATGTCACGTACAGGGTACCGCCTCCCGCCCCCCTCTTAATGTCCCCCTCGTAGTCCGAAAATAATTTGTATGGCGGGCAGGTGGTGGCAACTATGACGACGTTAAGAGTGCAGCAAATTGAGGCACGCAACGTTCACAGACATCCGACAGCAGGCAACCAAAATCCTTGCATTGCCCAGCGAGTGGTGGTTCAAAAATTACAACAGCAGCTTGATTAATTTTGGGGCGTTAACATTCGTAAATTTGTGGGCGTGCCAGCTAGAAAAAGCAACACCATTTTAATGTCATTGCTATAAACGAGCTGAGTATTTCAATGGGATTATCAAATATTTGTCAACTGCACGTAGTCGATTTTGGCAGGTCGATCCGAATTGCGATTGCGCTACAATATCGTAGAAAGAGAAGAAATATGGCAAGCTTTAGTAATTACAATGAATATGATCATAAATAGATTATCGTAACTAAAGTTTTAAATTGTTAAAAATTCAGTTTTCTTAATATACAGGGCATTCTCTAGTCGCGACTAGCAATACTGCTACTGCATTCATACATTTAAATAAAGACAGTCACACAGACGAACAAGCGCACACAGATATACACACACACTAAGAGGTAGAGATGAACTCATGTTCAGATAGAGGGCCTCACAAAGTAGCGTTGACAAACCCATTATCAGGAAAACAAACCGGAGATTAACTTGGCAAAATGTCTGCAGACGCCATAAAAAATACTAGAGAGAGCGAGCGAGATGGACTGAGAAAGAGAGAGAGACAGAAAGAGGGATAAGGAGAGAGAGAGGAAGCGAAAGAAAAAGAGACACAGAGAGAGCGAGAGTGAGAACGTCCGATTGTGAGTGCGATAGCAACAGTTGAAAATCCACTAGAGCAGGCAGATGCTGAATAAAATATGAACAGTGCAGAAACATACGCACACACATTCAAGCGCATATGGTGTGGCTGGACTGTAAAAGTGACACATGAGCGTAATAACAGCTAAGACCTTGCTAAGCATCAGGCAGTCAACAACCACTTGCCACAGCCAACAGTCGGCAGCTGGCAGACTGAGACGCAGCCAGGGGGCAAGGGGTTAGACAGAGCCGGACAACCCCCTTTTTGGGAAGAGCTGCTGCTGCTGCTGCTGTTGCTGTTGCCGCTGCACTCAACGTGATTACAAATTATACCGTCTGAGCAATCGCCGGCAGTTCTGTGTGCAGGAGGCGGGCCTCAAAATACCGCCCATAGGAAATATAATTCCACAATTCGAGCTGGGGTCCGTCTGCCTGCCTGGCATAGTCAGATTTTGGTGCACGCATCGACACGCCACGTTGCGCTATGCCAGGCCGTGGTGGTTGGCCAGGCGCAGAGATCCTTGCAACTGGTTGGTTGTCGCTTGGTTGGCTGCTTCAACAAACCCATTCCATGTCAATGTTTTTGGCCGACGGCCGCTTCCGCTGCAGCTCTCAACGTTTAGATAATTTTGTTAGCTTTTACTCTTTTTCCTGTTGTTGTAGTCACAATAACTTAATTATGTATTGGCTGCACAATTACTTCAGAAATGTTTTTTTTCAAAATGGCGGCTGTCGCGACGATTTGCTTTAACGCGGCAGCCTAAAAGCATGCAATGCTTTTTGGAGCGAAGTCAATGCTTTGCGTTGCAAACTGAATTAAAATGGGGTAAAATAAAGTTAGCAGAAAGCAAATATGCTTCTAGGTAAATGCGTTATTGTTTGCGATACGTAGCCCTGCGTGTAATGCCAGACGTTGCTTTCAATGCCCGCCGAAAAGTATGCAACAAATTTTCCTATAGAAAAAGAGTAATGAGACTACGTCATATATTCCCATATCCCGAGAGACTGGATTCTCACCCAAACTGCCTGGCCAGGAGACTCGGTGTTGCAGCACAGAGGTCTGCCAGCCCCCCGCTCTAGAGTTAGAAGAAGACTTAAACGTCACCACCCTCAAGACCTGCTGGACCGGGCCCTGACCTAAACTCGTTCCTATATTCCCAAAAGTAAAATTGTCTGTGATATCTACACCCCCAAATTCTTGTATCCCCTAAACTATGTATACTATGCCCGTTTCTTCCCATAGCCCTACATTAAAAACTAAACTACTACTACCTTCCGATTAGATTAAGCTGCCTTAAAGGTAGCAGGGCACTAATCTGTACATATTTCCTTTAATAAAAAAAAAAAAAAAAAAAAAAAAAAAAACATATATTCCCAAAAATCTTAACTTCCATTCCCTAAGCCATGTATCCCTATGTTCGTTTCTTCCCGTAGCCCTAAAAAATGTATTACCCAATTTCCTATTAAAATTAAGCTGCCCAAAAAAAAAAAAACAGGTATACACATTGTTGATCTGCCACACTGTGTGCTGATTATTTACCCATTTATTGACAACTGATTGAATTCTATAGTTATTACTTTGTTACAACAAAATTACTGTCGCACGGAGTCGCTCTACATCCAGCTTTTCCTACTACATGCTCATGCTAGTTGTAAATATATAGTAGTTCTTTATTATCTTTATGGGCACTAGCGTGAGTCAGAGTCAACACAGTTGTGGCACGTGGCAGCGCTGAATGTTGTCAAGGCGCAAGGTCAAGGCAAAGTAACCCATTGCTTGGCAGCACAGTGGGTGTTTTCGCGACCACACACACACATACGCTTTGCTCAGGGAACACCCACAGCTAAATCCTTTTTGATTAAATTCAATGTTTTATATCCATTGGGATAAAGGGCGGGGAGATGTGGCTATTCCATGTAGTATGTCGGTCATGTTAACATTTTATATCTCTTTGAAACGCATTTTTCTCAACACAATGCCCATTTTAGGTATAGAAATGAGAGGGAGGGAGAGAGGGATAGGCAGGAGGTTGAGGACCGGCGGCATAGACATAAAACAAAATGGGCAAAACGAAAAGGAGACTCTGTCAAGAAAGAATAGATTGAAGTGTAATCATGGTTTTGAACTGCTCCTCGGTCATACATTTAATCCAAGCAAACGTAGCAAAACACAAAATGGCCAAACCGAAATAAGAGAGAAAGTGAACGTTTACCCTGGCTAAGAGTCAAACATATAAAACAAAAGACATTGTAATTGGAAGAGGTGGTCCTTTAGGTGGTCCTTTGGATGGGAAAAGTTCAGGCTGCTCGTGCGGTGCTGCTTATTCCGCTTGACTGATTGAAGCGTCTTTGTCTCTGCCACATCGACAAGGAGTAAAGCAGGAAGCTCCCAAGTGTGTCTCCCTCTCTCTCTCTCTCTCTATTCTCCATGTGTGTTTCTCTCTGTGCGTGTGTGTATGTGTGTGTGTGTGTTATCTAAGTTTGTTTGAATAAACTTAAGCGAATGTTTTGTAAGAAGATTTCCTTTATTGCCAAAGAGTAACTTGGCTTTGGTTTACAACTACATACATACATACATATGATAGTCCTCCTCGCTGCAACTTCACTAGCACTTTGTCTGTGTGCTTCATGTGGCAGACTCGAATCATTGACTGGCTTTTTGTGCGGCATGTCGCCGCACCGAAGCCTTTTCAAGTTCACTTTTGCATGCTGAAGTACAATTGTGTCGGTCCTTGTCACCCAGAGGAAGAGGGAAAGAGTAGCTTGAGCTTTAGCATTCACTTCACTTCAGTTCAGTTCAGTTCAGTTCAGTTCAGTTCAGTTCAGTTCGATTTGATTTGGTTTCCTGTAATGCCACATAATGCCAATTCGATTGTAAGCCACACAGTGGACAACGCACCGCATTACTGTACTGACATGCAGTCACTGTATCATAATAAAACGTATAATTTCAGCAATTCAACATTTACAGGACATGACCAGAGCGAGAAGCTAACAAACAAACCAACAAACAAAGGCTTAACTTCCGTCTATCTGTCCATTTCTCCATCTGTTTGTTTGTCTATGTGGCTTCGATTTTGAAATAATATTTAATGACCGTAAAATTATATAGTATGCTAAACTGGATCTCCGTTTCCTTCCTTCGTTACCATCGTTTCCATCCATCTCATTGTGCATTCGTTTTTCGGGGACAAGCGTTTAGTTTTTATGGCCAGACTTTGTGCAATAATAATATTGTGGTTTGTTGGTTTAGACATTCAGATTCTTAAGCTTATTAGCAATGAAATATGCAAGAGAATGTCTTTGAGAATATGAGTATACCAACGATGAGCTTAATGCAGCCATAACCATTCAAATGGAAATAATATAGAGCTGAATGGAACTGCCTAGCTAATTAAACAAAGGACCACAAATATTGAAATAATTATTAGGATAATTAACTGGCAAAATATTAAGACAATTTAAGCATGTATTTATTGGCATTAGCATCCGTAAGAAGTTTACAATATAATAATAATAATGATAATGATAATCAATTATTATCAATTAAATTCAGTTTGAATTTGGTTTCACTTATTGAATTTATTAGAAAATATAGAAGCGTGTGCTTCATATATGTGTCCAGCTAACGAACATTTAATATTCAATCAAGATATTGATTAGATGATTAAGAATATTTAAACTATTAGAACCTTTTAATAGCAAGTGTTTAAGTCTTATTAAAAAGGAAACAGGAGACAGATTAAGCAGAGCAACAAGTGAATGAGTAAGTATGTGATCAATAGGAAATAGATAAACAAGAAGAGCTCAGTGTCCTGCTCAAAATAAAGTGCACAGAGCAGGAAGAATAGGTACAACAGACCGCTGACAAGGAGGCTTCAAGAAGTGCAGAGCTTGAGCGGAGCCAGCAAGAGCTTGATGTGCGGTTTTAAGTGGAGTGTAGTTAAATATAAACTTAATTTGTAAGTGTATAATATTTGCTGCTATTATTTATAATTATCCTCTTTCTCTTGTATCTACTTATCACCCCAACCAACCTTTCTCTATCATAGCTGGAAGTTTCTCTGTCTCTCTCCCTCGCTCTTTTTTTATATACCTCGGTCCATATCCCCCAGCGAATTGACCATTTGTCCACATTCAATAAAGTGTCACTTGTTACTGTTGTTATTGTTGTTATTTGTTTTGAACTCCATTTTATACACATATAGATATGTATAAGTGTATATAATATTCAACTCACACATCGGGACAGACTCTTAAAATGGCCATAAAGCAAATTGTGAAAAATTATTGTGTATATAAAATTTAATGACATGTCAAAAAGGATATCCGGCATACGGCTCTTGCTGTTGCCCATCGTCCGTTGACGAGCAGCTCAAATTGCGTTGTGGTGGGGGGAGCGGTGGCGACAGTGATGGGGTACGAGTCCGATGCGAAGAATGGGCGTTGCTGTCGTCGTCGTCCTCCTTCCACTGTGTAGCTGAGGCAACTTGTACGTAGTCTTGCTTGTGCCTGGGATATGTAATGTGCTGTAAGTCCTGTTACGTACAACACGCTGGCATTTTTAGTTTAGTTGTTGTTTATTTGGTATTTACTCCTTACACACAGACACAACATACACATAATCAAGCACAACTTTATTATTTTGTCGAACAACAAATGTTGTCGTGTGGGTTACTTTTATACTCCCTAGCTCCTTCACCTGCTCCTACCCTCCTACCCAGACTGTCCCTCATTCCTTTGTGGTCGTTATGACCCGTCATCATTACGTCTTGCCTTGACTTGACTTGGCCTGGTCGGTTTGTGTCATGTGGCCTGTCTTGTGCTTATATGGCCCAAAAGCGGGAGCGCTGCACATTTTATAGTTTTGAAAAAGTCACAAAAATGTCAATTGCTCTTGTCATGTGCGACCCACGAACAGCAAATGGCATTGAATAAATTATATTGTGGCCGTAAAGTTGTTGCAGCCATGTTTACCACACAGCCACGTTTTGGCCATGTCCGGGGCTTACTTAGTAATGCCAGCTGCAGACCAAACCAAACCAGACCAGCGCAGTTCACAGAGCACAGCATCGCATCCGTTAGAGTATCCTGCATATCTTCAGCATTCTCCTGCAGGACTCCTTCCATCTTTTATTTGCATGTCGCAGACTAATCAGCGACAGAAATGGTCAAAATTGATTTTGGCGCCCCAATTGCTGGCCAAAAGACCGACAGTCTAGAGGGTTGCTTATTAGATCACCCTCCGCATTCTAATAATGGCACCATAAATGCTAAATTATGGCTTCAAGCATCAAAAAAAACATACAACTTTAAATTTTGAACCAAGACCTTTTGAATTTTAATCAAGTTAAATATGAAAGCAGTTGGCGGTAACCACATTAAGAGTCGTAGACATCGGAATACTCTTACTGCGAATAGTTATGTTCAATTAAAATATATGCCCTAACTATATCTTACAACTATTCTAAGTATGATAGTTCAATAGGTAAATTTCGTAGATATAACTATATCTAAATTCAGAGAAGCTTTCTTCAGATTGGTCTCCTAATTCATATAGCTGTCACAGGACTGAATCTATATATCTATATTTTAGAGTACTATAACTTCGGCATTGCCAACATTTCCTCCATGCTGTTTCCCGTTTCAATTTCATTGTGCTGTTTGTGAAGTCAAGTAGAGCATGGGTGCTTCTCCACTTCCTAGTTGCTGGATATTAGGATGTGTTAATGTTCCACGCTTGAATGGCGCATAAATTTCTTTATGTGGCTTTTTATGCTCTTCCATTTGTCTAACTAGGGTGACTTTCACTTTCTGTCTGAAGACTGCGGACTATGGACACTCGACCCTCGCGAAGTAATTGAAAATATTTGAAATAATTCATACAATTTTATGTGATTTCCGCTTGAAGTTCGCATATATTTTGTTTTTGGCCAAGGCTATTAAAATAGTTGGCTCTTAAAAAAGATCTGAAGTTATCAGAGCCCTGAATAATTCATCATAGATAATTGTCTTAATGATGTCATAATGGCAGCTTGATAACAAACCGATTGATTTACGAGTACTTCGTGTAAGCACGAAGTATATGCCCTGATTTTAGAGTACAGAGCACTCCCTCAACGTCTCCTCTCATCGTCTACTTGTTCATGGTTAGAGCCTCTAGCGAAATACAGATACATATTCGAATTGGGTAACCCGTTTTGTTGTGCCATCGCATGATTTATATGGGCGAGAAATGTGAATTGAGGCACCACCTGAGTGGTTGCTTGGATAGAGTGTGATGTAGATTTGTCCCTGCACTGCAAACCACTTGAAAATACAGTTAAATAAGTTGTCTAACCACACATTAAACCAATTTGGCGTCCGCCTGGCACCTTCGCTTTGCCACAGTTTGTTGTTTTTATACCCTGTGCCCATTAAAAATGGGCAAAAAAGGGTATAATAATTTTGTGCAAATGTATGTAACAGGCAGAAGGAGGCATCTCCGACCCTATAAAGTATATATATTCTTAATCAGTATCAATAGCCGAGTCGATTGAGCCATGTCCGTCTGTCTGTCCGTCTGTCCGTCTGTCCGTCTGTCCGTCTGTCTGTATGAACGCGTCGATCTCAGCAACTATAAGAGCTAGAGACACCAAATTTGGCATGAAGGTTCCTGTATACCCTCTCCAGATCGAGTTTATGTTAGATTTTCGATATCTTTCCCCCCACCCCCCGCAATTCAAAAAAAACGTATTATGGCCACATTTCTCAACGTAGGCACTTCTAACTTAACAAGTGCGTTAAGAATGATATATAGAAGGAACGCTGAAAGTTTCATCAAGATCGGTTTATAAATAAGACAGAAAATCAGCAAAGAAATTAAAGTTATTTTTTTTCCACGGAATCGTTGAGCAGCAGGCAGCACATGTGAGCGAGCGAGACAGCGAACGACTGTGATACATGCGTCTGCTTACCATATTTGCACATGTGTGCGAGCGAGATAGCGAACTACTACGACACAAGCATAAGTAAATTAAGTGTCGTAACACTCCGCTTTGATTGAATATGTATACATATGTGAAAGCTTGCTGTTATAAGCAAGAAATAAGCAGAAATCATATGCTAAATGATAGTTTCAAAAGAGTATTCTTTAATAAACACCTGCTACGTTCTTATTTCTATTATAATATAAATACTTAATTTAGAAAACTGCACAGGGTTTTATACTGTCGCGCGCGCTCGACTGATCCGCTTGTTTCATTCTTTTTTTTGGCACGCCCAAGTCTCTGGAAGCCATAAATCATAGGAAGGGCGACCACGTATGTGACTACTTTAGCTAGGGGATCGATAAATTATTATTAGTTGGCCAGCCGGTGGGTCGGAAGGAAAGACGGCTGGATCCCGAGCCATTCCTGTGAGCCGTTCAAGGGCGCGTGCAAAGGAAGTTGTTAGACCCCGTCCAGGCGCACTGACCGAAATCCTTGCCCGCTGCGGTTCAAATGCCTTTTAACTTAACAACTTTTTCTGCCAACACCAAACAACACATATACACACACATATAGACACAACGAAACACAAACAAATCAATGGGCGACTTTTGTCCTTGTTGGTAGTGTTGTTTGGGGTTTTTGCTGTTGCACTGGCCGAAACCCTTACCGTTGTGTGTAAAGTGGACTTGACATGAGATTAACATCTTCAAAAGCATAGCTTAAAGTATTTGTTAGAGTTCGCTGAAGTCCCCCCTGGTTAAGGTAGGGTGGTCTGGTCCTTCTTGCCTTGCCTCTTCTTTGGATAATTGCGTTCTTGTGCGCTGAGCCATGAGCTTAACTGTTGCTGTCATAACTAAGCGAAAAGGTATACAATTTATGAAATCGTTGAGAGCTTTGCTACAGCCATAGCTATAACCGGACAGGTGAACAGCTGGCTGGCTGCCTAGCAGAGTCCTTGGAACAGTAAAAGTGCCACGACGCGTGTATATTATAACAATTTTTGTGGGATTTATTTTTGTTGATTTCAATCGTTAAATAATGGCAAAACAGGATTCTTCCTTACAACCTAACAAGTGCTTGGCGGGGATAAATGGTTCTAATCGTATACAGGCAGGTACCAGATTGCGCGCTTACAAGGCACGACGATGACGTAGCTTCAAGCGACGGACAGTTTTGTATTGGTAGCCATCGTCACCGAGAACAGCGGAATCCTGAGCGACTTCTTCTACTGGGGCTTCCTCAGCAACTTCCTCAGAGGGTGGCAGATAATCGTTTGCGATCTCGGAAACATCACGACGTTGACGATATTTTAGACGACGAACAGTCTTGTACTGGTAACCATCTTCAGCAAGAACTGCGGAATCCTGGGAAGCTTCCTCAGCGGGAACATCGACTGGGGCTTCGGTAACGGCTTCTTCAGAAGGGGGCAGGTAGTCGTTGGCGATCTCAGAAACATCACGACGTTGACGGTACTTCAGACGACGAACAGTCTTGTATTGGTAGCCATCATCACCGATAACAGCGGAATCCTGAGCGATTTCTTCTACTGGGGCTTCTTCAGCGATTTCCTCAGAGGGTGGCAGATAATCGTTGGCGATCTCGGAGACATCACGACGTTGACGATATTTTAGACGACGAACAGTCTTGTACTGGTAACCATCTTCAGCAAGAACTGCGGAATCCTGGGAAGCTTCCTCAACGGGAACCTCGACTGGGGCCTCGGTAGCCACTTCTTCAGAAGGGGGCAGGTAGTCGTTGGCGATCTCAGAAACATCACGACGTTGACGGTATTTTAAACGACGAACAGTCTTGTACTGATAACCATCTTCAGCAAGAACAGCTGAATCCTGGGAAGCTTCCTCAGCGGCAACCTCGACTGGGGCCTCGGTTACGGCTTCTTCAGAAGGGGGCAGGTAGTCGTTGGCGATCTCAGAAACATCACGACGTTGACGGTACTTTAAACGACGAACAGTCTTGTACTGATAACCATCTTCAGCAAGAACAGCGGAATCCTGTGAAGCTTTCTCAGCGGGAACCTCGACTGGAGCCTCGGTAGCGACTTCTTCAGCAGGGGGCAGGTAGTCGTTGGCGATCTCAGATACATCACGACGTTGACGGTATTTCAAACGACGAACAGTCTTGTACTGATAACCATCTTCAGCAAGAACAGCGGAATCCTGGGAAGCTTCCTCAACGGGAACCTCGACTGGGGCCTCGGTAGCGACTTCTTCAGCAGGGGGCAGGTAGTCGTTGGCGATCTCAGATACATCACGACGTTGACGATATTTTAGACGACGAACAGTCTTGTACTGATAACCATCTTCAGCAAGAACAGCGGAGTCCTGGGCAGCTTCCTCAGCGGGAACCTCGACTGGAGCCTCGGTAGCCACTTCTTCAGCAGGGGGCAGGTATTCATTGGAGATCTCAGATACATCACGACGTTGACGATATTTTAGACGACGAACAGTCTTGTACTGATAACCATCTTCAGCAAGAACAGCGGAGTCCTGGGCAGCTTCCTCAACGGGAACCTCGGCGGGAGCCTCGATAGCGCCTTCCTCTACGGGCGGCAGGTAATCGTTGCTAATCTCGGAGACATCACGACGTTGACGGTACTTCAGACGACGAACAGTTTTGTAACGATATCCATCTTCGCCTACCGCGGCGGAGTCTTGGGCAACATCCACAAGGGGAGCATCGACACCAACTTCCTCCAGTGGTGGGACATACTCATTCACGATCTCGGAGACATCACGACGGTGCCTGGTTTGTTCGACAGGAATCACTGCAGCCGTCGCTGCGGCAATAAAAATGCACGCAATGAATAGTTTCTGGGGTGAAGAAGATTGAGATTGTTGATTGGTTTAGATGTGTTGCTCCTGGTGCGATATTCCTTTAGGTACCTACCATATTGGTATAGATCTCCACGCTAATTGTATTATCGATGGAATCTATTGGCCGAATGATTAATAGACGCAATTTGTCGGAATATTTATACGCTTTAATGTTTGCCATGTGGCGCGCACATAAACCAAACAATGACCAACACTTTGTTTGCCCCAGCAAACGACAAAAACAACAACAATAACAGCAACAAAAGCCCCGGCAACAGCGATGCTGAGAGCCAATGTGGGTCTACCTGGTCATTAAAGACAAGCAGAGCATTTGCAAGCCCAACGAGCTCGCACATGCTGCCACTTAGACACATCAAGTACCCTAGCACTTGCCCCCTCCGAGCGTACGAGATGCCCACCAAAGAAGTTGGAGATATTAACTCAGCTGTGGCTGGAAGCCGGTTCGGGCCTAGACAGAGTGCGGAACTAAAAATATTGTTTCCCTTTCGTTTGGGGAACGCTTCGAATGCTTCACGGTCAACATTGATACCGAATAATAGTTTTTAATGCAAAAATATATAAATAATAATTCAAATCTTAATGACAGTAAGTGTTAAGCGTGATTCATTGTCATAGCGTATACTTCATTAATAGCCTCACTCTCAAGATTGTGTTAACCAAGTGGTTATCGGTAATTTGCGTACTACGTTATATCAGTTCAACGTACTGATCCAACCAATATGTATTGAAAGGTCGCTGGTGAATGGAGCTTTGGATCGTTAACTCTTTGGACCATTGGCTCGTGTTCAGCTCTGTTTGTTCTGTTTCTATTTCTATTTCTGCTTCTTTGTCTCCAAAGCGATGATATCATGACATACGCTGTACTTGCTCATTATCAGCTAATTGAGCAGACAGGGGACTACTTCTACGGCTAACGAAAACTTGGTAACATCTTTGTAGCAAGTCCTGACAGACAGGATATCAAGAATTTTGAACAAAACAAACATTTTGCAACATAAATAAGCAGTATAGAGCTGAGAGTGCTAGACTTAGGGACTCGAATTACTTGGAAAAGTTATAATCTAAAGGTGTGATACTTCTTCCAAAAATAGTTGTAGTATATACATCTCTCTATTCTAAGTTGAGACGGTATTAACAGGGTATTCAATAAGCTGCTTGCTTAATTAAATGAAAGAATTGCTTACATCAGCATTATTTATGGCCTTTTATAGAAAGATTAACTTTACTGCTGCTGCTAATTGGGAATATAAACATATTTATTCATATTTACACAAGTTAAGCATACTTCTTACATCTGCATTTTTGTGTACAGGGTATAACAAGAGCTTACAACTTGCTCGTTTGCTATATGCGCTGCCGAAAAAGTTTCGCTATGAAATTCATAAACTTGACAAAAACAAGCAGCCTGGCGGCAGCTTGCCATGCCCACCCACGTGCCTCCCAACCTCCATCCGCGATGAGGGACAGTTAAAAGTTTCCACAAATCATATGCATATGATGTCGTGGAACTGTGACAGCGATGTCACAGCTGCTAAGCTAAGCCAAGAGTAACGGTGGCGGCCTCAAGCGGCATAAAAAGGCAACTAATTAAAGGATACGTAAGCGAAAAGAGAACTTCTCACAGTTCTCAGTTCTCTCTTTGGGATGTGTGTCAAGTGCTTTGAATTTAGTAAACAAAACAAATGGAGTGTGCAATCTGTCGTAAACAGCCATAAATTGTGTGTAGTCAGTTGAGGCGGCAACTATTGCTGTCATAAAGCGGCTGGTGACGACCCTAAACTCTAACCCGCACCAACACCCTCTCTTACCCGTGTTAGTTCTATCATCTTTATCGCAATCATTCACAGTGCCACTTCTAAAATCTTCGGCAGAGCATGAGAAACTGTGGCGAGATGCAGGAGAGAGTTTTCGACTGTCTTGACTGAAGTGAAGCATGAACAGCCCAATGACACATTCTAATATATATAAACGATGTTTTATGACAATCAATTTGTTACAATTCAATAGACACAACTGATACACACATGCACACACATACACACATGCATGGGTGTGCGTGCGCTCTCATTTATGTGATTATTTGATTTGTGTTTTGATGTTCGACATTCATATCCCACTCAGAGTCCCTGTTCTCCCCCCTCCCCTGATCCGTGGCCACATATAACGAATTTTATGAACTAGAAAGTATCATTAATTTAATACGCTTACGCATACGCTTATGTAAACAAGGATACAAGGATATGGGGATACGAGTATCCTGCAGCCGTTAGTTATGCCCATTGTAATGTAAATACGCGCCATGCAATCCATAAATAAACATTCGACACAAACACAATAAATGTCAGAAAGTTTCGCCATTATCCATTCGCCAGTTAATGCGTGTCCTCGGCGACGACAGCCTCATCCTCGACGTCTTCTTGCTGGCATACAGTGCTTTATTATATACCCTATAACCATAAGAAAGCTAAGAAAGGGCATCATTGTCCTTATCAGTCTGTAAAAGCAACCACACGATGGTCCACTTTAGTGTACACACATTTTTTATATCTCAACCACGATGGTCAAACGGTACTTTAGTGCCAAAAACTGTATTTCATTTGCTCGTTGTAACTTCGCTACTTTTGTTGTTAAAAATTATTGTTATAAAAAACTGCTTTCATTAATTTACGTTTAAACGCGATGCATAGATATGAAAGTTTTGCTTTCTTTCTTGTTAACATAATAATTATGTTTACAATATAATAAAAAAATAATTACTAAAGTTGCTATTTTTCATTTAAGTTGGTACTCATTCTAAGCCGTGATCTAAGCTACATTTCCAATTAAATTGATATTTGCTTTGCAAATATAAATAGGAACTTCTTACAGGATATCTTATTGACGATCACTCATTTACATCGCACATTATTTCTTGTTATTTTAATGATTTTACAGCGACGTTGTGTCCATTCGCTCAATTCCTGTCCCTGGTTCATGGGATTGTACTTCCATTTGTAATTCAATTCACTCCCTGCTACAGCTCCATATACTCCATACAGTTCAGATTCATATTCAGTAGGGTTCTTGGATTCTCCGTACTATTTATTCCCTCTCGCTGGTTATTATTTTACATGTTCGTTGGCTGGCTGGCTCACTATAATTTATTAGCAATTTGCATAATTTTCTTTTATAAAGCAGTTGTCGCTGCTTTCATTGTGCCAACTTTTTTGATTTAAATGACGGTCGCCCAATCTCCCCAGTTGGTTGTCATCGTCATCAACTCTTTTTGGCAATGTTATGCAAATGTTGCTCTTACTACCCATAAGGTCTAGTAGTTTATGGCAGGAATTACAACTCAGCTGTAGCTGCGCTTATTTTCGGCTGGCAGAGTTATTATATAAATGTATAAATAGATATATTCACAGTTTGTTAAGATTTGCTTGAAGGTCGCACGTGAGATATTTTGCACAGCCTCTATCAGCTTGCCAGCATTTGCAATTGTTTAAAACGAAACAAGTAAACTTAATCTACATAAATTATCAATAAAATGATTTCGATAAATATGAATAACAATCGAGCAAACTTACCTATACATCCACATCATTTCATATTGAAGCTTATAAATCGAGCAACCTTCACCTACATATCCACAGTTGTTACTTATGCTATAATTGGACAAATACGTAAAACATTTTATTTGTTAGTAAATTGGATAATTTCTGTTTAATTCCTTTTTTATCTATTCCTTTTAACATAAATAACAACGAGCGCGCGCGACAGTATAAAACCCTGTGCAGTTTTACAAATTAAGTATTTTGATTATAATAGAAATAAGAATGTAGCAGGTGTTTATTGAAGAATACTCTTTTGATTTCTGTGCTTGCTTATATCAGCAAGCTTTCACATATGTATACATATTCAATCAAAGCTGAGTGTTACGACACTTAATTTACTTATGCTTGTATCACAGTCGTTCACTGTCTCGCTCGCACACATGTGCTGCCTGCTGCTCAACGATTCAATGGAATCATAACTTTTATTTGTTTGCTGATTATCCGTCTTATTTATAAACCAATCAAGCATGCAAAGAATTCATATGCAAAAACAGGGTATAAAAATGAGAGTTTCAAAAGGGTATTCTTTAAACACCTGTTATGTTCTTACTTTTATTTTAATCAAAGTACCTATTATCAAAATACTTTTAATATAGAAGCCTGTACTGGGTATTATACTGTCGAATGCGGTCGACTGTAGCCTTTTCGACTGGTCATAAATTAAAAATTTCCTATTTAAAAGGTGTTACTAAATTTATAATTCAGATCGAACAACCTCCACCAGTATATTTATATGATTATTTTAACTATGCTCGAAAATAAGAGTAACCTTCACCTGTATATGCATGAAACCAGTTGACGAAGCTTACAATCAGGCAACCTTAATGTGTCTATCCATGGAATAATATATTGATAAACAACCTTAACCTGTGCACTATAATGTCTTTTAACTATTAATTGAAATTTTAATACAAAGTTTACAAATTATACTCAAAACATATATTGTGCCCTATGTGTAAGCGAACTTTTGCTGTTCAAACAGTAAAACTTTAATTTAAAATCTTTACCCAAATAAAAGAAAACAAAAAAAAAAAAAATACAGAAGTTGATCGTGTGGAGGGGAAGCTATCAGACAGCTCATTAAAAGGCCACATGTTGGATGGGGACTAGAGATGGCTACGGGCCGTGCTTTTTGTGGTAACCCTGGTATCATTTCATATTGAACTGTGGACGAATCGGGGTTCGTTCGAATAACTTGGTAAATTCAAAACAATTTTATCAATATCTTAAATTTTTTTTTTCAAAAGACCTTTTTGGTTCATGGCCGGCCTGGCAAAATATTTGTCGTGAATGTGTGGGAGTGTGTCAGAAGACCTGTTTTGATTGTGTGCTATTCGGGACGGAAAACCCGACCCGTGCGCATCTCTAATGGAGACTGGGTAAAGGGGAAGGTCTTAACCGCATCATTACGCAATCTTTAAAACTACTTGGAGAAATAAGGAAGTAGCAGCTGCGCTTTGTAGTACATTTTTAAGTAAAACTTAATGAAACTATTTAAAGTACAATTTACTGTAAATCAATCGGGTGGGGTTTGTAATTAGAAAACCAACATACACACCCACACACACACATAGATACTCAGAGCATACAACAACATTTCATAAGCACGCTCAAGTGATTTTGTTAAATTGTGGCAACTGGGGGCGTGTTGCTGCAACGCCGTAGCACACACACATTCACACACACATGCACATGCTGAGACAGAGGCTATTTGTTGTTTGTTTGTGTGATTGTTTCAGCCTCCACTGTTTGACTTGAAGGTATTAGAAACTAATTTGTAGAGCAGCCAAAGCAGCAGCAAAGCTAACAGGATACAAACAGCAATTGTTTGCCTGTCTATCTATCTCAGAGGCTTTAGTTGGCCGTATCGTTGGACTTGGGCTCAGACACAGTACTATGAGGGCTTTTGGCCTTTTTGTCAGCTCTAAAAATTGTTAGAGGACAACAAGTAGAAAAGAAAAAGTAAAAAAAATTCAAAGGCAATCCCAAATCCTCAACGAGAAAGGCAGCCGAAACAGTTGCTGGACTAAATCATATGCTTACACTAGCAAAAAGGAGGACTCTCTTTCTCATCTCGTTTTTAAGTCGCTTGCGGCTTAAATTTTCTTAAATGTTGCATTGTCTTTTGGCTGTGGCAAGAACGGACAGCACATGCCAAGTTTTTATGGATTAACTAAACAAGCTCATGAGTAAATATTTTCAAGCATATTTTGGCAAAACTTTACAATGAAGTTGACGACGCTTCTCGCCTGGCAAAGGTTTCGGTTGGGGTCCAGATATGGATGCACAGGGCAAAGGAGACGAGCAGACCAAACCATAACAATTTAGCGTTGAAAATTTTAAGCAACCCATTGCAAAATTTTGCCCCACGCACATACACCACATACATATTCATAGACCGAAACCAAGTACATAGTTTGATGTGTATCTGCAAGATATTCGCACAAATATTTGCCAGAGGTTTCTTGTTGTTGTCGAAAATGTTGTCAAAATAAGCAAAAATATGAGTATGTTGACTGCATTTAAAGTTTTCCCAATTTGAAATTTATTAAATTATGAATATTCTCAATAAATACTTTTCTGCTTTCGATATTTCCGAAGCCTCATGTGGACAACACTATCAATTGAAATCCCATCTTATGTTGAGCATATCCTATATCTTTTGAAAACAAAAGGAAAAGTTAGGGGTAATAGACTGGTGAAGGCAAAGAGGACTATTCAAAATATATATCAGATATCAACGAATTGATTATCAAATTTATTTCAGATGTTTGGGACTCTTGATTTTAGAGTTTAACGATTTTAAATACCTCTAGATTGTGTGACACAGTCTAATTTTTAATAATAATAATAATAATATATTATATTAATTTGTGTTAATCTGATGATTTCTTAAAAAGTCAAATGAGATTAGATATGTAGCAGATTAGCATTCAGCATTGACTTAATTGACACTGTTTATTAGATCGGTTTACAGGGTATATATAATTTTGAAAACATGCCATACGTGAGGACAGGTCAATAAAAGGCAACTCGAGTTGCTTCAGGTATTTGCAGTGCATTTGCATTGATGATTGTTGACATTAAAAGCAAATATAAATACAGTTTCCACTTTACAGTTAAGAGCTTATAGATGTGAATTAATTTTTTGCTGTTTTCCTCTTTTTATTTTTATGAAATTTGCATAATGAAAAAACTGCAATGCAGTTGCAAATTTTGTATATTATTAATGTCGATATGAACGAACAGACTTCTCATTATGGGCATTAATTTGTTTGCTGGAAAATACCTTTTGTTAATTTTAATTTAATTTATTATACACTTGCAAAAGTTATTATGCTACTACCGCAATAAGCTTAGGTTCAACAGTGTTTTGCATTTGTAAATCTATTTTACAGATATTTTTGAAATATATTTTTGAAACAGCAAGATTTAAGGCTTCTGACAGATATATTCTTCTGCTGTTTAAATTTTATAATCAGAAATTTATTCTTTGCTTAAATTATCATAGGTACATTCTACAAGAGTATTCACTCTTCGGCTATCTAATACTAACTATTCTTCTGACTCTTTATTTTATTATTTTTTATATCATACTTTTCAAAAAGCTAATTTATGATTGCTCAATGCGGCATGTAATTGCATACAAGAGCCTTTAATGATGGCCTGCCCCGAAAGTGTGAGTGTGTTTGCAACAAGATTATATTTCATATTCAGAAAATGTATATATCAGTTGAAATGGAATGTTATTCTATGAATTAACTTACTATTATTAAATTCGCAAATTGGATAACTTGTTGCAATGGGAGACACTGAGTGCAAATTAGAGCTGAATTCTCTGAATTTATGGTCTGTTAATAGAGAAATATCTCACTGCTTATATGCGTGTTCTCTATAGGCTTTCAAAATCTTCTCAATGGCAAATGTATACATAAGTCTCTTATCTAATTGCTTTGACTTCAACAAAAGGCTCAAGTCCAAGCTTATTGTCCATTTTTGAAGCCAATTAGCGGCAGGGAATTAGATGCTCATTAGACGTATGTCAAGAGAGCTAAAGGTTGACTCAATCGACGTGGGCGTAGGAATGGCAATGCTTATCTACGCATAATAAAACCCACACAAATTAGTCAAATGTTCCGTAAGCAAACTTGGCCAACTGCCGTAACGTCGTAAACAAAACACTAAATGCGCTCGGCATGCACAAATGTCGCATTACGGCCCCTGGGCGGGGCAGCATCTCTTGGTCTTTGTTCGTTTCTCCATCTGAGTTTGGAACTGGGACTGAGACCTGGAACATGCAGTGGTAACTGTAGCTTTGACTTTGGTCGGTCGCACGATTAATCGTCGTTGCAAATTGTTGGCACGTTTTCAATTGACAGTAGTGTGCTCGCCCCGTCTCGACAATGGTCCGGGTCGGCTGAATCAACCCCTAATTTGCACGCCAAACCCCTCCTGTTGTTGCGTGTAAATCACATGGCATTTACTCTGGCTCCTGTTGCATCTTTTACGTGTGCCGGGCTCCTGCTGTTGTCCTCGTTGATTCTGCAGCCATGATACGCAGCCAGCAGACGGCAGACGGCAGCGTTCCGTATCTGCCCACTGCCCCCTTTCGACTCACGTGTGACAGCCTGTTTTAAAAAGCCGTCCGTAACGCCCCTGTCGTTTATTTGGGTGTAATTTTTCAAGTCGCGACGTCTTTTACAGTTGGCCATTAATCACGCGGGCAAAATGCAAGGCAACATAACACAAAAAAAATAAAGAAACAAAGCGAAAAAAAAGAATGGCAAACTTTTGCCTTCGGTATAATCCATTTTCATCTTTAATTATACTCTCTCAAATAACATTATTACAATTCCCAGAAGAGCTTTGCCGCTACAATTTTAATGTGCATATAGTATGTGGCATATAGATATAGCCATTGATCACTATCGGTGAATGATCACGATGTTGAAGCCCTGTCAAACAAGCAGAAAGTGTAATCGATGTATTTAAGCGTTTTGGCTAATGTTTGCTAGCGATATATGCGAAATGTGCAGTCCGACATTTTGTTGTTAAAGAATATTTGTAAAAATGTATCAAAATGTGTTGCGGAAACTTTTAAAGAGTATTTGACGATCGACTTACAGCATATTATGTAAGTATGAGCAACTGAATCTTAAAGCGATTCTGAAATTGTTCTGTAGGTGTGGCATGACACAGCACCATCGCATTATGCCTGCCAATAAGCTGCAGCTCGTTGACTTTGTTAATAATGATGTTGATGTTTCTGCTGCTGTAATCGTTATACCCACACACCAACGCAGCCACCCAATCCACCCAACCATAGCTGCCACATAATTCGTGGCCCAACGCCTGTCTATTTTTAGCAATGAGGTCACGTGACTGGTGCTCGTATCCCCTTCCTCCCTTCCTCCTGTCTACACTCATTCGACGCATCGCACAGCCCTTTGTTTACCCCAATGACAAACTAAGCTAAATGCAATTTGATGCGTGTCATGCACGCCCCCGTCGCAATTGCTGTGAAAATGCGTAGTAATCATTATTTGTGACAATTGATGAGCTGAATCAATTTTTCTAGTTTTCCTGTTTTCTTTTTGCAGCAAAGCGCCTGCCAATTGGAATTGCAACAATTTTCTAAGAGCCCAACGGCTCGCTGCTCTGACAGTTAATAAATATATGTCACGCATGGCTTTGGACGCATTGCAGCGGCACGCCGATTGCCGATTCTCCAATCCCCGATTGCCGATACCGTTACCATTGCCATTGCCATCATGACACCTGCAAAGTCCGGAGCCAGCGGCAAATTGCAGCTCTCACGGCTTAGGCACGTGACAGCGGAGACGACCAGGGCAGTTGTTTGGAAGTGTGTCTCATTCCCACGCCCTGTCAATGGGCTAAGTACCACTCACACATATGTATGTATACACAGGCATACACTTGAGTATGAACAGGAACCACATACATTCCATATACACAAACTCGCACACACAATGACCACACTCCACTTGCGCTTCGAAATTGGTCAAAGTTGAATGCCTTGTAAATGGTAAATAGGACACCGCAACGCACCGACAGCATTTGACCATTAATCAAATTTCCAATTAATTTGCCACAATTAATTGCTGTGATAATTGTGCAATGTAGATAGACGGTTGTTTATGCCCCACTTCAGCTACAAAAGAATTTAATTCAACAGCAGGTGAAAAGTCGTCAATTTCAAACATTTAACATATTAATATGAAATTGATTTTAACATTAGACACATGTTTCATAGAATTTTTCTCTATTTCCAGCTAATTATGGCGGTAAACCCGCCAAGATGCACAGCACTGCAGCCTTAGGATGGCTTATTATTATTTTATGTGTTTTATCTTTCATTTTATTTTATTATTGTGAACATAGTTATAATCAGACTGAATGAGCAGTGCCAGGAGTGAGTTCGTCCTCCGTCCGGATAGGATAATAAATATACAAAGGCAGACAGAGGAAGTGCTCGAGCTGCAGATCCTGGCATAAAATGGTTAACATGAGTAGCAGGAGAACGGTGGCAGGAAGGTGCACATCGTGTATCCTGTTATAAAGTCCTCGTTCGTATTTGTTGCGCTTTATTAAAAAATGTGTGCTATTGAAGAAATGATGCTGGGCTACCTGCAGTTGGAGCTGCTTTCCCTTCTTGCCTGTCAGACTGCCTACTTCCTGACGGTTGCTGTTGGCACGGCAAAGAGCCAGACTTACACTCACAAATATCAAATATTATTGAGCTGAGCTGGAGAAGCGAAAGGCGAGTAGGGGCAACAACCATTGATGGAGTGTCAGCCACATCTCCGTCAGCTTCAGCTTCAACGTCGCCGTCTCCGTCTCCGTCACCGTCACCGTTCGTCGTCAGCTGCTGTTAGTCTAACTCCAATAACAACATTTGCAAGCCAACATGAAGCAGGAGGTGGATGTTTGTTGGTTGCCAGGCGCAACCAACGCTGTTTGTGCGGGGCTGTTGCCATTGCCTCCGATCCGAAGTTAGTTTATAAACATTTCACGTATATGCAGCAAGAGGCACTGTGCTAGCCTGGCCACACAAATGTCCGTGTTGTAAACTTTTATTATTACAGTTTTCCAGAGTGTATTTTGTCTGGCGAACAATGTCAGAAAAAACAGTATAGAACCCGGCAATACCAGGCAACAAAAACTACATTTTTTTTTGGTTTATTTCTTTTGTTTTACCACTAAACAAAAAACCGTTGAATACGTGCCATAGTCCCATTGGCATGACCTCAAAGAAGATCGCGCCGGAAAGGCGGCCCTTTTGTGATCCCCGGCTTCAGGATGTGAAGTATCGACGGCAACGAACCCTTCACCTTAAAAATGTTCAGGAGCCGCAAAAGAAAACAGGCAAACGACCCTTAAATGATTGTCCCTTCTTCGATTTGAAATATGAATTTGATCAACTGCCACTTGATCCAGTCAAAGACTTTCTTCTTGAGAAGATCTGTGAGTATTAAACAAATAAAAAATTGTTCAATAAGCTCTTTGATAAAGGAACTCTCTTCTTTAGCTCATATGCAAAATGATACCATTGTCGGGCGTTGCAATCGAGAGTTTGACTTTCATCTTTATGATCTGGAGAAAGTAAAGAATAAATACGAGGAGTGTGATGACGATGTACTGCGCAAACTTGAGTTACAGGATATAGTAATGCCTGAACAGTTTGAAATGCTTCGAGACGCCAAGAATCATCCTTGTAACTTTGACAAAATGGGTGAGTTAACTAAGTCCGGTGTAAAATAATTGTACAACATTTGCGCATTAGACCTCAGAACTTTAAAAAGAGAGGGAAATTATACGTGAAGTGGGAAAACAAATTGCCCAACAACATTTTATGTAATTCAATAAGCAACAACAAGAACAACTTTACCACAGAAACATAACACTTAATACTTTATTAAATGAGAAAAACATGCACACTGAGCATCCCCTGCTCCATACTTGCCCTCCCACTCGTGGCAGCTCGTTGGAAAATTGCTCACCTGTAAACATAAAATTTTCAAACATTATCCTTTAAACATAAAATTTTATAACCAAAACCAAAAAAGAAGCAAAAAATCCACAAAAAAAAGAAAACCAAAAAACAAATGCGTATGACATTTATTTGAATATCCTTTGGGAATGCACAGGAACAGGCTCCAAGGGCGAAAACTGCAAGGGGCCAACATGTGGCCCTCGTAACATGTTTATCATAGTATTTTATTTAGCATTTACATGGTATATATATATATATATACATATATATTTATATTTATTTTGTTCCCTTTATTTTTGCTACTTTTACTCTCAATGAATGAAAGTATTATTAGTATGTGAGCTTAGTTGACCAGGGAAAATAGTCGTAATTAATATATTTGATAAATTCTATTATAATAATTAATATGTCAGAAATGATGGGAATCACATTTGAAACTAATCTTATGTACTACGTAATTATTTAAATAGATAAAAAGGTAATTGTAATAGTAGTGTATATATTATTCGACTGCTTGCTTGTTGTTTCCATATAATTTCAACTTGTTTGTATTTAGTGGGGACATCGGGTGACTTTGTCGCTGGCTCTGTGATAAAAATGTTTCATTTTACGTATAGTTTTTTAATATTTAATATCAGCCATGGATAGATGTGAATGCAAACAGAGCTCCACATTGAGGGCGAATGACCCTCTCATTTCAATATATATATATGTTTATATATATATTTTTTATTTGTATATGTATAATATGAGGCATAAAAGCATGTTGTCGATAAACATTAGCATAAAAATGTGACAAACATCATGATAGCAATAACCTGGCAACTGTTCTGTGAATGGAGAGGGAATCAGACGAGGTCCATTTGGTAAAATTACCGCCTGGGGATTGGCCGTCGGGCCAGAGGGGGGAGAGAGGAGAGCTCAAATGAAAATTAATTTGAGTTTAATCATTTTAAAAGCGAACTTTACTGCATTGACTTTTATTTAAACAATATCATGCGCTGCCTTTGAGAGTGCGTAAAGGGATGCAGAAAAATGTTAAAATAACAAGAAAATCAAATATGTAAAATGCGCGTACACCCATTCATAACAAAAAAAAAAAAAAAACACACACTTACACATTTACACATTTACATTCAGGCATATCAAGTTCATGTGCAAATATTAAATGCCATGCCATTTTCATTTTCCGCATTTCTCGGTTTGTTTTTGCTTGCAGCTTGTCATCAATTTCCCTGGATTGACAAATGGATGACTGGCGGTAATAAATAAAACTTGATATTTACATAGCGAGCATTATTAAAAATTTGTTGCACAACACCCCCACCTCTCCTTTAGAGCGACCCAGTGAAGAGGAAATTTATGAAATGACCAATCAACTTCTGGATATTTACTGCAAGAGACGTGTTCGTATCTTTTACTTTGACTGCGGCACAAGATCCTCGCTGTGGACAAACAAACTGAGACGTCAATATGGCCCGCCCTCGGAACTGATTGGTGCCTATAATACACCCAAAGCGAGACATCTGCGGGTTTCAACACTCAATCAGAAGACCAAAAAGGAAAAGTTCCAGGCGGGCGATCATTATGCACTGAGAACGCCACAAGGTAAATTGTATAAATAGGATAGCAATCTCATTTAAATATATAATTTTCATAGAATGCCGCAATGAGCTGGCACGCATGAGCAAGATCATTGATAAAATGATTGAACCTGTTATAAAGGAGGCTCAACACAACGCTGAGCATGGGCTGCTTAAGTATTCTAACGAGCCCACTTGCCAGGATCAACGAGTCATGGAACACAAGCGGGTAAGCAGTCGATGTTATACAATAATTCATCACTTATTAATTCTTATTGTAATTCAAGAGAAAACCCAAATGCACGCTCAGCCAGACTCGGATTCATCGACGTAACTTTGCCACCAACGAGGAGTTTCTAAAGTGCCTCAAAAAATTGGAAGCCACGTATGTAGATGAGACACTTGTGACTGAAACAAAGAGCTTATTAATTGTCTATTACTCAGACGCTTTCCTTACATGGCACCGCTTCAGCCTGTGGAACCGGAGGAACAGAAATTGAAATTGTTGAATAAATATCAACGCAAATTGTTGGCAGCTGAGGGGAAGTTTACATTGGCGATACAAAAGCGTTATAAATGTTTATTGCAGAGCGTAAGTGGACAGAATATACTATTCCTTTAGCTGTATATGAAAATTAACCAGATGAATTTTGGCATCTTTTCTTGCAACTGCCGAGTCGAAACTAAATCTAGTTTCTTTAGCTGGCTCCACTTCTCTTTTCTAGACCTTATGTTCATACTCTTTAAGTAGACAGAAAGTAACTCTCTTGACCAACATATGTTAAAAACAAGGACTGACTGTTGACTGTTTGCTGCTGTCGACTTTCCAAGCAAAGTCCTAAAACCACATCAAAAATGAGCACCGACAAACATAAATAACTTTTATGCGTTGGCGTAACGTTTCCATGCCAATTTCATGTCCATGTCCATATCTGTGTCCAAGTGCGAGTCCAAGCCGAGAAACGCACATAAAAAATGATAATAATAAACTTAATACAAAGTAAATATGTGTGCGTGAGCGTGCGAGTAAATTAAGCTGCGTTGGCTTTTGGCTGTGAGAAACGTGCTTATAAAAATTGTATAATTCATAGCTCATAAACATTATGGGGCGTCTGTGGCGTGGCCAAAGTTATGAATAACGTGATTAGTTGTGAAAAAAAAAAAAAAAAAACAAACCAAACCGAAAAAGTGGAAAGGTGCGGAATTAATGGTGCTTTTTATAGCTTAACCGTAAACAGTTGCACTTTACAGATGACAGATAACAGATAGAGGAAACAGTTAAATATTGAGAGGAAGATACAGTTATCTATGTTACAATCTATTTTCTTGCAGTTAAGTGTGCAGCAACTGGAGACATATCCATCTCGACTCGTACGCAAGGCCATAAGGCATATTAATCCACGATGCACAGTGTTGCAGGATGCCTACAAGTTCATACTGCAGGAAGAGGTAAGTCGATGTCAACACGCTGCCAGCTGGCAACTCAACTCCATCTCCGACTGCAACTGGGACTCGTGAGCGTCAACATTATTAGCAAACTTAACGGGCGCTCAAGAAGTTTTTGGCCAAAAAGTTTGTCAGCAACGAGAACATATTAAACACGCTTCCAGAACGTGAGGACGTCTGCAGGTCGTAGCATACTGGGAGGGGGGTAAATGATAGAGGGTTGTGGGAGACTATGGAGAGACGAGTGTTGATGTTTTGACGTGTGCTTCATAGAAACTTTGGCTTTTTGGATAAAACGCGTTGCTCAAGTCAAGCACTTGCCATCAACTGGCAAATCACTGCAGCCAAGTTAATGAGCAACAAGACGACAGCGTACACACAAACACAAACATTTCCCTTCCTGCCCTTGGGGGGCTTTTCTCCCGAAAGTTTGTGCTACCTGCCATGATTCACTGACTAATCAACTCGTTACAGAAATATTGGCCTCATCTGCCGCCCGAAGTTATATTAATGGATTATCTATTTGTTGGCGAACGAGCCATAGCCCCAGATTTAGCCATTCTTATCATCGTTTGCCTTATCGATCTGCAAGAGGATTTTCGTTATTATGTCAAGCGTGCCTTTCTCCGCTATCTGCTGCAGTAAGTACTTAATACTCACTCTAAGTTGAGCTCCGAATAATGTTATGAGCTTTTGTAGGTCTAACATGGAACGCAAGCGGCTGCAGCTGGAGATGGAGCCACCTGATTATCCTATTATGACCATTACATCGCCTGTTCCTTGGCGAACTCGGCTTCTGCTATCTAAGAGTCGCATTGGGGAAATGCTCATGACAACGCATCCAACAGTGCAAGCATTGAATCTCCTCTGGCACCAGCTATATGGGGATCTGGTTATTGTTGATCTCTCAAAGTTGCTGCTCTCCCAGCGACCTTTAGATGCGGATATTGTGCAAACGTTTATCAAGGAGAGCTGTGTCCAAGTCAGAGATGTAAGTTCTGAACACAAATCGTCCTAATTCCACCTCTAACTTCTAACTAATTCTCGACAGCTCTTGGTCAATGATTGGTTGCCACGATGTGCGGATTTGATGGACTTGATGCGCAACAGCTGGAAGGATTTGGTGCCGATGTCAGGAAAGTATGGCGGACGCGCCGATACGCTTTTCAAATGTGTTCATTCGCTGATGTCCCGTCATTTGGACAGCCTGATTAACAAGAGTCTTGCTTACCTATTTAAAATCTTGTGTGGATTTAAGGATGGCAATCAAATAGATCAGTATTCCATGTTCAATCCAAAGCTACGCCGCAGACCACTCATGGCACTCACTGTATCAGTGGTAGGTGCTCATTTTGATAATGAACCAATTGATTTTGGTCCTGGAATTCGGCCCGATGAAAATATCTATGAATTTGATGCTGACGATGCAGATCCATTTCAAACTACAGCTCCTCTTCAGGGTATGGATTATGTAAGCGCACATATGAGTTCTTTTTCGATAAACACAAATATTTCTTAACGGGTTGCATTTTACCAGGCACCTGAATTTGATGATGTGGCGGTATTTGAAATAGAACACTCATACAAGCTATATATCTATCCCTATATGATGGAACTCCCAGGCATCATAAGGGATCTCTTTAAGCACATTCTAAGGGTGGGATATGAAATACCACGTCTCGAATATGTCATGTCTGGAGGAGGTAAACTTACAGAAGTTTTTTGTTGTACCTAAAGCAAGTGTTAAAGATCTATGTAATTTTAGCACAAGAAACAGAAGGATGTCTGTACTATATTGATGAGGATCATGTGGATTTTCTGGCACTCTGCGACAAGGTTGAGTCCATTGTTAAGGTCAATTGGCGTGGCGTGAATGTGTATTTGAAGCCCATCTATAAATATTATTATGGCCTGTTTCAAAAGATGATAATGCCCATGGTCGAGAAGATCTGGACAGATAATACATTACCGGAACTAGTGGTGCGTATGAAATTACTTATAATATATATGTAAATGTGTATATTTACATGTATGTGTGTGTACATTATTAGGATTTGAGTATTGCATCCCTTGTTGCATGCCTCGCATATTCACAATACCTTAAGGCAATGCGTTGCGTCTCGCCTTGAAATGAATTTAATTATTTATTTCAATTTGATTATACGCAATGATGCGCAGAATTAACATAAAATTTCATTATGCAATATTAATAAACTGCTGACAGACAATTTGTCTGTCTGTCTGTCTGTCTTTCGTGTCAGACTGTTGGCAAAATTGCCTGGCAATTTCTGTAATTGAACAAGTTATGCGAGTAAAGCCTACATAACCACAGCTGCCTCCCTCTCACTAGGTATCTGTATTTGCAATTGTGTTTGTATTCATTCATATCTGTATCTGTAACTACTAGCTTACAGCATTGTTGTCTACCAGCTGTTAGTTGTTGATTTGCTGAATGGAAAATTCGTTTTGGCATTGTTAATTAAAGTTGGTTCGATTACTTAATTTCACTTGCTGTCGAGTGCACAAAATTTGCCATGTCATTTGGCTCACGTAGTGCATAAAATATCTGGTTAGACAGCTGCACATTAACAACGTATGTGTGCCCGGGTGGGTACTCTCTCAATTAACCCATTCTTGCCAGCAGTTTTCAGTTCACATTCATTAAGTTTTATGAAACGACCGACAATTTTACCAACAACATATTCCTCCTCGCTCCATTATTGAACATCCTTTTTTTGCGCAATTTATTTAAAATAAAAATTGCTTCCGATTGCGAACGCGTTGCCTGCCGTTTTTTCATGCATGTAATGCAAGTATGTACATACAAACACATTTATATGTATATATATATATATAGTAGATACTTTTTTTTTTTATTAAATGCATATTCATTTATATCCTGAACTGGCACCCGCGCCGTCTCTTTTTCTCCAACTCCTCGTCGACAACAGGTTGTTCAGGAATTAATGAAAAAATTGCGCGCCGTCAGCGATACGACCTATTATCTGCGTGATTTCATACCGTTAAATTTGTTCCTGTTGGATAATCGACATGTTAAAGAATCCTTGCGCATGTACGTGAGGAATATCTACGATTTCATAATTGATTTTTACAGAGCACTCAATCTGAACGAGAATCGCGCGTAAGTATAAGAGCTTTGCCTTCCTACACACCCCTTTCTGTTCCAGTTCGAAAGCCAAATGAAGTGCAAGTGCCTTTCATTTAAAGTTATTGTGCTGACTACTGACTGCATTGGCAATGCCACTTAATAGATAACTTTTCGCTTCTTTTTTTTTCATATTCTTATACGGTTTTTGGTCTTTTTGTGCTACTTCAGCATCTGTGAGGAACTTGAGGAGATGTCGATGAAGGCTGGAGAGCGGCCCGAGGAAACACCTGAGGTGGTCGCACTGCAAAACTACATAACGGAGTGCCGTGAGATGCGGATATTTGCCATAAAGGATGAAATCAAGCTTGTGTTAAAGCGTGTCGTATTCCTGCTGACTCATGCATACCTGACCAGTAAGTGATGATGACTACAAGGGAGGAAGAAGGCAAACTTTCAGCTGTTTGTGCAGCTGCCAAGTGGCGCCATTGAGCAGCAGCAGCATCGTTCGTTTGTTTTAGACAGTTTCCACTGTTTGCTTTTGTGATACGAGAATAGTTAGAGCTTGGAGAGAGAGAGAGAGAGTTTAGTATGGAGGAACTAGAATAGGGAGAGAGAATGCTTAACATAATTAACCTCAACTAACAAGCTGAGTCTACTAATTGGTTTTATAATTACTTGCGGTGAGACACCAAACATTGAGCTGCGCTAAAACCCCGAAAATGCAACTTAATGAGCTTAACAAATTCATGAATGTGTGAAAGTTGCTTTGACAACCGACAAATGCAGACAAAACCTCAACCCCGACACCCTTAACTCACTCAGACACACACCAAAATTTGCTTTGCCAGACAATTGCGATTTATCGTCAAGTGTGTCGTGTGTGTATCTTTCAAATAGCTACAATGTGTGCAAGCCGTATGACTGTCTGTGCGTCCTGCTGTCTGTGGCTTTTGTCACACCAAATACAAGAGCCGCATTTGCAGAAACAACAGCCAGACAAAACTTGTCAGTAGGGAGAGGAAGAAAGGATGAATAAGAGGCTGAGAGGATAATATACAAAGATACTCGTACATATAATTAATTAGTTTGCCCGAAAAACGCGCGTAGCCAATTAATTAAGAGTTAAGCACAGTTAATTAAGAGTATGCACGTCAGTTTGTATACTCACTTCAACTATATCTCTATATTTATATACATTTACATGTTACACATACATTACAGACGATGAAATTCATCTGAATTCTCGCACATTCATACTGCCCGGTGAGTTGGAGGAGGTGCTTGATCTGAGCGCTGCACGTTTGTCTGTGGTACGTGATAATCTGGAGACGGCATTACGGTGAGTTTTATCTTATATGAATTTTAGAGAATTTGCAACTCATTCTGCTGTATCCTTATTTCCTAAAGCGAGCGACGTCTACAGTTTGAGAAACTGTTGATCCAAGAGAAACGTACCATGGATGGCTTTCGTATACGTGAAATACGCGATGTGCTCACATTAGAGGAGCTCAAGGAGCGTGTGGATACGGTGGATTTACTCTTCAATACAATTGAGGTAATTGTTCTATAGAATCGCAGACAGAGTTTATTTGTTGATAGGTGTGTTTCACAGAATTTGAGTCGAGAAGCGAAGGCAATTAATGTGGAGGAGGCATTGCTGCAAATTGATGTCTCCGCCTTTCCGCTGCTCGGTGAAATTATTGAGAAAATGGAACCAATTGAGAAACTATGGAAAACATCGTATGAATTTGAAAAGGATTATCTCATTTGGTAAGCATTGGCAACGCTTAAAACGATTGCAATTATTTCTAGACAACCTGCAATGCTCAATGGCAACAACTGCAAGGACATGGACTCAGAGCTTGAGTACCTCCTTTAGCTCCTTTGGGCACTTGTCGCAAATGACAAAATATTTGAAATTGAAGTGCCAGACAGACAGATAGGCAGACAGACTGAAAGACTGAAAGCGGGCCGTTTTGGTTCGGTTCGGTTCGTCTGCCAACCTGCTGGGCATTTGCACTGGCATTGCCGGTGGCAAATCCGCAATGCAAATGCCAACACAAAGTTGACTTGAAGTGCAGCGGAAAATAGCCAGATTTGAGTTGTTGCTTGTTGCACTAGCAAAAAACTTCCACTGGTCTCTCTTCTACTCTTTCTCCTCTTTCTATGCGTACTTTTGTATATTTCTATTTACATCTTTTGCCAGGATGTTCGAGCGTTTCGAATGCCTTAATGCGGATGGTGTGCGGGACCAGATCGAGACCATGTTCAAGGTAAGTAGTTGCAAGTCGGAATCGGAAGTTGAAGTTGTCATTGCCTGGCGGAAATAAAAACCAGCAGTGAGCTGCATGCTGCATCCATGTTGCGTGTATATACTACTGACAGACACACAGAAGTAGCAAAGTTTTGAGCTGTTGCCGGATCTGTGTTCATGTTGGTGTTGTTGTTGCTTCAGCTGCTGCTGCTATTGCTGTTGCTCCTGCTCTTGCTTGTGCTCTTGCTTGCTTTGCCAGTGGCCATGCATGTCGGTTCATGTCAGTCCCGTGTCGCCAAGTCAGTACGTAAGCCAATGTAGCAGCTAAAATGCAACTAAAAACCTCAAGCCGCCTCCGGCCAGCAACAGTAGTGGCTCACCCAAGCAGAGAAAAAGCTAGAAAAAAATTCAACCAGCCGAAAAGTATGCAACGAAAAAAATGCCAACATATTTGGCGGCAACTTGGGTGGCTAAGCGAGCCAGGATTGTGTGAGGTGCGGGACGGGGGTGAGGCGAAGAAGAACTAGTAGAAAAAGTGCTACAAAGCTCAAAGCGAAAGACAGTTGAATTGAATTTTTCGGCACAGCTGAAGCGGCAAAGTGGGGACACAGCAAAGCAACAACAAACAAAAGCTGAAAAAAAAAAAATGACAGGAGGGCAATTGGGAAAGGAGGACTATGTACACCCATTTAGCCGGCTTAGTAGACAGGGAACCACATTTAAAGTTGACTTTAAAAAGCCGACCAAACGCCACAAGTTTGACACTTGACTCACAACACATCTCTCTCTCTCTCTCTCTCGCTTATACCTCTTTCTCTTTCCTTCATCAGATTATGCACAAACTGTCGAGGCAATTGTCCTACAATCCTGTAGCGAAACGTGCCGCGGAACAGATGCGCATTAAAATTGAAAAGTTTCGAGTTTATTTGCCAGTGCTAGACTCGATCTGTCGGCATGGTCTGGAGAAGCGTCACTGGGATAAAGTATCAGAGATACTGGGAAGACAAATCAATCCGAAATTGTATCCAACCCTTAAGGATATGATCGATGCCGATATAATGAGCATATTGCCAGAGCTGGAGGAGATTGCGAATGCGGCGGGCAAGGAATATGATCTGAATATGGGACTGAAGAACATGCAATCTGATTGGCGGGATGTCATGTTCGATGTCCTTCAGTATCGTGACTCTGACACACATATCCTTGCTTCTATTGATGATATACAAACACTGCTCGATGATCATATCATGAGAACGCAGGCAATGAAACGTTCACCTTTCATTGTCGCCTTGGGATCCAAGGCTGATGATTGGGAGGAGCGTCTGCTGCTCATACAGAACATCATTGATGCTTGGACACAGGTGCAAGTCACCTGGATGTATCTGGAGCCAATTTTCAGCTCAGAGGATATTATGCGACAAATGCCGTTGGAGGGTCGCAACTTCAAGGCAGTGGACAAAATCTGGCGTCGCATTATGAAGCATACGTTGAAGGATAGACATGTTATGGCGTCCACCGAATATCCGGACATGCTGGAAATCTTCACAAAAGCCATCGAGGATCTGGAGACGGTACAGAAAGGATTAAACACGTATCTGGAGCAAAAGCGTTTGTTCTTTGCTCGCTTCTTCTTCTTGTCCAATGATGAACTGCTAGAGATTCTCTCAGAGACCAAGGATCCAATGCGTGTGCAGCCGCATCTACGAAAATGCTTTGAGGGTGTAAGTGTAATACCATAAAGATGCGGAGTAGATTGACTATAGTCTCTTACCCTTTGCAGATTGGCACTTTAACCTTCGATGACGCCATGGAGATTACACACATGATTAGCGATGAGGATGAACGTGTTGCCTTGGTTCGCAAAATTAATCCACAAGCGGCTAATGTATGTCGGTTATTTGAGATATATATACAATATACTACATATAATATTTCATCTTTTTAGGGCTTGGTTGAAATTTGGCTTAAAGAGGTCGAATATGTCATGCTCGACAGCGTGAAGGAACAAATGCGCGAATCCTGGGAAGATTATACATTGGTCGATCGTATTTCCTGGGTTGTTTCCTGGCCTGGCCAAGTTGTCCTCGGTATTAGCTGCATGGCCTGGACCTATGAGGTAAGCAAATAGCCCACAATCGTTGCAACCGCAAAAACTCAACCACAAAGGCGCTATCCCATGGTGGTTTAACTGTCCTGCTGTCATAAGGCACAACTGACAGTGCGATTAGCCGGGCACAGTTCACTCCTGCTCCCTTCTCCATTCGCCCTGCTGTTCTTTGTGAGCGCAGCTTTTCCTCCTGGGCTTTGACTATCTGAATGTATTTTTCGTTCGCGTTGCAAAATTGAAAATCATATTTTGCCATTTATTTGCTTGGCCATTGCTGCTCCACCTGCAGTTCCTGTTGCTGTAGTTTTTCATGCACTTTATATTCCTTTGCTTCTTCATTTTCTGCCCCAGGTGGAGGAGGCCATCGAGAAGAGGGAACTCCCTGCATACCTGGAGAAGTCCAATGTACAAATTGGCGAACTTGTGCAACTCGTCCGTACGGATCTGCAGGCTGGCGTGAGGATTGCTGTCGAAGCACTGATTGTGCTGGATGTGCATGGTAAGTAGACCAGACTCTTCTTTGATTGCACTGCTAACCTGCTAAGACGTGCGTGTATATGTGTATGTGTGTGTGTGTGTGTGTGTGTGTGTGTGTGCGTGCGTGCGTATTTACAGCACGGGATGTGGTCAAGTATCTGACAGATATGCGTATAACCAGCACACAGGACTTTGATTGGATGTCACAGCTGCGATACTATTGGAAAGTGGATGAGAGTGAGTACGAAAATGAAGTTAGAGTTGCCTTACCTAATCTCCTTTTGCCGCAGAAAATGAGGATTGGGTGTGTGTCAGCATGGTGGTCACCGAAGTTAAATATGGCATGGAATATTTAGGCAATTTACCGCGTTTGGTGGTTACTCCTCTGACAGATCGCTGCTATCGGTGGGTAACAAATAATATCTTTATCTCACACACACATTTGTGTACACATACATACACGTATACATTAAAATATTCAAATATTAATTGACAAACATTTACCAAGCAGCAAAGCCATCGGCTATTGCTCGCAAACGGCACTACTACTACTACTTACCCCTTGGTTTTCAGCGTCTCCTAAAAGTGATGAAAGGCAACGTTTATTGGAAAAATATTTATTTTATTTCTGCGCATTTTAAATTTGTTTTCGTTTTCATTTTTCAACAAAATACGCAAAAAGAGCTGAAAACCTTTTTGATGTTTAAGCTGCCTACGACAAACGCAAACAATAACAACAAAATGACAATAATAACAACAACAAAAATAACAACAAGACGACACAGTAGCAGCAGTAGGACATGGCCCAGGCTCGTTGCCTGGCAAGCTGGCAGAAAGGACATTTTAATGGGGTTTCCGATAAAACTTTTATATTAAACAAATAAATCAATGTTGGACAGTTTTTCACACATACACACAAACACCACCCTTGCCCACAGTCACACACACATGCATAGTTAAAAAAGAAGAGAGACACGAGTGTATAGATATTTGTGAATGGTTATACCGGAAAAGCTAAAAAATATACAACCAAAGAGCGCGAAGCTGGCAGCGCTGCCAATATGATAAAAATATGAACTTGCATAACAAGCATAAAGCTGACTACTGCATAGCGAGATGTTAATACCCTATAAAAATAATAAAGTAATAAATACAGAGAGCTGATGGAATACTGAATACAGATTGCTTAAAGCTATTAGTGTAGAATTCTTAAGTGTTATATTAGGCTACAAATACTTTTGATAGCCCGTATTATTCTTAATTTATCACACAGACTAACCTGCTAAATGAACCAATAGTTGTTGATTTAACACTTCCCTTTACCCAATTGCAATACTATTCAAATTTTTGGGATATTTGAAATATAAATTACTTAATTTTCCACGTATTTCCAGGAACACGGAAGCTCTATTAGCTCTATAATTCACTAAAACCAGGGCAGATCGTATTAACCATCATTGCCGATTATGAATACACCGTATATAGTAGGACAACTACCATTTCCTGTACCGTTTCATACATTAGTTCAACTTTATGCACCCATTTAATGGGTACAGGGTATTAAAGCTGCTCCATCGTTGTGCCGTGACAAAAAATGAAGCCATAAATGACAATTTTTTAAGCTGCAACCTCGAGAAATGTGAAAAAATGCAAAATAGATTTTAAAAACATGCTTCGGCATGTTGTCCCTAAAGCCGTCCCCACCCCCGCAAACGCACTGCATCATCGTCTGAACGTTTTCTTAAAAAAATACTTCTAATTCTCGCTTACAGCACTTTGATGGGCGCTCTGAAGCTATGTCTGGGTGGAGCTCCTGAAGGACCCGCGGGCACTGGCAAAACGGAGACATGCAAGGATTTGGCCAAGGCTGTTGCCAAAAAGTGTGTGGTCTTCAATTGCTCCGACGGCTTGGACTACAAGGCATTGGGCAAGTTCTTCAAGGTGAGTGAGTCGTCTCTTTTCTGGATACAATTCTTTACTCTCCCCTGTTCTGCTCTGAGAATTGCGACGTGCTGTCTGCAGCGACTGAGCGTCATCGCAATTCGATTCGATTCGATTCAGGCTGCTAATTGATGGTCCAATGTTGGTCAACAACATTAATCAAGCCAAGAACCTGTCCCAGGCAGCGGCACGCGCAGCATTGATGACTTTCAGTACACACAGATAGAAAGATACAACACACACACACCCACACACACGCACATATACAGCGATTCTCTTGTCCAGACACAACGGAGCCGTTCACCCGTATGTACCAACGTATACAGACAGTCAGAACAACAGAAATTTATGCAGTTCTCTTCTCGACTGACTAATTAGGCGGTTTTGTGAAAGTAATCGTCGTGGAACTCGATAAACTATTTAGTAACTATGGAACCTTCTTCTTCGCCTGATATCGTTTTATGTCCACTCTGTGCGTTCACTTCCAAGCATCTATGCAAATTTTTATTAGCAGGTCGTTAACCGCTCTCTTTTACACACACACACTCCGCATGTCTTAAGTGGGTGCTGTTGCCAAAATTTATGGGTATTTCTTTTGGGCCCAAATCGCTTAATTTGCCGGCAAACGGGGCTAATTGCATAATAGTTTTTAGCCCCATTCGGTTCCTTGTCCCTCTTGATTTGTGTGGGGAAGTTTGAGCATGAGCTGGCGTTAATTTGCATGCGATTTGCAATTAATGACAAACTTTTAACAGAATTCAGCACAAACAACAATAACAATTCGAGTTAAGAACCCGAAAATTTCAACGATCGAATTTCGATTTAGATTAATGAATTGATTTTAGTGTCAAGCGTGTTTCTTGTTCATTTATTACCATTTATTCACTTTGTGCTAATCATTTTTATTGTTTTTGTTGCTATTTGGTTTTTAGAAAGTAGTTTCTATATTTCCATTGCTGATTACCCCTTTATCTTCCTCCCAAACACGCTTCCCTCACTATCGTTCTGTTGTCGGAAGTCGTAAATTTTGCAATACGCAAAATGTCTGCAGTTTGTCAGGACAAAACAATTTTGTAACAAATAAAATAATTTACAATAGGCAAACAATTTCAACTATTTCGATTTCGATTTATGCCCCGGCCGAGATATGGCAAATATGCATGCACTACAACAATTGTTGATGCTGTTACTGTTGCAACAACAGCTCAACGTTGTCGTCGTCGATGCTCGTATAACTGAATACGCCCAGAAAATGTCCACAACAATAGGAGAGAGAGCTTGCAACAACTTTGGCAAAAACAAAAGCCCACATTCAATGAATGTTCAAAACTTCTCAATTTCTCATCGGAATAGAAAAAACGTTTAGAAGGTGGGGCGTGGCATGTTGCGCGAGTTTTGTTGCAGCTGCTAACGGCAACAAACCACTTTGATACAGTTCAAAGTATTCAAATGCCACGCGTTGGGCGCAAAGGCAAAGCTTTTTTTTTTGTTGCAACTCGCAAAAGTTCTACAAACTACACTCACAGTACGTATACACACACACACACACACAATCATACACACACACAATCATACACACACACAATCATACACACACACAATCATACACACACACACTCATACATACGCACAGTGGCGCTAATTGCACAATAGAAACAGTGGCAAGAACAGCAATAGCAACAGCAACAACAAGGATTTTGAACTGGAAAAACTGTGGGAACGCGCAACAGCATGCAAAACAGCTTTGGGTGTCGTTGTTGATGCCACATCGATACTTTTGCTGTTGTTGCTGTTGTTGCTGCTCTTTCTGTTTTTGTGTGTCGAGTATAGCAGTAGCTGGTGCCCGTGCAAGCTCCCGTACATTGATGAAAAATTACAGAAAATTGTTTACCTATTTCTTTATTACACCCGTGTCAGTTAGGTAGATAGATAGATAGATATAATTGGTTGATAAATAGAAGAGTGATATACATTTCTCTTATCATTTAGCAGAATATAATTGTACAAAAAATATTCACAAAAGGATGCCCGAGCATCTAACTTAAAATTTATTTATCTAGGCAGAACGATACATTTCTTACGTACAACTCATCAGTTTTAAATTTCCTTGTATTGAGGAAAACCCAGATAATATTTGATATGGTCAGACTATGTCTTATTTGAGATTTAAACGCGTATTTTATGTCCATGAAAAAACTTTGAAATAAACTTGATCTGTGTATGGTTGTGGTTATGGTTGCTTTATAGGGTCTGCCACGTCTGCTTGTGCCTGTTGCGTAAATGTTGCACCACATTGTACCTCTTATGCCCATTTTAAATTGGTGAGATAACTATTGAGCCATTTGGCTATAAAAAATAAACAATATAATACAATGCATATACACATATATAAATTCATGAAGAAATAATGGATCAAAGCTTAATTTCCATGTCGAATTCTAATTCTGCACTGCGCCAAGAAGCAATCGCAGCGGAAGCCTTCTGCCTGGATCATACAGCGCTCACTGTGGATAGCCCTTGCTGTGAGCAAGTACTACAGCGTTTAACCACTCAGAGCCAGAGTGAGCCCCTCTGTGAGCTCATGTATGCTAATTACAGAGAGGTCGACTCTCTGATGACACATGCATGCACGCTGGACAGCTCTCTGTCTCTTTGTCTCCTTCACTCTTTCACATTTAAATATCGTTTCCGAGTAAAATGTTTCTGTGTTTTGCAAATGCAAAAGATTGTCCCGTATTTTCTCAATATTTAATATTAATTTTGCTTATATCTTTATTCTTATAACATGAACAATTCTTGATCGGGCCGCTGCAGTAAAATTCAAATATAATAAATAATTCAAAATCTATTGCTGATGTATTTAAACTTTAGAAAACTAACTAAAATTCTAAAAAACAGCTATATTACTACTACTATACCAGCTATATATTAATTTACTCAAGATCGGAATAATTTCTCTTGTAGATGTCATAGGTAATGCTTTTATGTTAGTTGCCTGCTATCTGTTTGTATCTTTTCTAATATTCAGCTAAGCAATGAGTTGTCTTCATTTTAATTGTATCAAATAAGAAATTAATACGATTTGAGTTTCAGCAGCACATAATAATAAATAATAGACCCTATGCAACCCTTCCTATATTTGCTAAGCTCATAACAAACTCATATAATTACTAGTTTTATTCTTGCCCATGCAGAGAGAACATATATCAACATGTTACAACTTTAACTATTTAGTTTTAATTTCATTTTCCATTACTTCCCTCAATTCCTTTCCCCATCTTGTTGTTAGTTGACAACAACATAGAAATATTGTTGTATAATAAGTATGCGAGGCTATCAAGACTCTTTAAAGTGCACTTTTCTGACACTGCCCCAGCGTGTGCCCATTGTGCAGCAGCAGTCAGTTGGCATATGTTACGAGCATCCCTCGCTCCTCTTGCCCCTTGCTCTGCTTGTACTGTTAGCATAAAGCTGCATATTTATTGCAACATGCAAAAGAAAGCATATCAAAGGGCGCCGTATTGGCCCCTAGTTCACGCTGACCCAATCCCTTCCCTTTCTCCCCCCCTCTCTCACTCTTTTTTTCTCTGTCTTTCTCGATCTCTCGTAGAGAGGGGGAAGAGAGAAAACCCCCTTTGGGTTGCAACCCACGCGCATCTATTGCTCGTCTACATTTGTAAACCCTGTTGCAATGTTTGTGCCTCTGCCGTTTGTTGAGCAGCGGAACATTGGCAACAACTACGCATACACAGACACACACTCACACAAACACACACACACATACAAGCCGAAGCAAATCGAACCGAAAACAGAACAGAACCCAGAACAGAACGATGAGAAACTGAAAATAATGTTTATGCTGCTGTTTGCTTTTGCTATTTTTGCCATTTCTCTGCTGGATGCGTTTTGTTCTGTGTTATTTCCCTTGTCCCTACACAATTCTTACTTCCCTCGCTCACTCTCTGCCTTTATATCCATATATGTTCTTATATTTTTTTATTTTTCTGTGCCTTTTTTTTCATTTTCTTTTCTTTTTTTTCATTGCAGGGTCTGGCACAGTCGGGAGCCTGGGCCTGCTTCGATGAGTTCAATCGCATTGAGCTGGAAGTTCTGTCGGTGGTCGCGCAACAGATTCTGACCATACAGCGGGCCATTGGTCGCAAGGTTGTGAAATTCTTTTTCGAGGATACAATGCTCAAACTGGATCCAACTTGTTCCATATTCATAACCATGAATCCTGGGTGAGTAGTATCTCCAACTCCAGCTCTACTTCGCAACAGCAGCTGCGGTTTCACGCAGCACAGCGTTCCCTGCCACCAATATCTTGACCCCTCCCCTTCTTTCCTATATGTTTGTTTTTTCTATGCCCAACTCTTTTTGCCGTTGTGCATTTGAAAATGCATTTAGTTACTTTGTAAGCCGACACGGACTATGCCTATGCTATGTTCAGTGGGGAAAATGGGGAATTGGGGATTGTGGATGGTGAAGGAGGGAGGAGGGGGTGACTGTCAGTGACAGTGCCAGGGTGAGGCTATTAGTTTCCAAAGAATGGCAGGCCTTTGGGGCATGGTCATGATATTGGTAGTTATTGCGTTATTGGAGATTTTCCACCCATACGGTTAGGGATATTTATTGCTTTGGCATGCATGTGGAACAGCTGCGACAAACATGCATATTAGGCCTAGGCACAGGCTACTGCAACATCCACCTCTCTATCCTCCATCTCTTCCTCTATCACCCCCCCCTCCCCATCTGGTCGACCACACGCAACGTGTGTTGGCAGTCATAACTGTAACTGAGGCTGTGACTGAGCCCTGAGCCGAAAGCCTTTTGCCTGCCATTCACCAAAGGTCTTAATATTCTTTGGTTAGCAGTTTTTCCTGGCCAACACACAAGTGTTCTTCCCCCTTGCCGCTTTTCCCTATCCCCTGATTTGTCCTGCCAATTTGTCATGCAGCTAGACGTTCTTAGAAGCACTCACTCATATGTGTTATTACTTTGCTTCCAACTCTGGGCTCTTCTGGATTTAGTATTTATGCCATTAGCACTTGCATTTTGATGTATTTGATTGGTTCAATCGCGTCAAATCTCTTTCTATTTCCAACTTCTTCTCTTCATCTCTATTAACAGCTATGCTGGCCGCACAGAACTGCCGGACAATTTGAAGGTGTTGTTCCGTACGGTGGCCATGATGGTGCCAGACTATGCGATGATTGGCGAAATTACGCTCTACTCCAATGGCTTCGATATGGCACGCGTTCTCTCCCAGAAGATCGTGCAGGCCTACAAGCTGTGCTCCGAACAGTTGTCATCACAATCCCATTACGATTATGGTGAGTATTATCTATATTATACAGTCTCAACTACCCTATAACAAATGGCGTAACAATTTATTTAAATATATACGTATTATTTTCGCTTTGCTATTTTTTTGTAGTTAGTTCTTAGTTATATTTACAGTCAAACCTTGCTTACAGTAGAAATACTCTGCACATAATGATGTAGTCTCAACAAAGTATTATATTTAAAAAATTTTTTATATGTTTTATTACAGTTTCCTTTAACGTTGATGCATCTTCAACGTCATTTTTATTCGTATTTGGTGTAATTTACCTGCAACTGGATGCTAATAATGCACAAAAGTAGTCAACAATGGGAGTTCCTTCTCTTTTTCTATATGCAACTTCTACTTTACGATTGTCCTGCGTGCTTTACTACATCCTGTATTCTAGTATCCTGCATGCGCTCACTCTTTATGTATTTATCTCTCTTTCTCTCCTCTCTCTCTCTCTCTCTCTCTCTATGTCTGTGTTTTCTTTTCACTTGTTTTCTTTCTTGTTTCAAGGCAAAGATATTGCTCGCTTTTACGACATAACATGTCATATGACATTACAACATGTCTGCTCTCTGTATCTGTATCTGTGTGTGTGTGTCTGTGGGTGTGTGGTGTGTGGTTGTGCGTGCATGTGTGTCCGGCCAATGGCTGCAATTGCAGGCTTCTGGCAGCTGTGCAAGTTTATGTGCAAAGTACATTTGATCAGTATCTTATTTTGAGTTTAAATTGAAAAACTTTCTTGCAAGTTTGCAGCGCTTTTGTGTTGCGTGAGTGAGAGACAAATGCTGCATACACCAATATACATACAGACACACACGCACATCCCACATACACACACACACACACATACACACTCGTATACAATGTTGTTGTCGTTGCCTGTGTGTGCGTGTTATTTTGCAAAGTAATAATAAAAACTATTTGTACATTTAGTTGCTGCTTTTTGTTGTCACTAGTTGTTGTTGTTGGTGTTGGTGTTGGTTGCATGCCCCGCTGACCAGTTGTGAACTTTTCGCATTTTCCACGGCGTCTGTAATGAAGCTTCTTCCCTCATTCCACATATACTCCTTTGCTGAAATGCCTCCGTACAAACCTGAGCTAAGTTATGCGTCCGCCAAAAATGCTGCATAACTATTAAGCTAATGTCACGTTCCCTCTTCACTGATCCTCATCATCCGTCTGTTAACATTCTAAACAGGTATGCGAGCCGTGAAATCCGTGCTATTGGCTTCCGCATCGCTGCGTCGACTTTATGCTGACCTGCCGGAGCCAGAGATTGTTTTGCGCGCCATTGTTGATGTCAATTTGCCAAAATTCCTTGAACAGGATATTTCGCTCTTCATTGGCATCTACATGGATCTCTTCCCAGGCGTCGAGCTGCCCATGGTAAGTCCGTCCTTGTATATAGAAATTCGTAATAAATATCGGGTGTAATGAGGCGCACGCGACGCAGTTAAGAACAGCGCAAATTGAAGCGATAACCGGTCGAGATGCCTGATAAAATTACACTGGAAAGAGTTAACGTTGCAACAGTTCGACTAGAGAATACCCTTACAAATAGCAATAAAATGATGATAGTTATTTTATTATTAATTGCATTTTATAGAACGGATATTATAATTATACATATATTAACTATAAGTTGTAGTTGTAGGGACAGTCGTATCAGAAGTCTCAGCTATAATTGAAAATATATCATAGTGAACCTATAATATGTCATGAATTCCAATTCCAAACTCCAAACTAGCATCTGATTAAGACCTAAATATTATCATATTTCTCATATTTATCAATCTTATCCTTTCTGTCACCAACTGCACAAAGAGGACGCGTTACCTTCTGGCGAAAGAATATAATGAAATGCCCATTCAACATTTCATTTGCTCGCATATTTCATTGCATATTTTTCATATTTCATTTACACCTGTTTTCCCTTTGCCATTTTCCGACACGGCTCCACCTTCTTCCATACATTTCCCCATTTTATCCCTCTCGCTCTACTCTTTCAGCCACAACGCGATGACATCCTCAAGTGGCTGCGTATTAATCTGGCGGAACGAAATCTGCAGGCCACACCTTGGTATTTGGAGAAAATACTGCAGGTATATGAGATGCTGCTTGTGCGGCACGGTCTGATGATTGTGGGCGGTTCAATGGGTGGTAAGACCACAGCCTACCAGGTGAGTCAGAAGCCAATTAAATGGCGTGGAATTAATAATTTAACAAATTGTCGAATCCAATTGTAGATGCTCGCACTGACGCTGCGCAATGTGGCAAATGATCAGGAGTCCACTCTCAAGGAATATCCGGTGGTCTTTCGCATTATAAATCCCAAGGCCATAACCATGGGTCAACTATATGGACGCTTCGATCCCATCTCACACGAATGGTCGGACGGTGTGCTAGCTAAAACATTTCGAGAACAGGTCCAGGGGCCAAAATGTGAACGTGCTTGGGTCATGTTCGATGGTCCGGTGGATGCGGTGTGGATCGAAAACTTGAATACGGTCCTTGACGATAACAAGAAGTTGTGTCTGATGTCCGGCGAGATCATGCAGATGACCAAGTTGATGAATATGATGTTTGAGCCGGCCGACCTTGAGCAGGCTTCACCCGCAACTGTCTCCCGTTGCGGCATGATCTACATGGAGCCCTCACAGTTGGGCTGGCGCACGTTTCACAAGAGCTTCTCCAATGTGCTGATCAACGTCATTGGGCTGAATGATATCTATATGACGCTATTTGAGGACATGGTTGAGTGGTTGATTCCAGCTGCATTGGAATTTTTGCCACTTTGCAAGCAAATGTTGGAATTGTCTCCACTTTATCAATACCAGACCTTCTCCCGCTTCTTTCTGCACTTCCTCGAGAAGCACAAGGTCTTCAATCAGACTTGGTTTCAGCAAATGTTCCTCTTCTGTTATGCCTGGGCATATTGTTCGGCTCTGACGGGAGCCGGGCAACGTACCTTTGACACGTTGCTCCGCAAGGTCATCTATGGCTCCAATGAAGACTTCCCCAAGCCCAAATATTTCTCATTGAATCGCGGCCAAATGTTTCCTGAGAAACAGGTCTTCCTCGACTATCGCTTTGACGAAGCTGAAAACTGGTGGACTTGGCAAAAATCGTCAGATGATCCTTCGTCTGGTAGTGCCAACTTTCCAGAACATTCGCAGATTAGTGAGTTGATTGTGCCCACTAAGGAAACGGGCTACATATCCTACTGGCAAGAGTTTTGCATTGCCAAATCGTACGGCATGCTGGTCGTTGGGCCGACGGGAACAGGCAAAAGCGCCATTATCACTAGCAATTTACTGAGCTTGCCCAAGTTTGCTAATCTTGTTAATATCATCAACTTCTCGGCACGCACCTCGGCTCAAATGGTGCAGGACACTATCATGAGCAAGTTGGATCGACGTCGTAAGGGAGTCTTTGGACCAGCACTCGGCAAGAAGGTAGGGAATCAAATTATATTAAAATATATATATACCCGCTACCCAAAGAGTTGATAAATGACTTACTTAGCGAGTATTCTATTCACGACTGTTGTGTTAATATCATAACCCTTTCTTCTTGCAGTGCATTGTCTTCTGTGATGATGTTGCCATGCCCTCCAAGGATACTTATGGCTCCCAGCCTCCACTGGAGCTGCTGCGCACTTGGTTGGATCATGGTTACTGGTCGGATCTGATAGATACAAGCAAAATTGAGCTGGTTGACATGGTGGGTTTTGATAAATGAACGTCGACTTGCTGTCTCCATAAACTGACAATAACTCTACTTTATCTTCCCTTATATAGACTCTGGTCTGTGCCATGGGCCAATTGGGTGGGAGTAACTTTATTTTTCCGCGTCTCTATCGGCACATGTTCGTTGTGGCCGTTGACTCCTTTGAGGATGCAACCATCATTCGAATATTCACGACAATCGGTGATTGGCACTTTGCCAAGGGTTATCCCGAGAAGGTGGCACTGCTATCGCGCGTATGTTGCACAGAACCCAACACAACTCACTACCCACAATCCACTACAACAACAACTTATACAATCCCACACACTCCGGAGGATTCTCTGTCTGTTTTTTGGCTCAGTTCCAGGCGATGGCGCATAATAAAATTAAAATGGCGTATTTTATAACTTCATTTCACAAAAGTTCGACTGTCCATGTCCTGTATGAGTGTCTGTGTTTGTGTCTATTGAGTTGTTGTTGTTGTATATGTTGTGTTGTTGTTACAGGTAACTTCATGTATGTGTGTAACTGTTACCCTTGCAGGGCTTAGCGGAGGCAATGGTCAGTGTCTATCGTGAGGCAATGCGCATCTTTTTACCAACTCCGGCCAAGTCACACTACACTTTCTCGCTGCGGGACATAACGCGTGTCTTTCAGGGCATTGTTATGGTGCCGCCAAAGCGTATGCCGGATCCGGAAAAGCTCGGTCGTTTGTGGGCGCATGAAACTTATCGTGTGTTTTATGACCGGTTCGTAACCTTTTGTCCAAACTTCACTTCATTTATGACCAACCAGTTTGCTTTTCTTTTTCTTTTTTTTATTATCGTCTGGATGTCGCCGTACACAGTCTGATTGACCAACTGGATCGTGACCGTCTCCTTACCATGGCTGTTGATGCGTGTAAGAATTATCTGCGTTTCTCTCTGGAATCAGCTTTCGCTGAGCGCATTGAGCCGGGCGAGAAACTGAGCGATAATGATCTGAGAAATCTCTTCTATGGCAACTATATGGAACCAGATGCTGAACCAAAGTTCTACGATGAATGCGAAAGTTACGAGAAGTTGGAGAAGCTCATGAAATATTATTTAAGGGAATATAATTCGTTTTCCAGCACGCCCATGGATTTGGTCATGTTTCGTTTTGCGATTGAGCACGTAAGCAGGTAAAGAGTACATTAAGTAAATAAAATGAGCTGTCTACTGAGAATCTTGCTTCTTTTCGACAGGGTCTCCCGTGTACTACAGATGCCGAGGGGAAACATTCTCATGGTGGGCATGGGTGGCTCTGGAAGACGCAGCTCTTGTCGCCTAGCTGCCCACATAGCCGACTGTCGTCTGATGACTGTTCAGGTGTCCAAATCATATACAATTACCGATTGGCGAGATGATCTAAAGAAGATACTAATGGCATCAAGTTTCAATTTAAATCACACCGTATTTCTATTCTCCGATGCACAGGTGAGTGAATCGTGAGGCACATTAGAGCTTTGCTCGTTATATAGATCCATCAGCAAAAATCATGATACCCCAACCAGTTAGAGCTAATAAAATCGACATTTAATAATGTTGAATGCTGTAAACCTCAGACCCAAATCAATGCCAACATACTGGAGACTAACAAACCCATAAAGATCTTTGTTTAACAATGGAGGGAAATTAATCTAAATTTATTTAAATATTCTGGACATGGTCGCTTGTCAGGCGCGTGGACACATGTGTCCGAGCGTGACATGTGTATGCATGTGTGTGTTTGTGTATATGTGTGTGTATGTAAACTGTGCAACAAAAATTAATATGAAAATTGAGTTATTTTGACTTTGTGCAACCTGTACTGTCGAGCAACATTCATTGTCTTGCCAAAATTTACATTTATAATTAGGTTAATTGTTGAAACTATGTAACTTGATTATTGCCAAACAAAACAATTTGCATACACAGCAGCCGTAACAAAAACAACAAGTAGAGTCTCCGCAAAAGCAGCTTTCAATTATGGCTAAATCAAGAATCAACCAAATCTTAAAACCAATAAATTAGCTTGGCCAAAAATCAATTGATATGATAAACAATATCTCTGAAGATACGCTTTGTCCGGCATAATTAGCATTATGTGAGATTATGTCAATTAGAAAAGGTCAACTTAAAGCAGCTCGCTCAACTCTACCAAGGCACTTCCTTATTTGGAAAACGATATTAATGTTGTAAAGTATATTGATATAAAATGACAGATCTAAGAATAAAATAATATTTCAATGTTTGAAATAGCTGGCTGTATTTTTGTACAAATCACCCAATTTTTTCATAGCAAGCTAATTAAATATGAAAAGGTGAAGAAGGGAAAGCGCCGCAGAGAGCTGCCATCTGCTGTTATATTAATCATATTCATTGGTATTTCTGCGGCCTCTGCATTAATTGTTTTTTTTTTTTTATAAAGTTAATTTATGGAACTAAAAATTACACATGAATTTAAAGAAATTATAAAGCAATAAGTGTGTAGTCATAGTCTGTACCAACAGAATTCTGCTATGTTATACTGTTCGCTGTAAATTGATGGTGAATTGATTATATACCTGTTACTGTCGTAGCTCTCTGACTTAGCTCTGTGCAAAATTTCAATGTAACCTGTGCAAATTAGAAAGATGATAAGCAAATTCAACTCACTACTGGCAAATCAATCAATGTTGCATTTGGGTTTCTTGCCCGAGCACACACTCACAGGGAGATAGAGATAGAGTGCGAGAGACAGGGAGACAGAAACAGACATACAGAAATCTCCATGCACACATTAATTAACAATTACACTAAAATGCTTCAAAGAGCCTACATCCCCGACGCCAAAATATAACTGAGACTGCAGCTCGGGTGCAGGCAGCTGTAAAATGTCTGTGTGCAGCAAATCCTGTGGCACTTAGTACGAATGCAAAATGCATGTTGCAAGCTGGAGACTTCCAAGTTGAATTGGGCAAACACATAAAAATGCAGTCGCCAACAGCAACAACTGCCTCAAAAACAACAAAAATGAATAGTGTAGAAACAAAGCTTGTGAATTTACATTGTACCTTGTGAAATTCTCCCGATTTATCCTTTTATATTCACAGGCAACAGATGAGGGCTACGTGGAGGATATCAATGGCGTACTTAATACCGGTGATTTGCCAAATCTCTATCAACTGGAGGACAAGGCGTCCATTATGGAGAATATGGCAAATGTGGCCAAGCAAGTGGTAAGTTCAGTGGGAGATGGAGGGAAACGCTTTCAATGACTGGTGGTCGGTTTTGCCCAAAGGATTTGTCGCCTGTCGGCAACAAATTCGTTTACCTGAAACTCTCCTGGAAATGCCTTTACTTATGTGTCAATCTCCCTGCAGGGTAAAGTCCTCGACTCGCTGCCAAGTGAAGTGTATGCCTACTATATTGAACGGATAAGGGAGCAACTGCATATTGCACTCGCCTTTTCGCCCATTGGGGAATCCTTCAAGGAGCGCATACGTGTGTATCCCTCGTTGATCAACTGCTGTACCATCGATTGGTACATGCCCTGGCCAGAGGAAGCACTTTCCCGTGTGGGCATTTATTTCGTCACTTCCATGAATCTCAATCGACCACACGAGGATGATAAAGAGGAGGCAGCGTTATCGGCAACGCCATCGGTACGTCCCTCTGAAGATGGTCCCGAGGGCGGCAAGCGTGAAACAATGGGCGAGACAGAACGGGAGCTAACCCAACTAGAGCAAGATCTCGTATACTGTGTAATGTACTTCCATCAGTCCGTCGTGGATGCCAGTGAAAAGTGTTATTTGGAGCTGAGTCGGCGCAATTATGTTACTCCCTCAGCGTATCTAGAACTACTTAAGGCTTTTCGCACTTTCTATGCCCGTAAGCTGGATGAGATTACTCGACTACGCGATAGATACACCACTGGTCTGGAGAAGCTCGACTTTGCCGCCAGCCAGGTGGGAGAAATGCAAGCTAATCTCTATGATTTGCAGCCCAAGTTGAAAGTGCTCTCCGAGGAAACAGATCGCATTATGGTGAACATTGAGCGAGAGACGGCAGAGGCTGAGAAGAAGAAAGAAGTCGTGGGTGCCGATGAAGCGGCAGCCAATGAAGCAGCTGCAGCTGCCCAGGCCATCAAAGATGATTGCGAGACGGATCTGGCCGAGGCCATACCAGCCATGGAGGCGGCCTTAGAAGCACTTAATACATTGAAACCCGCTGACATTGGTGTGGTTAAGTCCATGAAGAATCCACCTTATGGTGTTAAGTTGACGCTGGAGGCGGTATGCGTGCTAAAAGGCATTAAGCCGGATCGCAAACCGGATCCTAGTGGACACATGGTGGAGGATTACTGGGGACCATCCATGCGCATGCTCAGCGACATGAAGTTCTTGGAATCGCTAAAGACTTTTGATAAGGATAATATTCCGCCAGCTATCATCAAGAAGATTCGCGATAAGTATGCTTGTACACCTATATATACTATAATAATCTATGATTAACTCTCTATCTTGTTTACCAGATATATTGCCGATCGAGACTTTGTGCCTGAGAAAATCAAGGCTGCCTCCATGGCCTGCGAGGGTATTTGCCGTTGGGTGCGTGCCATGGATGTCTATGATAAGGTCGCTCGCATAGTCATGCCTAAGAAGGCGGCCTTGGCCGAGGCTGAAGGTGACTTGTCCCAGCAAATGGAGAAACTCAATGCTAAGCGAGCCGAGCTACAGGTGATCTTAGACAAGCTACAAAAGCTCAATGATTTCTTTGCGGAGAAATCGCGTGAGAAGAAGCGTCTGGAGGATGATATAGAGAACTGCGAGAAGAAGTTAAACAGGTGAAGAAATACCAACACCATCAATCTTCTTTACTTAACTCATCCTTCGCAGAGCTGAGAAGCTTTTGGGCGGACTGGGAGGTGAAAAAACACGCTGGTCGGAGGCAGCCAAGAATCTGCATGAATCTATTAGCAATATTGTCGGTGATGTGCTGCTCGCTGGTGGCTGCACCGCTTACCTAGGCTTCTTTACCACTGAGGTGAGTTGGCGCCGCGGAAAATTCGTGCAAGTGCGGCACTTTTCCCCATTACCAAAGCCCAGATCCCGGAGTTCTGCAACAGGAGCAGCGACTAATGGCCGTGCGAGTTTTCCATAAAAGATTTTAATATGCATGAGCACGTTGCATTGATTTTCCTTCCTGTTTTGTTCGTTTTTTTCCTACTCATTCTCTCATACTCTGTTTACTTAGAGGGTATAAAAAACATGACAAACATGACCACAACTGGGTGTTAGCCAGGCGGCGTGACTGATGAGCACGTCTGGTGTCCGGGCCAATGTTCTGCTATAAACCTGACAGTCAGCTCTATAAATATAGCTTAAATCTGTTTATGAGAAATATATAAAGAATAGATAGATAATTAAATCAACTGACTAGGGTATATTTATTAACAAAGTTGTATAGATTCCCTGTTAACATTTATGTAAATGGACAGCTGTACAATTGTGTACACAATGCTAACTTTACAAAGTATTCTCTGTGTATAATATTTCTTTACATTAGTGTTTAGTACAGGGTATTTTAAAGTCCAAGTACTCTTATATCGTACGTTTTCAGTCTCTTTTTGTTGCTATTTCCCAGCGCTTAGTTTTATGGCTGACTTCACATTTTTGTACATAGTTGTTCATATCTATATATGCATGAGTGTACATATGTGTACATACAGGGTATATTTTGTATGTGGAGCGTGCATAAAGTGCACAAATGCTGACATGTTAATATTCAACCAAAAGTGGCGTCCCAGCTTAACACGTTACTGTTTCTTTTTTGTTGCTAAATCGTTTATAATCTTAATTTTTTTTGTAGTACCGAGCTAACATTTTGGATGATTGGAATGCTGTGTGCCTACGACGACATATTCCCAGTAGTGAGACCTTCTCATTGGCCACCACATTGGGCCATCCGATGACCATACGTGCCTGGTCTTTGGCCGGTTTGCCGGCAGATAACTTCTCCGTGGAGAATGGCATCATTGTAACAAACTCGAGTCGTTACTCGCTGCTCATCGATCCTCAGGGTGAGTAAATGGGAGAATTGCCTTCTCAATTGGGCAATTAGCTAATCTAATCGATCTATCTTAATCTCTTAATAATATCAGTGCAAGAGAATTGCCTTCTCAATTGGGCAATTAGCTAATCTAATCGATCTATCTTAATCTCTTAATAATATCAGTGCAAGCCAACAAATGGATTAAGAATATGGAGAAGAACAATAATCTAAAGGTCGTCAAACAAACTGATTCTAACTACATGCAGGTGCTTGAATTAGCCTTAACCTATGGCCAGCCCGTGCTCATCGAGAATGTGGGTGAGTTGTGGGAAAGGAACACATCTATAAGTGGAATTTCAGCTTATTATGCATTTTATTTCATCACTATTTCAGGTGAAAAGCTGGACTCGAATCTGACTCCCATATTGGAAAAGAACATTATAAAGCACAAGGGCGGACTGTTCATAAGAAGTGGCGACACAATGATTGAATACAATCCCGAGTTTCGTCTTTACATAACGACATGTCTGCGCAATCCGCATTATCCGCCGGAAGTGATGGTTATGGTAAGTTTGACATATGCAGCAAGTCTACAGTTTCTGCTTCTACTTCCGTGTCTCATCCTACTCGTGCTCATGGTCCTCCTGCTAGAAATTCTGTGGCAAGCCATTGCCAATGATGACGTTAGTTGTTGTGTAATAAAAACGACGAACTTAAATTGATATTTTTGGGAGGAAAGGGAACGGGTGGCAATATGCAAATTTTCGATGGCATTGACGAGAATGTCGAGAATGTCGGGGACGACATCCGTCCATTGATGTACGTGCAGAGAGCAGAGCCGTGCCTGCTGTCTGTTTACTTCTGCATAACTAGCGCCCCCCGTGCTCCCCCCTTTATTTCTATCCCTAACCAAATCCCTAGTCCCTGCCCTGTTCCATGTCGTGTTTATAAAATTTTCCAGCATTTCGCTTCTGTTGGCGCTTCCATTGCTTTTTATGCTGCAACTGTTGTCAGCAGTTTTCGTGTCTTTATACTATGTATATATTTTTTCCCTCTCACATTGTGTGTTTATTTTAAGTTTCATTTTTTCCCCATTTTACGTGCTCACTTTTCCTATTTCTCTTCATCTCTCTCTCGCCCATTGTGTGCTATCGTGTTTAGGTAACAGTATTAAATTTCATGATAACGGAGCAAGGATTACGCGAACAATTGCTAGCGATTGTGGTGGCACACGAGCGTCCCGATTTGCAAGAGAAGAAGGAACAATTGATTATTGAATCCGCAAGGAATCGTGATGCATTGTATACCATTGAATCCAAGATATTAGAGGTAAGTCCTCCTACTTTCTCTCTTTATCAATTCTCTATTTCCTATACACTACGCTACACCAAACTCCGTTTTATAATAAATGTTTTTCCATTGAATGCATTTCGTAGTTTCCTTTTGGTTTGCTCCAGCGATTCAATTAGAGTCGGACAAACAATTTATGTTTCTCTGCGTGGCCAATGACAATTCAATTAACTGGAAACAAAACGTTTAAATCTGCAACTTACTTACACAGGTACTATCCACATCGGAAGGCAACGTGCTGGAGGATGAGAACGCCATCAACATACTCTCGTCCAGTAAAATTCTATCCGAGGACATTCAGGAGAAGCAGGTTATCGCCGTGGCCACTGAGATTGAAATCGATGCAGCACGCCAACAATATATTCCCGTGTCCAAGCATTCGGCCATTCTGTTCTTCTGCATCAGCGAGTTGGCCAATGTGGATCCCATGTATCAGTATTCCTTGGCCTGGTTCCTCAATCTCTTCGTCAACACCATATTAAAGGCACCCAAGTCGACTGTGCTCGCCGAGCGTTTGAATAATCTCAATGATTACTTTACCAAATCCATCTATACGAATGTTTGTCGTTCACTATTCGAAAAGGATAAGCTGGTAATCTCACTGGTCATGTGTCTAGGTATCTTGGTCTCCCAAGGCCGTGTGGCCAAAGATGAGCTCTTGTTTTTCCTAACTGGAGGCATTGGCTTCAAGAGTCTCATAAGTAATCCTTATAGCGACTGGTTGCCCGACAAAGCGTGGGCAGGAATCTATCGTGCCAGTGATCTAGATGGGTAAGAGAATCTTATTGGTAAATTTCCCGCCATGATAGTCCAACTTTCATTGGCAGCCTAAAAAACTTCCACCTGAAAATAGAGGATAATATTTCGGGCTGGCGTGACTATTATGATGCAGCGAATCCTCAAGATTTGCATTTGCCATCGCCCTACGATAAAATTAATGATATGCTTCATTTGATTGTGCTGAAGAGTCTCCGGCCAGACAAACTGGTGCCAGCCGTGCGAGTAAGTTCCATGAGGTCCGTTAAACAGTAGCTTCATTTATGTGCTCCATTTATTACAAGGCTTTCATCACACGTAACCTGGACAAGTCGTTTGTAGAGCCGCCACCATTCGATTTGGGCGCCTCGTTCGCGGACAGTTCACCGAAAATACCGCTGGTGTTTCTGCTATCAGCCGGCTCTGATCCCATGGCCAGCCTCTTTATGTTCGCCAAACAACGCAACATGTACGAGAAGTAAGTTAATTAACGAGAGTGCCTCATATTTCCGTGTCCATGTCGTGTGGTGTCGGCTCGTGGGTTGCTCATGGGCTGAGGCTGGGGCCTGGGAGTGGGTATTAGGATGTTGATGGGGATGGTGATGGGGATGGGGATGGCTTGTTTTCGATTAAGCGCGACATGTGCGCCTTGTAGCGATATGTGTCTGTTTGGTCGGATGAGATGACACGAGAGGCAGCGGAAAGTGGGAGAGTTGGATGAGGGTGCAGGCTGTTTGTGAAGTGGCTTGAAGTAACTTTAAAGCGAATTTATGCTAAGCGCACGTTTGTTTGCCTTCTTCTTGTCGCCTAGATTGAAAACCATATCGTTGGGTCAGGGTCAAGGACCGCGTGCGGAAAAGATGATCACGGAGGCAGCCCGACACGGCCAATGGGTCGTATTGCAGAACTGTCACGTGGCTTTCAGCTGGATGGGTGACCTGGAACGCATATGCAATGATACCACACTAACGGATGGAGCCAACAGTGACTATCGTCTCTGGTGTACATCTTATCCGAGCTCGGTTTTCCCCGTCTCCGTGCTCCAGAACTCGGTCAAGATGACAAACGAACCACCCAAGGGGCTTCGTGCCAACATGCATCGCTCGTTCACATCGGATCCCCTGATGAGGGACAAATTCTTTACGAATGCTTTCCTCTTCTCCGACTCGGCCAACAAGTGTTGGCTGCGTGGAGTATTCGCCTTGGTCTTCTTCCATGCTGTTGTCCAGGAACGACGCGAGTTCGGACCACTCGGCTGGAATATACCATATGAATTCAACGAGTCGGATTTAAAGTTGGTTTACATTTTAGTATACATATAAAGTACATTCACTTACTGGTTTTTACTTCACAGAATATCCTTGTTGCAGCTGAAAATGTTTATCACACAGAGTCACAGCATACCCTTCCGTGGACATGTCTACCTGACCGGCGAGTGCAATTATGGTGGACGTGTAACCGATGACAAGGATCGTCGACTGATATTATCCTTGTTGAATATGATTTATAATAACAATACCATCGAACAGGATAAGTGAGTGCACAGACTATTATAATAAGTACTGTTTTAATCGCCTCATCTCCTACAGCTATGCCTTGTCTCAGTCGGGCAAATACTGTGTGCCCCTGAGTCCAACCAAACTAAACTCTATTGAGTACATAGGCACCTTCCCATTGAGTCCACAGCCAGAGGTTTATGGTTTACATGAGAATGCCGACATCAATCGCAATGTGAAGGAAACCAATGCGGTAAGAATGATTTATTTAAACACAAGAGATTATCATATCATATATACCAAATCATATATCTTCATTAAATTAAGAACATTTTTAAACTAGATTATTGTAAATTAATATTTACATTTCCCTTTTATTTGTATGTAATCCAACAATAACATAGAAGAGTAACGCACGTGTTTGCCATGATTCTATATTAATATGCTGATTTTACATGTGTAATTCCTAATCTTTCGGTAGCTCATTAGCGGCGTTTTGTTGACCCAAACAGATCTGATGGCATCGGTGAAGGCCAGCTCGGCGGGCGGTGCTAAGGAGGATCCCGCTATTGCCATTTGTAAGGAGCTGTTGTTACGCTTACCTGAAGAATTCAATTTGGAAGAGGTGTCTAAGACGTATCCCGTCATCTATACGAATTCAATGAATACTGTGTTGCGACAGGAGTTAATACGCTTCAATCGACTGTTATCCTACATACGCAAGAGCCTCGTCAATGTTGGCAAGGCTGTCAAGGGACAGATTGCCATGATACCCGAACTGGAGCGAACTCATGCCTCCATGATTATAGGCAAGTTACCGGCGGATTGGCTGAAAAAGAGCTATCCCTCGCTAAAGCCTCTGGGTAGCTACGTGACCGATTTCCTAGCCCGGTGAGTAGCGTGTTGTGTTGATGCCATATTTCTATTTTAAGAGCAATAACATCAATGAATGGTATTGTGTATCCTGTGAGCTGCTGCTTGTGCTGCGTGTCCTTTGCTGCAATTGTGCAAATATAATAAATGTGTTTGGGTGTGCCACATTCATATGTCGTACTCCCTTATCCTTCAACCTTAATTCCGTCCCCAACTCCATCCTGTTGCTGCCATTCATGGCAAAAATCTTATTTGCTATTGACATCAAAGGGCCAAGCAGTTTGTATGTGTATGTCTGCTCCTGCTCTCTTCCCAATGCTTTGTGCACTCGCAGCCTTTTGTTGTCGAATATTTAATATTTATTAACAAATTGAAAAATAAGATAACACATCTGTTTGTCTGTCTCCCTCCCAGATTGGCATTTTTCCAGTCCTGGATTGAGAACGGCGAGCCAAATGTTTATTGGATCTCTGGCTTTTACTTTACTCAGTCCTTCATAACGGGTGTCCTTCAGAACTATTCGCGCAAGAATCGCTTCCAAATCGATATGATCAGTATTGAATTTGCTGTTACCAAATTTGAGACTCAAACCGCTCAGGTAGCTGATGTGGGCGCCTATATAAGGGTAAGTTGCGAATGTCTTTTTCTTAATTAAATACAAATTGATTGCGAGGAGAAAATCCATTTCGTAATACATTTTATCAATCATTTGTTTTGCAAACTCTTCAGGAACAAAAAGAGATAAATGATGAGACAAAGTTTATACAAGTAAGAAATACGCAAAGTACTTTACATTTTAGGAATGCAGTTTCAATTAAAAATATTACTTTTATTATGTTGTATTATTTTTTTAAATGCAATGCACAATTTTGTCGAACTTTTTCTTTTATTACCCTGAATCTCACTTTATCATTTATCCATTCATATTAAATCAATAATTTTGTAAATATTTCAGGGTATTTTTATTGAAGGCGCTCGATGGAATCGCAAGACTAAAGAAGTGGATGAATCGTTCTCCAAGATTTTATTTGATACTCTGCCCGTAATATATCTGCGTCCGGTGTTAAGATTGCCGGATGAAGTGCCACGTGGTAGCGGTGGTGAGGAGTCACGTGGTGGCGGTGGTGCAGAGCCAGCTGCAATATATGACTGTCCCGTCTACAAGACCAGCGAACGTCGTGGTGTCCTCTCCACAACTGGCCATTCTACCAATTTTGTGATGTACCTGCAGTTGAGATGCTCCCAGACGCCGATGCATTGGATTAATCGGGGCACGGCCTGTCTCTGCCAGCTGGATGATTGAACGCTGACCCACGGGCATCCTGAAAGCTCAAACCGGCTACGGATGTGCCATACCAAGCGAAGATATATACGTTTTACATTTGCCACGGGGAACTGGAACTGAAACTGAAACTGGACTGGGGCGACTGCCTATATTTTTATGGATAGACATATAGTATTAAACGGGCATCCAGCACAGCGTCTGACCTGTTTGGAAGCATATAAATGCACATACATATACACAGATATATATATATATATATATATATATACTTTGATTCTTGCGTTATTTTTTGTGCCAGGAAATGCCGAAAGCGAACTCTCTCCGGTTCTATTTATTTTTGTCCGTTTTCCGCATCGGGAACGGGGCAATGGGCATTGGCCAATGCACAGTGGCATTTTGATGATGATGTTGATTGCCAGATATAAATTAAAAATGCAGAATACTGTAGACCAATGGTTGAAAATATATTTTTTATGTGTGCCATTTACAAAATGAATAAATGACAAAATAAACCAGGAGCATGTGTTTGTCCCTTACCTGCTGTGCGTTGATATACGATATAAAATATTTTTTGTATAAACGGGTTGAAAAAGCAAAAAGCATAGCTGAAATTTAGATAAGATACATAAGTAGTATACTCTATGGTTGATAGAAAATATAAATAGATTTGCCAAGGTCTTCCCGTCAAATCCTCTTCTTAAACGAGATCTTCAACGATCGACATTCTCCATTGTCTAAGCTAATGAAACTCGCAAAATAAAAAACGGACAAAAACTGATCTTAACATTCTATGACGCCCACGTTAGAGGGGATGACGACGATGATGGAGATGATGATAATCGGTTTTAGCATTTTGATGAGATTTATTGCGTGTTTTGTGTACAATTGGAGCAGCAGAAAGTATAAATTTAAATTTAAATTAAGCATTGCCACGAGCACATATTGAAGAGGCATATTTGAAAAAATAAAAAATAAATTCATAACGATCGATTCAAGTAGATCTATTAAATCATCTGCTATTAATAGATGTCTAATGTGGCGTAACCGAAAATAGCAACACTCAAGAGCTCGCGTCCATCATGGCACACACTTTCAAGCCATATGAGCTTTGGCCTTAAACAATAATCAAGGGTCGCCAAAAAAAATTATAAAATGGAAAGAAGTAAAAAAAATACACAGCTGTCCATCAGGCAGATTCAAAATGAAGAAGCGTTGTCCAACAATGACAACAACGACAACTTCCGCTTGCAATTACCACGCGAGGAGGCATTGAAATATACAACTAAAACGATCAATCGATCGAGCGACCCAGCTATTCATACATAATGTGATACAAATAAATTGAAACTATCAAAGCTCACGGAGAAGAATGCAAAGACCCCTCGACTATTGTTGATTCTGCCAAAAGTTTCGAGACAATCCAAATATCGTCGTGGCCGCCACGTTAAATATTTCTGTTGTTTGAGAAGTTTTCAGCAGATTTGTTTTTTTTTTTTATTATTATTTAGTTTTTTTTTTTTATGGAATCAAATCAAATGTATTGTTTACTTTCGTTTTGTTTTATATATATATATGTATTTGTATTATTAGTTTTTTATGGTTCGTATCATTTGTTCATTTGTTTTCATACATATATGGTAAATAGGCAAACTATAGGAGGAGGAGATACAATTGATGTGTGCGCTCGACTTGAGATACTTTTGACAATAGCAACTAAGCGCGGCTAATGCCGGCCGTCGATGGAGATGGAGATGAAGATGAAGATGATGAAGAAGTGGCCCAAGCAGTCGATCGACATAGACATAGACAATTCGAAAACGAGATCGACGCAACAAACTACTACAATATAATGCGGTAGTTGCCGCATGGAGAAGTAACCGGTTTCATTTTGTATCTTCTCTAAAGTGAATGGCATACAGAGCTCTGCTGCTGAGGTTACTTCTGCTGTCCAGCGAGAACTTTTTGCAAAATCTGTGTATAAATAGTGTCGTAAGGTCTGGTTTGAAATCAGAATCAAATTTGGATTAATCTCGTAGACACGCATCGTCTAGGAGCATCTTCGAAAATGGTTAGTTTACCATCCTCAACCGGAGAACATGGCACATCTACACAGACACAGGACTAACCCATAGATACTCATCATACTCTTCTACCCGCTGTCTTTTCTTACAGAAATTCTTTGTTGTTGTCTTTGCTGTGATCGCAGCTGCTGCTGCCACAACCATCTCTACGGAGTACCTTCCTCCAGTGGACAATAACCTCGAAGTCGTCGAGTCGTTTGATGCACCAGTCGATCAAGGTGTGCTGAGTGATGATGGCTACCGTTACAAAACTGTGCGTCGCCTAAAGCATCGCCACCGTCGTGACGTCAGCGAGCTCCCCACCGCCGAGTACCTGCCCCCAGTTGAGGCTGAGACCCAAGAAGTCGCTGTTGAAACTCCCCTTGCTGATGATGGTTACCGTTACAAGACCGTCCGCCGTGTGATCCGTCGCCGTCGTGATGTCAACGAGCTCCCCACCGCCGAGTACCTGCCCCCAGTTGCGGCTGAGACCCAGGAAGTCGCTGTTGAGACTCCCCTTGCTGATGATGGTTACCGTTACAAGACCGTCCGCCGTGTGATCCGTCGCCGTCGTGATGTCAACGAGCTCCCCACCGCCGAGTACCTTCCCCCAGTTGAGGCTGAGACCCAAGAAGTCGCTGTTGAGACTCCCCTTGCTGATGATGGTTACCGTTACAAGACCGTCCGCCGTGTGATCCGTCGCCGTCGTGATGTCAACGAGCTCCCCACCGCCGAGTACTTGCCCCCAGTTGAGGCTGAGACCCAGGAAGTCGCTGTTGAGACTCCTCTTGCTGATGATGGTTACCGTTACAAGACCGTCCGCCGTGTGATCCGTCGCCGTCGTGATGTCAACGAGCTCCCCACCGCCGAGTACCTGCCCCCCAGTTGAGGCTGAGACCCAGGAAGTCGCTGTTGAGACTCCTCTTGCTGATGATGGTTACCGTTACAAGACCGTCCGCCGTGTGATCCGTCGCCGTCGTGATGTCAACGAGCTCCCCACCGCCGAGTACCTGCCCCCAGTTGAGGCTGAGACCCAGGAAGTCGCTGTTGAGACTCCCCTTGCTGATGATGGTTACCGTTACAAGACCGTCCGCCGTGTGATCCGTCGCCGTCGTGATGTCAACGAGCTCCCCACCGCCGAGTACCTGCCCCCAGTTGAGGCTGAGACCCAGGAAGTCGCTGTTGAGACTCCCCTTGCTGATGATGGTTACCGTTACAAGACCGTCCGCCGTGTGATCCGTCGCCGTCGTGACGTCAGCGAGCTGCCTACCTCCGAGTACCTGCCCCCAGTTGAGCAGACTCCCATCATCGATGTGCCCGCCGAGCAAACCATCCTTGCCGATGATGGCTACCGTTACAAGACTGTGCGTCGCCTTAAGCTCCGTCGTCATTAAAGCTCCTAAATACCCACCCACCCCTCAGGATTTGAGATTGCCAGTAGCAGCATTATGGCTCTGACAAACTCAATTAAAAGCTAACATAAGCGTATTAGTCAATGATAACGAGTTATGAACAATTCGAGTACAAAACCGAAACAACAAATAAAACATTTTTTAAAAAATCTAAAATATATTTATCTTTCACTTATCTTAGCTTTAACAACATTGCGCAAACTCAGTTCGTGCATTGTTTAATCTTATCTTATCTTTATATTACGATAACGCCACGCTGATAAGATAAGTTCACCTGTCGCTCGGCAGAATAACCCGTAGGTTTTCATTTTCAGTTCCAATTTACACTTCGGCAAGCACTTTGCATTAAGTTAATATTAAAGTTCCCAAATCTATTCAGTGAAAATGATGTGGCCAAAAAAGTACTCCACCTATTTGGTGATATGTCTAGGTAAATTTCTGATAATCGAAGAGATTATGACAAGTTTAAAGTGGAAACTATCTAAGTTCGATTATGTATAAAGATCTGTGAGGTGCATTTAATGAAGCCTGTGTGGCACAGTATAAATAGAGTCCACAACTTGTGGAATATCAGCACAAAGTGATATGTCTAAACGCACTAACTGTCCATGATAAACGTTCGGATATGACTTATAATTTATGAAGGTTGTGTGTCATCAAGTAAAATTGTGGAAATAGATTCCACAACCAGCGGAAACTCTACAAAAATGTGTTCTTATCAGTTGCCTTGTGTTATGACCAACATTAATGCTGATAAAGTTGGTTTACTCATCGCTGTCTCAATAGTATTATTGTTTGTAATGACTAATATGTACTCGCACATCTCTAAATGAGTGTCGCCAAGTGTGTTCTCCAATATATTTTACAGGTTGCTGAAAACTCCTACTTTTCTAAGCACATTAATCTACCAACTTAACTTATTCAAACAATTGATTTTGTAAATTGTTATTTATTATTTTTATTTGTAAAGAATCTTAAATGTAATTTTGCTTAGAAAATGCTTATTAAATTTTGGCAATTATATTTTAATTTATTCTATAAATATTTTATTTGGTTAAAGCTGGATGTAATAGTAGATTGTTAATGCCGGATGTGGCCCAAGCACAACAATAATAATAATTATTTCCCCGTATTAATTATGAAATATGGAAAAACAATTAGTTTTCGGTTAGCGGTCGAGTGTCCCATGGATGGCAGTTTTGGCAAAGCGATTTGTTGATTTTGCTATTCAAAATGTTTCAAATCGATAATTAAATTGATAAAAAGCAAATTTACAATGTTAAATGTGGAAGTAACCTCAAACAACAGAAATCAGATATTTATGAGAAATACATTGAACTAAGCCTGAGAAACGAGCAGATAATCAAAACTGACATCCGCAATGGAAACAATGGCAGAAAATGACACAACAAAGACCCCCTCCCCCTCGCTCGCCTTTACGACAGCTTCTCTATCGCCCCGCTTCCCTTGGTCAAGTGTTTATCTAATCTATCATCGAACTTGGCGCGCGCTTCATATTTATTTATATTTTTTTTTTTTTTTTTTTTTTTTTTTTTGTTTTTTTTGGGTTTTTTTTTCTCTTTGTTGTTAAATATTTTCTCAATAATTAATTATTAATATTTAAACAACTCTTCGGACAAATAACAAGAATGTCAGTTTCATCTGTTTGATGAATGGTTAGCGTCGTTTTCAATGAGTTCCGTTCCGTTTCGCGCTTTTTGCTCTTCTCTTTTTGTTTGCCTGATGTGATCCAATGTGTGATGTGATGTGATGCTCCGTTTGATCGATACCTAAGACATGGAAGACCACACACGATTCAATGCGATTTTTATTGAATATTTGTTTTGCTTATATAAAATTGTATATTACTTATTATTCGCTTTGATTTAATTACAGTTCTGCTTGCTTGTTGCATGCAGGAAACAGATGCTACACGACGCGTTAATCGCGGACGACGCACACTTACTCGCAGATACTTCAGTAAGTTAACCATAACACTACATAACAAAATTGAGTATTACTAATACTTTCGTTTAATTTCAGCTGGACTTGCCATACCCGGCTGGGCTGTGATTCTTTGTGTGGCGATCGCTGAGCTGCTTTTGGGAGCTGCCCTTTACTTTATCATGTATAAATTCATCCTAGACAAGGATCCCGATCAGGCAGCGACTTACACACCAGCACCGACACATGATCCCACGCCCACTCCTAGTGTGCAACACAACATTCCAGCACAGCCAGTGCAACCTGTACAGCATATACAGCCAGCACCGTCGCATGCTACGACCATTGCCTAAAGGCCAAGCGGAAGTATAAGTTGTCATTGAGAAGTACCACACTGTAGATGCTTTGATACATATAAAACCCCATTAATACCCCGTAAATTCTTGCCGTTCTTATCATTAAATCGAATAAATTTGTATTTGTTACAAATAAAATGTAAAATGTTTGAATGGCTACTCATTTATGTTTTGGTCATGGGAGGGGCCGGAGGGGCTGCTCTTTGGTCTGGTTTTTGATATTTTTATTGCGGCTATTTAGCGGCGCCGACTTGTGATCCAGTTTGTCGTTTTAACATTTTATGTGTACCTCGTCTTCAGTCGACAGATTGAAAGTTGTCTAACTTATTAAACGACGCGTATTTTGTTGTCAACTGAAACTGGTCTTCGCTCAAAATAGTTGGTCCAAAAAAGTGCTGCTTTACTGCGCGAATGGGTTGGGATGCATGAACGTGTCGATCTCAGTAACTAGAAGAGCTAGAGCCACCAAAATTTGGCATGAAGTTTCCTGTATACCCACTCCAGATAAGGCAACTTCAAACATAACAGCTGCTTTAAGAATATCATATAGAAGCAATGCTGAAAGTTTCATTTAAATCGGAATATAAATAAGAAAGATAATCAGGAAAGAAATGGTTGCATTAAATCCACTTGCGCTTTACCCTTTGCGGCCAGCACATGTGTGCGATGGAGACAGCGAACTACTGCACTACATGAATATATAAATTAAGTGAAGTAATACTCAGCCCTTAAACCAGTTTATATACATATGCAAGAGCTCGCTGCTATGAGCATGCAAAGAATTCATATGCTATATTTCAAAAGAGTCTTCTTTAAATACTCCTTAGGCACTTACTTGTATAATGTTTTTTAATTTGATTTATTAAAGTGAAGAATCAGTACAACAGTATTAGTACCTTAACATCACAAGAATAGATCTGTATAATAAAACCAAACCTTCTATTATAATCAAAATACTTAGTTATTCGTGTTCAGCTTCTTTTTTTTTTTCTAAAATAGGTTCTAATTTATTTCAGATTTGCACTGTTTGCTTGTAATTAGTACATTACTACCTTCATGGCAGCTTAACCTAATTATACATTAATATAAAAACTTGACTATCTTATAATATAGTTATACATATAATACATAGAATTATTTTCATTATTTTGATATTTACATATTTACATATTTAAATTAAGAAATTAAGATATTCTTCTGGCAGGAAGATCATGTGGATGAAGCCTTTTCAGGCGTCTTCTGCCTGCATACCTCAGTAGGCGTTGGGCAAGCGCGTTTGGGTGGCAGGTCAATTTTTGACAGTAATTTTTCGCCTGTAGCTGCAATACGTCACCAACCATAGGTACGCCTAAGTCACGCTCAATGTCTCTATTCCGCATGTACCAAGGCGCATTGCACATCCTCCTGAGGATTTTGCTTTGAGCTACTCGAATTTTGTTAATGTTTGTCTTGGCGGCTACTCCGTAAACTTGAAGCCCGTACTTCCAAATTGGGCTCAATATCGCCTTGTATATGGAAACCTTGTTCTGCAGAGAGAACTTGTTTCTTGGCGACAACAGCCACGACATCCTCGCCGCCTTTGCCAGGATTGTTTTTTGCACCATTGTTGTATGCCGAGCGAAGTTTAGGCATCTGTCAAGGATGACTCCGAGATACTTGTAGTGCGATTCATGACTGAGGATTGATCCCAACATCCTAATTCCTGGACAGAATCCAATTCTTGTCGCGAATGTCATGTTCGCACACTTACTAGCATTGATGCCAATGTTCCACTTACGGGCCCATATCTCGAAGCTCCTGACATATTGTTGCAAGGCCTCGGCGGCAGTGCCAAGAGACTGGCTCCTGGTAAGAACAGCGGTGTCGTCGGCATATGTTGCGATAAGAACGTCCTGAGGGTCAACTGCTCGTACTGCACACGGCTTCGGCATGTCGACTGTGTATATGGAGTACAAAGTTGGTCCAAGTACACTACCTTGTGGAACTCCTGCGCATATCAGTCTTTCAGAAGATTTGGCACCATCGACAATAACGCTGAACGACCTGTCAGCCAAAAAGCTGCTTACTAGCTGGAATAGTTGTGGAGTCAATAGCTGCTTCAGCTTACAACGAAGACCATTGTGCCAGACACGGTCAAAAGCCTGCTGTATGTCCATGAACACAGCCACAGCATACTCTTTCTGCTCCATAGCCTCCAGTGCAAAATTCACAACTCTATGCAATTGTTCTGGTGTACCATGTCCCTTACGAAAACCGAACTGCCACTTTGGTATCGCTTGAGATACGCTCTCCAGACTAAGGATCCGAGTTAAGATGACTCTCTCCATCATTTTACCCAATGCCGGAAGGAGACTGATTGGTCGGTATGAGTTGACCTCCGTTGGTTGCTTCCCAGGCTTGGGGATCATGGTAATCAGTGCAGACTTCCAGATCTTCGGGAAGTGTCCAAGCCGTAGAATGCTGTTGAAGAGCAGGACTATGAAAAGCACTGCCTTAGGCGGGAGCAGTTTAATTGTCCTGTTATCCAGATCGTCGTGCCCAGGGGATTTTTTTAATTTTAAATCTTTAATTAACAGTGAGACCTCCTGGTATGTTACTGGTGTAGCAGGAGGGGTCATTTGGAACGGTCTATTCAGGGTTGCTTCAATATGCCATTGCATATAGTCTGGTGATAAATTCAACGGCTTGAATCTATTCTCTAAACTGTCTGCAAAAGTTTCGGCTTTCTCCAGCCCAGAAAAGCACCAGCCGCCTGATTGATTTTTTAAAGGAGCCTTGGGAATAGCCTGTCTCTTGTATTTACTTGTGAGCTTCCAAAGCAGGAAATTAGAAGAAGCGTCGCAACTTGCTCTGGCTAGAAGCTCATCAGTTTGTGTTTGCCTTGATTTGGTGAGCACTTTTTGTAGCCGATTCGCTATTCTCCTGCAGATTGGTATAAGTCTCTCATCACCAGTCCTGACATATTCCTTCCGGATCCTTCTTTTTAGACTCAGGAGCGCGGCAGCTTGAGGGGACAACTCAGCTCTATGATGACGCTGTTGATTCTGTGGGGGCGCCGCTGATGCAGAAACGGCTGCGGATTTGAGGTGCTCCATAAATGAGGATAGTGCAGCATCTACTTCATCCGAGTCATTGAGTCTCGTGCCCAAATTAATCCTGTTTTCAAGCTCAGACTTAAATTTATTTATGCAGCACCCGGGGCCGAGCAGTCTTTTTCTACCAGGCTTCATTTGCGGAGAAATATGGAGGGTGGCAACAACAGGCAGATGATCTGATGAAAGATCGTAACGGCTTTCTACTGTGAGCTTGTTATTCGCAATTCCATTGTATATAAAGAAGTCTATCGCTGAGGGTGTCAGTTGCCTGTTATACGAAAAGAATGTTGGATTTCCAGTAGCTAGCACTTGACATCTACTATTCGCTAAAGCTTCTTGCAAACGGTTACCGCGACTGCATGCCCTTAAGCTGCCCCACCATCGGTGCTTTGCGTTGAAATCGCCTCCTGCAATGAATTTGTTGCCGAGTGACGAGAGTACATTATCGAATTCTGCCGTAGACCACGCTTCATTTGGAGGGAGGTATACTGAAGCCAATGTAATGTTCCCGTCGTTGGTAGAGATGCTAACGCTTGCCTGTTGCACCTTCCAGAGTGAAATTGGCTCCTTTTGCGAATGGATAATGTTGTTTTTAATTATAATGGCAGCCCCACCTCTGCAGTACCCGCTAGGATGATTGGCGAAGTAACAAGAATATCCTGGGAAGTAAAGTGTCTCACCTGGGCAGATATGGGTTTCCGTTACTAACATAACGTCAATTGAATTGATACTTAGAAATGTCATCAATTCGTTTACATTTTTACGCAGTCCTCGTGCGTTCCATAACCCAATTATTACTTTAGGATAATTCATTTCGAAATAATTTTCTGGACTAGGTCCCTAAATGCATTATTTGACTCCATTAAACCCTGGATACAATTTAGCAGCTGGTCCATCCTGGAGTTCATCTCGTGTATGGCCCTTTCTAAAATTGCAAGTCTGCTGCTGTATTCTTCCTCAATTGCGTTGCTCGTTCGAGCACTCAGCTGCTTTGGTGTTGAATTGTTAGCAGTAGAGTTCAAGTTACGCCTCGCCATATCAGCGTAAGAAAACCCATTCCTGACAACTGTGTCCGTTATAAATTGGTTTGTTGAGAGGTTATCTCTGCGTAGTTCGCTTTTGTGGCTTTGTGGCAGTCCGTTTTGAGGCAATCTGGTCGGTGGCTTAAGTTTCTTCGTCAAGTCAATCCTCACTTTGCATCCTTTGTAGCTGGATGCGTGATTTTCACCACAGTTGGCACAAACACTGGTGTCGCCTGAGCGCATCCTACAGCAGTCAGACCCTGTTGGGTGATCACCTGAGCAATTGCCACACACTGGTTTCCTGAGGCAGTAGTTACGGGAATGTCCGTAGTCTTGGCATTTTCTACATTGCACCAGTTCTTTGCTAGGCTTCGACTTCATAACTGTCACCCTATGTCTTCCAATCTGCGTAATTTTTAGTGCTTCTGCAGCATTGGCTGTTTGTTTAATGTCAACAAAAAACATGTTTTGCCTAGTTTTTGTGTTAACTATTTTTTCATCATCATTTTCGTTAACTTCGATACTTTGCCAGTTAGGCTTCCTGGGGCAGTAGGTGTTCATAACTTTGAATCCTTTTTCTGCAAAAGCTTTTTCAATGATCTCCTTTGGGACGTTAGGATGAATATCTTTTACCACCAACTTAAACGCCTTGTCTTGCCTTAGTTGATGATGCCAAAACTCACATTTCCTCTCACTTAATACTTTGATTATAGATCTGAATGCCTCTGCATTTACAGCGTAAATGCGAGAAATTCCAGATCTGGAAGTGCGAATGTTATATTCCTCAGTGCGCTTGTTTAAAGCCTCCTCTAACTCGTTCATGTTGTTTACATGCGGCACACAGATCGCTGGCGGCTTCGGATATGATTTTTGTTGCTGAGTACCTTCGTCATTAGCTGTCATTGTATGCTCCACTGGATCATCCATTTCCATCAGTGCCTCCGCTTCTTCAGCGAGTGCAGCAAATCGGTTGCTATGCAGGAGAGGGGAGGAGGGGTTGCTTACGTCTTTCCGTCCTTCAGTTAAGTTGACTACAGGTTGTTTGCCCTTAACAATTGTTTTTGTGACCATTTTACCTTTGTGTTTCCTACGCAGTGATACCATGGGCAGTTGAAAAGAACAGCTATTAGTGGCTGCGCTTTGGCTTACCTCACGCACAATGTTAGGTGTTGCGCAAATGTATTGGGACGATGTTGATGCTACAGAATATGTCAATCCGCAGCTAACAGTGGTCGTAGTAGTAGTACACGTAGGAGTCGCTACCGAGTTGCTCGTTCCGTCTAAATGCGATATCCTCATGTCTGAGATGAGCGATGTACGTAGGTTTCTTGGTGATTCACCAGCTACAAGTTTCATCGCCTCGAAATCCAACGACTTGTTTCCAGGCCGGGAGTGAGAAGATGTTTTGTTATTCATTTTCTTAGCAAATCAACAATATTTATTTACTAAATAATGCGTTTGCTTATTGTTTTTGCTGAATTTGTCTGCACAAGATGAGTTTAGCTGATAACAATCTTGCACAAAGTTCAGCGCTAGCAAGTGGCAGCGAGCGCGGGGGCGGGTAGCGGCTGAAGCGCTAGACTAACGCAGACGAGCGCCAGCGAGCGCAGAGCAAGCTCTAGCGAGCGCGCGACGCGGGGTTTGTTGCTTATGCTCTTATCTCTGTTTTGATCAGATGCTGACGCCGACACCGTCTGGGCGGTGTCAATTGAAAAAGTCTTGCAGGTGGATAACTAACAATAATTAACACAGCAAAACACGACCGTCGGCGGCGACTGTACAAAAGCGACTGACCAAGTTTTCCAACAAATTTTGGGACTGTTTCTGCGATTCAGCACTTTATGAAGCTCCCTGAATAACCCCCCAGATGGAAGCTATGCCGAAAGTTTCATCAAGATCGGTCCACAAATAAGAAAGCAGAAAAATAAAACTGAAAAAAACTTCCGTTACTCGATTTTTTGCCCCGCCCCTTTTCAAAAATTCCGAGTTTTTTGGTGCATTTTGTTCGGTTGGAAGGGGTGATTCGAACGGTACAAAAAAAATGTTCTAGGGGGGGGCTGGTTTTTGAAAAAAACGCGAAATAAAAAAAAAAATCGAATTTGAAAAGCGCGCGCTTTTCTATAAAAGAAAGTGTAGCATACGTCAAGGCTGCTTGAGTAATTGCATTGATGGAAGCACAATTTGTAGCATACTTTTAAGCGACAAGTGAGAGCAATCGAGTGTCAGTGATGGCTGTTTAGCTATATCATAGCTAAAACTTAGTTTGTAATAGGAGCAGAGTCAAATTTGAATTGGGACGAGCATACTGAATATGCTGCTGTGGTAGCTGATGTTGTTGTGGTTGGTGGTGCTACTGATACCACTTGCAACGGACACTTAACGGTACTTGGCTTGGTAAATGCGCGTCGCAAGTTGTCCGTTTTGTGCTGACAAATCGAAATTTATTATAAACGCAATTGAAAAATCCCCCAGCGGCACTTGAGCTCAAGCTGATTCGCATACTACACAGACACCCAGAGACACACCCACACGCACACCCACACAAGCTGCTGCTTACTACCATGGCAGCCAAGTAGCTGAAAATGCCAACAATTGCCGCAGCGAAAAGCTATTCTATAGCGACAGGACAAGGCAAAACCGAGACAGAAGCGTTGAGATGCTGCCGCTGCAGCCGCATAACCAAAGCGGATTTCAAATTGACACAAAACAGACAAAAAGCAAATCGTTTAGGCGCAACCACCGACAGAAGCAGAAGCAGTAGCAGAAGCAGCTACACCACACATGCAGGCAGGCAGGCAAGCTGGCAGAAAGTGGCAGTGGAAATTTGTGTAACAGAGCCCAGTTGCCGAAAAACCCCAGCGAGATACAGGACTATACAGAGAAAGAGAGAGAGAGAGAGATGTTGAACCAAAGCCAGCAATACAAATGCCGGCAAAGCCAGTCAGGCAGCCAGCTGAAGGATACTTTGGTTGGCATAACAAAGCCACACAAAAGACTTGGTCCTGCACAACAACGACGATGATGGTGATGATGATGATGATGTTGCCATTGTTGTTGTTGTTCAAGTTGTTGCTATTGTTGCAACTGCAACAAACTTAAAGCAACTGCTGCAGGCGTTTCTAAATATGATTTCATTTTCATTCTGCCGTCATTAAATTCGTATCTTTTTGTGAAATATATCACCTGACTTGTAGGCGAATTCGATGAGAAATTCACATTTAGAATGCGTTCTGTTTATGCAGCTCTGTGAGTGTGTGTGTTGTGCTCGGCTTGTGGTGTTAAAGTTTATCAACATATCGTCAACATTGCTGCCCCGTTGCAGTGTCAGAGCACAGTCGCTCATATTTATTTATGGCACAGCTAAAAACCTAGAAAGTACATGTACAAACATGCCCTCAGACTGGCCACAAGTTGCACGGCTACGGCAATGGCTACGGCTACGACGCCTGAGGCTGAGGTTCAAGCTGAGACAGAGACTCGAGGTTGCATCTTCAAGCTGTAGCAGCAACAGCAGCTGACAGTTTGGCAGCCGTTTTACAATGTTATCAATTTTTTTCTACTTATTCCTTTTCTATTTTTTGTTTGTTCGTTAGTATTGTTGCTGTGCTTTGGCCTGGATTTAGCCATGTACACTTGTTGTAAACAACAACATTAACAAGGGTTTGCTAAAGCTTCAAGGACGACGAGAGGGGGGAAAACGGTTCACACTCATAAGCATTCATTGGAAATCCTTTTCGATTTATTTGCGTATTCAAACGGAAACATTTAAAGTGATTGCGGATGCAAATTTTACCCTCCCTCGACCTCGTCCCCGCTCTAAGTATGTACTATGTAATGTAGGCAGCTGTAGCAACAAAACGAAGAACCAAATGGCTCTGACATAGTACCACGTCTACAACTTCTCCACAATCCCAGTAATCTTCGTCTTCCCTTTCTTCATCCTTTCTCCCTTTTTTTTTCATTTTTTTTGTTGGTTTCACAGATCTGAAGAGCATTTACCAAGAGCAACGCGTGCCTGGCAACATTTGCGGTTTTTGCGCAAACTTCACACATTTTCTTATGTCGGTTTCTCGGTTTGCATTGCCTTGCTTTACTTTGCTTTGCGCTGTTTTGCTTTTTTTTTTTTTTTATTATTGTTGCCCGGCTATGAGAATTTTAATTTTAACACAGGTGCTTGTGTTTGTTGAAAAAATAAATATCAATCATACGCCCCAGCAGCCCCAACGTCCGACTTACCAACAATAACTGTCTTGGCTGCTTGGAGAATGTTTCATTTTTATTTTGTACACTCTTTTTAATTTATTATGATATTTTCCTTGGCAATTAGTTAAATGCTGTGTGATTTGTATAATATTTATATGGATCAGTTGTATCATTGAACAGAAGGGTAAAGACAAATAAGTATGAGAAAGAGATGAAACAACTTAAATAAAATTTAATATTAAATAAATAAATATTATTAATAATAAATATTCATCAATATTTAATAATGGAGCAACAGCATAAAATCTAGCAATCCATTTATTCTCATTGCTCAAACTGTAGCTCATTCACAACACACATACATACTTATGTACTTATTCAAAGCCGAACTATAAATTCCACATATATTTTTCATTTTTCAGCTTTTCGCACAAATGTGCGACTCTGTACGCCTTATTGTGCCCATTAATTTCACACTAAACTACTAAAAACTGTTAATGACTGTGAGTTATGAGAGACGGGAGTGTGCGCCGGAGCAATTGAAGTCCGTCGGGTGCTTTGCATCATCAACGAGCGATCAGCTGCTCCATTTGTGGCAAATTGTGGTTGACAGAGTGCTAATTGTTTTGAGGCGAGAAACGAAAGATATAGATAAGTGATTGTAGATAAAAAGATACTTGTAGTATCATTCTCTACACTCAAAAGAGAGTCTCATTAAATGATTTCTATGGGTTGAATCAAATTTAAGTCAATCAAAATATCAAATTTTAAGCAGAAGGTTACAAATTGCAAGTTGCATGCCACAGACATGAAATAATAATTACGATGCAGCAATCAATTGGAACACCACAAAAGACATGACCACTTTTTTTTTTTTTGTGGGGAAAGAGCAATGATTTGGAATTGAAATTACATTGCAGCTAAAATAAAACAATTTAAATAAAATAGAAACTACGAAGCCGCAGACAAGAACTCAATGGTAAGTGTGCCTACGAATGTGCTTGCGTGTGTGGGTGTGGAAGGGGGAGCCAGTGAATTATTCAGCAACTGCACGAGCAGCAAGCAAATTAAATCAAATAGTTATATCATGCGAATAAATCGTCGTGGATACATATATCGCACATACGCCCCGTTGACCGCAAGCCAAATGGCGAACTACGGCAGCTACTTACGAGCCTCGCACAATGTGCTGGGCATCAGTACGCGCATTGTGCTCAGCGGCAACAGATCGTGCTTGTGAAAGCCGCCTCCTGACTCTTCTCGTATCACGCGAGCGCGAGTGTGTGTGTGTGTATTGAAAAACTATAAAGCGCACAAATAGTTGTGACTATCGAAGAAGGGATATAAAGAGAGAGAGAGAGGGTAGAGAGGAGAGCGTAGAGAGGAGAGCGAAAAGTGGAGACAGTGAGAGTTGCTGGGGCTATCGACTTCCTGTCTGGTGGCACTTACGCTTCTAATACCCAGGCGTATCCACACGCGTGCTGCAGCGACAACGACGCGGATTTCAACTCCATAAAGAGCGAGCAAGAAATAGAAGGAGTCAGAGAGAACTGCATTCGACTTTGCCAGGACTTTGTACAAACTCCAATCGCCTGTTATATACGAATACTTTTTTTTATCGCTTCGCTGAGACTGGGGTACCACATCCTATAAAGACTCCACAATGCATACGCCGGGTAGCAAAGTGTCGGGCTACATTGTCCTGATGATTGTGCAAATAATTTTCCTGGTCCTATTCTGGTTGTTCGTGCGTTACGAGAAGGCTGTGCTCCCGGCGCCAATCGAACCTGAAGGCGCTGGATCAGCAAACGAACACGTTTCAAAGTATCCGCGTGAGTAGCCAATGTTTTCCCCATCCCCGTCCCCATCCCAATCCCCCTCTCCACAATCAGCTTATCATCCAAGTCCCAACATTTAACATTGGCAAAGTTTGTCATTGATTCTAAAATTAGTCTCAATTTCGTGAACAAATTTAAGCTAATACTATGACTAGGGAGACTTCATATACTTGTGGGGAGGGGGGTGTTCTATTTGATGTGATACAATTTACAACTAATTGACTGACAAGATAAGCGAGGGGGGGAACAATGAATTTGCCGGTCAACAAGCAAACATACAACTCACAACTGAACGCATTTTATTAAGCCTGCAGCGTCGACGTAATATTCACATGGGGCAATTTTATCTGCATTGTACATGGACTTTGATAGCAGTTGAACTGCTGTCCATCACGGGGGTAAACATATCATCGATACTTCTTTTGATGAGATTGCGTGACATCTATAGCTGATAAGATCATCAAGACTTCTTAGCAAAGACAACTGACTCACTTGAGTCGTATTAATAGAGCAATGTAATACCATTTATGACTAATAACAGGTAACTTGTCAGAGCAATGCCAAGACGTCGCAATGAAGAAGTTTTACATGTATAAAAGACAAGAGTGCGGGTAAGAATGAAGAAGAACTGATAAGAATGATAACAGATAAATAAATTAGGTTAGGCCAAGCAGAACAGTCAAGAGAGAAGAATTTAAAGATACAGATAAAAGATACATGTCATTGTTGGTTATTTATGAAATAGAATATATAATTTGTGGCATTGTTTTTCCCTATTTACGAACAGTTAATTAAATAATATAGATAAAAAGTTGCCAGATAAAAAATAATAATAATTAACAAATTTCAAATACAATAATTAACTACAATCTTCATATTTAAAGCTGTTCATTGTATTTAGTCTTATATGTTTTATCTCCCTGATTATTTTAACATATTGTATTTTGTTGATTATATTCGTTTTGTCTACACTTCATGGCTTATACTCGCTCGTCTTTAGATTCTTGACAAAATGACCAAAAAAACAGAAATAATTTCATCTAAAATGGTTTTTCGATTATCAAATATTAATAATTATAGCTTAAAAGAAGGAGTTGATCAGACAAAAACCCATGTTAAAAAATGTACATTTAATCCATCAGATTGCAATAGCTTTGCTACTGTTGAGGCTATTACTCGTTCCAGGTTTTGGACGTTGAGCATTTGCTTCTGCCAGTTTTGTTTGCCAAGAGTTGGCGGCTCATAAATAAATGAAGTTATTTTTGGCATAGTCTCCTTGAAGTCCCGCGGCACCAATTGCATTAATTACTTTTGCCACAATGGGCAAGCGACGAACCCAAAAACCGAACCAAACCGAACCGTACCGAACCAAAGCGAACCATTCTCCGCTGTACCATGTTGTACATACATAGTATAGCCAACAGAACCGAGAACAGTGAACTGAACAACGGAACGGAATGAGCTGCACACAAATGAATAATTAAAGTCATTAATTTCAATTTATGCAAATGCGTCTGTAAACAACTTGTTGCAATTCATAATAAATAAATTAAACCGTATTTCACACTAATTGCACAAACACACATACACATACACCTACACACATATGAACAACTGCCGGACTCCAGGGTGCCTCGATGCCGTGCTTCGGCTTGGGCCCCGTTCGCCATGGTGACATCAATCTCAATGCAATTGACTTTTGGCAGCAGACAGTTGGGCCACTAATTGAAACGACTTGACTCAATTAAGAAGCGTGCCAAGGAGCCAATACAGTCAAGCCTCACATGCACAAGCTAATCCCCCTTTCCTTCGCTCTCTCTCTCTCTTCATAGAATTCCAGGACATACAGGTTATGATATTCATTGGCTTTGGATTCCTGATGACCTTTCTGCGTAAATATGGATACAGCGCTACAGGCTACACACTCTTCATGGCCGCCCTAGTGGTACAGTGGGCTGTGTTGATGAAGGGCTTCTTTCACATGGAAGACGGCAAGATTGGGTGAGCATCTTTCTGTTATGTGTGCTGCCAATCTAAATAATTCCGAAAAGTACACAAATAAATTGTATTTGCAACCTTGTTAAAGAAATGAAGAAAAATCACCCAAAGCTGTAATGAACTTTTGCAATTTCTTTGACTTGTTTAATTCTCTCATTTCGAAATGTGTCGCTACTTATGCTAAGTGAAACAGCAAACATACAAAGACAAATGTCTCAGTAGGCTTTAAAGACTCTTTTATAGCTCGAGTTGTGACAAGTTGATCCACCATGTGGTCTCGCTTCTCCTTGCAGTCTTTCGCTGGAGAATATCATAGATGCGGACATTGCAGCTGCCGTGCCTTTAATCAGCATGGGAGCACTCCTTGGACGCACCACGCCCATTCAGCTGCTTTGCATGTCCATCTTTGAGGTGGCTCTGTTTGCGGCCAACGAGTACCTGGCTCTCAATGTGCTAAGCGTAAGTCCATTAATCCATTACTAACCCGTAGCGTTATGCTTATCCTTTGTAACTTGTTAGATCTGCGATTGTGGTGGCTCCATTACGGTGCACGCTTTTGGCGCCTACTTTGGCCTCGCTGTGGCATTGATGTTGCGTCCAGCTAGCGATGAGAATGATGCTGGCAAGCATGAGGGAGCCAACTATGTGTCCGACATATTCGCAATGATCGGCACTACCTTTTTGTGGGTCTACTGGCCTAGCTTTAACTCCGTGCTGGCTGAAGGATCCGGCGGAGAACGCGCCATTTTGAACACGTTTCTATCATTAGCCGCGGCAACAGGTGAGTCACGTGCCGCACAGCCCTATACGGGCAATTAGTTGGCTCAAGTGGCAGCCAGCCTTTTGTTCTTATATATTGCATATTCCTAACATAGCGACCAGCATAGCGTTAATTATAATGTTGGCGAGCCTATTAACTCGGTTGCTGGCTATTGAAATTGAAAAGGTTAAGACCTGAGTTTCATCCGCTTTCATCCGCTCTTGCTGCAAATCTTTATGCATGCAACTCACAAACTAATTAAATGTCAAATAGTTTCGTTAACACATTTGAAAATTTATTTTGAGCACGTAGAGCACATAAAAACGGCCCCAAGAGGTGGGAGTTGGGAGCTGGGAGCAGAAGCAGAAGCACCAACTGTCGGTCAGACAGCCCAGCATTTAGCTGCCTGTACAATTGTGTGTGTGTGTGTGGGTCAACTATGTTTGACCATGGCCATGTCGTACACAACATATAGAAAATGTGCTAAAGGCAAAAACAACCCAAAAGTGTTGGTAGCAGGCCAATGTAGAAAGAGGGAGGAGGGAGACTGCTGCTGCTGTTGCTGTTGCCTCACTCGGTTAATGTAAATAACAAAACACAAATTAAATGTATACAAAGGGCGTCCGGCAACGACTACAACAAGTAACAACAACAGCAACATCAACAGCAACAACAATAACAATAACAACAGCAACAGCTGAGATAAGCCAAGCTGCAAGCAGCATTGGGAGCTGGTTTTGGCTTGAGGAGCGAGTTGGACTTGGTCTAGGACTGGGACTATGATTCTCTATGGCGGCGACACTGAGGCGTCTGTGGCCTGAGCCTGGCCATGATATTTAAGCCCTCACGTTGCAGCAGCGGAGCTAACACCTACACAGCGACATAGAGCATATCAGCAAAAGTTTAGGCAGAGCATGTCGCACTTGAAATACCCTGTTACAATTATATATTAAAATTCAGAAAATATGCTTTCTAATTGAAATGTAGTTAGTGTAACATGGGAAAGCATTCAGACAAGTCGAATTTTAATTTAATTTCAAATGTTTTTACGTTAAAGAGTCATGAATAATTTTGATAGTAATAATAATGATAATCTAGTAATATGTAATCCCAATGCGAAATAGTATTATTAGTAACAACTATATACCCCGTGGCAATGGCATAACGCGTAGGCAGAGTTGAAGGGCTGTGGAGAGCCAGGTGGCTGGGACATTTTATGTGGAAGGATGTGCGATTAGTTGAGTCAACGTGGGGCGCCGTCGTCATTGCCGTCGCTTTGGGCCGTTTGTCCCGTTCAGTGGCCAGTTACTTGGCTCGCTAGTTGTTGCCTTAATTAAACTAAAGCTGGGATTCAGTTCAATGCTGAAATTAGAGGCGTTCTTGTGGGTGTGTCACACTCTGTTTCAATGTATGTGCCTCTGTGTGTGTGGGTGTGTGTGGGCGTGGGTGTGGATGTGTGTCGGCCATGCGGGTGTTGCGACATGAATAGCAGACGACGCCATTCGGTGTCCAAATGCGGCGCCAACAGCAAAATACGCCCCAGTTGTTGTTTTCACACCAAGTTCGAAACGAAGTTGGGTGTGATACCGTTTCTCCTGCTTCGCTTGCTTCTGGTTATGGCTCTGGCCCTGGTCAGTGTCGTTGTTGCCTTTCTTGCCTCTTGGCCCGTTGTCCGTTGCCTGTTGTCCGTTGCCTGTTGCCCGTTGCCCGCATTGGCCAACAACGTTAAGCACAAAACACATTTTATAGTCACAAGTGACACCATTGGCGTTAATTTAAATTGTTAAATGTGCAAGCGACAACAACAACAACAACTGACGCCCCAAATCTCGGTTGCCTTTGGCCTTGCCTTAGATTTGGTTTAGTCACCACTCCGAGAATCCTGGGTACCGGCTGTAAAAATGTTGTTTAATTGATTTTAAAGCCAGAATCTGCTGTTCACTGTAATATAGTTGTGTTGCTCTGGACAATGACAAAAGCTGTTTTTGAAATTGCTGTGGTTTCATTGTTGTTGTTGTTGTTCGTGTTGCTACTGTGATTTGCACTGCTTATTTGCACTTGCCACAGAAACCGAGCAACGTTCCGTATTAACTAATTTATGCAAATTATTATTGCTGCAACATATGTTTCGCCATAAAATGGAGATTTTCAAGTATTTAGTGTTATTTTTGTCGAGATTTATGTTTGCCTGGGTAATAAACTGAAGTATATCCCCCCCCTTCATCACCCTCCATCTTCACGCTTGTTGCTGTTGCTTTGGTTTCCAGGGCAACTGGACAACGGGACAACAGCACAACAGGAGGGCAGGACTCGTCTCTGTGTTGCCTTGTTTACATTTTTATTAGTTTTGTGTTTATGAACTGCGGTTGTGCCCGAGAATTGCGGCTTGTGTATCCCATTTGCTTCACTTGGATGATTTAAGAGCATGTTATTTGTTTCAAGTTCCTTTCACACCGAACATTTTACATTGCGTTGGCAACTTGACCCTTTATTATTATTTATATGTCATATATTATTCATTTACTTGCATATTTAGCTGATCTTGCCAGCAATGTCGAATATTTCGCGTTATTATACCCTGTACAGGGATATATTAACTTTGTGCAAAAAATGTCCGTCAGTCCGTCTGTATGAACGCGTCGATCTCAGCAACTATAAGAGCTAGAGACTCCAAATTTGTCATGAAGGTTCCTCTATACCGTCCGCAGATCAAGTTTGTTTCAAATTTTGGATACCTCCCCGCCTTCCCCCGCAAATCGATCAAAGCTCTTTATACCCTGTTAACGGCATGTATTTCTGAACGTACACATTTCTAATTTAACAGGTGTTTTAAAAATACTGTTCTGAAACACATGTGAAAGTTTCATAAAGATCGGTCCAGGAATAAAGAAGACATTCAGAAAAGAAAATAGATGGAAAAGACTAGAACATTTTGCAACGAATCGCACTGCTTTGCCAACAATTAGAATTCCTTGCATGCTTATAGCAGCTAGCTTTTGCAAGTGAGCACATTCTCGCCGTTAAGCTGAGTTGTGTTACTTCAAATGCCATACTGCTTGCTGACAATTATATTGCAAGTCTAAACGTAATGTATGCAGAGATTTGTAAATAATAATTTATTATCATATTTGTAATATTAGATTTTGCCTTTCAAGAATTGATTATTCTAATGATCATTTGCATTTTAAATATTGGCGAGCAAAGCAAAATACTTTTAATATAGAATGCGGTCGACTGTAGCCTTTTCGACTGGTTTTTTGATTAGTGGGCCCACACTACTTTATTTAGAACACTCTTTATAGCTCTCACAACAAATTCCAATCCTTGTGAAGATTAACAAGTATGTAGAGGAATAGTTAAGCCTCGAATGCCCATAACTTTGTTAAGACTTAACAAGGTACGATGAAAGATATAATTTTTACCACTCTTTGACCTGTTAATTGATTCTTCGTCTTTGCTGTTCAGTTCTGTAAATTAAAAATATAAATATACTTAAATTTTGTAGGTCTTCATACTTTATGGAAACTTATACGACTTAATGACTGATTTCTAAATTGAATCTGTCTCTAAATTTAGTTTAATACGGTTTTAAAAAAGTATATAAAGTTTAAAAAAAAAATGTAAATGGATCCATAAGTGCTTAAAAAACATAATAATATATGTTAATTTAAAAAATATTAACTTCGCATTTGCATTGGTTTGTTTGTTATAAGTAACTTTCATAAGTAATTTCCACTAATTTCCGTTTACTAATAATAGCTAAGAGTGACAACTCACACATCTCAAAGAACTGACACTCACACATCAGTCTTGATTAGAGGAGAAAGAATATTTAATAAGTAATGTACACTTTTTGATATTCATAAATGAAAACCATAAACATTTATTGGTATTTGTTAAAGTTAAACTTACTCAAGTGTTCAGTCCAAATGCAGCTAATTAAGGCTGAAAACAAAATGAAACACAAAATGCCTATCAATCACATTGCGATAGGCAATGGCCAGTGTCTATTGCCAAATGGACAGAAACCATGAAAGACTCTTCGTAGCAGCAGCCTGGACAACCCATTGAAATCGTAACTGGAACTCTTGAAGTAGAGCTCGTTGAAAAGGCAGCGCAGCCCATTCTGTTGCTATTGATATTGCTGTTGTTCTTCCTTTACTTACACACTCACCATCTCTTTTCCACCTCTCTCTCTCTCTCTCTCTCTCTTACTCTATTGCAGTGACCACCTTCGTTGTATCCGCACTTGTCAGCCATGAGAATAAATTGGATATGGTGCACGTGCAGAACTCGACGCTGGCCGGCGGTGTTGCTGTTGGCACCGTTTGCAACTTGCTGCTGGGCGCTCACGGCGCTGTCTTAATTGGCATTATCGCCGGCACGGTTTCGGTGCTCGGCTATCGCTATTTAACCGTAAGTTGAACGACTGCGAGTACCAAAAAAAAAAATGGGAAGAAAAAGAAGAAAAATAAATGAAAAAGAAGCACACTAATGGGGCCACATCCGCACTGCCGAACTACACACAGAGCTACTATGTAATCCATACAAACATGAGGCACTATTCAAATGCTGCCTAGCTTGCAGGCAACAGCTCGAATTTGGGGTTGGGTTTGAGTTCGAGTTTGAGTTTCAGTTTTGAGTTTTATCCAGCACTCGCACTCTGGACCCGAGTCTGCACCGTGGTGTTGCCTACTGCGTTTTAATTAGTGCGCCTAGTGCAAAAATGTGACGCTAATGAGTAAAGTTTGTTGCCCGTCGTTGCTTCTGGTGCCATTTGGCAACCGGTTGCTACACGTCGAGTTTGCTCCCGGTCCGAATTCCGTGTTGTAAATAAATTTACTCGTTTTAAATGACCAAACAACAGCCAAACTGCCCAACTGTCCAACGGATATGTAACTGCAATATAACATAAAAAAAAAGCGGAGACATGATCCGCTCGGGGGGGTCACAACCTTTAAGTTCTTTAATAACATAGGTTCTTTGTGAATTGCAGCCTTGGATGACCAGCAATCTGAGACTGCACGACACCTGTGGCGTACACAATTTGCACGGCATGCCAGCCCTCATCTCGGCCATTGCTTCGGCTATCTATGCTTCAATGGTCACGGCAGATGACTATCAATCCGAGCTGCACGACATCTTCCCAGCCATGGTGGGCAACAATAGCACAGCAACCAAAATTATGGGCGTAAGCTAACAGCTGCCATTGATTATGTACCTACAGCAAGCTAATTTCCCCGTTCCCCCTTCGTTTCTTACAGGGAATGGGACGCAATGCCAGCACACAGGCTGGCTATCAACTATTTGGCATTGCCGTAACATTGCTTATTGCCATCGGAGGCGGTATTTTGGCAGGTGGATAACAAAATGAAATCATATCTTTAATTACACGAGTTTTAATTGTTCAACTTGTAAACAGGTGCTGTTTTGAAGTTTACAAGCTTCCGGAATCTGCAGAAGGACGAACAGCATCAGGATGAACAGTATTGGGAGGTGCCAGCATTGGAGACCAAAGAGGAATAGTTAAGTTTTGTGCCTGCCTGCCCCTCTGCCCCTCTGCCCCTCTGCCTGTCTGCCTCCTTCCCGCACAATCACATGCCAATTTATTGAGTATCGAATACGCATTGTCAAATGTCTATATATTACTTTTAATTCACATTTATCTGTTCTATCTGAGTTGATTATAACATATTATTATGCCAAGCACACAAGACCCATTGTCCTCATTTGCACTTATTGTTTGTTTGTATATTGTTTAGATTGCATTTGTTAACAATTTTTGTTGCTTTATTTGCTCAATTTTTCGCCGACTCTTTTTCCAGTGAACTAAAAATTGTTGACGAGCTTTTGTTATAAGCAAAACAATAAGAACAACACCAGCTGCCGCAATCAAAACTACATCTAAAATACCGCCAATCCTTTGTTCTCTGCTTGTTTCGCTTAATTTTTGTAGACATTTGTCGCATTTAATTAAAAAGTTCAACAAATTTACACATTTAATTAGCGCAACATACAACAATCAAAGAAATAAAATAAAATAAAAATATAGTGAAAAAATACAAATTAAATGAAATGAAATCTGAATAAAATTACGAATAAAATGTATTAGCAATGAAAATATTTTTAATTGTGACAGCCACCTCAACTTTCCCACTCTCTCTCTCTCTCTATCTTTCTCTCTCTCTCTCTGTGTGTCTCTATCTTTCTGTCTCGTTTTCGCTGTTCACTATTATTATTTTTTTAAATTTATTTTCCATGCTATCCGCGAATTTTAATGGAATTAAAATCATACATACACATTGTAACAACAATAACAACAATGGGTAAAAGTTTAAATATGCCCCACGAAGTTTTGGATGACGCCAATGCTGATGCCGCTGCCAACTCCAACCCAGACACCAACTTTAATTGGCGCCCATTTCTGTTACGCAACTGGAATGCAGTTGTCCCGGCCAATAATTTGTATGTGCGGGGTGTGCTCTATTGAAGGACGAGGAGAGCACGAATAAGGGGCGACAAGTAGAACAAGGAATGGCAGTCAACTGGTTGGAGTTGAAGGCAAACTGCAGTAAAGGCTAATTAAGTGGTCCAAGACAAAGTGTCAACTAATTAGCTGACTTTTAGCCAGCTACTTGGTCGGTTCCGGCCAGCTTAGCCGGCGATTAGCACACCTGCAAAATAAAACAAAAGCGAAACTCAATAATGTCTTTTAAATTCACCCTCTCCGTACAGTAGGTAACTACGGACACGATAAGCTGGCTCGCAACGTCTTAGCCGGATTTGGGCAGCAAGCGCAGTTACTCGTGGCCAAAGAATAACAATTACCCGAGTACTACTTAACTATGAGAACTGTCGCAAAAGATCAAATTAAATTGGTAATCACTTGGCGGTGACTGGAATGGACAATGAACAGATTGTCAAGAAATGCTTAGACAAATCTTTCAGTGTGGTAACGATCGTTTCTAAGGTTCAATTATTGATTGACAACATATAAGCTTTATAGTAACTTATGCTTAAGTTAATGCAGTAATGTAGTATATTTATATTAATCAGTTAATTCAGAGAATAGCAACTAATAGTCAAATGCCAATGCAAACATTGTTAATGTTGATAATATGCTTATCCCATACAGAGATGCTCAAATTACTCTTTATATGCTGTGAAAATCAAATGAGCTTATCGTATATATATCATATTATATTCTATTCTGCATAGCAAAATATTTTAGTTTTTAATTTTTTTAATTGAAGATTAAATGGCAGTTTGGACCTCGCTTTTGAGGTAAGGTGCAAAAATAAATAATAGCTAAATGCTTAAATGGAACACGTAGTCGTTGACAAAGCGGCAGGCACGAGTAAAAGAGAAAGAGTCAGACAGAGAGAGAGAGAGAGGGGAATAGAGACACGTGTAAGGCGACTAAGTGCAAAAATATTTATAGAGATGAAAGGATGACAAAAGCGAGTAGTCAAATGAGTGGCCAAGGATGCGAGTGATGTCTAACCAATGTTGAATAGGTTGGTTTGGGCATGGGACTGGGTTGGAGTTGGCGTTGGATTTGGGTAAGGCTGCTACCTAGTGAGATTGGGTTGTGCAATTTGGCAAAGTATTCCCCGGTGCGCTGTTTGACTATTTTGGCCAGGCCAACCGTTTCAAACGGACCAGACGTCGTCTATGCAGAATGTCTGTCTACCTAGCTGTCTCTCTATCTGTGTATGAGTGTGTTCGACTGTGCTTGTGTGTGTGTGTGTGTGAATATGTGTCTATGTCGCTGTCTAAGTGCTGTTTTATTGCATGTGGTCGGTAGCAGCTACTGTGCCTGCTCCAGACAAGCCAGACAGATGGACACTCACACGTCTATAATAATAATTAACAGCATGAAAGGCAGCAGCGTTGGCGACGGCGGCAACCTTTTGGCGCTCACTGTGCTCTGCCGTGCTACACGAAGTATGCAGCATATTTTATGCATGTGCTGCAGGCAGTGACTGTGGCACGACAGACATAAAAAGAGAAGCAACTGCAACTTCAAGTACAACGACAACTACAACTACAACTACAGCAACAGCAATTAAGGCGACTTTAAACAGCGTTGACAACTCTGCCGACATTGACTTTGCCTTTTGTCTACAGGCAACAAATTGTTGCACATACATCTAAATAGTTGTAGTTGTTGTTGTTTTTATCTTTGTTGTTATATTTATTTGTTGTTAGTGCTGAGAATGTTAGAGCTCGCCAGCTGGGGATTTGTAACAGTTGCACTTGCTGCTGTCGCTGTTGCTGTTGCTGTTGCTGTTGCTGTTACTGTTGTTGCAGGAAGCTCTGACTCGGAGCGGAAACTTGTACAACATTTTGCTACAGTAATTTTTTGGGTGTTGTTTCCGCCGGCGTTGACATTTTGCAGTCTTTGTTTATGGTTGGGCGACAACCCAACGTCTATCCGAACCATCGCCCGCTCTGCCTTAAAGTCATTGCCATTTACCATTTGCCATTTGCTTAATGCCTTATCGAGGCTGCGTCCCCTTCTGTGTCCTTGTGTCCGTGTATCTTTGTCTGTCCCTGCATACTGCACGTGGCCATGGAACCCTTGCAAAATTCATGATTTACGTTTAAGTGTCATTGGTATTTAATTATTTAGATGGCCCCCCAAGTCCTTTAACTTGTTCAACTCTCAATCTCCCGATATTTCATTCCCCACTTTTGTAGTTACTGGAGTTGAAAGATGGCTTGGACTAAAGATGAGCTCGTGAGGGGAGACGATAGAACAATCTATCGTTTGTTGTAATTGAAAAGAGTTGAGATGTCCGCACTGGTTAGACTTGTTTTGAGGTACAGTAATTACTTATAGAGTAACCGTTTTCTATTTGAATTACAGTAGTAACTACAGCTGGTGCCTGCTTACCCTGCGGTAGTAACACCTGTTCCAATCTAAGTCTTTGCTTTATATGGAGTTCACCTTTACACTTGCTTGCTCTCTATTTGACCTACAGTAGCAACTCCAGCTCACGATGCCATCTCTTCATTATGGAACCGAGGACTGCAGCTAAGAATTGCCAATAACTGCGACACACACGTGCGAATTGCTCGCAGTGTTTGTTCACCTGGTCGCGCTTTCCATTTCATTTTTGGTCAACGCCCTACCCTTGCCAAGTAAAATGTTTGCATGTTTCTTGGCTTGCTTACAGACATACAGCATACAATAAATATGGTTGCTCAGCGACACGCGAAGCCTGAGAGCAGTTGGAACTGGGCATAAGGAGGAGCATTCGCGTACAGTTTTTGGCATTCTCTGGGGACTTATCGCTCCAACTGGCAGTTGATATGGCCATGTGTGTGTGTATGTGTGTGCATTCTATATCAGCTAGCTGGGTGAAAGGTAGTGTTGGTGATGGTGGTGTGGCATACCACATCTCATTCCACCTGCGCTTGCATGGCCGGCGTACATTCAATATGGGGAAGGCTACAAAACGTTCAGCCGGTGCAAAAGTGAAATTAAATAAATTTTATAACATAATTTACGCTATCACAACATGCACTCTCCTCCGACCCCTGCCCCATCCCATTCACCTGCCTGATACTGTTGCATTTGTCTTGTATCCCTGTGTATTACGCTGTCTTGGGGACTTGCACTCTCAGAGGCGTGCGAGTGTGTGTGTGTGTGTGAGTGTGTCTGTATGTGTGTGTGAGTGTGGCCTCCACAACGCAGCTCAGGACATTTTTCGTTAATATTGCGCACAGCCAGAAGCACCGAAATGTAGGCTTCAATTAAATGTTAATTTTACAGAGCTTAAGCATGAAATTTCCTGTCCCTCCTCCGCCTCCGCCTCCGCCACCGCCCTTGCCCATTTCTCCCCCTCCGTCATCTTGTTGTCGCCCTGTTTGTCGCTGTTGGCGGATTTTCCTTCTTGCATACTCTCCAAAAGCTTTTCATTAAGGGTGCTTCTCACATCAAATTGTATATTTTATGACTGAATTTTAATCTTTTTTATTGCCAGCTTACTTTTCATCCACATTAATATGGAAAAAAATACTTAGCCCAGCTGTCAGTTTACCGCATTTCCATCGCTTTTTATGCATTGCGTTCGTTATAGAGCGGTTCGACCGTATCACCAATTCTATCGATAAATCGACGTTAAGCGCAGGCAACTTCAAGTCGATTCCCGATCCTTCTAAAGATATGTCAGAATTGATTAAAATAGTTAATACTTAGTGATTTTTTGAAGTAACAAGGCAGTTTATCAGTTTGTTATACAAAAAAGCATTAGAGATATTGCTTAACTCTGCTCATAGTATCGACAAACATAGCTGATTCGAATTAAATCGAACAGCAAGCACTTCAATATAACAGTTTAAGTGGTTGCTTTAAACTGTTATACACATGCAGTATTACGGCTAAATTATTATCCGTTTCATTCAATTTGGGGTTACATTTCCATGATGAAACCTATCAAAAGTTCACCAGCCCACTTGACTTTACCTTTTTGGCTCAAAAAATATTTTATATAAAATATGCAGTAAATAAAATGCATTTGCCACTTGTCTGCGATGTTGTTGTTGTTGTTATTGTTGTTGTTGCTATCGTTTTTTGAAGCAGTTGAGGGACTTGTGGGAGTTGTGTGCTCGAGGGAGGAGTGAAGTATACCCAAAACACATTCAAAACACGCTGCGAACTTGAATACGTTGAAGTGTCTATAAAAAGGCGCACACACATATGCATACACACACTGCCACACACGCATATCCCAGTCATAAAATCCATATTGACAGTGAGGCACTTTTGAAAGGCAAAAGAATCAGCTTGGAAAGGGAAGGGGGGCTAAAGGCTCAAGTGTCGGGCCAAACAAAAAGAAACCATTGTAATAATGTCCAAAAATATGTTACCAACACGTGTAGCGTGCATAACAACAACGACAACAGCAACAACAATAGCAACAACAACAACAACAGCAAATTCTTTTGCCCTGTTGACTGCAGCATAAAGGATTGGGATCAGGGTATGGCCCAAACCGTTAGACACGCTTAATCGGTGCAACAGCGGGCTATTGTGCGGGATGGGGCGCTGGGAGGCGCCACTTGTATTTTTATAGCAACGATATTTTATTTACCGCCAGCGGCAAACAATGCTAGACAACAGGACGAGAAGAGGGCAGACGTGGCAATGGAATGAGACAGGAACAGGGACAGGGACAGAGGTAGGAACAAGGGGCAGAGATAGCACAGACAGACAATGTCAATGCGCAGGCCGAGTTCATCACGTCATACGGAAGCGCTTTAGTCAGGGGGCAAGCAGTCTGAGTGTGGGGCATGTGGGTGGTTGGTAGAATGCTTAAAACATAAAAAATATGCTGACAATAAAAATTTGTGTTCGGCTGAGCGGCTCAGCAGCATGCAACATGCTGTTGCACAGAACAACACGACAGACAGACAGGCGCTTGGACAGTTGAAAAGGCAGACGGACAGATAGACAGACAGACAGACAGACAGTTGGCCCGACATTGAGCCAGACTGACAGAGATTCACCTGCATTCGAAATATTTACATGTGAAACTGATGAAGGGGAAAGTTGAATGTGGCACAGTAAACAGTTAATACCCTAGCTTTGGATTAATATTAGCATATTGTCTATTAGTTCTTACTGTTATAAGGTTGCCAAATCTTGAAGTTTCTGTTAAGTTACATTTTAATGATTAACTGTTGTTGGGTAGTATAAATGAAGACTGTAACCAATGCTTCAATTCAATTACGATCTTTGTTTGGCTGTATTTTGCCTGAAGTAACTGAAGTTCATCAATATATTAAAATGCTACTTCCAATATTTTCAAACTTTTTGCTTAACTGAAATTCGAGACAGACAAATGAGTCACAATCTGGAATGCACTGTTTCTTTATGGCAAACTATAATACCTTCTGTTTAGCAGAGTATGCATAAAAAAACATTTACAGTTCAATGCCTGTCCGACTTCAATGGAGTTGCAATAAAAAGCGTGGAATTCGCCATTGCAATAAAATAGAAACAACTGCGCCTAAAAACCACTCAAGCATACTCACAGGCGACGGTTCGTCCGCGTGTGTGGGTGAGTGTGGTGCTATGTTGGTAGGTGGTTTGCCATAGTCAAAAGTTACAAATGCGCACCGTGAGTGAATGCCATTGATCAGACAGTGAGACCGTGAGAGGGAGAGACAGTGAGAGGAAGAGACAGACATTGGCTAGGTAGCAAAAATAAAGTCGTAAACCTGAAATAAGCCATCAATGGCATTAAAACCCAGTGACGGTGTCGCCAACGCGCACTCTGCTTTTAGAGCTTGCCCCCATTCCCCACCCAACCTAACATTCTCTTGCTTCCAGTTCCACTTCCTTCTCTTCTGCCTTTGCTTTAGATGTGTTTCATTTGTCAAAGTGCTTGGCGGCACTCTTGGAGTTCTTTTCAACGCTCGCTCGCAATGACTGGCACTTTTTTCTCTGCTGCGGCTTTTACGTATGAGTAATCTTATAGGCGGGTATTACTCATACGCCGCATGAGCCCATCAACCCATCTGCCCTCCAACCATCAGCTCAAATCACAGCGCGCGCTCTCGACTCGCATTTAAAGTTTCCTGATTACACAGCAAATCATATAATTTCGTTGTTGATTTTTCGATGTCTAGTTGCAAGTGTGTGTGTGTGTGTGCGAGTGTGTGGCACACATTCGTGGCGTCATCTTATTTAAAAATCAATATTTGCGGCATTACGTGCACAGCATATTAATCATACGCAGTGTTATACTAAAGAGTCCACTCTGTGATTTCTTTCCTTTTCCGCCTGCTCGCTCGACTCACTGTCTAATAAAAAGTTTCGCTGCCAATACGTGTGCGGCTTTGAATTGGCCAGAATGGAAAGGACCCCCAGCTGGGAGTTATTTGAATATGTCCCAGGGAATACGTTCCGACTGACGGGAGCGACACTTTCACATAGTTATAATAAGCAAAGTTTCATTGAGCTGGGATGTGAGGGTCAACTAAGGCTTATGTCAGACGCTAATGAAAGCCAAAATTAACTTCTTAAATGTGTTGCGCTGACAGTTCTAAGCCTGAAAATGGTGGATCATAGGTGAATGGTCTGAAGATTTGCCTTCTTTCGCTCACAATGAATATGCATGTGTTGTGACGCTTTTGGCCAACTGTTTGCATTTGGGAAACAACTTCATATGGCTAAATGAAGAAATTATCAGTTGGCGTGGTTATGCCACCAGCACCTGCACTTGCCACTGCACCTGCACCTGCACCTACACTTGCAACCTGCATAATTACCACGGCCGCAAATTAGTTTTATGCCGCGTTGTTGTACTGGCTTCATCTGCTGCCCAAGCAACCAAGCAAAAGGATACAAGGCAGGTAACTCATAAATGTTTGAACAGCCGCTACCATATACGCGCCCCAGCTCCTTGTCTACTGCGGCCGTTGCCGCTGCTCTTGCCGCTGCCTCTGTTGCAGCAACGCTTCCGGTTTGGTAGATATTCAACATGGCGTTCAGGTTTCCAAGTTCCTTGTGCTTAGTTATTGTTATTGCTGTTGTTGTCGAGTTGCGTTTTTGTGTGCATATTAATTGGATTATCTAACGTGCGCACACACACTCTAAATACACATATACACACTTACACTCATATGACTGTTAGTCACGTTAATCTCTAGGGGATCAGCGAGTCGTGGCGTGCAATTGTTGAAAAAGCATTTGCACAAACAACGAGCTAGGGGTCGAAGCTGCGTCTCGTCCTGAGAGTGCAAAGAGAGTGCAAAAATCAACATGAGATGCGGACTATTATCCACCTACCATCTCCCCACCGACCTCCCACACTGCATTAATCAAAGAGGGGGAAGCAGCAGCTGTTCCCTCGCTAGCAGCCTGCCAGCTTGTCTAAATATTTATACAATGCCAATGTAAATTAAAAAACAAAGAGAGCGGGCAACAAGTTGAAAACATTGTTAACAAAACTAACGGCACAGAATTTAAAAAGGAAGAATCCATCCAGCAGTGCTGAATTACGGAGTAGTAGACTAGCTAGATTCCCTGTAATATTAAAGAACTTATTTATATAAGAAATGACTGCAAGCTTGAGCAACATAAGTACTCAGCGTCCAGATAAAAGACCACAGTAGATGCTACATAGTAGCAGACTAAAATTAATAATTATTATAATTAATAAATATTAATTAATTATAATTATATTTAAAGAATAAATTGAGCTCAGTATCGTTATCTATACTTGTTATACGGTTTTTATTACCTCTTTCAAAAAAATGCAGATTAGATAGTTTAATTCATCATTATGAAGATTGGTTCTCTGTTTCCAGCATAGTCAACAGACTCTTGCAATGGTAGGGCATTGCATGTGTAGCCACTGTAGCGTTAACTAACGGGATGCAGAGACAGACAAACAGAATCAAACGGTCTCAAACGGAGCAAAGCACTAAGTCTAGGCCGCTGTTGTGGACAGGCATCATTAGACTGCCCATTGTGGACTAATAAACTAGAGAGAGACGGAAACACAGACAGTGAGCGAGAGGGAACGAGGAGTAGCCAATGCTAGACGTACTCGTGGCAACTAAGCCCAAAACCAATCTCCCAATCCTCCCCCAGATTATACAAACCGAGAAACAAGTAGCTTAAAAACGCTTGCGGCATCTGTCAGGTAACCAAGCGAGTTAAGTTCAGATGCTGTACGTGATTCCACCACTTGCTAGACACCTGGTTAAAGGGCTCTGCCAACTCACCCCTGTCACCTGAACTTCGTGTTGTTTTGTTGACTTCACATATTTGATGCTGCGTGGGTAAATTAACAAATAAATGGCATTTTTGTTGTTATTGCTGCTGGAAGTCCTTTGTTCGCTTCAACTCCACATTGAATCGGAGTTGTGCGTTGATTTGCTTCGCTGCTCCTTTTGCAATTTCATAAATTCCCCTGTTCGAATGCGTAAAATGTGGCCAGCAACCCCGGGCAACGTTTGACCGTGTACCTTTCCCCTCTTCACCTGCACAATAAGAGAGTGAGTGTGTGAGAGAGAGAGATAGATATAATTGAATGGAGAGAGAGAGACACAGCGAGTCAGCTTCCATGTCCTTTTTGTATTTGACCACAAACAGCATTGCACTTGCCTTTGTTGCATTTTTGTGCGTCTGCCTGACTTTCTGACTCCCCCTCTCTATTTGTCTGTCTGTCCATGTCTGTCTCCAATTCAGTGTCTCGCTTGTTCTGGCTTTTATTATGCTTTTACGAGGATTGCATACATTGGGGCGATGAAGCTAAACTGTCTTATGAGCTCCACAGTTTCATAGATGTCAAAAAATTTATCAAATATTTAATTAAAATCCTTAAGTTAATATTTAGATAAAAGTCAATATTGCTCTAGAGAAAACTTATTACATTTATACTTAGAGACACACATATATATATGCTATGTACAGTTATACATTTGCTTAACGTACTTAAACAGCAATAAAATAAAGTAGCCCATTGTGGCATAAAGAGATTTAAGCTCAGCTGGGAATATATGATGTTAGTTCTAGATAAATAAGACTGTACTATGGTAAATATTTTTGGGAATAAATCAAAGTATAAAATAGTTATAGAAGCTGAATTTACTTAAGATAACTGCAATGATATATAAAGTTGATCCTACAAACTTCATTAATTTAGAGTCATTAGATTTATGACTATGATTATAATTGCTATGAATATGCAAGATATTACATTGCTTAGAATTTAGTTAGTTAATCAGCAATTGTATTTATGTTTGCGCTGTGATATATGGTTTATTTTTTAGTAAGAGAAGAAAGTCACAAAAGAAAGAAGACTTCTTAGTTCTCAGATCAGACTCAGATCAGTTCAGAAAGTTTTGATAATTTTCTGTGAATGAACTCTAACTAAATAATTCTATTATGGCCTTTGTTAGTAGTTTGCCTAAATAAGCTGCTTTACGAAATGAATATCTGCTCGACATAGCTTAATCCTTGACCGGATATCTATTTTTGGCCCAATGTAAACAGCTTCCTTATTGATTGCGGAGCTTCTCTGCAAATTGCTTACCTGAAGGCAGCGACTTTTGCAGTTGCAAGGGGCAAGTGGCAAGTAGTTGGGGCTTCAAGCGGAAAGCGGCAAGCAGCAAGTCATTTGGACAACTTCTCAATTAAATTAAATGAAAGTGGGGAACGAGAGGGGAAGGGAATGTGGAAACCAGAGTTGAAGGTTTGCTTGTGAAACTCTTTAGTCATTCGGGCGCTGTAAATCTCATGCTGTGAAACTTTTTTAAAATTAAATGACAAGTACCCATACAGATACACACAGATGCATACATACACACACTCACTCACAGTAAGTAAGTACATAAGTGTGCGTGCGTGCAAAATGCATTTAATTTGCAGCAAAGTGGCTGTTGGGCCTCCAATGCCGATTCTGACTCCGCCTCTGACTCTGGCCAGGCTCAGTGCATGGCTCCAGTCGTGGCGGCACCATCAGCGTCAGCGTCAGCGTCACCAGCAGCGCCAGCGCCAACTCCAACACCCATTTCAGTTCCTGGGGCAGGACCATCACATCGGGCGGGCGGCTTTTAAAATGATAAAAGTCGCCGCTTGTCGCGACAGCGAGACGCCGACAAAGCGGCGTAAATTTCAATTAAATGTGAAAGCAAAACAAATTTTAACTTTACTCGAGAGTTGAACGAAAAACGTGTCTCAGCTTTGCTGCCAGTTGGCCGGTTGTGTTCATGCAGCGCCAGTTCATGAATATGATTTATGTATGATAGGAATATACATAAGGATATGTAAGTCCAGGGCAATTAGATACTAAAAGAGCATGCTTAGGAACATATACTTTTCCTGGGAAAGCTTCAGATATATGTGTAAATCTATTGATTATGAACTTTAAATAATTTTTATTAAATAAATAAATAACTTCTTCTTACGCATTAAAATGTAACTTTAGATATACAAGTATATCTATGGATTATATGTCTCAATAATTAAAATAAAATAAATAAGTAACTTATTTATCAACATTAAAAGGTAATTCCTCTCCAATATTGTGTATTCACGATTTCGTGCAACGCATAAACCTTAAGCTCCAATGCGAATTGAATGTATGCGTTTGTGTTAGTGTAAGAATGCGAGTGTGCGTGTGCCTAAATGTAATTGTGAATTCCATATTTCAATGTGAATGTGTGTGTGTGTTTGTGTGTAATTGCCATGACACAGTATGTGTGTGTGTATGCTGTTGCTATTGTTGTTTTTGCGTTTGTTATTACAACAATTACTTGAAAAATACTCCGATATCAGCGTCAGCGTCGACAGAGCCAGTAAAATTATTTAAATGCTTTTGTGTGCGGGGATTACAAGTGGAAGCATACACACATACACACACATACGCACGCAGACAGTCACACACAGAGAGTGGCATATACTCCGAAGGATACTCACATATGTGGGGGGGAGCTGATGGAGGCCTTGTAATACAAACACAAAAACATATAACAGCTCCCATTATGCTGCAGCTGTAGGGCTAATGGGGTGTGTATGTATATGTGCGTGTGAGAGAGGAGTGTATATGGTAGAGGGTGTGTCGTGCGTGTGTATCTGTCTCTCTGTCTGGCAGGGATCCGGGCTAGGCCCCGGCGCGGCCGACAGACAATTTGGTTTAATTGATAGTTGGGATAATGTAATTATAGACAATTGCGTTTCATGCGAAACCGATTTGCTGTTGCTGCTGCCTCGATTATAATGGTGCTCAACACTACCACACACACATACACACACGCACGCACACACACACACTCATTACTGAAGTGATCTTTGTGTGTATTATTGATGCAGTGCAGCAGCAACAGCAACAAAAAAGAGAGTGACCAAGTGGCTGCCACTTTTGTAGATAAAATGTGGTCAAGTTAAGAGCTGTTAAGTTGTTAAACATTGGGAAATACTCGATGGTCCTCCATTGAATTAACCAACGCATCGATTCCACGAGGATTCAATATAATGAATGCAATGATTGAGCTTTAGAGAATGTGCGATTGGCGTGCAAGGAGTTCTCTCACAATAAGATTCAGACTTCTCGGTAAGCATTCATAAAATTAAAATGTTTAAAGTAATAAAAATATTGAATTTAATTTAATTTGAGCGATATTCATCTTAAGTTTGTTTTATATATAAATGTCATGGAATTTTTTTCCGTAAGTTTCAAAGAATAACATACGAATTATAAAAACCTGATTAAGTAACTCTAATGTCTAAGGCCGAAGAACCATATAGGTGTCTCAGTGAATCTATTTCAAAACTTCGCAAGTAAAGTTAATGTAAGTCCTTAAGAGTGGCAAGAGAAAGTCTCAACAAAGTTTTCTTAAGGCCCTACAATGAATCTATGGATCTTAGGATCATATGATATTGAGATTCTTAAATCGAACCGCTATCTTTTATACCCATTTAAAACCGTGTCCAGCTGCAGGGTATGGAAATGAATGTGTCGCGCCAGAGAGGCAGCAATTCAGGCGGTTCATTCAACTGGCGCTAATTGGCAGCATGGGGGGCCAATGGGGTCAATGGGGCCGCAGGTACACGCAATTAATTATGGTCATTTTCAGGTGTGCATCCACTAAAACAGCAAAACAGCCCAACTTGGAGTTGGACCTGAAAGTGGGAATTGCAGCTGAAGTCGGAGTTGGAGTTGGAGATGGAGTCGAACGCCGGCGTCCGTCAAATGAACAGTGGCTAAATAACAATGCGGCGCCGTTTGCCAATGACTATTGCATACTTTTGTGCGCGACTGTAATGAAGTGCGTGGAACAGGGAAAATTGCATTGCAAATGTGCGCAAACAAGCGCATAAACGTTGTTTCCCTTTCCCATTGCCCTCACTGCAGCAGACAAATGGAAACAAATGATGAGGTTTTTTGGCTGTTTTGCTTTCTTGTTGTTATTGTTGTAGTTGTTGTAGCTCTTGTTGTTGGGGTAAAATGGCGCCCAATTGGCAATTGTCGCTTCCGGCGGCTGATTGGCTGCACCGGCTGGAATCGAAACGGTTGGTGTAAAGGCAGCAAATATCTTGTGGTAGGGGCAGGAGCAGAGGCAACGCAGCCGAAGCCAGCATAATGTGCATCCGTATCGATGACAATCACCAAATCGCGCTTGCCAAATGCACAGCAACAGCAACAACACTAACCACAGTAACAGTAACAGTAGCAGCAGCAACAAGAACAGCAACAACAACAACACCTACAATGCGGCTGCAACCAGACACTGCGGCGGCTTTTCTTGATGCGTTTTTATGATGAGGCTTTTACCAGGACTTTTCCCCGAACTGAATGCAACTGATTTGCGGCCGTTAAGTGAAAATTTCATTGTAAATTGAGTCTGGCATTTAAAATATTTCTCAAAGGCAGCAAATTGACTGCAAAAGGGATTTTCCACTCATCACTTCGCTTGGCTTTGCCAGGCATCTCACACGATACCACGGTAAATGAGCTGTAATTATACAACATTTTCCACAGACTTTTCAGCAAAAGGTGAAATATTTAAGTAGTATATTTAAGAATAATTAGCACATATTATATATAATGTCGTTTCCCACTGAGTATGGATAGCTGAATGTAAGTTTTGAGTGGGAAAACGTTTCTCCTGTGGCCGTAATATTTTTTGCATTTGGGATTTTCTTTGTTCGCAGTGCAACTGGCAGAATCGTAAGAGTTTTCACAAACTACGCCGACTGGCCTTTAGTCTTCGTTTCTTTATCAAAGCTTCTGCGGATTCTGACTTCTGCTAATGTCAGTTGTATCAGTCTCGGCGAGATAAACTTTTTTCCTTTTCTTCATGTGGAAATCTCTTCAGTTTTTGTTTGAAGTTTGGCTTTCTGAAAATTCTCTTTAGTAAGGAAAATGAAATGCAATTTTAAATTTTCTGTAAGTTCCACATCTTTGCTTACTAGGGGCTTTCTCCCAGATGTGATAAAATAGACTTAAAGTTGTATTCTGATGTTGTGTGCGAATTGAATGTTACACTTGTTTAAAAAATACAGCCATCTAATTAATTTTAAAGATGGCTTTTAATGGCCCCATTAATTTAGGACATCTTCCCTGTAATTGTAGACATTATAATAGGAAGCAAAATAGCAAAACTTCGCACTATATAATATTTCTATGTTAAATGATTCTCAAAGAGAACACTACAGTATTCTATTGACTAAGAAATCAGTTTACAGGGTATGTGATAGTCAATCCATCTCTATTCCCGGCTTATATTGAAGTTTAGCGTACTTAAGCAGGCTACGCGACTAATAAAATTAATCAACTTTAATGCACTTTTGGCGCCAGCTCTTTCTCTATGTTGAATGGCTGAGATAACAATAAAAGGAATCCGGCCGTGCAGCATGCGGCAGCATTAGCAATGGCAAAATGAAGCAGTAGTAGGCGGTGGCATTTGTTCTGTCAATGTTGTTGTTGTTGTTGCCATTGTTGCTTTAGCTGCAGCACTAAATAATTTCTAATAAAATAAAATAAATAATGAACGCAGCCAAGGCAAGGCAAGGCAAGGCAAGGATGCTCTACAGGCCGTATCCTTTAGCTGCCTCACATAGATGGCTCTGTCCGGGTCTGTCCCGGTTCTAGCCATATTGCGCAAATATTGCTGCAAGCTGCCTTTAGCAATGTGTTTTACTTTTATTGCACTTGAGCCGCCGGGCGCTGCACATTTTTAACGCCAGTCATAAAAGGGACGAGCAGTAAGCTCGTACTACAGCTGAAGCTAAAGCTGAATCCGAGGCTGCACCGTCCACTCCTGGTCCCGCTTCTGCTATCCTCTAGTCTTAGCCAACACATTTTTTCCAATTTTAAGGCTGAGTAGCGCACACGGCGCTCGCCAAATGACCGTAGAAATGATTGCTCGTCGGATTGAGGGCGTTTGGCATTGTGCGCTTGGCTTTGGGTTGGGTCTTTTAGATGGGGACAACTGCGTAACTGGGCAACGACACAGCAAGGGTCATTGGTTGCTATTGCCCCGGGCAACAGGGTGAAGCTTTCACTGTTGTCCTCTGTTGTTATTTGCCTCGGCTTATTTGCTAAAAATAAAATCAAACTGCATCCCATCCACGACATAATAAAGGAAATTGCGTGAAAAGCAGCTTAAAGCTCCACCCATCGGACAATCACTAGCAAATTATATTCTAAACTATCTCAACTTTTAGTGTTCAAAAGATTCTATCATCATTCTCAAAGTGTTGTTGTTTATTCAAACTAGAACGTCTTAGAGGGATTGAATATTCTTGGGATATCTGCAATGAAAGGAAGTTTTTTTAAGAAAAGATTCAGCTCATCACAAGCCAAGACAATCGGAAACTTTTCTCACTGATATTCTCTTTCAATTACTCGGTTAATCGCTTTCTATGGGAACCAATAATATCTGAATAATATATATAATTAAATATAGTATTCAATTTACATTTAATTAACGAGTTTTTAATAAAAACAGCAAATCCAGCGATAAAGTTCTCATCCTGGAAATGCGTTTGCTTCACAGTCCAACGATAAATTTCCTTGTTCCTTACTTCTTTTTGTTGTCAACGCAATTTCAATTTATATTTATGACCTTTTAAGGCCATTTTATGAGCTGGCAACCTCGCGATACACCCCAATTCCCCTACGACCCCCTGTAAAACAACTCACCCGCAAATATCGCACAGCTCATGTTAATGTTATGGCACATTTTGCGATTTTAAAGTAATAAACTTGGGCAATGATCAGGCCATCAAAGACGAGGACATTAAACTGGCAAGACACTCAGTCGAAAGCAGCAGTAGGAGAGGAGCTGGTCGCCCCTCCTTGGGACTGTCTCTCCAGTTAGTTTCGGAAATTGGCGCCTTGATGGGGCCTGCCTGACATATTGAGTAACATCTATTAATCGTGTGGCAATCGAGTGGCTGACTACAGACTCTGAGCTCATCTTGGGGTCGGGGGACTGTCGGAAATGCCGGGCCATCAATCAGCCATGGACTTCATTAGACACATTTGCAGTCACAGACGCAGCTGGAGTCGAAGCTGAATTCGGAGCCTGTGTCGCAGTCGCTATTGGTTATTTGTGACCAATACGCCGGAGAGCTGTCCTGTCAGTTGCCATCTAATTAGGATACTAGTTTCGATTTGATAGCATTTTGGCAACTGTGAAAAAAGTTATTAATATTGCCAAGAGACCAACCGCTTGCGGTCGAGCCTGTTGTCGACTGAATCCGATTGCAAGCCATAAAATGAAACCAGTTGATAAATAATTGACAAGTTTGCGCAAGTAACCAGAATTTAAACAAGTTGGTGACAAAGTGAAGAATTTTAGATTTGATAATGCCCAGAATATTGTGAATTTAGTTAAGTATTCTATCCAAGCTCGATAATGATTTTTATAGCAATTACTTATATAAAACCAGTCGAAAAGGCTACAGTCGACCGCATTCGACAGTATAATACCCTGTACAGGCTTCTATATTAAAAGTATTTTGATAATAGGTTCTTTGATTAAAATAAAAGTAAGAACATAACAGGTGTTTAAAGAATACTCTTTTGAAACTGTCATTTAGCATAGGAATTCTTTGTATGCTTATATCAGCAAGTTTTTGATGAAAAGCTTAGTGCTACGTCATTTCATATACGTCTGCACGTTCGCTGTCTCGCTCGCACACATGTGCTGCTTGACGCAACCGCAACGATTCAATGGAAAAAAAACATCTCAGTTTTTTCATGGACCTCACTTGCTCGCCAATATTTAAAGTGCAAATGATCATTAGTAATCAATTCTTGAAAGGCAAAATCTAATATTACAAATATGATAATAAATTATTATTTTTTACAAATCTCTGCATACATTACGTTTAGACTTGCAATATAATTGTCAGCAAGCAGTATGACATTTGAAGTAACACAACTCAGCTTAACGGCGAGAATGTGCTCACTTGCAAAAGCTAGCTGCTATAAGCATGCAAGGAATTCTAATTGTTGGCAAAGCAGTGCGATTCGTTGCAAAATGTTCTAGTCTTTTCCATCTATTTTCTTTTCTGAATGTCTTCCTTATTCCTGGACCGATCTTTATGAAACTTTCACATGTGTTTCAGAACAGTATTTTTAAAACACCTGTTAAATTAGAAATGTGTACGTTCAGAAATACATGCCGTTAACAGGGTATAAAGAGTTTTGATCGATTTGCGGGGGAAGGCGGGGAGGTATCCAAAATTTGAAACAAACTTGATCTGCGGACGGTATAGAGGAACCTTCATGACAAATTTGGAGTCTCTAGCTCTTATAGTTGCTGAGATCGACGCGTTCATACAGATCATTCAACGTAGACACTTCTAACTTAACAGGTGCGTTAAGAATGATATATAGAAGGAACCCTGAAAGTTTCATCAAGATCGGTTTGTAAATAAGACAGATAATCAGCAATAAAAGTTATTTTTCCACGGAATCGTAGGGCAGCAGGCAGCACATGTGTACGAGCGAGACAGCGAACGACTGTGATACATGCGTCTGCTTACCATGTGTGCATATTTGTGCGAGCGAGATAGGGTACTACTGCGACACAAGCATAAGTAAATTAAGTGTCGTAACACTCAGCTTTTGATTGAATATGTATAAATATGTGAAAGTTAGCTGCTATAAGCAAGCAAAGAATTCATATGCAAAATGAGAGTTTCAAAAGGTTTAAACACCTGTTATGTTCTTACTTTTATTTTAATCAAAGTACCTATTATCAATATAATTTTAATATAGAAGCCTGTACAGGGTATTATATTGTCGAATGCGGTCGACTGTAGCCTTTTCGACTGGTTTCTTTGCTGATTTTCTGTCTTATTTATAAACCGATCTTGATGAAACTTTCAGCGTTCCTTCTATATATCATTCTTAACGCACTTGTTAAGTTAGAAGTGTCTACGTTGAGAAATGTGGCCATAATACGTTTTTTTTTAATTGCGGGGGTGGGGGGGAAAGATATCGAAAATCTAATATAAACTCGATCTGGAGAGGGTATACAGGAACCTTCATGCCAAATTTTGTGTCTCTAGCTCTTATAGTTGCTGAGATCGACGCGTTCATACAGACGGACAGACGGACAGACGGACGGACATGGCTCAATCGACTCGGCTATTGATACTGATTAAGAATATATATACTTTATAGAGTCGGAGATGCCTCCTTCTGCCTGTTACATACATTTGCACAAAATTATTATACCCTTTTTTGCCCATTTTTAATGGGCACAGGGTATAAAAATTTATAATTATACATTATTTGACATATATGTACATAAATTCGAATTTCTAATTGTTATTTCTATTTCTTAAAGATTTTGCTACTTTCTGACAAATGAAGCAGAATTTATAATAAATATTTAAATAAAATAATAATAATGAATTAATAATTGAAAAATAATTAATATTTGAATAATAAAACACAAATTTGTAATTGTCTACCGCGAGATTTGTTGTTGTTTCTCTAATGGTGCTCAGCCCTCATCAACTTGATAGTCATTCATTCCTTAAAATCTTCTTTGTTCGATGGTTCGATAGTTCGATGGTGATGAAATTCGGAAAACGTCCGCAGGCGGTCACACTCGATGTGTGCTAAATCTGTCATGTGTGCCAAGTCTGTAGCTCTTATAATACGTTTTTTTCGAATTGCGGGGGCGGAAGGGGGCGTAGCAAAATTCTAAAACAAACTTGATCTGCCTGCACAAAATTTGGTAACTCTAGCTCTTATAGTCTCTGAGATCTAGGTGTTCATACGGACGGACAGACGGACATGGCTATATCGCCTCGGCTGTTGATGCTGATCAAGAATATATATACTTTATAGGGTCGGAGGTGACTCCTTCTGCCTGTTACGCACGCAACATGCTCTATATTATACAAATGATGATATCAGGCTAAAAAAAGTTTTTGTTAACTATTATATAGCTTTCCATTATTTGTCCATAGGCCATAAATACTATATTCCGAAAAATGCTCAAGGCTTTGTTTACATTATTAGCTAGTTATACGAAGGTCTTTTGTTCTGAGATACCTTTTACTGTGACTGACACCACCTAGATCTGTGTCGCCACTCAGTCCGTCCGATTGTCCTTATCTGCGTCTGGCTTGTTGTTTGACCAAAATTCGAATTGTGGTTAAATTGTATTTTGTCGTTTTTGCATTTTTGAGACAATTCTAAACGGTTTGCGTTGCGTTGGCACAGCCTTCTCCCCACTTATTGGCAAATGTTGAGCTCAGTTTTTGCCAAACAGTTTGTGGTTTTAATTTGTATACAAAACTATTTTGCAGCCCTCTTCCCGCAGTCTAACACCATTCAAATCGGGTTATAGTTTCATCTAGCACATAATCCCAATGAGTAAAGTTTGTCCACAACTAGAATTGCTATAGAGTTTGCTCAACTGACAGGTAAACTATGCTATGCGGCAACAAAGCAACAAAAGTTTAAATAAATACGCAAATTTATAAATCGAACGAAGAAAAAAAATACTAACAAATGAGTTGTCGGCTTACAATGTATTAAATCGTTGGTTAAAGCAGAGTTTGCATTTAGAGTGTATTCAAAGTGCCAAGTACTCGTACTTGCTAATTGCATTTCTATGAAATCCATTAGAGAATTGAAATCGTTAGATAAACGATTAGATTTCAATACTCCAGCTATGGTCAAAGGAAACTTTAACATATGTGAATCCATTCTGTCTTTTTCTTTTTTCGTATAATTGAATAATAAACGTGAATCAGCTATAAACTGTGTTTCCCCATGCCATTTTTAAACTGCTGTCTTGCGCTTCATCTTTTTATAACAACAACTGGGAAAGTTACAGTCGAAGGTGCTCGACTGTTTGAAACCCAGTATAACGCACATGCATAACGAACTAGTAACAAATTAATATTAAAACAAGAATGTATATAAATTATAAGCTCTGCCAAGCCTCCTTCTGCCTGTTACTTATTTTTTCCATAAAGCTAATATATTCTATACAAATAAATATAAATGTATGAAGCTTGTCAGTTACTTGCAGAGATGTAGACGGACTGAAGTAGCAACAATGGACACCGAATTGCAACAATGCTTTGTTTTGGCTTCTTGTGCCGTGTAACTGAATTACTTGCAATCAACCATTAAATTACTACTTGAACAATAGTTACCGAGCTCGTCAAAGATGTTCCACAAATTTCCATAAAGGAAAGTTAAGAAAGATTGAATAACTAAATAACTAATTTGATCAAGATTTATATTTTAACCTATATCTTGAGCTAGTCGCCCCAGTTAATGTCCGGAATCCATTTTAAATTTGAATTTTGTACAAGTTGTGAATATATAATGTAATCTTATTATTCAGTTTGGAATAATGTATGTCCGTTTTTATTCCGTATTGACAAAAACATAATAAAGTATTAATTAAGTGGAGCTAAAAGGAAAATCCAAAAAGATCATAAGTAAAATAATAATAAAATATTATACAAATAATACTGATTTAGAGTATATAAGTTTTGTCTTCTTCTCAGTGCTACAATCTTATTAGTCTCTTGTATACTTTGTGTACAGGGACTAAAAAGAAGAAAGAGTATGTAAAGTGTTCAATAAAATTGTTGAGTACACTCAACACTCACCATTACCGAATATATGAAAATCAGCATATATTATATTATTATATTATTATTATATATTATATAATTATTATTATATTTGGTCAGAGTGTTGCACAAAGTCTACCAATCCATATGCCTTACTTATCATTTCTATAGTTCAAATTGCTGGCATAAAATAACTAATTGGTATAGCTATCATGCTTCATAAAAATAATCAGAAAAAAATAATTTCTTTCATTCTTGAATACCATGTAACACTTCCAGCATTAAATCATAACATTACTGTATCTTAGACGAACGTACAGCAAGAGTATTTAGTTTTCGATAGGGTATCGGTAGATTTTGTTTTATATTTTCCGTTTTTTACAACATGCTTCACTTGACCCGTTACAATTTGCCAATGTTTACCTGTACTTCTCTTCAATTCGCTCCCTCTCATATTGCAACTTGCATTTGTTGTTGCTTCTGTGTGTTTTAGTTGCAAGTTGCAACTTGCAAGTTTCAACTGCCATGCAACAGCAATGCAATTTGCCACAACTGCCAGTGTACACGAGTCCCTGGAATTATCATAACAATCAGCTCGCAAATATGAAAAAATAATAATATAAAAATAAACTTCCAAGGAAAAGAAAAGGGAAATAAAGGAAAGTTCCACGCAAATCGCAGGACATGTTGCCGCCTTTTGCGGCATAGACAGATGTCAATCACAAGCACTGCCTGAGCCCTTCGTCGCCATAAACTACATGGACATGAAGTACATTGCCAAGAGTAGGAAATAGTCAATGCCCACATATACACTGTAAGAAAATAAAGCGTCGAATTGCGTTACGACTGTTCATTCTAATCGAAATTGCTTAACTAATAGAATCCCAGTAATTCAGAAATTGTTTGACTTTGACAAAGCAGTGTTGATTTATTTGGAAATGCTTTACTTTCCATCTGAAAAGAGTGTTTGATTGAAGAATTTTCAATATTTAAGATTTAATATTGAAATATTTAACATATCGCATTGCAATTTCTTGCAGTGAATTATGCCGCTTGATTGATTTTTTAGCCGCAGTTGCTGTTGACTGCGTCGTCGCCAGCAATGCCAATGCCTGTGGCCGTTGCCTGGCATATCGGGTAATAATAGGGACCGAATGGCAGCCTCCCTCAACCCCACACACACTCAGTGGGGCACCACTTCAGCTTGAGCCGCGGGCACTTGGCAGCCCACACATATCAGCTTTAGCTATTGCGGGCTGTTGTTGTTGTTGCCGTGGTTGTTATCGTTTTGTTTGATATTATCGTCTAGCAACGCGTCTGGCAACCCGCGTGACGTAGGCAACACTTGCACATACACATACAATGCACTTCCGCTCTCTCCTTTTGACTCTCTCTCTCTCTCGCTCTTGCCTTGGGCATAATCAGTTGCAAAAATTTGACACGTTGCACGTCGTTTGGTTAGAAAAAACGCGTTTGGCTTAGCCCCTCAGCGCGCTCTCTATGTCACTCCTCGTCCTATATGTTGGGCTGATGTTAACGTTCATTCCAGCGACATTTTCTTGTCTATATATATGTGTGTGTGTGTGTATGCATGTATTTGCATATCTGTTTTTGATTTTTGTCGCTCCTGGCGTATATTCAATTTGACGTGGCTCTACTCGACGCCAGGATCCCGCCTCCTGTGTAACGATGAAATCAATAAATCTGCTCCACAGTTTGAATCCAATTTATCACTTTACAGACTTTAGCGTTCCGTTTTTTGCCTCTCTCTTATTTTATAACAGCAAAACGCAGAGACAAGCAGCGACACGCCCATATACCCACACGCCCCCCCGTTCAATCAGCGATTTATGAAGTGGCAAACAGGCGTCGCCGATTGGCGGCTTATCCTCGCCATGTGCAATACAACTTCATTAGGCAACGCAACGTGGCATATGAGTAATGTGTGTGTCGCCCCCTTTCCCCCCTTTATAGCAATTTCTTATGCAAACCTAATGCGAATGATGCGTCTGCACCATGCTACATATACAGCACACAACACCCCCTCAAAAGCCGATCAATAATGAAATTTAGTAAAATATTCCGCGCACAACAAAAGGGAAAATCGCGATTGCGTTTAGTCCTGCGGCGCATATTTCAGCTTTTGTGTCCTTCCGCATAATGCCTGGCATACTTAGTGTCGAAATGCTTTGTGCACGATTAAATTGCGGAAGTGATAAAACAGGCAAAAGGAAGCTTTTATTTATTATAATTTGGCGAGCGCATATCCTTGTATCCTTGTCGAAAGTAAATAAAACACAATATCATTTTTTTTTTTTTACATTAAATATATTTAGACATTTTTCATTCAAAATTGTTTTTGTCACGCAAATGTGGGTGGGGCGTGGTCGTTGTGGGGAGGGGGGAGAGTGTTTGTTTGGACAGGCAGAATGCAGTTTGGAATGTTATTCGTTTAAGCCACGCCCTCAATTGCGCATCCGCCTTGCCACACACCACACACACTTGCCACAGAATCTGCATTATATTTTTTTTCTTTGGGAGTTTTCTTGACTTTTTCTTTTATCGGTTTAGCAAACTTCTTACATCAAGTACATTTATATAAGTATTTTATTATAATTATGCTTTCGTTTTGGGTTTTCTGGTAAATATTTCACTGTATCCTTTTTGTGTGTACATTTAAGTTAAAATAATTATGTAAGCTACATTTAATTGTAATATATATTTAAAATTACTTTACTCGGTGCTATTTGTTTATCATTTATAATAAACGAAATAATAATTGAAAAATTTTCTTAGCGAAACATAAACTAAGAACTGGCAAAGCTTCAGTTGAGAGCAGGAACTCAAAAGTCTTTGGTTTTTGAAAGTTAAGAACAAGCTTATTGCTAAATATATATAAAATCATTTAAATGAAATATTAGTTAATTTATTACAAGCATTTAATGCATTAGATTGAGTCACTAAACTAATCGAATATTCATTTAATTCTCAGAGACCTTAGCATATCGAGTCTCAGAAATGGTAGCTGCAAAAGCATAATCAAAGCATTTCACAATAAAGTTAAAAACCAAATACAAATTTGTTGTTAAAAAACTGCAGAACAACAACGCCAGTAAAGTGCGAAGTTTGCTCAGAAGTTTCACTTGTGGTTTGTCCCATTCTCAATTCTCTATTCTTCATTTTACTTTTCCTTTTCCTTGCACATTTATTTAACTTTCTTATTGCGCTTAATTCTAATCAAAACTCTAAATACATTTAGCTTATGTTCATTTGCTTAAAATAATTTTCCATTTGCTTATTTATTTTATTTTATTTGTTTTATTTTGTTTTTATAGTTTATCTTAGTTTTTGTTCAAGTGTTGTTTATCTCTTGCTTTCTGTGTGCTGTTAAACTGTCAAGTTTTTTCGCTTTAGTTTTGGCTATTGACCAATTTTCTTTCAAGTATGCTTTGCTCAATGGCTTTCTCCATTTTCTTTATTTTTGCTCTCCTTTGTTATCTGCTGATTGTCCACTAAAAACTATGCTTGCTTCTAATGCTTTGCCTTTTCATTTCTTTACTTTAATTTTATTTGTTTCTTTTGTTCTATTTGAATTCTGTAATAATATTTTCTGCTTTTTTGTTTTTACACTTATTTTGCAATTTATGTTCTTTTTGTTTTTGTTTTTTTGAATACACATTAATCAAACATGGAAAAAGATACAGTTGGTTTTACGCTTTATTTTTTTTTCTTTGCAAAAATTAAAATTATATTTTGTGCAGAATGGAATTGGCAATAAATTTATTGACGAGCTTAAATAAATTGAATATGCACTTATTTATATTAACTTTATGTATGAAAGTATGTATTTATGTATGAGTTATCCATTTTCCATTTTCGTTTTTCGATTTTCGTTATTCTCGATTATTCTTCATTCATTTTGTTATTGTTTTCTATATAAATTGCATTACCCTTTCCCCCAGCTTGCATTTATTACAATACAATTAAACATACAATACAAATACAATACAATAATACATGATACACACACATATACGCAAACACACACATATATATATAGATACATGTATATATATATATATATATATATATTTAGTATATTTATAGTATATGGTGTGTATATATTATCATAATTTACCTTTATTTATTCAGTCTTAAGCTACAAAAATCATTATGCATATTTCTGTTTTTTTGTTTTTTTTTTTTTTATATACTCATAGTTATATTCATTCATTCATCTGCTAAAAATTTGAATCTATTCAAATGAGTACTTTAAATTCGCAATTTATTTGAATTATTTGAATTATTTATTCACTTATTCACTTTTCATTTATGGTTGAGTGCAGCAAATGAAAATGTAGAAAGTAAAAGTTAGACAATTCGCATAAGTTCTTGGAAAATGGAAAAGTGGGCGACAGTTATTCTTGTTTTTCATTCCCATTTTGTTTGGGCGTGGCAGCAGCAGTTCTAAGGACAGGGAGTGAGTGTTTTCGACTGAGTGTGAGACTTATAACTAGAAAGCAATCTTAACTGTTATATATATGTATCTATATATATACTCGTATATAGATTGAACCCAGATGTAGGCTTTAATACTCTATGTATCTAAGTATCTGTATCTATATCTGTATCTAATTTCAGCTGTGTTTTGCTTCATATTTCTTCTATCAAGTTTTTTACAGGCATGCCTCATGTGGACCTTAGTACACTAAAACTGACTCTAGTTAGTTAGTTAGTTGTTTTCTTCACTGTACCTAAGACGTTTAGCGCTTTCCAAGATTTTACTGTAAGTAGAGTGTACCTTGCTCAAGTTAAACGAATTTCAAATAATTCAACTCTATGGCTAGTCAAAGTATATACTATGTAGTACAGTGTTTGCATTTGTATTTTCTTTTTATTATTTTATTATGATTTCTTTCGGTTTTCGGTTCTTTTTAGCGGTTTTTCTGTCTTTCAGATTTTAGTTTGAGTTTAAATGAAACGCCAGTTTGCTCGGAGGTTCTCAATTTGTTTGGTTGTAGTTCGGTTCTGTATTTAAGTTTTCGTCAAAGTCAAGAGACTAATATTACATCTATCAGCTAGGATTAAATTAGTAGGTTAATCGAATTTCCATTTTTACATATTTACAAGACATTAGTTTAGATTTCGTGTTACTTTATCTGTATCTTTGGTGTGTCTGTGTGTTGGGTGTGTGAGTGAGTGTGTTTTGAAGCTCGTTTCCAAAATAGTTTAACCAAGAAGTTCGGCTGCTTCTGACTTTGACTTATGAGCTAAACGTCTTCTTCAGTTTCGAACAACCAAATGAAAGCTCACGAGTATTTACAGAATTTAAAAGTCATTGGGCGCAAAGCAGCTGCAGCTGTTGAACGAGCCAACCACCATCAGGGATTGGATTAATATTAACGTTCAACCTTGGCTGAACAGAGCCACAACCGAGCTGAGCAGCACACAGAGAGCAATCTGGAGAGTCTGCAGAGGAGCACCATTGATCAGCTGATCCTGTCCCGCATTGCTGCGCACATCCATGAGATCACGTGAGAGGGGCAGCTCGGTAGGATCGCTTAGTTCGTCGTGGCAGGGAAGCATCTCGGGTTTCAGTATAGAGAGGCGCACGCTAATCGAATTCTTGGTGGCCAGAGCATCGAGAGCATCCCCCACTTGCGGTTGGTGCAACGTTCCACCACCAAGCAGTACGTCTACATCGTTGTGGCCCAAGACAGAGCCACTGCCGCTGGAACCGGTGCCGCCATAGAACGAGCTCTGTTTGTGCAGATTCAGATTGTCATCCATGTCCAAGCCGCCATGTCCCAATCCGAGGCCAGCCACATTGCCACCATTTGCCTCATCGTAGTAATCATAACGTTTTTGTGTTTGCGCCACAGCTGCCACACCGGCAACATCCTTCTGCTGCTGCTGTCGCTTGCGTCGCTGTCGCAGCTTCGATTCAACCACATTCTCGGCGATATCCGTAAACTGTCGCTGGCCACGCAACGCCTGACGCGACTTACTTGAGGCATGCTTCCTTGAACCGATTCCATTGCCACCATTCAACTCATCCAGAGTCGCATAATTGCTGCTAACGCTGCTCACGCTATTCCCAATGCCGCCCATGCTGGCACTGTTGCTGCCGATGGCCGTGAAGCCGCCAATGTTGAGTAGATCCAGGATATGTGATGGCACCGGGTCCACAAAATGTGAGAGCTTCGGCTCCTGCAGTGTGCAAATGAAATTGTCGAGCGAATCACGCAGCTGCAGGTGACGTGTGCGATTTTTCAATTCAAAGATCCATTGCAGACGACAGTCGCAGATGAATTTGTTGTCTGCAAGCGAAATAGAGAGAGAAAGAGAGAGAGAGAGAGAGAGAGAGAGAGAGAGAATGAGTGAGACAGCAGAGATATGAGTTAAAATATAAGAGAAATAAAAGGCACATTCGACAGCTCAACTCAGGCGGCGCCCTGAAATTGCTTTTGTCAAGTTGTCGCTCATCCCACCTCGCCACACAAGCTGCCTATTGTGTCTAGTGTCTAGCACAGGTGAGGGTGTGTGGGTGAGTGGTTCAGTGGGGCGTGCAACAAGGGGGACATTCTCTTCCGTCTGATATTTGCTGCTGGCTAACGCCGGCAGCTGTTAAGTGGCCGCCAGCAACAATTGGCTGTCATTTGCTGGGCAGAGTCACAGACTCTAGAATCGGATATGGAATCCCTCTACCATGACCTGACCAGACTGAGAATCCGACTCCGACTCAGATTCAGACTCTGGCCAATTTTCAGTTCGTTTTAACTGATTTTACCGTTAAATTCGTGCCTTATGCCTGACTGCCAGGCTTCAATCGTTCCATGTCCATGCAAGTTAAACGCCTCAATGACATTTCCAATTTAGACGACGCTACATCAGCTCCCTGAGCCGCAGCCGCAGAAGCAGCAGCAGTAGAAGCAGCAACTGTAGCAGCATCAGCAACAACAACAACAACATCAACAACAATAGCAGTTGCAGCTTGCCAGGATCCCACGTATCTGAGTATAACAATTCTGCAGCTGCAGGATTTTGACTGTGCCTGTCTGTTCCTCTGTCACTCAGTTGAGCGCCCAACTGCTGCTGCTGTCAATTATTTTGTACTCGTCCTCATGTGTCCTGCGTGCCACAGACGACAACTGGGGACAGCAGAGAGAGAAATGGTGGGAGAGGGAGAGAGAGAGAGTGAGAGTGGGGGACCGCCCGCTGCGTCTGCATCGATTTTCATTGATTCGTTTCGAGCGCAAACCAATTTGTTGTTTGGTTAGTTAAGTTCGAATGGTTTAGCCCCAAATTGAGCACATAAATGAGGAATGGAGAGTCCACTGAGAATCTGATGAAAGTCTTCGTGCAAAGAGGCGTTTAGGGAGAAATCCCCTTTAAATCGAATTCAGCAAATTATTTAGAGTATTTCCCAAAGACAGCTCAACAGTTTTCCAACAAAATTTCAATCACATAGTTGTACATGTGGTTAATTATTTAGATCTACTTAAAATGCTTTAAATTTGTTTAATGCATGATTGATAAAGTCGCCAAGCTAATCAAAACTATGCTCTGTATTTATTTAATAAATTATATAGACACTATTTGTTCTGAAACTAACCTCACGTCGAGAACACTTTCACTGATATGGACTTAATAATTTATTCATTTGTCATTTTTTATAGTATATAGTATAGTAGTATAGTATATATATATATATATAGAAAACGCCCAGTAAATCCTATTAAACTCGAACAATAATCAATCATTTAAGTTGCTCAACTTGGCTTTATTTGAAACAAGCTTTAGGGTATCTGCTAGTCACATAATCTCTATGCATCTCTATACAATTTGTACCTCAATCAATTAACACACAGACTACAGAGTACAATATGAAGCTATTTGGTAGAGCTGGAACCCCAAAAATGAACAGCCTACTTGCCTGCTAATATCGTGATAGGCAAAAAGCTAGTTAATGCCTTGTCGCAAATCTCTCGAGTATAATTAGGCCCGGTACGGTGACACAGTTCTGCATGTCAACATGCATAATTAGCATAAACGTTACAAACAAAATATTGACTCTTTGACTGACTTACTGACTAACTGGTTGACTGACTAGCTGACATACGCAGTTAAGAGCTGTGCACATCATTATCCTAGCATACACAAAGGCAGACAATAGAGAGCAAAGGATACAATGACGCAGGCAGTAGGCCAAGCTGAAGTGAACCATGGGGAGAATGCAGAGCAACAATTGGCTGGGATCTAAAAGCGGCAGGACGATGATTGGGACAATAATTCGTGGCATATATTATCTTTGAATGTGTGTGCTTGTGTGTGTGTGTGTGTGGCAAATCACCAAAAAGTTGCCACAAAATGACAAAAGAAAACTTTCGTTGTGAAAATAGTTGGCAAATTAGTCGAGCAGCTGTACAAGCCAAGAAGAGTGAAGAGAAAAGAGAGAGAGAGAGTGTGTGAGGGAGAGAGAGTGAGCGGAAGAGAGTATGAAAGAGGGGGTGAGTTGAAAAAATTCTAATTTTCCATATGAAAACATACAAAAAGCATAAATAAAGTTAAATATGCAAAGAAGCGACTCCGGAAAATGTTCCAAATAGCCAACGACAACTTGGCAACATTTAGCAAGCAAATTACAACAAAATTAACATGATAATGAAGTGGCACGACACAATGCCTGGAAAGGGGGCAGAGCAGAGTGATAAAGGAAGTGCTGGAAGTGGGGGAAGGGCAGGCTGGGAGGTGAGCATAGCTGAAAACTGGCAGCTGTTTGGAGCTGACCAAAATGACAATGACTTGTCAAAGAGAGAGACAGAGAGAGAGAGAGCAAGCGCAACAAAAAAGTCAACGACAAAGATTATATATATCTAGACATACATATACATACGTATATATAAAGTATATAATGTTACACATGCACACATACATGCAGACAGAAGGACACATAGATGCTTTAGTCATATGACGGGCTTAATGTGCAGCGAAACTCTCCTTGTGTGTGTGTGTGTCTGTGTGAGCATAAAATACTTTTATATTTTTAATGATACTTGGCCAAAGCGGTAGGAAGTGTTTTGGTCTGCTGCACACACTCAACACACACACACACACACACAGATATGCCCGTCTCATTTTGCAAGCAACGAACTTCGACTTGAAGTGCCTCCCGCTTCTGTCTCCTCCCTTTTGCTTAACAGCCCTAGATGACTTTCAACTCTACCTCTGCCTGCCGCTTGCCGCCTGCCGCCTGCCACATGACGCTGCAGCTTACTATCTATATAGTTTTTTTGGCGCTGCTGCAACAGTCGGAAACGTTTTTACGGTTAACAGAGGACATTTACCCACACACACTCACACACACACACACATGCACACGCACATACATATAGAAGGAATAAGTGACATGCATATGCGTCTATGTGCACATTAAATTTTATTATTGTCATTTTCATAGCAATGTCCAAGCGAGAGGGTTGTCCTCGTCTCCGCCCTTCTCGCCTTCTTGGGCTTTGACTAACAAGTTCCAAGTGCTCGCTGTTTGCATAAGTTCACGTGTGTGTGTGTCTGCTTCCGTGTGTGAGTGTGTGTGCTGTGCCAACAGGCAGGCAGCCAAATTAGACACAGCTCAACTTTGTTTGGTCAGTTTTAATGCAAATAATGCCCGTCTGTTTGTCTCACTCTGACTCTTTGTCTGTTTGTCAAGCAGTTCATGTGTCGAAACATATTCATAATTAGTTGTCATTTCCATTTGCTGGCTGCAGTGGCAAATTCAACGTGCTAACAGCTGCGATAGAAACGATAATAACAGGATGGCTGGATAAACTGGAATGTAACAGGAATTCCTTTGTAAAGGATTCCATTTAAATACCGAATATTATAAAGATAGAATGCAGCATTCGAATTGCACAACACAACGGCAGCTCAAATTAGACAATAGCTTCTGCTTTCTCATCTACTTGTTATCTTTGCACATACAAGCAGTTTATCTTATATATAGTGTAAGCTATATACCTAGCATTACTTCTCAATCAATAAATCTTAAGTCAGAGGTGCCATCTGCCACATAAGTCAACGCCTGATACTAGTTATGCAGAAAAATTAGCATAATTAATAACTGTGATAACAACATCGATTAGTTATCCTCAGACTCCACTCAATGCGCGAAGTTGTGCTGAATTTTTGTTAAAAACAATTAATTTAAATTAAAATATATTTAGTGGCAAGTAAAGAGGGACTCTCTACCTCCCCTGTCCTAATGGCATCATCTTTTATTGCCCCGTGGAATCGATGTATTTAGCTTTAATGGTCCAGGGACAGAGGTTGTCATACATCATGTTGTGGGCTTGGCAAGCGCTCTAAGTGGCATTTCATTAGCCCAAGTCCTTGTCGAGGTCCCAACGGTATAAAAAGAAAAACATTTATTTTAAATTTAATACACTACACACACACACACACACACACACACCCACACACACTCTCGCAATCATAAACACAAAGGAAGAGAGAAAAGGAACAGAGGCAAAAAATTGCAGGTCCGCTGCTTTAATTGGTTGACGGAGGGGAGCGATTTCTGTTTCCCTTTTCTTGGTTTTCTTTAATTTTTTTTGGCAGTTTCTTTTGGAGCTTTTTCTGGGCCGACTTTAAGCCTGGGCAGGCAGTTGTTTTTGCAGATTGAAAAGCGTAAAGAAAATGCGCGAAATGGGGTCTGAAGCAGCTCGAAATATCAACACACAGATGCCAAAAGTTGCCGCACATCAACCGCTCTCCTCTCGCTACACCACTTCTCCCCACACTCGAAGTCAGCACAGATGCTGGCCTAGTTACCGCCTTTGTTTCTGACCGGATCCCGACCAGGCTCTTGGTTGCACAATGAATGCCGCCACCGCCGTCGACGCCAACACAGCTTTGTTTGAAATCAGCTCATTTTTAGGTGGTTTGGTTACAGGACGAGGGGCTCAGCGTGGCTGAGCGGAGGAGGCAAACGATGCCCAACGCGGGGCAATGTGGCAACGTGGCAACTGGGGAGCTGGTTCGTTTGTGGCCTGGCCAGAGCCTTTGGTTCGGCTTGTGACCCGCTAACGCCACCAGGGGACAGCACGCACAGTTAGCAACTTACGAGAGTTGCTTCACTTGCCCTCTCTCTCCCTCTTTCTCCCTCTCTGTCTCTTGGTATCTTTCCTTTTCTCTATATGTGTGCCACTGGCTTCTGATGGTTCACTCGCTCTCAGGAGAGTTTTATCATTTTTTATTACATTGCTCGAGAGCGCTATGTATGCAAATGAAGTCGAAAGTTTCGCTTTGTATAGTTGCCGTTAGTTCTGGCCAGTTGGGAGTGCCAATTGAGGGTGTGAGCGTGGCCAGGAGGCAGCCAAAAACAGTTGGTAACAGGCATTGTTTAGTCTACAATGTTCTCCATCTCTCAGTCAGAACTGAATATATAATGTTGATTGATCTTTGATCTCACTCTTTCTCTGCCTATTTTAATGATCCATTAATAGTCAAAACAGCCAAAGTCAAAATGTTTCAAAATAATGTTCAATGCAGAAACGATTTATAGATAAATACAACAATCATCATAGAAGTCAGTGAAGTTCTCAAACAGTTAGGCGAGTTGGAAGCGAGTTCAATACAATATTTATAGAAGTATATATGAAGAATCAATTTAGAATCGGATATATTTTAATAAATTATGCTCCCCTATTTATATCAATTATGTTGTAGGCTATCAACTCTTTGTTAGGGTATGCAGTCACTGTGCCATATCATTTTGTTGTTTGCTTGCCTTCATATGGTTTATTTTGTTGAACCGCCTACGTTTTTTAATGAGCCTCCAACCGAGTTGAAGCATTTCTTGTTGAAGCTCTTTTTTATTTAGCTTGTTTTTTAGCTTGTTAAGAGCTGTGCGTGATTTCGCACGCCCGTTTGCATTGCGTAGGACGAGTGATAGGGAGAGTGGGAGACAGTGAGGGGAAGTGACAGTATGAGAACTTCTATAGCGTAGAAGATATTTAATTTTGTTGCCTCCTTTTCAAGCGTCCTGCAACTTTACTCAATTTATTCAAAATCAAATGGGTTTTCTCTTTTTTTATTTTATTTTATATGCCACGCCCTCTGCACTGGCTGTGCCTGTTCTCTGTGTGTGTGTGTGTGTGTGTTTGCGTTTTCCATTGAAAGCCATTTCAATGGCCGTCGCTTTTCTCGCCAATTTTCTTTATGCTGTAGTTGGGGTCAGTTTTGGGGGCACCAACGGCAGCCAGCTCATTGAATGTTTTTATTACGCCAAATGAATGGAAACTGCGACTGGACCCTGCTACAGTTGTTGTTATTCTTGCTGTTGTTCTTGTTGTTATTGTTGTTGTTTTTATTGTTGTTGCTCTCTTATTTTCGTTGCGAGAAAGCCATAAAATTATATCACTTGTAAAGATTTTTCACAGCATTCTTCTTCCCATTGCTGTAGATACTTTTTGATTTTATTTCGCTTTGCTGAATCTCAGTCTGTAATTTTAATAACATTTTATAAGCAATCTTTTAATGTTACATTTTCCTCATGTTTTAAATTTTGGCTAAAATCGAGTGAAAAATGTAAATAAAAAAGGAAATAATCAAACGTAGAGATGATGGTAAACGGCGACTTTCAATCAGCAAACAATTACAGTTTATTTCTTTTATATCAAATTATTTTTGGCAATCGAGCGTGAAGTCAAATAAGCAGGCTGAAGATCAAACACTCAACAGACAGTTGCCAGAATGTCGCTTCGGGCAACGCCTCCCCTCCCATCCGCTCCTCAGTCCAACCCAGCCACTCTCCACCATCTTTCTCTGAAAACTTCCCCAGCATGTGGACTGGCAAAAGGGAAAGTCATTGCAGGCGATTTAACAACTACGCTCGAGGATAAATATTTTATGAAATCGCATAAACAAATCAAAGACGAATCACAGACACAACAACAACAACAACAACAACAGCGGGAAAAATGCGAAAAAGGAAATTCAGAAATCACATTGCAAAAGCAAATCAAATGGGAAAGCGGGCAGCACATAAAAAAAAAAATATACAAAAAAAAATCGAGCGCGCCGATCAAATATGACCACTCAACCGCGCTAAAGTACACACACACACAGTCACACACACTCACACACTTAAACTCATATATAGGCACACAGTCATACTCACGTACACACGCACACACTCATCAACATTAGCCCTTCGGCTAAGCATAAAGTTTCCTTTTGCCAAAATATTTGCGCAGCTGTGGAAAGGGAGGGGGTTGGGGTGGGCAAGCGAGGGGCAGAGGGTGAGCTAGTAATGTGTTTGTTATATGTTAAATCTCATAAAAAATACACAAAGACAGCAATCCAGATAGATATGCGTTCATAACAATAACAAGCAAAGCAACTAAACAACAGCTATAATAACAGTGCGGGGAGGGGGGTAGTTAAGCTATCTCCCCTCACAGCCATCTCCCCTTTAAAAGCAACATGTTAGTTTCTTCGTAGCCCCAATCTCTTCTCAACCAATTCACTGCCTAATGCTTTGCCAAAATAGCCATCGCATCAACAGCCAGCGTTGTGAACCCTCGACTTGGGCTTTCTTTCTTTATTGAATTGTATTTAATAAAATATGCGAATATTGGCTGTGAGGGTGACTCCCTTAGCGAGGGTTGATCAAAACAACAAAGTGAAGTTATATAAATAAATAATGAGACCGTTGTTATTTGTGATTGCGCTGCGATTTGTGCCAAGTCAAGTGTGCAAGGCGCATTTTTAAAGGTGAAAACTGAACGAAAGGCGAGTCTATTAACAGGTCTTCCTCGAACTCAACAATACAACAATACATTATATTGTATAGTATAGTGTATATATAGTGTATATAGACGGGCAATATATCACACAGCCAACTGACATAAATTGTGCACTCAAATGTCCGTTTGATCGGCCAACGTTGCGACGCTTTCAACTGGGCTGGAGCAGCTATCGCCATTGCCATTCCAATGCCATCCATCAATGCCAACACGTTTGCGACTGCGACTCTGCTGCTGTCATACAAGATATCGTGCAAGCACATACCATATACAGTGTATATATAGACATATTGTAAATTGAAATTATTATATATTGTAAAGTGCTAGGAGTGTGAGGGGGGAGTGAGAAAGATAGTGTGTGCTTATTTATGGCCAACTGCACTGCACTAATCGATGGCTCAGTAAGGAGCAGAGGTAGAGCTATGCGACACTCAATACATTTTATCCTATGCTGCAATAACTTGGCCAAAATATTCAATTAAATGTTTGTCGCTTTTGCCAATTTATGTTTCCTGTCCAATTAAATCGATGCTCTGTCTAATGAGTTTTTGAAACAGCTTACGGCTCTCATTACAGTTCACAAGTATAACGACAAATATATGTATAATATAATAGCAAATGAGATAAATCAAGCACATTTCTCAACATTTTGATGAAGTTCTCTGCAGTTGCAGAAGTTACAGCAGGTGCCACATAATGTAGCATTAATTAGATAGCAATAAATACAATTGATTTAGGTCTGTCAGTTGTGTTTCTATCATTGGATTGCAATAATATTCTCAAAATATTGAGTGACAATGTTTAATTATAGATTTGTCGATTCTTTCATGCAAGAATTTATCGTTTCATTAGATCTGAGGAATTGCAATATATTAAATAGCCTAATCGCTAAATTGGAATTGTCTGTTCTGCACATATTCACAGTTTGCTGAACTCATAAATATGCTACAGCTCTTCCTCTTACCTATCTTAATAATGTCCTTTACAAATTGGCCCAACTAGATGCTACTCATTATATGTGAAAGTAAAGCTTGTCATCTAATTGTCCCTCTATCTCTGGAACGCTTTGATTTGGAAGATCTCATATAAGCCCTCGTTTCATCATCAGTTGCTTTTAACTTGATGTTACCCTTTAGCACCTATTTGACAGTTACAGCGTATAATGACTCTAAACACACATTGCCAAATTAGGTAATTCGCCGAAAAGCAATAGCAACAACAACGAAAATAACAAGAGATTGACTGAAATGAACTATAATCAAAGGCATTTTGTGTAGACGCTGTCGAAAAACCGCAGGCGAAAACACATCGACGGCCTGCGTGTCTGTCCGTCTGTCTCTGTGTCTGCCTGTCTGTCTGTCTGCATACATTAAGATAGATTACCGCACACACACACACACTCTGACGCACACACACACACACATAGACTTAGAGTAGCAAATCAAGTACTTGCAATGACAGCCATGAATTTGTATTAGAAGTAAAGCCCAAAGCTTTGGGAGCTCCCCAAATAACAGCAACAACAATAAGTGAGTTATGCTCAGTTTGTCGGTAAATCCCCGCGTGGAATACGTTGGGTGGGCAAGAGGATAAGGTAGTAGGAATTGGCTTACATGGGGGAAATTAACACGCCTAATGCGTTGTCTTTGGCATCACACCTTTAAGTGTGCATAAATTATAAACAAGCTTCATTATTATGCCAAATCTCGCAAAACTTTTGGGCGACGCCTGAAACTATGCAACGGCTTTGTGTCTCAAACTTAAGCCAAACAAGCTAGCATCAATTGAAATCAGTTAAGAGCCTGACTCGCTTTGTTGTTGCCGCTCCTGCTGCTCTTGTTGATTATAATAAATTTAACTAATAAAGCGCGTTAATGTTTAGGCATCAGTTAAAAGTGACAAAGGCAAGAGTGGCTCAGTCAAACGAAAGGGCTTAAAGCTTCCATCTACTTTCGGGGGTTAGCTACAGCTTCAGTTAACCAAGTGTGGGTGTGGCTAGAATGTCAAGTACACAATTTTGATGACTACACCAAATGAGATGGAGAAACGAGGCCTCAACTCTGCTTAACGTTTTTGGTCGATTAATTGGCACATTTGACAATTTAAAGTGTCATAACTGTGGTTGAAACTGCTAGCGGTTCCAGAAGCTAATCTATAGCAAAGTCACTATAATTCGATACAGTCTTCTCCATAATGATAACAATTAATTTCAAGCGATTTAAAATGTGCCACAAAAGACGTCTGACGCAGTTTGATGTAAAATTGATGTGTGCGGTGAAAGATGCTATAAAATATGCAAAGAGTTCTTGAGGAGCAGTGAAAGTTAACAAAAGCACACATGCATACATATGTGGCAAGCAGTGAGGAAAAGCGAAAGATAGAGAGAGAGGGGTAGGAGAGAGAGGGAGCAAGTTGGCCGCAAGGCGAACAAAAGTTTTGCACATTAAACAATAAAAACTCATTAATAATGTGCATTAAGTTTAATTGAACTAATAAGGGAGGGGAAAGTAGGGTAGGATAGGGCGGGGGTAGGCTTTAAAAAGACACGTTGCTGCCTCTTCTTCTTCCACTACTTGATGTTGTTGTTGTTGTTCCCGTTGTTGAAATGCCGCGGGGCCTTGTCAAGCGACATGAAAGGAAATTGTTGTATGCTCTCATTATGCAGGGAAAATGGCCGCAAACAAATTGTGCAATTGCTTTGTATGTGTGTGAGTGTGTGTGTGTGTGGTGATAGTGTACATGTGTATCTGGGTTTGTGCTGTATATTTTTTTAATGTCTCTTGAATGCATTTCGAGTTTTTACTCAATTGAATTGTTGTTGTTGCATAGAAAAGGTGCGTAATTAAAATGATGCTGGAACTGTTGTTGCTGGAGCTGTTGCTGTTGCTGTTGCTGTTGCTGCTACAAACAATTAAACGCATGCCGCATACAGTGCCACACACATGTCAAACATACGACTGCCGAACAATGAGGATAACAAGGTAAAATGAGCGATGAATTTTGTGTTTAATTGCGATGACAGACAGTCTTTAAATTTATGGCACGTTTGCTGAGCAGGGTGTTAGTGGGTGGGGAGGGGAGGCACACGAGTTTTAAGAGTCAAAAGAAACGTGGCAGAGTTGTCAAGTTGCCGGAAATTGAATTCTAAAATATTTATAGTGGCCTCTCTCTCACTCTGTCTTTGTGTGGGTGGCTAAACAATTGAGTGTAGCATGTAGCATACTTTTTGGAGCACAGGACATGGCCAAGTGATTTATGCAGCGTTTGGCAAATGGAACGCAACTGAAAACAAACTGAAAAACAGAATGAAATGCTACTTATGCATGCATGTCGCAGTATGTAAGTGTGTGTGCGTGTGCGTGTGTCAAAATATACTATATATACATATATATACATATATATGTGTATGTACATACAATTTGTTTGCTGAGCTGAACACAGGGCAATCAAATTGGCATCACAGCCGAAAACTTATTAGTGTGCATATATGTTTACCTCTTACTGTGTAACACAATGTTGTGAGCCATAGATTTATTGTTAGCAATCAGTAGGATTTGCTGCCAGGATATGCGCCATGATAGGACATTGACGTTGACTATCGAAAGTCAATTTCGGGTGCGTGTCACATGCTCATTTGTCCAGTTTATGGCCCAACATCATTTGTTCGACCATTTTTCGTCTATGAACCATAGGAGTGGATGGTGGAATGGGGGATGTGGAGTTAGGCGCCTTTTATGCCTTTCAATAAATTCACGCTTCCGGCCGCAGTACCTAATACCTGTTTATTGTTGTTTGTATTGTCGTCTTTGTTATTGTCGAAACAAATGCAATTTTAAGCTGCTGCACATTGCATGCATTAGAAATGAGCTAAAACTGCCTGTAATACAAAGTTTAATTCAGTGTCCTTTTGCACATGATTCGACAACAAGCCAGAGATTACTTTCCACATGATGTCAACATAATCCATGGGATCAGGAACAAACGAAGCCTTGTCTGGTCTCAAAGTGCGATATAATGACATCTTGCATAGTTCTCACTAGTATACGATATATTCGTATAATGATATTCTGATGGTATGGCTACTCTGTTGAATGTGGGGAAATTAAGCTGACTGCTCATTAGGGAAGTGGACAAAGAATATTTTGAAATAGGAATTAGAATTACTGAATCAATGCTAAATAAAAAAAAGCAAAAGGTTTCATATTAATTGAATGATTAATACATTATTTAAAGAGATGACAATTCCAACTAACAATAAGCGAACAAGTACAGTAAAAAGTATTTCTGCTGTTTATGAAGACACAAAACTAGACGTAAGACAATCAGCAATATAACTCATCTGCCTGAAAGCATGAACTAGACATTTTTGGTTATCATTTGAATCAAAAATTCCAACAAGTTGCGCACATGAAAATTCATAAAGTTCAAACTGAAAAACTTTATTAACTGGAAAACATTTGACAGAAGCAACAATACAAAAAAATATAAAACATAAAAAGAGAAAAACTTTTAGAAAAATAATCAAATTGCAGTTTTCAGCTGTCAGTATCATGCGAATGCCATGTACGAGGCTTTGAAGAGGCGTCGGGAAAAAAATCTGTTAGAAATCCTATTTATATTTCGAAACAATAACCATTCAATTCGAGCTAACGACTCGGGTCCAGCTTCAGCGCATAACGAACCAATTGAGCCGGACACGGACACGGACAGGGACAGGAACATGGTCTGAAGTAGGCAGAGGTTGAAGGAGAGGGGCTGGGTAAGGGACCTTTTTTTGTGGGGTGCGAGTGTTGTCGCATTTATTACCAGTGTTGCTGCTGTTGGCAAATATGTGGAAAAACTGGCATTGGCTTTAAAGTGAAAGCATTCGAAATGGTCCTAGGTCCTGGCCACAGGCGCGACGACACAAACAAAACGTGCGACGCATACAAATAAACAAGGATCTAACAGCAACCCACACTCATGTGTTTGGGTGGCTGGGTGGCTACATGGGTGGTGCGTTATGTGGTTTGCTGGTCAGCAATGTCGTCCGACCGTCGGAATTGAAACAAATGCCACAGCAATGGGCGTGCCTATAAATTTTTTACAAAATACGTGGGCATAGGTGCAGCTGTAGCTGTAGCTCTGGCTGCAGCAGGCCATGGCCTGCCACTGGGACAAACAAACAACATACAATACCCACTCAAATATACACTCACATACACACACACACACGGACACAACCAGGTCTTATGAAGGACAAAACTCGAGCATTGTTTAGGACCAGCGTTTGGAACGCAGACATCAAATGGCATTTAAATGCAGGCAGCATGTGCTACAAAACAAGCAGGAAGTACGAGAGGAGGCAAAGAGACAGAGAGAGAGAGAGAGAGTGAGGGTTGAGATTTTGAGCAAAACAAAAGAAAGCTATATCTACAGGTGTGTGTCAACTTTGGCTTCACTTAAATATCTAAAAAATAGCTCAAAGCAGTTTAACTAGAGTACTAAGGCCTGAAGTAAATCTCAACTTTCATCGCTCTCTAATTCTGACAAATTTTCACACTAAAAAAGTATATTGCTACAATGAAGTCTCCTCCCGATTGTCAATCACTTTTGGCTTCATGCGCTGCCTGTCAATGGCAATTATATAAAAGTCAAGTCTTCCACAAATCACAACGTGCTCGCTGAAGTTTGACGCTCTCGAGATTGCCAACTATCTATCTGGATTTCTCTCTCTATTTATCTCTCTATCTCTGGGTGTGTGTGCGTCTGTGTTTCTGTTTCTAACTGGTTGATGCATGTGCTGGCAATCTGTAAAGGTTCATGTACATCATTTGTCCTGGCGCTAATGGAAATCCCTCAGTTGATGCCACTTCACTTCACTTAGCTCAGGCGTAGCTGCTGCTGCTGCTGCTCCAACTTGATGTGCATTTGTCAAATAGTTGTGCTGCTTCAACGACTCATGCTGCATGCGGCATGAGCATGCTGTACCGAGCGTCCAAAAATGCTGCACACCTTCGCACGCTGTTGGCCAACTTCTTCGTCAGCTGCTGCGACTGCTGCCAAGTATTCGGATAACTGCACAAAAATTCGTCCTGGCGTTCGATTAGTTGACGCGCAGTTGGCAAATACTTTGGCCAGCATACAGCCCCTCCTCGCCCTCAATCATCTTCACACCCCTTCAAAATGGTTGTCACTTGGCATTTGATGTGGCCACGAGCAGCATCAGCAGTAGTAGTTGCTGTTGCACGTTTTATGGGCACAGTGGCAACTTTATCCTTAGCCCAAAACGTCAACGTCTGTTTCGAGTCATCCCCGCTCTCATTCACGTGCTCATCCTTATCCTGGTGACGTTTCTCACATGTTCGCTGCAATTCTGTTGCAATTTTTATGTGCTTTTATGCACTTGAGGCTGCTACTGACTGCTGACTGTCTCGCTGTCTGTCTCTCTGCCTGTCTCTCTTCCCCCTGCCTCTGCTACTGACCTGCCTCACGCGTCAACACTTGCACCCCATGAACGAAAAGTGTTGCATCTTTTAGGCGTCTTCTCAGTGTCTATTTTATCTTTTACTTTTCCTTTTTTTTGAGAGCTTATAAATTTGTTATACGGCAAATTGAGCAAATTTTTAAGCATTTTCCCGGAGACGTGCAAGTTTTCTGTGGCTTTGAGCACTTGATTGGTGCGATTCCGCAAATTAAAACCACTTAGTTAATTTATTTGTTAGTCATTAAAATGTTGAAGTTTACCCAATACTAAAGTATTGATTAAATGATTAATTATATTAACAAATACTTTCAGGTTATTAGATTGCTTGTGCTTCCCGTAAGTCAACTGAATTTCAGCTTTAAAATTCTTATAATTATACTCTTTCTATTTTAATTTAAAGGTAAGCTTTCAAAAAGTTTGTTTAATATGAGCCTTAACATTTCCATTTCAAAGTATCCATGAAAGCACATTAAAGCTTTACTAATTACTCCGATTAAATAATCTATATGTTATTTAGTGCAATTACTCGTTATCTCATTAATTGGCTTATTCAACTTGTTTCCATCAAATATTGCAGTATTCTGCATTCATTTAGCGAAAGTGGTTAGTTCATTAGAAGCTTTCACCAAAACTTTCCAATGTCAGCAAAAAGTTGAAAAATTGAATTAAATTTTTCACATATTATTATTTTTGCTATTTAACTTTTGCAAACTGACTCATGGAACCCAACATGAAGCGTTCTAATCAACCATTTGTACGCTGCAAAATGCAAAGTTAACTGTGATGTGTGTGTGTGTGTGTGCGTGTATAGGGATTTGTGTGTGTGTTTAGGTATGGGTGTGTGTGTGTGTGTGCATAATCACTGCACATGAATTAAAAACTTTTCGGTAAGCGAAAATATTTTGCAGTTTAAAGCAATTTGAAGTCATTTGTAGCCAATTTACAAATGTCTGACTGCCTGCCTTTGAATGTGTGTGTGTGTGTGTGTGAGTGTGTGCAAGAGGGCGATATTGTGTGTGTGTGTGTGTGTGCATATATAGTTGCAATGCAATTACGTCTATACACACATTCACACACACACATAAAGCACGACTTTTGTATGCCAATGCGCTTAGCCTCCCTGTCGTTCAGCATTGCCTTTTTATACCCTGTAAGTACGTTCATGGTTCTACAGGGTATGTTCACAAACAAATATACAAAATTGTTGCTAGAATAGAATTTAAATGTTCTATTATAATAAGTTTTTCAATTGGTAAACAGTATTGTTTTCACTAAACACGAACTGGTTAGTCGAGTATACCCGCTTGTACTTTACATATTTGTATTAACTTAAATGAGTCATGCTAATGGCAAACCATTAGCAAAAATTTCGCTTGAGCACAAAGGCACATGTGAGTTTGATGTGCACTATGTGAGTGTGTCAATGTGTGTGTGTGTGTGTGTCTGTGTGGGTGTGTGTGTGATAATTAAGTTGCATTTGTTACTGCCATTTGGCTGGGCATATGTGTGTGTTTTCTATGTATGTATGTGCATGACGACTGAGTCTTTGCTAAATGAAAGAGAAATGCGATTTTGAAGGCTATTGTTAAATATTTAAATGTATTCGTCGAGCCAAGGCGTTCAAACTATTTGTGTTACCGTTATTATTGCAACCACTTTTTCTATTCATGTTGTTGTTTTTACTGTTATTATTGTTGTTGTTGTTACAGCCACTGATTACGCAGCGTTTACGTCAAAGCCTAATTGCAGACCACGCTAAAAATAAAATTGCTTAAAGTGCACGAGGTCTGCTTTCAAGGCGATGCAAGAACAGGTCATTAGGCAGCCTTAACCAACGCTTTGAATACCCTGTAATAATTAAGAATAACTTAAAAGAGTTTATAATAGGCACTTTAGAAGTAAAGGTCTTTATTTCCATTCAGAAGGGCTACGAAGTTACTTTACTAACTCGCGTAATGTGTTTTAGAGCTTATTAGAAGGTATGTGCTGAACTAATTGAAATTTCTCAACTTGGACTTTAATGTTGTGTTTGAGTATACTTAATACAGTATACTTAGTATAGGGTATCTGCTCAACCTATTGCACTTCCCCTGCAGCACATAAGCAGACGTCAATTGGCAGTTGAATTGAAAGTTTGGAATAAATTTGGTTTCAGGTCATTTCATAAATTTGTAGCTAACAAATGTCAACATATAATTGTTGTTATTATTCTTAAAATTGCGTTTTGATGTATATTTCGGTTGGAAAGTAAGGCAAATGGCAGGAGGACAGTAACATGAACACAGAGATGCACTTAATAATTCACTTTAATTTACCTTTTAATTGGGCTAATCAACACGCTAATAGTCAGCACTATTAACTTACCCAAGAACACACACATACAGGTCTCTCTCCATGTTGCAGCCTAAAGCCATTGCGGGAACATATTTTATTGTTATGAGTTTTGCAATGGAGACAAGTACTGCGGCGTAACGGGGGCGAGGTGAGACGGGAGGAGAATTCATGCTGAGTGGCTCGAATGCCGTTGGCCGCTTTCAAAATTGCACTTTAATGACTAATTTGGTTTTTGTGCACGCCGCTGGCAGCCAGTTGTCATTTGGCAGTTGGCAGTTGTAGTCCGTTCTTGGGTCGGGTTCGAGTCGGGTCCAGTCATGGTTCAAGTGCATGCAATTAACAAAGTGCCAGAGCGAGAGACAATATGTTCATATATCCATCTCGTATCTCCATCTCCATGTCTATCACTCCCTCTCTCTCTCTCTCTCTCTCTCTTTCGCCCACTGTCGCACGTTTGCAAGTGTCGACGGAAGCGAACACTTGAGCAATGACGATATGACATTTCCTTAATGAAGCCAACAAACACGCACACTATCTACGTGTGTGTGTGTATCACTTTTCTCCCTCTTCTTCCTATTCACTCTTTCTCGCTACTTCGCTGTGTGCTGGCTAATTGTGTGCTTAGACAAACCTACTACAAGACCCCGGGTCACACAGTGTGCGCTGTCATAAAACTTTATGGCAGCCCCCCTTACACTCCTCCCACCCGACAACCCATTCCACAAACAAAGCTGAGCTCAGCTCATTTGCAGAGTTGGCCAATGTGGCGTATGTGTAATTATAATAACTCGCAAGGTCTTTGGCATTGCTTGTTCAGTTGCTGCATGTCATTTAGTCAGTTTATCATTTAGTTTTTCCCTTTTCCACCTACCTCTCCACAATTGAGCTGTCAAAGTTTACATTTTCATCGTGTAAGAAGCAAACGCAACTCACCTGACACCAACAGCTCGCTGGTGCTGTTGACCAAATTGTCCATAATTGGCTGAAACGTGTAGAACGTCAGGGTTTCCAATTTGTTAGCCTGTACATTGATTGACAGCAGCGCCGGTGTGCCACGCAGCAGCCCATTGTCAATTTTCTTTAGCAAGTTGTTGCGCAAATTCAAAGTCTTCAAATTGTTCAAACCGTCCAAAGCACGCTCAGAGATTCGCTGAAAAAGATAAAGAGGATCGTTAGTTTAGATAAATACAATCATATTTTATATACTTAAAATAATCGGTAAAATATTTCCAGAACAAATCTTTCAACTCTATCATTGATCAGAAATTAATGTTTAATAAAAATCTCGACAATATTGGGAAGAGTAACATTTGATTACAATTTTTGACCATTGAATCTATTCATAATAAAATAGATTTATTTTAATATTTGGCGAAATATCCGTTTAATATTATTTGTGCAGATTTGCAGTTGCATTTATTGGTTTTTCTATGCCCCAAATTTCCAAATATTTGTTAGGACAGAAACAATTATGAAATGTATTTTTTTTTTTGACTACGATTTGAGTTATAGTTTTTGAGTTCATCATTTAATTTTATTTATTTTATTTAGATATATAGTAAGCGGTCATAACTTTTCCAAAATTGCAGAATGCTCTTAAAAGGAATAAAAATAATAAAAAATAAATCCAGCTGAAATTTCGGTCAATTCCATGTTGGCTCAAATGCATTTGCTTATAAAATATATCATGTTTAATTGTATTTATGCAACAACATCCTCTCGTGCCATTCCTCTTCCTCTCCCACTCCCTCTCCACCTCCTCATCTGTCGTTCATCTTGCTAACCTCACATCTTTTTGCTGCGAATTTTTATGTTTTGCTTGGGCGACCGAGCAAACACAAAATATTTGCTGCCATTTTTCCGCATTTCTGCGTATTATTTTCATTGTTTTTCCAACAGTTTTCGCTGTTGGCCCCGCGAATTTCCAGCGTTGTTGTTTGTATAGTTGTTGTTGTTGTTGTTGTTGTGCTCGCTGTCTTTGTTTATTTATCCATACATACGGGGATATATGACATACATGTACATATTTATATATATTTGCCATATGTAGATGCATGTTTTTTTAACTTGAATGTTCCAATTCGCTTGTCTTCAATTTTATTATACGACGAAGAGGAAAAAAGTGTTTATTTTCGTGAAGTGAAAGTAGAGAAACTCTCGATATAGTCTCCTTTGCCTCGTTCCACGCTTTGGCAAGACTGCCTTCCTATTTGTCATTATTTAATATTCAATATGCTTTGTCTAGTGAAATGGAAAAATTATGCATATTAAATGCCAACAATCCAAAGAGACATGTGCCGTTATTTATACCCGCTGTTCCTTCCCGTTTTCTTGCTGCCAATTGTGAAGACATTGAAAAATACGCGTACATGTGTCTAGGCCACAAAGTGAAATAGCACACACAAACAATATGCAAAGGGAATATCATCTTTGTGATATCACATATCTCTGTAGTAGTTTGTTTGTTTCCCAAGCTGATTGACATAAAAAAAATGTATTTTATTGCGATATTTTGTTAGTTTGATGAGCGGCACTTGGCGTTTTTACGAGGCGCGGCCAATTTATCGGCTCGAATCAAAAGAATAACAACAAATTGTTGTTGTTATTTATGTGCGAGTCTTGCGAGTTTTGTGGCAACTACGTAAACAAGAGTTATAAACAAGAAAAATGGTAAACATGTACAAACACTTTAAATAATCAGCCAAACTGACGCCAATACAAGCACGAGAATAATGAGCTAATACAATCAATTGATAGTACAAATAATTTATTCAGTTTGGTGTGTATATAAAGGGTTTAACCGGAGAACATAATCGTATCTTCACATAATATATGTTAGTCTACATATCGGACTGCGATAGGAACTATCGCTCGAAATACAATATTCCAGCAAATAACAATAACATGGAAACGAATAGAACATATTTACTATTAGAAAACTCTTTAACTCTTTAAATTAATTAAGATAACAGTATGAAATTTTTCTATAGTTGATTAATATTAAATTAAGTAGCTAATGTTCCTGGTTTTAGGTTTATCTTTTTAACTCTGATACTGGAACTGCTCGCACTTGCTTAGCTTTTTATGTTGTGTCAGAGAAAAAGACGCAAGCCCGAAAACCTTTTAACAGCAAATGATTTATGAAGTATGCAGGCCAGACAAGACAAAAAAAATTTGGATAGGAGAATGAGATGAGGAAAAAGTGAAATGGATAACCCAAGGAAAACATGCAACGCAATTTGCTTTTATTGAAAACGACAAGAAAACCCCGAAAGAGGCCAAAGGCATTTCTTGGTAGCAAAGCAAAGTCAAGCCAAAAACACATATTTTGTGAGCGGGGTAGGAGGGGGCTGGTGGGAGTGGAAGAGTTCCGTACCCGGAGACCCGAAACAATGCGACATTGAGGCGATAACAAGCCCAATCATTATGGCTATGACTATGACAATGCCGGGGACAGAAAAAGAAGCCACAGTTGGAGGAGATTGTCAGCATCAGCATCAGCAGCAGCAGCAGCAGCAGCGAAGATGCTGGCCAAAAACACTTGAGCAGCACTTGAGATGGCAGTGTGTGTGTGGGAGTGTGCTTGTGAGTGTGTACCACTGGCCTGACACATATGCGAGTTGTCTGGGTGTGACATGATATGCGAGCACTTTGTAAAATGGAAAAATGAAACACGCAGCAAAATGAAAAGCAAAGACGTTGGCGAGCTTCTAACAATGTTGGCCAGGATATGCAGGATTTGCGCTTATCGTTGTTAGCCCACGCTTCTACAGCTGCCACAAACACATTCGCACACACACACACATGCATACATGCATATATACAGTTAAGCGACATTTTTTATTTACACTGGCCGAGGCTATTTTTATGGCAGGCAAGCGAGACACACACAGAAGGGTCCTTGCATATCAGATGGCCAAAAGGAGTGTCATAAATCCATTATTCCATGATTTGTTATTCAATATTTTGTAAGTAGATTAACTTGCAAGGCGCACATTTGTTTGCCACCAGAGGCGCTGAAAGGATAATGCCACAGCAGGACAACGTATCTGTGTATCTTTGGACGAGAATTAAGTTGTGTTTGCCACAGTCTCTGTCTCTCTCGCTCTCTCTGTCTCTGGTTCCCACTGGCTTTGCCTCTGATTGTGGCCTAGGCTTGTCTTGTGGCGCCCCAAATCATAATTTACCAATCTATTTATCATATTAGCGCCTACTTGGCAAACAGCGGGCGACAAGTGGCCAGAGGCCAGTGGCAAGTAGAGACCGTAACTTGAGGCTACAGCCCCGAGCCCCAAAACTGAACCAAACTGAACTCAACTCTGCTGAGTGACCACTTAAATCACCACAAAAATGGGCATTCGAATTGAATTTATGACACCCGGCCAAGTTGTTTGTGTGTCTTGCCCCCAAGGATGTGCTATTTATTACCGTGACCTCCCTCCCTCTCTTTCTGTCTCTCGCTCTGTTTCTTATGGTCACTTGGCAATTTATGGCCACTTAAGTGAGCCATGAGATAAACTTGATCAAACTCGGACTTGAAAAACAACAACAAAAAACATATATTTATATACATTTATTCATCTGTTCGAACTCACCTCAATGCGATTATCATCCAGTTCAAGTTCGCTAAGACTCCAGAGCTCGGCAAAAACTGTATCCCCAATAAAGTTGAGATTATTTCGCGTCAATTTAAGTAGATTAAGATTTCCCAATCCCCGGAAGATCTCGCTGGTCAGCACATTGATCTGATTGTGGGCCAAATTAAGATAGGTAAGGCGAGACATGTCCGCAAAGAGTCCTTCGTGGAGTGTGCTAATGTTGTTGTTGTTCAGATAGAGACGCTCACAGTGGGGCAAATTGCGGAACGCATAACGATCCATTTCAAAGATCTGATTATGCTCCAAGTTGAGTTCACGCAGACGTATGTGATTGGCAAAGGCATCCTGATCGAGAGCCATAATGTGATTGTTGTTCAGTATGATGCGCTCAAGGAAGGGAAGATTGGCAAAGGCATAGCTCTTAACGATTTCCACCTGGGAGTACTCGATGACAATGCTGCTCAGGTTCTTCAGTGGTTCAATGATCATGCTAGGTATATAATCGAGCCGGGCATTGTTCTGTATAACGAACTTCAGTTCCCGCAGACTCTTCTGCTGATAGAAACGCGTCCAGGTCGTGTCATTCTGATGGAGTCCCTCTGAGAATACCCAACATTCGGCCTTCTGCACTGGAATATGATTCTCATCTGGTGTGCAATAGCACATGAGCTTCATGTCACGTCGTCGCGTGCAGAAGCCAGTGCTGTCCATGGGTCCATTATAGCCAGTGCCGCCTGTCGACGAGCCATAGGCGGTTGAGCTACGATAGTAGCCATTGCTGTTGCTGTTGCTGTTGCTGGTTACCGCTGAGGTGGCAGCCGAGGCGCCTGTATTGCTGCCACGTCCACGATTGCGACGCTCCTCCTTGTCCCTCGACCTTGCCGCAACCGGCGCAATGAGAGAGCAGCTCAGCAGCAAAATGCCGATGCTGATGGCCAGAAGCGACGCCATTTTATGGCGCTGATGATGCGGCAACATTGAAGCTATGTGCCTCACGTTGCGTCGTTGCCTGTAACGATGAAGAAAACCAGAATGACTCAGTCAATAAAATTTGTTTATCTGCCGCAAAAAGAAAGCAAGGGCAGCTGCTAAAGCCCAAGCCCAAGCCAAACCCAAAGCCAAAGCTAAAGTCATAAAACCAAGCAAAGATGAAAAGTGTATAACAAATTTCTCGTGATCTCATTCCTCTCTCCTTCCCACATAAACTGTGTTTCACTGCAAATGATTGAAAATTTTGTAGCTACAAGTACGTTTCCCCCCGTTGCCCCGTTGTCCCGTTTTCCGACAAATCCTGTTATCTCTTGCCTTTGATATTATTATTTTCTTATAACCAAAAGTTAAGAACTGCTTTTCAGGAACTCAAATTGCTCACATCAAAATTTGTTGCCACAATAAAACGCAAAAAACAGAAGTACGGGCAAACACCTCGTATATTTCTCGGAGAGTGGGCTTACCCATTTATTATAATCGTGAAATGAAAATACGTCTTTCAATTGTGGGGAACCCATGGCAAACGGGTTCAAAGTTAAAGCGCTCCATAAAAATGCTAATTAATGTTGTTAACTTTTTACTTTTCGCTCATATTTCATTTGTCTCGCTCTCACTCACCCTTTAGACTCCATCTATCTATCACTCTCCCACTGCTCTCGGGCCTTTCTCATTTCCCGGTGTATTCAATGAAAAGTTCATGACATTGCCGTTTTCTCTTGTTGTTTCTGCTGCTGTTGTTGTGCCTCCTGCTGACTTTTTGCTGCTTTCATTTGACGCTCTGCTGGCTTCCTGTGGCGTCGGCTCACTGTGCTACCACCTCCTAGTTCCCTCCTATCAGCAGTCGCTTCCCAACTCCATCCCTTGGACTTGGACTACCACCATAAACAAATTTATTGCGCTCATAAATAACTGCAACACTGTCGCTGATTGTTCGCTCAGTGGCAACGGCTTCATGAAGTGCCCCTCGCCTCTTCGTCTCTTCGGCCTGCTGCCCCTGCCTCTCTCCACAATTGCATTTCGAGTGTCATTTGCCAAAGTGCTCTCTAATTATGCTCGTATTTTTAATAAATTAATAAGTCACATCTGACATTGGGCATATTTTTCGGGTTGCCTCCTCCCCAACGCTGCCCTGTCACATGCCACATGCCCCATCCTCTTGCCTCTCCGAGATAATGAAGTGTAAATAAGTTATTGGCAGTTGTCAAGTGAGTCATCGTTATCGAAGTTAGGCAGTGATTTGCATAAAATATTGTCGCCTGACTTAAAAATGGGGCAAGTGAAAGGCATAGCAGAAGGGATGCGCAAGAGAGAAAGAGAGAGAGAGAGAGAGATGGTGATGCGGGGGCGTGGCATTGGCAATATCCCGATGCCAAAAGTCATTTGAGTTATTGACTTTGGCATGCTTCATTACATTGATTTTCGTTATAAATTTTAAATAAAACGATGATAAGTGTTTTGATTGTTGTTGCGTTGATGCTTAACGTTGGCTTAGCAACAACATCCTGTCATATTCTGTATCCCAGCCTTTCCAGCTTGTTCCCGCCTGTCATTGCCTGTCGTTATGCCAGGCAAAGTTCAAGGATCGAAGGCTCGAAGGCTCAAGAGTTGGCTGGCTCACACCACAGGATTAACTACTCAAAACACTTACAGCAGCAAGGACTTGATGACTTAAATTTAAATATCAAAGCAAAGGCAAAACTAAAATGCCAGCTCAACACACGCACACACAGAGAGTCATACACACACACACACACACATACCTATACAACCACAACAGCCGCAGCTGTGAAATGTAGCAGGATATGGGAATTTTGTTAGGTGGCATACTTTGAAGATATCCTTGGCATTTTTAAGTGTCCTGTCAAGCAGCAAATCAAAAAATGTCTACATATATATATATATATATATATCAGGGAGTATATGTGTGTGTGTGCGTGTATGTGTGTAATTAGATTTTCAAGTGAAATACTCGCTCACATACACACGACTCTATATGCATATATATATATACATGTGCAGTAAGCGCCGCTGACAGCCACAGCCAATTACTCAACTGCCTGGCCCCACAGCGGGGAGAGGGGACCTAGAGGAGGCAAAGCAGTTGCAAGCAAATGAAAAATCAATTTGTTGATTATGCATAAATCATAAGATTTATGCGACTTCTCACAGTATTCATAAGTCATTTATCAATGGCAAAAACTTTTGCCAAACAACAAAATGCGACCGAGCGCGACAAAAAGACATACCCACACACACCCACACCCACACCCACAGACACACGCCGCACTCACTGATTGGCTACACTTTACAAGCAATAAATAGGTTAATAAACTAAGAGAAATCCAATCGAAAATTATATAAATTTACACATGTAGAGCTTAGAATATTTACTGAAATAAATGTGTAATCATAACTGAATTGTTTTATTAAGTGAATGAAATGTAATTGAAAGTATATTGAAGTTGAATCAATTTAATATTATAGATATGCATAACTTTTACTAATAAATTCGACCGAAATATATTTTATATCACATTTGAGTGATCTCCAGACTGCAGACATTTAGACAGACATATGATTGATGATTGTCTTGGTTTACAAAAAGAAAGTCAATTGAAAGTGAAGAGATACAAATCGAAAGTTGAAACTTAAACATCCAACAAACTCTTAAAAGAAAAGCAAGAATATTCTACATGGTATGATTATTATTAGTACTGTTAGATGATGGAAATGTTCTGGCAATACACAATCAACGAAGGTAAACAAGCAAGAACAACCACAGAAACAGGAAAAACAACTTTGGTAGCATGGAAAATTATCCTGCAGGCATAAAAGCAAAAACTGACACGTTGCTACTGGTGTTATCAGTACAAGTCCTTGATGTGCTCGTATCGCCTGCCTTGCCTGCGCTCCCCTGCTGCTTTCAATGCCTCTTGCTTCCCCCCGTCGCTGAAGTGTGCAAAATTGCAACAAGAAGCCATTTGTCTTGCTGTTTATAATTTCGATTAAACTTTCAAAGTGCGAAACGCATATGTTTAAAGTGTGTGCGAAATTGCGAGAGTGTGCGCGTGTGTGTGTATGTGTAAACAATGCTGGAGTGTCTGCAGCAAAAGTGTGACAGAACTTGTCGTCGTCGACCCACTAGGAAATTGGAGCAAAGCCGCAGCTTAGCTGTCAGCCCTGGCAGCGACCACACTAGCTTCCCCAGAGGAATAGGAGAAAGGCGCTCAGGGGAGGAGAGAGTAAGATGTATTGCACATAAATTGTTGCCAATGCTTGAATGGAAATTTTCTTAGCTTTAACAATCGCTGGCAATACTTTGCTCTATGCTCTGTTGTCCTGGCTCGTCCTGACACTCTTTATGGCCCTATTTGCCTTTGCAGCCAGGCAGGCAGGCAGGCAGGCGAGGCAACAAAAGTTTGCTTATCGGGCCACATTGAATATAAACATAACAGCCGCTGAGCTGAGCTGAGTGAAGAAAGGCGAAGGAGATAGCCTCTGAAGGGTGCAAAGAGGGACGAGTAGATAGCTGTGCGATGGGTGAGTGTGAAATGAAGTTGTGCAAGACGTTGACTGCCTGAAAGAAGACAATGGCAACAGTCAGGCTAAAAATCTGATCTCGTTGCTCTCATGGCTGCTGTCTCCTACATCTCCTACCATCCCCTGCTCCTCCACTCCTACTGTTGATGTTGCTGCTGTCTGCGTGTGGAAACTGTTTTCAATTTTCGTTATTTGACAAATGGTGACACTTCCGCTGTGGCAAAACCCCGGGCACCAGCAGGACTTTAACAATATGTCTGCCAGTTGGGGGCGCCTCAAGTTCTGTGTGTGTGTGTGTGTGTGTGTGTGTGTCATGAGGTTTTGTCAACAATAAGTTTATACGTCAGACAACGACTCGTTGTTGTTTATGACATGGCCGTGCGCTCATCATCATTGCTCTGTGGCACATTATGAAAGACAGAGAGACGCAACGAGAGATAGAGAGAGAAAGAGTGTCCCATCCTGGCCAGGCCAACTCTCCACATGGCATGTGAATAACTTTAAGCTGTGACATGCCACACATGGCCAGAGCGGACGTGCTTGACTTTGACTGACTGGTCTGACTGGCCAGACCGTACAGTAACTATTCGCTGACAAGTCTCTGTCCCTGTCCCTGTCCCTATCACTCTCTTTGTCTCTGCCGCTATCTTCTAGTTTATTTGGCTGCAAATAAAAAGAGACAGCACAGTTGGTGGACAGTTGGCGGCATTCCTTTTGGCCAAAGTGCAGTCATGTCTCGATTTGAGTCAGACTTTGCTCCGGAGTCTTGACAAATGGCATACAAAGCTGGAGGCCATCAATCAAGCGAGTTATGACGTTCGCACGTTCCAAGTTTTTCATTCTTTGTGTCCACTTTTGTATTTTTATTATTATTTATAATATTTTTATTGAAATGAACAAGTTTGATTTCTTTTAGTTGTACTTGATGCTGCTTCAACTTGATTTGCTTGCGTCACTGCAAATGGATTACGATTGCCACTTGTCATATTGTCACATGTCAGCAACAGCAGCAATAGAAGTAGTGGCTTCTCCTCTTTGGACTCTCAGTGAGATCAAGAAGAGAGAACTCGACATAACTCTATTCTACGGGGCTGATGGAATAGTTCTTCAAAATAAAAGCAAAGCGCAGAGTTTTCAGACTAATAAATGAAATGCAGTTGAGCATTTGTGAGAACAAGTTAAGTTGTTCTTTTTTTGTTCGCAAATGAACAAATATGAGAACAATTGAGAATGCAACTCAAATGAATAATTGTCAGAATTAACATTTCAGTTGAATAATGATACATTCGATAGATTATATAATTGTTGTTGAACTGAAGACACAACTTCAGCCGTTTCTTTTCTATCTCTTTACAACTATCAAAGCTTATCAGTTATGTAAGAATTACAATTGAATTTGTTGCTATAAAGACAGATTCACAGATTTTTAAATTCTCGATAACATTAGCTACATATTTGTTAAATTGATAACTGAGCATCAATATGTTGCCAACTGTTACATCATATATGATTGTGCTTATGTTTATTGTCAGGGTTGTCGCACTCTATAAATATTTGAGAAATTTCGTGCCATTTACATGTGACAAAAGCGCCAAGTTACTTCGACTGTCATTTCTTAACCCTTTTGCTGTTGTTATTATCATGCGAAAAAGTCATTGCCAGCTGTCACATCGTTTGATTCCCCGTTCTGCCCACTCTCCACCACTACACTCTCTTCCACTACACTCCACTCCACTCGGAATCATAGCATCCTTTCCTCCCTAACCGTACTCCTTCCTAAAAAGAGGAGCTTTGCCAAATCTCCACACTTTGTATGAGCTGTTACTGCTGTTGTTGTTGCTTCTTCTCTAGCGCACTTTTGACTACTTTTCAGTTAGATAGCTCTTTTGCCCCTCCCTTGCTCACTTAACTGTTTCTTTTTTTTTGGCTTTCAGCATACCTGTCAGCAAAATAAAATGAAAAGTAGTTTCAGTGCAAACTTTCGCTCATCGTCGCCTGCCATCGTCGCCTGCTGCTATATTGTTGACACATATTTTTCGTACCCAAAAAGTTATATGCAAACGCCGAACACGCCCCCCCCCACCCCTCCGAAATGCACTTGAGTTACCTACGCCCTTCCAGATGCCCTGCCCTGCCCGTGCCCTTCATCCCCATTACTTTGACTGTCATTTTCCTATTTTTTTCACTTAGATTCCGTGGCTCGTTTCGTTTATTTGCCTTTTTTGCTGGTTTTGCGCTCAAGTGTAGAGCTTTAACTTTGATGCACAATTTGTTTGCCATTCTGTAGTCGTCTCTCACCACCGGACATCCCTCATCCATTCGGGCCTGGCAGCTGTTTAATGCTGAAATTGGCAGCACCTGGGTAAAGTGTTGGCGGCTGCCTCGACTGTCCTGACAGATAAGTAGTCCTTGGGCTTGCCGTTTCCTCAACTTCCAACTTTTCCTCTCTTTTTCTCATCATTTTCATTCTTTTTTTTTTAATTTTATTTCTTAGCTGTTTTGTTGTTTTGGCTAAAGTCGTTTCCACCTTTCAAAGAAGAATGGGAGAGAAAGTGAGAGAGAGAGCGCTGGGAAATTATTATTTTCGTCGTCGACTGCAAGTTTGTTGCAACTTTTTTGACGCAAAGTGAAAATTTGTCATGCTCGTTGAGCAGCTTTGCTAAGTATATTCCTGTTCCTGTTGCTGTTGTTGCCTGATATAATAAATTCTTTCAGTTTAGCAAAAATGCTCACGAAGACAAACACAAGCATAAACACAAATACAAACACAAACACTACAAACACAAATACAGACTAAACATCTCGGAGGGGGAATATTTGCCGAAAAGGAGTCGTTCTCATCGCCGACGTCATCGTCTGGGGAAACTTTTAACTCGACTGCCAAATATTTTAACAATTTTGAATAAAACATCATGAAGATGCTTAGCGAAACCTGCTGCCGAACTCTTTCTCTTTCTTAGCTTTATCTATCTTATTCACTCTAATTCCAGTTAAATATTTGCTGTCTCTCTCAGTCTATCAGCTCACATGTCTGAGCTGATGATTTTGAAAGCGAATTTGAAATTTCGCTTTACTCTAAGCAGCTTCAAGTCTCTCATCTCTCTTAACATTTCTCTCACAGTTTCTCTCACTCTCGCTCTCCCTAAGTATCTGTCTTTCCCTCTGCTCTATTTCAGTCCCCACTTAATTAGTTAAGTTCTCTATTTTGCTTAAGCCCCAAACAGATGTATGTAACTCGCTCTTTATTTGACTCACCTTTTGATTAAGTATATAAAAAGGGTCGCGTCACGTGCGAGCCTGTGCAAAACTGTAGATTTTTCGCTGACTAATAGGATGAGCTGCAAGAAAAAGAAGAAAAGAAAATGGGAAAATAAATAAATATGATAAGATCAGCAATGGAAGCTATAAATAAAGTAGTACTTTCGTAAAGGCCTGAAAGAAACATTTATTACTGCCTAAACTTTTGTATATCCTGAAAGAGGGTATTATAATTCTGTTGTTAAATGTGTAACGTTGTAATAACTTGGATCTGTGCTCTACTTAAATAGCGCTTGTAAAAAGAATCGATTTAAAAAATAAGTTTTTGAATGATAAATAATCAACAATGGCCTTTAATCATTGGTAGTTCAGAAATAGTTCTGTTTTTTCAATCATATGATAGTTGTCATAATATAACTTCCCATCACTTCGGCTTGGCTTTGTTCTTAAGGGTTGGGGCGTGGCTGGCGTGGTTGGAATATATGCGCAGCAGAAATCTAATTGTGTTAATTTCCAGGTAATTGTAGCACTGCTGAGACCAAATGGGGCCCAGGACATGCGGCTACGTAAAAACTATTAACACGCAGCGGACGGAGAGGGAAAGTGGGCGGGGCAGCAGTTCAACCGCAACCACACATGTGCCGTGTATGGACAAGGGCAGGGACGTGGGCGATTGTAGGCGTGGAAGAGGGGGAGGGAGAGGGTGTGGGCGTGGGCTGTTGCGCGTTATTCAAATAGTTTTATTTTCCACACGCGCCTCATAATTTTCTGCGTGTCCATTGTCCATGTGGGCAACCGCAATGCGGACGACGACGGCAACGACGACGACGACGGCGACGACAACGACAACAACGGCGACGACGACGATGACGAAGACCGAAAGCAATTCCCCAGTCTGAGCTTAAATGTCACGGAACAGACGCTCATGCATTGTGTATGAAAGGTCTTTTGTTATCGAGGCATGAAATGAAATAATTGCATTTGCTGCGCCTACAAAAAACATTGCCTCACCGCACAACCACACAAACATATTTGGCCCGACCGCTGAGAAGTGGCGCCACTTCCTATAGCGGGCGGTAGGCGTACTCGATTAAGCTCCCCCTTTGTAATCTCAGTAAACACAATGTACATATGCCTCTAATGTGGTTTTTTATGCTCTCCTGCAATTATAATCGTTTCCCTATCTATCCCCATCGCAGACCAGTTTTTTTACTCATTGCTGTTAATTATGCCCGCATTATTTGGAAAATGTCTCTGACTGTGGACGCCGTTACAGTACTTATTCAAATTAAAGTCTAGGAATTTAATAAGCTTTAAGCTCTTGCCATAATAATAATGATATGTTGCAATTGCCTCGCTAAGGGATTGCTGTCCGGAGTAACAGTTATATTCTTGTTGTTATTGTTATTGCGGACATATCATAGCATTGGCATCTAACTGATTGCCGTGACGAGTGTCAAACAAGTTCAAACGTTCAACTTATGGCGGCTGCCCAGGGCAACCGACAAACTGAAGCTAAAGCCCAAAATGCATGACAATTTATTATTAAGTGGATGTACATAGAACAAACTTGTAGCAGGTTCAACTCAACTCCATCATATTATCTCTACTATATACTCTCTATATCTATTAGAAACTTCAAATCTTAAATGAGAGAAATCTATGGAATACTACTGTAGGCTACTGCTTTATCTCCTTAGTTGATCAGCCTTGAGCAATATCAATTTTTCAATTTCAATATCAATTTATGATTTGGCATTAAATGACAAGTGTTTTATCCTCTGGGCGAAACATTTAATTGAGCCAGGCATATGATTTAAAATGAAATTCATTACATTCAATATGTATTTAATAATTTAACATTGGTTTTCTGGCAAACCATTTCTGTGATTGGAAAATGCGAGACAGGATGAAACCTATAAAGCTTTAACTACTCCGGGTTTGTTTATATATGGTCGGTCTTTCAGTTGAATTACTTTGTAAAGTAGTTTCCCCTTCAAATGAGCCTCAATCTGTTTAGTAGTTACTAAACTCTACTCTAAACTCCCCTTGCTTCTACTCATTTTTCAGAAGTGAATAAAGCGCCAAACTTACTTTTAGAAGGAAGCGAAAGTTGCTCAAAACTGCAGCAACGTTTCCATTTCATGTGAGGCAATAAAAATTTAATATAATTACGCACAATTTCCAGTTGAACTTTATGACACACACACATACCAACACACATTTGTAAGTGTAGAAGGAGTCGGTGTGACTTCTGACAGTGCTGCTCGCTTTACACTGAGTTTATGAGTCGCCGCCAAGACAAACATAAACACTTGTGAGGAGACACAGGAGTCGAGAAAGGAATTGTTATGGGGGGAGGAGTGTGTGGAGGAGGATGCAGCTGATTTCATAAAGTGTAACAAGCCAAAGCTTTGAGCTCAACTGCTGCGACAAATAAGCGACAGAGGAGCAACAGAAGCAGCAGCAGCAGCATCCCCCAAGCAGCCGGCAAGTCGACAATAAAGCGTTGCGGAAAAGTTTACAAGTTGCCGTAGGGGGTGCACGGCAAATGAGGAGGACTGCGGCGAGAGTGTAGAGGGTGGTGCAGGAGTAGCCAAGTGTTGTGGCTGCTTTACACATACCAGCAAACACATTTGCTGCGAGTTAAATATTTGTTTCTGTTTCACTTGTTTACATTGAAGACCCCAAAGCAAAGACGACAGCAAAACCAGGAGCTGGAACTGAAGCTGATGCTGAAACTGTACAATATCTGTCGCCCAGGACGTGCATTCTCCACATTTGCCCCCAGCAAGTTGTTATTTCTTAATATTGAGTGCTGCCGCTGCCGCTGTCGATGCCGCTGTCGCTGCGACTGATGATGCCCCTGCCGCTGATGATGGGGATGAGGCATGCTCAAGCCGAGGGCATATGCCAGGCGACTTAGCCTTTGACAGGCGACGCTTCAGGCACCTCCCCACAGTTGCCACCACTTAGCCATAAATTGAGTGGCGTTTGTCTGCTGCCAATGTAATCAGATCATTTTCTACGCTTCAACAAGTAAGCGAAACTTTTATTTGATTTGGAATGAAAAAATCTTTGATAGAACGTGCCTCAAAAGCATGCAACAACAAAGTTCTCTCAACTGTGCGTTGGCTGGCCAATTAACCTGTTGATAACACGTTGACTATTGCTGCTGCCACACAGCTCAGATGACTTTGTTTATACCTATTCAATCGCACATTGGCTGTCTTTATTAAATTTACATCTGTATTGTATATTTTACTCTGTTTTGTTTGTATTTCTCAATTTTATCAAACGCATTCTTAATAATTTCATCACTTCGCCGTTAATGTGACCCGTTGCCGCGATCATTCAAATACCAACTAATGCACTTGCAGACTGCAGGTTGCAGTCTCTGTTTGACAGCAATACGCGTATATGCAAAATACTGAACAGTCCCTTTTACACTAATACAATCAACACATTAACCGCTAAAAGCTTTCACTCTCTCACTCTCTCTCTCGCCGTGCTCTTTGCTGCGTTACCCGAATGTGTCAATTGGTGTTAATGTAATTATGTAATAAACTTGTGTTATTGGGTGGGGTGCATCTGAGGCAATGTGCCCCATTACCAGCTCGAATAACAGGCAACAGCCGCTAATATTAATTAGCCAGAGAAAGCAGGAGAAAGCAAGGAGCAGCAGCGACAACAATAACAACAACAAAAACAATATGCTGGTCACATTTTTTGTTTACATTTTGGGCGCTTAAATTTTTGCTCGTGTCGTCAGCTGGCTATTAAAAGTGCTATGCTAAATGGCCATAACAACTTCCGTGTGGCACACACACACACCTACTCCTATGAGTGGTTTTTACATACACACACAGACTAGCCCCATTCACATGACTACATGACTAGCCCCACCCATCTAGGCTCTCATTTACAACAATAAACAGCAGCATAAAAGCCATGAAACTGATTTTTCACGCCATTTTCGTTTACATTTTTGCTGTTATTTGTTGCTTTGTTGTTCGCTGTTCTTGTTGTTTGCTTTCGCCTTGGCCCAGCCAGAGCTGCCAACGCATGTGTAATTAAAATATAATAATTTTACCGAACAAAGCAACAGCAAAAAGCAAAAAAAAAACAAAAAACCAAAAAAAAAATAACAAAAACAGAAGCTTGAAAATCGCTGGCTCTGTGTATTTATGACAAAAGTTTCAAGTGGAAAGGGAAGTGAAGGTAGTAGAACTGTGATGGGTGTGTAGATGGTGTAGCTGGGTAGCTGATGGTGGTGGTGGTGGTGGTGAAGGTGGAGGTGGGGCAGCGTGTTTCAAGGCAATGATGATCATAATGATGGGCACTCTGCACGCACCTGCCACAGACTCGTCCTATGTCTCTACCACGTCCTTCACCTTTGTTTTTGCTCTCGTTCTCTGGCAATGTTGTTGTTCCTGTTGCTCTTATGTTTTCCTTTCCGCACATTTGTTACGCACCATAAATGAAAATACTCATATAAATATTTCATATTTTAACGAAAAACAAAAAAAAAAAAAAACCACCCACAGAATGACAACAAGTCGCGTGTGTTAGTTGTTGTTAGTGTAGCATCTTGTGCCCTCGTACACCACACAACACACAACACACACCGCACAACACTCCACCTTGCCTAACCATAGCACAACCCACTTTACCACACTACATTTCACTTTTCAGTCGAAAAATTTCCGCCCATTAAATTGACATACGCGCATTTGGCATTCGCATCCATTTCCTCTTCTCTTCTCTTCTCTTCTCTCGTCTTCTCGCTTTGTGTGCTTTTTATTCATCTCTGTTATTTCTTGTTCTTCTTTGTGTTTTCTTTTTTTATTGCTCTCACTTCGACTGTTTGCACAAGTTTTGTAATATTTCGGGTTTATGTTTACAGTTGGCAAACGCATTAAAATCACAGATTTACATTTTTTCTTTCTTTCGGCCTGCTGAATTATTTAGTGTTGTCGCCTGCCCCCTGCATCATGACACCTCCCGCACACAAAGGCTGCCCAAAGTATTTGTATTATTGAATTTGAATTTGTAGACTGGCGACAGCTTCCAGGCTTATTGTTTCAAATGTCCCCCCTCGCAATCTGGAGAATGTATGTAAACTGTTGATAGCCTGTACACACGCACACACACGCATTGGCACTCGCACACACACGCACTTAAGAAGGAGCTTAGGCTGTGTGCCAAGTTGAGCATGGAAATTATTTTTTAATAAACACACAGCACTCACAAAGGGGAACACAGACGCATCCGCACTCGCATTCGCATTGCTTGGACTGTTGCAGGAGTCGTTGGACGGAGTGGCAAGGAGTAGGTGTGGGAGTGGCAGTGGGGGACAGGAATCGCTTGTTTTGTTGCTGCTTCTGATCCGTATGCTGTTCAGCGAGTGGCAACAGCGTCGAGCGCAAAATAAATAAACCCACTTTAATATGCGCTCGTTATATTATTTTCTTTTCATTTTCTTGATTTTTTTCTTCATCGTTTTTATTTTTTTTATATTTTTTTTTTTTGTAACATTCCCTTTGCTTTGCAGCTCACTGTCGGCTTCCATTTCTCTCTTCCATTTTCCCGTTTTTTCCCCTGCTGTTATCATGTTTTTCTTTCAGTTATATTCTTATTTTTATCTTTTTATTTTATTTTTTTTTACGTGTTGTTTTCCACCCCGACCCCTCCCACTCACACCCACCCCCACACCCGCCGACATCGCCCCGTTGGTTTCGCTTGTTTGAAGTGCCACGCTCTATTTAAAGGCAAATTGTCTGTAGTCCTTTTTACAAATATTGTGTTTCTTTCTTTTGCATATTTATCCGCTGCTTTCTGCTGCAGCCGAGTGCCCACCCCCCACCACTATCCGCTTCCCCCCACCCGGGGCATTTTGTTGTGGCACAGCCAAAAGACAAACTTGCTGAAAAAGCTGCGCAGCTAGAGCTCCGCGTCTAGACATTGTGGAATTAGGTAGAGAACATTGGTGCAAATAGCTCTGTCTAAAACTGCATAACCCCGCCGAGTAGTAATGGACGACTGTGGCTCCGATGAACCTGAGTCGGGGGTGCGGCACGGTGCAGGTGCAGCTGAAGACTGGACGCTTGAATTAATATTTGAAGCAAGTGCGCTGACCTGTAGAGCAGCTGCAGCCTCCCTTGCTTTTTTATTAAAGCCACAATGCGGGTCAAGTCACTGGGGATAGCTTTAGAGTGCTTCATATTTCGAGTGGATATTATTAGGGGATTGCATTACGTTCCTTTACCAAATGCTAAATTGTCCAAGCTGAGTGGTTCCATTTACGTCAAACTGCGCTTTGAGTAAGCAAATATACTAAATTGAGCATTTAGGTATGAAATAAAAATTCAATTGAAAATAACTCACTATCTTTTCAGTTAGCACAGCATACACGTCATTGTATTTATAATTTATGATTTTTGAGCGATAATTATAGAAATTTCAGTAATTTTACTTGACCTATAGTGATTATTGCGACTAGGTTTATGAACTGTGTTAGGTATAAATATTTACGGTAACCCTAAATTAAACTCAATTTAAATGGAATAAATCTTACTAAACATTTTGTTAACTCAAACTGAGAATTATTATATTTCTCTATAGTTTTGTGATCAGCATTCACAGTCAACTTCTATGGTAACCCTAATTAATATATCTTTCAGTTCATTTAAAGCGATTTATACGTATTGTTACAAAATCTTAATATATTCTTCCGTTATTATAATTGCCGTTCTTCGATTGCTCAAACTACTAATTTCAATTCCCATTAGAGTAATGGCCTTCGTTGGCTATCAAAGTATATGGTCACCCTGATCTACATAACTCTTAGCTTACTAACCATTTTCATTTCCCACTAATTTCTATTCCTATTATAGTATAGTCTACTTTCGCTATCAGAGTATATGGTAACCCCAACTAGTTTCTATTTCTCTATATTTCTCTATCTATTTCACAATATTTGGTCACCCTGATATACAGAACTCTTAGCTAATTATTAACTCTCTATTAATTCCCGCCTTACCATTTCCATTTCCCACACAAAACTAATTTCTATTCCCATTAGTTGTATAGTCTACTTTCGCTATCAGAGTATATGGTAACCTAAACTAGTTTATATTTCCATATCAAAGTATTTGATCACCCTGATCTACATAACACTTAGCTAATTATTAAGTCTCAACTATTTCCCTCGATTCCGTTTCCATTTCCCACACTGAACTAATTTCTTTTCCCATTATATTTATAGTCTACTCTCACTAGCAGAGTGTATGGTAACCCTAATGTGCATATCTTTGCAGCTCAGTTCAGTGGCCTTCGTTGGATATGAATCCCGTTAGAAGCAACATCCAAATCGTACTACAAATACACAGATCCATAAGGGCGCCTAGTTTCAATTACACACGCACTTGGCAAATGTCAGGGCGTATTGCCGGGGGAGCCTTAGTGGGAGTTACGCATAAAGCACAGTTCCCATTACTCCCCGCACACACCCATCCACATGGAAATCCCTCTGCAATTGTTGCGCCTTTTATTTGTTTGCTTTTTGTTGTTATTGTTCTTAAGTCGTGTTGCTGTTGTTGTCGTCGTCTTCGTTGTTTCGTGTCATTGCCTTTGTTTGCTTTTGCAGCCTTTTGCTACCCTAGAACTCCCCCTACAATCTGCCATTCTTCCTACTTATCCCCTACCTCTTGGCCATTCTCGTGTTTATTTTCTTTTTTATATTTCGAGCATGGCGCGCATTACATTTACACAAAAGCGAAAGCGGAGCAAAGAGCACGGAGCAGGCTGTGGCACGCATGTTGCGACGTGCGTCCTGCGTCCTGCGCCAACCCCGCTACCCTCGTTCTGCATCTGAAACTGGAACCGACTCACCCCTTTGGACCCAGACAGAGCCCGACACTCGTTAAAGGTAAAAATTTATTGTGTCTTATTATTATTTTTTTATTGACAATACGTGACGCGTACGCCAAAAGGACAATCGCTCTCGCTGCGTAAGTGTGTGTGTTGCTCTGTATGTGTTTGTGTGTGTGTGTGTCTGAGGATCCTCGCTGCGGCGCATACATAAAGAGATTTCGTCCAATCGATTCCAAGCGCCTTTTGTTATTTTATAATTTTCGATTGTTTTGTTTTGCTTTGCATTGCTTTCATTGTTGTTGTTGTTCTTCTTCTTGTTGTTGTTGCCTGTCGCTTATTTGTTTTGTTGTTATTACGTTTATAATGCCGCTCCTTTATCCGCTGACATCGCATTTTGTTCGCAGCACAAGCGCCTTTCCCTTTTCCACTTTCCTCGCCTTCAATCTCACTATCTTCCCTCTGCTCTCCCTTACTTTCTCACTCACTCATTGTGAGTTGTCCCTTTCTCTAGCTGCCCGCATTGAACAGGACGTGCTGTGCGTTGCTGGTCAATGCCATTAAAATGCGCTTAGACCTTCAACTAGCGCCGTTAATCATTATTTACTATGGCAAGGACACAACTATGTATGTATGTGTGTATGTATGTATGTGTGGCAAGCAGCTAAAGCAGCGGAGTAGTGGTGGGGAGGGGCCTGGCAGTTAAAGTGCCGCAAATCGAAGATTACGGCAAACAATTAAGTTAATCACATCTGCTCTGCTTTATTTTCCTGAAACTCAATGAAGACATTGCGCATACGCCCCGTTAGCGCCCTTACGCCCTTACGCCCCTTTCGACGCACAGCAAACTTCAACAACAATTTGCTGCTACCTTTTGAGCTTACACACACACATAGAGAAAGAGACAGAGCATGGAATAGATAGAGAGAGGCAGAGGGAGAGACAGAGGCAGACGGAGTGGCTGACAGGTCCTCGACGACAAGCGTTTATCTACGGCAACAGAAAGTTTTCTCCAAACTGGTTTTGGTCTGTGCCGGAGGTTAAGTTTTTCGTTTGCTTCAATTAATTTTCATTTGTTTACTAATCTAACAAATTAAACTAACGGTAAAGGTTTCTCTGCCGTTTCACGTTTCGCGTGGAGCGGAAATTGAAAGGATTTTGTCCCCTGTGGGCAACGTGTTTGACTTAGCCTTCACTTGGGGCCTGCCCATGGAAAGCTCTTGTTCTTCTTCCGCATTGTCAGTGGAAATTTTAATCATAATTAAACTGATGGTTGGCCAAATAATGAACGAATGTCTGTCCGCGGGCTCAATCGATGCGTTTACATAACTAAATGGGGTTCAGATTGGGATTCGCTTTTGGTTTCAAATTCTGATTACGATATCAATTACATTGGAATTCGTAATGCGAACTGAAATACTGAAATGTTTTGCTATTTGAATATCTGTATTCGTTTTTAGCTGAATATTCATACAGTTTGATCATTTCATTCGTTTAGCAGATATCTTATCAATTTATTCATTTCACATTTCCTGACCCTTTGACCCTATTGCTTATCTCTCTGCCTCTCTCTCGCTCTCTCTCTGCTTTTTCATTTCCTTTTTGCCCTTCGACTCAAATTCGTACTCGTATTTGCAGTTGTTAAACAAAACCAATTTCTCTCTACTCCCCCTCCCCATCTCTTTCTTCCTCTCTCTCGCTTTTGGTCTATGTATGTATTTCATGCTAATTAATTTTACAACGTTCATCTAAACTGGGCCGAGACACGTGCCCACACACGCTCTTGGCCCTGCGGCATTTGCTGGCTAGCCAGAAAATATTTTTGTTTGTCTTCCAAAAATAATTCATTCTCACCCTCAGTTCCTGCAGCTCTGGGTTGTGTTCTGACGTTACGAGGAATTCCGCTTTGATGTGGCCTACAGCGGTGGGAGACATGTTGACCATCTGGCCCAGCAACAGTTCCCAAAGCAGTTGAATTGCCACTTAATTTATTGAGCTTGGAGTTCAACATATTCAACATTTTAGTGCCATATATTTTGTAGTGCTTCAGCTTCAGCTTTAACTTGTGAGATGCCAAATTAATTGCGCCTTCAAAAGTGTTCCTCACTCTCCATCTTCCGCTGTTCTTCTCACACCCTCCCTGTTCACCTTTTGCAAATATTTTATGTAAAAATTCTTGACATTTCACCTCGGAGGCTCGTTGGCTCGTTCGTTGGGGTCCCTCTTAGTTGGTTGACTGCCTGTCGCGTCAAATGTCGCGCCGAAAATTATACCTCTAAAAAAAATAGCAAATAGCAGTGTACAAGTCCCATATCCTGCACTTGGCAGCCCAGGACCCTGGGATCCTAACTCACAGGTCCTCATCCCCCATCTTTATTCGCGTCGTCGTCCATTGTGTGTGGCCAACCAAACAACTTGGGCATTTTTCCGGCTTTTCTTTTCGTTGACGTTGACGTGGAGAATGTTGTTGTTGGCACAATTGTTGTTGTTGTTGTTATTGTTATATATGCAGCCACGCCCACCCCACTAGGCGCTGGCGCTGGGGTTGGGGCTGGGGCTGCCTCGTTTTATGTATTCAGTCTCAGTGCGCTCACTTGACTTTAATTCTTTTTTCACACGCCCACTTCGCGGCTGCAAATGGGCGGCTGGGTGGTTCAGTTGGCTGCATAGCAAGTGCAATTTTCTAACAGCTCTTAAGTTGCACCACCAACACCACAACACAACACAACACAACACAGCACAATACGACAACAACAACAACAAATCTGTGTGGCAAGCACTACAGCGACCACAATATGGCTTGCATTCGCATTCAGATGAGCATGTCAGTTGAAAGGTGCGCCAAGCTTCACAGCCACCTTCTGCTCTTCCTCTCCTCTCATTTTCCTCCCTGGATCCTTCACTACTCCTCCTTCTTGTCTGGCATTGAGTTGTAATTGCTGCACATGCCAAGTTTTCTGCAATTTTATGTAGATTTAATAGCTTCCTGGCCGCTCCCCGAGCCCAGTTTGGAATTTTCTCGTTTTTCGTTGTTTGTCTCACATTTCATTTGCTTGCGTGACATTTCATTTGTGTGGCGATCAGATTTTAGATAATGCTCCAATAACCCATTCCGGATCCTTCTTTCTTCCAACCACATAAGCTATGCAATTGCCCGGGTCAAGATAGCCCAACCCAATCACAAAACTTAATTGATTCAAGCTAAACTGCTGGCTTCACCTTGTGTCGGAAAACTGCGGCCTCCAGCATGTCAGCAACAATCGCGTGGAGGAAAACTTTTTGCCAGCAAGTTGCCGCTTCTTACTACTGCCACTGCCACTGCCACCGCCGGAAAAGTATTTGCAAGCACGACCAATAACTTCCGGCACTCGACTTTGGCGGCAATTACAATCGACTGACATGTTAATTGGCAGCCCGACCCGGGGCTAACCTTGATCAAAAGCCCCCTCCTCTCATTCCTGCCTTCTTTTATAGCAGCTTGGTGCGTCGATTGATTGGAAATTCTTTTGCCCCCCTTTGTTGCACGTTGAAACTCACAAGCCGCAAGCAACAATTGAATTAACTTTCGGCCAGGAAGAGAAACTGCAAATTTCTAACGTTTATTTCAACAAAACATGCCCCAATGCGTGTCACAATAATGTTAACACAACTTGCCACTAAATTGAATAAGAGTTCACCAAACACATTTAAGAATATTCAAAAAAATTTACTTTTATAAATGAATTCTCTACTTCTACTAAAGCAAAATATATTTTATGTTAAATGAATATTTACTTCTAATTTAGTATTTATAACAAATTGTCTAGCTTATACATTTCATTTATTCGTTCACTCAATAAACTGAGCTTAACTCAAACTTAATAGTTATATAATTTAAGTCATTAAAAGATGTTTTAACTATATTTATACATATAATAAACAAAGGAAAATATTTGTTAAAGCTTCAAGTCTTTAATTTGATAATATTATTTCTTTTTTTCACTTTAATATTGAGTAAATAAAATAAATTGGTTTTAGTTCTCCGTTTATTTTCCGCTCGAATAAATTCTCTATTAGTTTTGCCGTATTAATCCAAAAATTTCTGTATTTTGTAAATTTAAATGCTTAACCCACCCACAGAAGAGTTTATATAAACTTTTTAAATTGCATATAAATTGTAATGTTATTTAAATAAGCTACTTTCATTTTCGCTTGAATAATTAAACCATCAATTTAGCTGAACAATTATTAAGAATATTTAAATTATTAATTTAATTTCAACGCGCTTTAGTCAGAGTTTTTCCAACAATTTTTTAGCTCTTGACATTTAATTTCAAATTGTGTTTTTATTGTTTATTTTCCCCTCGCTGGATTTCTAATCTTAGTCAAGTGCATACTTTTCAGCAAATTGGCAACATGAATATTGGCATTTCAGTCATATCATTGCGAGCAGCTCGCAAAGTCTTCAGTTGCAGCTGCAACTGCAAATGCAGCTGCCATTAAGTATCTGTCAGATACTTTGGCACACATTTTGCATTTCACTTGTAATTGCGTGCAATTCAATGCAGCAGCAGTTGCATAAGTGAAGTAGCAAATGTAGGAGAAGTGGCAGAAGTCGTGGGAGTTGGGGGGGGGCGTGGCAGTAAAAGTTCCATGCTATAAAGCAATGACGAGTACGACAAACAACAGCAAAAAGTGCTGCATGCAACGAAGGGAGACGCATCTCAGTGGCTGTAAGTGGAGCACGCTAAAAGCAGTTTAGCCCAAGAATTGTCGCGACTTTGCTGATGAGTCCTTTCAAGGGGGCGTGGCCATATTGCCTTTACTTGGTTTGGTTTGCCCAACAATTGACGTTGCGGTTGCATTTAGCATTTTCTCATGCAATTTATCTCTCTGCGCTTTCGCTTTCGCTTTCAGTTTGTTGTTCGAGTGAAGTTAGCAAAAGTATCTACGACTTTAGATGTGTGTCTGTGAGTTTGCTTGTGCGTTTGTTTATGTCGTTTTATTTGCTCACGACTAAGCCCAGTACGACGCTGTGTGTGTGTGTGTGTAGATTGGTTGGGAGGAGCGAGAAGGAAACTGTGAGGGAGGAAGTGGGTAACAGTTTGGTCTGCTTCTGTTTGTCTCTGCGGTTGTAAATGCATTTTTCAAACAAATTGCAAATCATTGCCTAACAATAGTTTCCCAGCTTGGACTCAACCAGAGAAGCTACTGTGATTTACTCTCTTTCTCACTCACTCTTTAGCTATCTCCCACTCGGACTATGTGTGTGGCTTGTGAATCTCCCAACCGCAATGACAGTGATTTAGTTTTTGGCTCCAAGCACTTCACATACGCAGTCTATTATATTGGGGTTTCGGTGTTCGGTGTTCGGTATTCTGTATTCCGTATTCTGTATGCTGTACTCAGCTTCTGTTTCGGGTTAACGTTAGAGTGTTTGGGGTCTGAGCTTAATGTACAGTTTTAAAAACGGAATTTGAGTAATTTGTTGGTAGATGGCTCACATTAAATTATATTTATGCCGTGTCGAGTGTGGAGTTGTTTTGGGGATCTATTTACGTTTTTATCTTCTTTGATTTTGATTTGTCAAATTGAATTTAGCCAAAGTTAATTTGCTGAGAAGACTTTTTTGACTACAATAAATGAAAACGACACAAAGCAACGCACAGAATTCTTTGCCATTTAATTTTCCAAGAATTTTCTCGGTAAGTACAAGTATCTCAGACAGATCTGTTGCCGCTTTTTATTTCTTTTTGTTTGTTTGTCTGCTTGTTTGTTTGTCGGCTTGCTTGATTGCTTGTTTTGTATTTGAGTCAAGTTACAAACTGTAGGCTATTTAGGGGCGTCATACTAGTATCTAGAGACTTTGGTCCGCTTTCATTTTAACATTTTCCGCGCACTTTCCACACTATTACGATTATTTGCATGCGCTGCAATCCATTGACCCACTAAACATTACATGGCCGTAATGCGCCAAAAAGAAGGCAGCACAAATATTAAACTTTTTGCTTCTTATTTTAGTTTCGCATGAAGAACTTACTTGCTATGCAGAAGAGGATGATGATGACGATACTCAAGATACGACTATGCTCGTTTCAAAGTGTCGTTCAAGAATTAATCCGACTTTAAGGCTTTCGGCCACTTCAATAGAGTTTTAGATGTTGTTGTTTTATAAGTAATTGCGCACTTTAAAGTTGTTAACTTGTTGCACAAATTGGTAACACTTTCTTACACGGCCCCTTGGAACAGGCAACACTTTGTTCAACTTTCGAATCTATTACTTTTCTCATAAATTCTCAGTTTCAACTCCAACTCTGGTTCTGTTCTGTTTATATCAAGGATTAACGAGACGCACGCATGGGGCTCATGGCACTCCGAGGATAGCGAATTTGTATTTTTATGGAGCAACACGTTGTTGACACAAAGACCGCCTAACGAAGACTAATGATAGCGTTTGTTGCACGTTTGTGCGTTGAACGTTGAGGCAAGCGTCGCAGCTGAAGTGCCACCGTTGCATGCACGACGAATGATAAATACGAACTGATTGTTTGCCTGCTGCTAAGTATCTATCAGATACTCGTATAACTTTCTGGACGCAACGATGTCACACGAACACCAAGCGTGTATCTTCGGCTCGGCCAGCGAAGCAATGGCAAGAGAGAGGGTGAGTGAGAGAAACAGCGAGAGTGTGCGAGCGTAGCTATAGGGACAGAGTGGGAGTTCAACTTTGTATGCTAGCTGTCGTCAGTGAATGCAAAGAGCACAGGCAAAGAGAGCGCAACAAAGTGAAATATGTGAAACGAAATGAAATGGAATGGTATGTCAGGCGAATGCAGCGCTGCCCTGCTTTTATGAGCTGCCCACCCCCGCAACACAATTGAGATGTTAAGCGATTCGTTCTCATACACACTCTTTCTCACGTGCTCTGTAACTATTTTCAACTTTAGCCTGTCAGTTTGCACATTTTATCAACTATAACTCTTAACTGTTGCTTGCCTGGCGTTTCGCTTTCAGTTTCCGGTTGTTTGCCTGTTCCAGTTTCGTTTTGCGCCTGCGCAACACACGCTCTCAATATTCTCTTTGCTACTGCTCTTGCTTTCAAATTGACAGACCTCTTTCATTGCAATTGCTCTTCGGTCAGTCTGTGGCCCGGGACAATGTTTCGTTTCAGTTCGTTTCACAATTGTTGCTTTTGCTATTGCTATTGCTGATGGCGGTTTAAAGCCTTCGTTCGCCTGGCTTAAACTTTTCATTTTGGTCTTTGTTGCTCTCCCTGTTGTTCTCCTTGTTGTTGTTGTCTTTGTTGTTTGTTTCGTATTTCTGTTGTGGCGCGCAACAGGTTCAGTTGCAAATTACGACTACTTTCTGCTTTCAGCTTGCTGCTTTTGACGCACACTCGTCTATGGGCTTTGATTGGCCTTTCGAAGCGCTCTTTTTGGGTAGCAACACTTTTGGCTAGGGTTGTCGCTTGTCCGCCTTGCCCGTATATTTATTTATTTACAATTTTTTTTGCTTGTTTTTTTTTTTTATGCAAATACGAGCACAAAATCGTTTTCTGCACGCTTTGACTTGCCTTGACTCAGTATTTCCCTTTCCCTCACCCTCCCAGACACTGCGCCTTTGTGTGTATGTGAAGCCGTGTATAAATGAATTTGCATATAATTGTTTGCATGTTGAGTGCCTTTTAATTGATTTTATTGGTTTGCACAGCAACAACAATTGCAACAAACACATTCCTCATTTTATCGCGTGAACTATCTCCGTGGCCAGTTTATTTACTTGTAAGCACTTTTGCCCCAATGATTGAGTTCATATGAATTAACAATTTGTGCCTCTTATTTATGTTTGTGCTTGTTATACCCTGTAATCATAATACTCCCATTATGGGTATGCCGTGCTAATGTTGTAGAGCTGAGATTGATCTCTGTTTAGAAGGAAACATGCAACTTCTACTCAGATACAAAAAATTAGGCTTCTTATGATGAAAAGTGTTAAGACACATCTCTCATAATGCTTCTATCTGAATACAGAGTATCCTTTCGTTCAGTTGTTATGCAAACAAACCCATACATAAAATAATATGTTTAAATTATGCAGTTTATAAGCTGCATTGTTTTATGTAGGTCGTAAATTGTGGCCTCAACTCAGGTCACATAGTAATGATGATGATGATGATGATGATCATAATGATACATAATGATAATACTCGTATTTGAACGAAAATCGATATTTGAGATTATGTTGCTTAAATGCGAAAAAAAGAAGCATTTAAGCTTGTGTACGGCTCGATTTTACCGTAGATTAAGGGGCTTATGAGAAAAGTGCAGAGAGCGTGACTGTGGGGCAAGTTGCAAGACTAATTGATGGATTAAGTGGCGTTTGCACTCTGGTCAATTGGAGGGAAGCAGAGCGATACGCAGAGACAGAGAAAGAGGGACAGAGACGATGCAATTCATAAAAAAATTGTTATCAAATTATTTGATAACAACGCGTTAATTAGTTAACCGAAGTTAGAGCTAACGTGTTGACCACTTCTCCGAAAAATGTGAAATGTAATCAGGAAAATTGCAAGGATATTTGGCAGGCGGCATGAAACTAATTTAAAACAGCCACCAACTGTAATTAGGCGCTAATGAGTTATGCCCCCAATAGTGGTAAGAGGCAGAGAGAGAGAGACAGAGAGATAGAGAGTCTATGGGTTGCCAAAGTAACCACCAAAAGCGAAATAGATAGAGAGAGGGGGTAAGAGAGAGAGAAGTTGCTTTTGCTGCTAATCAAAACTGTGATTCATTTGAATGGTGCCACAAAAAGTTGCACTGATGTCCATGGCATTGCCAAGTGGCCGCATCAGTCGCCTTCTGTCAACGACAGTCAGTGGGCTTTTTTGTGGGCGTGGCACTGTGCAAACGCTGGTCTCAATGACTGCAGCGTCAGTTGGCAAAAGGTGATAATAATCAGACAGACAGTTTTAACAAGACATACGCACGCCCGTTACAAACTATGCCCCCGCAGGAGGGATGGGTGGGGCCTGAGAGGGGAACTGATGCCATGGTAATCCATCTTCCATCTTGACAATGGTTGCTCTGGACAGTAGCAGCACTAAGCTCTCTGTGACTGCGGGGCGTGCCGAACAGTAAATCCAGAAAGAAATCAGATACAAATATCTTTGACTCACACTGTGACTGCTAACTGTAAGCACCAGCTGTAAATGTGTCTGTGTGTGTGTGTTTGCGTGTGTGTGTGTGTGTGTGTGTGTGTAATTATGGTGGCATTGCAGAACATGTCGTTGACAAGCTCAAGTTGGGACAGTCACTCAGTCGGTCATATCAAGTGAACTGTTTCAACACACACACACTCACTCAGACACACACACACACACACATACACTTGCAAAACTACTACCATAAAAGCCAGGCCATAGATTGGGCCTGTGGGTGGGCCATAAAGCAGGTCTGCATGTGTCCAATTTCGTAAAGTTGATTCATTCATTGCAGAAAATTTATATAGCCATGACGCGTGCGTGGACGGGCCTCATTCCAAGCATCCAAAGCGCAGCTATAAAACAACTATGAATTCGACAGTCGAGTGTAATCGACTACGAGATGCGCGGCGCCTAAGATACCCTATCTTATATTTGCTAAAACACTTGTCATCAGACATTGCAAGAATTGATTCGAGAGATGACATTGTATCAAACGAGGTTGATGTCTTTATTAAGAAGTCTTTTTGTCAGGAAATATATGTAAGAATTGCCACAGATGTTGATGCTGACCGAGAATGTACATATCTAATCTATATCTATCTATGCATATTTCTATATCTATATCTATCTCAATGATATCCAATCTTGCCGATTGCATACACTTGCACAAAGCTATAATACCTCATTCTGATTATTTTCAATGTGAGCAAGGTATACAAAAGGAAAGATACAGATAAAGATACAACAACTAATACTAACAACAGTTCGCTAGCCTGGGGATGAGGCTGAAGATGAGCTGATGTTGATGTTGATGCTGATGCTGATGCTGATGACAATGACAATGACTATGGAGCTAATGTCAGAGCGATGTTGCTCCCGGTGCCCGCTGAGCACCGCAGGCAGCCGTTTTGAGTCAAATGATTTATCTCACAGCTGGCTGGAAGGAGATATCGCTGTTGCCATGGCTGTAACTGGAAGCATCACAACTTGGCCGCCTATTTGCTTATTTGTCTGTACTGCCAATTAGGCGGTCATATGTCGGGAACCCTGAACATTGTAGCTGCCTTAAAGCCATAAATGTTCACGGCTTCAACTTCAACTGAAATGAACTTCAGAAATTCAATAGAAAATCGCTCAAACGTGAACTACACTGAGGAAATATCCAATGTTTATTATTCAACGCTGCGCTGCCTTTTTCTTGCGACGTGCTATTCTGGCCAGTTCCTGATCCGTGGGCCTCCGATCGCTGTATCGGATTACCCAGGCCTCGGCATTGCTGTAGAATTTCTTACGATCGTTCTGAAATTGACTGGCAATATCTATAATATACGGATTGTCTGGTTGTGGATCATTGATGGTAGCGAGAAGGACATTTAAAATGGTGTCCATGCGTGATGTGGGTATCCAATGTTCGGCTTCCAATACGGGCAGACACACCTGACCACTCACATTTACGTTTGGATGATAGATCTTGGTGTTTATGTGCAAACGCGGTGGCCTAAACGGATAATCTTTGGGAAAATCAATTTCCAGCTTGAATGCGCCCTTATCATAGGGGGGAGTGTTGGGCATTAAGAGTGCATTCCACTTGTAAATGTTGTCCTTTTCCGGTTCCAGCAATTGCAGCTGTTTCAGTTCCTTGTACTCCAGCATCAACTTCAGCTCGTTCTGCATGCGCTTTGGGCCATCCATAATCGGCGGCTCCTTCGACATGGTTGCGCATTAAATTTAACTGGGTTTTAGCTAACAATTTTGTTCAATGTATTTCTCTCAGTGTACTGAGAGAGAGAGAAAAAAAAAGCGATATTGAGGAAGACTTTGAATGTGAGGGAGACCAGAAGTAGACATAATGCATGCGACTTAGAAAAAATCCTTTCACATTGACATTAATCCTCGAAATAGCCGCTAAAAGAGAATGAAACAGGAAGAGTGTTAGAGACTTAGAGAGAGTCCACCCTGATAGAGACAGACTCTGACAGGCAGCACATTAGGATCAAAGCTGACGAAAACTGGCAAAAGGCAGAGCAAAGCATCGCACATGCGATGAAAGCTCTGCACATTGGCCAATACAATTCCACAGCTCGATGTCTAAAGCCGTTCTATGTGCTTTGGCCAAAAAAGGCACAGGAGTTGTTGGCACAGTTGTTAGCCTGGGTCCTGTGTCCTTTGTCCTGTGCATTGAATTATGCACTATGGCATGTCGCTTCGCGTTGCTTTCAACAAGAAAAAACAACACTGATTGACATGCTCTATCAAAGCGAAGACTCTACACTTCTGATATGATTGCCTTTGACATTATAGTTTTCAATTAGTTGAACATGTTGCAACACATTAGCAACGTGGGAGCAGCTCGAGAGGAGTCCTTGCCGCAACTTCACTGAATTTCCGTACTCATAAATATGTAAAGATTTTCAAAAAGCATAATAAAAGCCAAGTCAGAAGGAAAGGAAAGGCAATGACAGATGAGGCGGCACTCCCTCTTCATTCCACACACACACACACACACACACACACACTCAGGTCTCATCTCTCCTATTTCCTCGTATTCTTTTCTTATGTCTTCTCATATCACTTTGCTTTGCTTTACTTAGTTCTGATGCGAAGGTTGATAACAAAAACATGAAAATTAAATATCAAAAATATGCGACACAAACATACAACAACGACAACAACTTGAGCAGCAACAAGAGTGTGTGTGTGTGTGTACTTTGTGCGTGTGTGTAATTATTTATGTTGTTTGTCATCATGATGTAAACGAAACCAAGACGAGACGCTCACTGGTCCATTCCAAACTCTTGGCCGGAAACGCAGCATGACGTGATGTGCCGGGGAGCTCAAGCATAATTAGGATATGCGAATACACATACGTTATCTCTATATGTATGTGTGTGGATGTGTGTGTGTATGTACCATGTGTGCATGCGAATTGTGGGTGTATGTGTGAGCCAAGAAAGAAACCTTGTGCTGCGTGTATAATAATTATAGTCGCATTTGTAATAACCTGTAATTCAGTAAATTCGATAATACATAATTATTTATAATTTCTAGTGTTATCGATAACATGCTACATTATAATATAAATAATATTATTAATTGAGAATTACAAAGCTATAACTTGGACCGTTTAAACTTTCGTTATGTTTGCATACCAGCATTAACAGATAAATGTATCGATTGCTATAGCTTACCGTTAACGTGACAATCAAGAAGAGAGATTAAGATTATCGATTACATTTTTGATAATCCAAAGAACAATTTCCAACAGTAAATCAAGATTATGTAAATTGGAGAGCTACTCTATTTGTTTTCAAGCATTATTTGATAACATACTTTATCAATCATTGTTATCGATAACATATCAATGGCCAAAATTTATTTGTTAGATGTTAAAAATCGAGACTAAGATCTTGAAAAGAACACTTTCTGAGCTATATTTATTTTACAACACTGTTATGTAGCCATGTTCGATTAATCATTATTATCGATAACATGTCAGTGGTCTAAAATGCTCTTTCATAGCTTTGCGTAGCCTGCAGCAATAAGATAAATGCCTAGTCTAAAAAACAACAACATCTATAAGAAGAAAAGTGGCTGCCAAGGCGTCTGACAGCGCTGCGGGATGCAAAAGGACGCTGCTGGCTGTCTGAGAGATGGGTCGCCTAAGGGATGATGGTGGCAGTAGTGCGGAGTGTAAGGGGGAATATGTTGTCAGTGATGCCATCCACATTGCCGCCATACTTTTAGCATAAACAGCCGGAAGCGGAAATGTTGATGACGCTGTGCGCTGCCGCTCATAGATCTCTCTGTTGTTGTGTGTGTGTGTGTGTGTGTGTATCTGTGTGTTTGTCTGGTGGCAGCATCATCAGCGCCTGCTGTCAGTGGCACTCCCAATCTCAAATCCAATCCCCCAGCCCTCGTTCGCGTCTGTCATTTGTTTAGCTGTCATGGTCGGCGTATTGCCGCTGACAGCTCTCGTTTGGGGCTGAAGAGATGAGGGGAGATTGGAGATGAGCAACGAGAGATGGGCGAGATTGTGATTTGCTGGGGTTGTTGGCGCCAAGGCGCACAAAACTTTCCTATTCCAATGAAAAATCAGCCGAAAAATTAGCCGTCGCCGCATTAAATCTAATCTGATCCGATTTTCTATTACCAATTGGTCGCTTTGAGTGAGGCATACACGCTGTGCAGAAGTAATCTGTGTATATGTGTGTGTGTGTGTGTATCTCCTTGGGTGTCTGCTACTGTCTGCCACTCTCTGCCCTTCCCTCCTCTCTGCATGTGTGTATTTTAATCTTTTTATCGCACTCTAACACTTTGCGCCTCAGTTTGGCTTTTGGCTTTCACGCCTTTTGTTCCACATAGGCAGTTCTTCATTAGCCACGCCCCTCCTCCGCCTTTTCCCTAATAAAGGACGGCGCGAAAAACGTCGCGTGCGGCATTTGACCTTTTCTTCTTTGGCTCGTTTTCTTTTTTTTTCCATTTTCATTTCCGGCTTGTCATCGACCCTTTTAGTTACCCGCTGCCCGCTGCCCGTTGCCCTCTGTCGACGCCCTTGCTTCGGGAGTCGATTTCAGCCTGTTGAAACCCTGATATATGAAGCGATTAACATTAAAGGTGCCTAATTGATTTGGGGCAAGTTCATTGTGGACTCGTTTGACCACCCTCGACCACCGCCCGCCCGAGGGGATCGTGGGGATGTTTGCAATTTTCAATGGCAGTTCAAGTAAATTTTCATTAAGAAATTATCGCTCGTGTTGCTCAAATTTAAATTAATTATATATGGTTTATCATAAAGTAAATGGCGGCATGCAACCAGACAACAACACCACATGCCGCAGGCAAAGACACACACACACATACTCCCACACACACACAGACACACACACACACACACACACACACACACACACACCCACACGTGCAACAGATTATTTATGCCTTCAGTGAATGAACCGCTTCGACGACAATGTTAACGACAGAGCAAAGAGAGAAGGAAGCAGCAAGAGCTGGCGGAACTAAGGGAGTCTGTCGAAGGACTCGTATAATATTAAATTGCATGAAGTAAATAAGAGTAAAGTACACATACACACACGCACTGAGAGCTCGTTGTGCCTTGTGCCTATCACAGTGCCTGCCAGAATAAAATGCAGGGCTGCATTTCAGCTGAAATATGAACCATTTGTCAATGAGCTGAAACTGTGAGCTATAAAGTGACTGAAGTCAGTTATTATAATATCAGCTTCGTAGTACATATATGTATATATATGATTACAAATTTTATAAAATATAGTATTTGATAAACAATAGGACGGCAGTAACACTTCCCTATCTGCATAGATAATTCTCATATGGGGTTCGATTATATAATACAGTTCGCATATGTGGTATTAAAGTACAAATCTATGTTGTACAGAATCTACACTTAATAAATCTAAATTATTGAAAAAAGGATTTAATAAATAGGGTGTAATATGTGGAGTTATGTTCTATTAATTGTAAAATTTAAGAAAACTAAGATATATTTAAGTAAATCACCTGGCTTAGACCGAGAAGAGAACGAAGGAGAGCGAAGACCAGTAGTACAATGGCCAAAGGAGTTCTCGCATTAAGCCCACAAACCTGCCAAATACACTTAATTTGGAACTGGTTCCCAACGCTGAATCAACTGCGAACCACTTCTAAGACTGCAAGTGACTTTCAGTTCGGAACCTTTGCTATTGAGTGCGGATTAATCAGGGCTCACTTTGTCATAAATAATGCAAGCTGAGCGCTGCACACACATAAACAGAGACATGCAACCAAAGAGGCAGACACCCTTTTACACTCACACACACACACACACACAGACACACACACACAGACACACATACACGCTATGGGGCATTGCTCAATATGCAGTTAGCTGCGCTGAAAACGTGGTGCAATTACTGCAAACTGCGGCTTTCGTTCAGGTTCTGTTGCTCTCGTTGGGCTGCCTTGCCACATGCAGCTTGTTGCCTGCTGCCTGGGTCTGGCTTTCTGGCTTTCTCTCAGTCAACGGCAACGGCAACGGCAACTGCAGCGGCAACGTCATTTGTACTTAATGACTTTTCAACATCGTGTGCGTGTAACGCTGACAGTCTCTTCTTCTTCTTCTTCTTGGGGCTTTTTTGGGCCGTTTCACTTATTGCATTAAAATGCTGCCAGCGTCGACGTCGACTGCGTGGCAGCGTCTCATAAATAAAGCATGCAATGCAATGCGCTTGAAAGTAGGCAACATGATGCGTGTGTGGTTGTCTACCTGTTGCTGCCACACTGTGTTTGTGCAACGTTTAATTGCGAAATAAGTTGCTTGAACTTGCGGTCGAGCCTGATGACAATTTAAGTGTGGCAATGAGGAAGGGAAGAGCAGGAAGTGTGAGGGAGAAGGTGTCTCATCTCTCTATCCTATACTGAGGTGGTTTATATGTTATCACTCTGACCCACATCAGAGCTTAGGGCGGCTTAGCTGCCCTGACCGCCAAGTAACTAAGTGCTCATAAGTAAAGCTCATATTTCGTACTGTAGCCTATGGCAACTTTAATGCCATCTTCAAAGGGAAGTCGCCCCTCAACTTACCCCAAAAACAAAGCAGCAGAAATGCTAGAAATAATAGAAATAAAATAATAAATTGCTGAAACATCCAAATCAATGGGCAGCCACACGGCAAAACAACAAATACTCATGTGTGTTTGTCTGCCTATCATAGAATGTTTAATAAAAACACATCTGGCAGGCACTGTAAGGTCCTCACTCACAAATATTATTATTATATATGAGCCACAGCGGGATTTGCTTGAATTGTGGAATGGACCCAGGCGATGCCGAGTGAAAATGATTTAAAATATTTCTTTGACAGCGGCGCAAAATGCTTCTTTTTCTTCTTGTCTCCCCTACAAGTAAGTATGCTAGTATTTTGGGCCAATAAGTATGCTAGACTTTTGCTCTTTGGCTTTAAATGCGCCAGCCAGGAACTGAAGCATTGTGAGGCTATTAATAATAAAGCCAAGTCTAAAACGAAATTCAATAAGCGTGATTTGAACTGCCAAACGATGGCCCCAACCTCCAATTCCAACTCGACCCAATGGCTGTGCAACCGGTCAACAAACTAAACCCTTTCTCCTTATACTCACCCCCCTCACGCCCCATCATTTAAGCCTGGCAGTCGTTCTCGTTCTCGTTCTCGGCGGGCCTGGCAAAATATTTAAGGCGGTTGGTCTAAGGATGCCAATAAATCAAAGTGGAAAAAAGGTTGCCGAACAATGTGCGGCATGTGTAGAATTTGCTTTTGGACCACACTCACACATACAGATACAGATACAAATACACACTCAGCACATAGACAGCCACACACTCAAAGAGTTGTCTGTTCTCGGAAGTGCGAAAATTATTGAGTTTGAGACTCTTTACTATCTTTAAGTGGCATTTACAAAACAACAAAATAATTTATAGGACAAGTTAAGGAAATAAACAATCAATTTGGCAGACTTTTATAATCAATTAATATAATAATAATAATAACATATTTTCAATTGTTTAAACTAAAGTAATATGACAAACCCATGGAAAAGAGAGAAAACGATTCTTTTAAAAATATTAATTATTTTATTGGTCATTTAAAAGCAACTTACTTCTTATTATGAATAGCGATAAAATTAACATTATTATAATAATATTATTATTAAATAACCAATTAATTATTAAACAATATTATTATCTTATTAGTTCTATATTATTATTAATAAATAATATTAATTTTGAAATATTTAAATAAATTAATACCTTTCAAAGCAAACTCAACTAAACTCAAAACAAATTCGCTTAGAGATAATATTTAAAATTATTTATTTAAATTAGCTAAAAATTAAAATGTTATTTTCACAGTGATATGTTAAACAAATAAACACTTGAATAAAAATACAATTTATAATATATAAATGTAGGATGTTAATTATAGTATTTAAGATAAACAAACATACAAGAAAAATGTAAAGCAGTAAACAAACTATCAGCAATCGATGTACTCGGGACTTACAAATCTACTGGTTATAAATTCTCTGTTAGCGGCTTCGTTTTCCAAACTTCTTCAGAGACTTCTCGCCTGAAACTCTTTTCGCTATCATCTCTCACTGCTGCCTGCCAGCTAGTCGCATTTACCATTTAGTTGCAATGGTAGTCTTCGTTACATAAATGTAAAACTATTAATTCTTAGAATCTATACACACACTTTACCCATTTACTAGGCATAGACAAGTGTCAGAAATCTATAAGCAAGTATTTGATCAATGTACAAAGAGAGGCCAGCAAAGATGCATACCACGAGCTGCAAACGAGTCGTTTGCTATGCCAGAGAGAGAGAGAGAGTTAATGGAAGAGGGGGCACGGGTGATGCGAAGAGGGGAGGGTGGACCTGGGCATAGCAGGCGTGGCGCGTGCTAAGAGTGCAAAGCTTGTAAGCGGCTTAAAGTTGTACAAAGTTTTTCAAGCGCATTCGCCAGTCACCAAAGGCGGCAACGATGGCGACGTTGGGAAAAGTTATGAGTGGCTCTGTATCATGCATACACACATACATTCTCAGAGAGAGAGAGAGAGAGAGAGAGAGAGAGAGAGAGAGCGAGAAAAAAAAAGAGAGAGAGAGAGGGAGAGCGAGAGACACAGACAAAGGCATATGTAAGCTGGTCGCGGCTCCATTGCAAGTCCAAAAAGGAAGCTTCGAGTGGCGCCACCACCACCGTCGCATCGTCGGCAAGTGGTAAAGTGTGGTGCGCCCCGCTGAAGCATGTAAAAGGATTAAGTTCGCTTAATATCATTGATGAGCAGCGTCCTGCCACACCCACTGCTTCTTGCTCTTCCTTTCCCACTTTTTCTTTGGCCAAGTGTCTGTAAAGCAGCCGTTCTATGGAGTCTTTGTTGCACAGAGCTCAGATTTGAGCTGAGCTGTTGAGTCAATAGTTGTTGAACTGAAAGCAGCTGCTATATTCTCAGCGAGCAGCTTGCAGCTTGCAGCATGCTGCATGCTACATCTATACATAAGCCGGAGGCAACCATCCAATCTACAATTCCACATTCACCATGCCACACTGCCACAATGCCATGCCCGCAAGGTCATTTGGGTGCCTAATTAAAAATGCATCAGCCGCCGTTTCAAAGGGCAACAAACAATGCAAAACAAATAATGTTATGAGCACTTTTACAAAGTTAACTTTCGGCAACTTTATGCAAATAGCTTCAAATTGCGTAAAGACTCAAAAAACAGAAAGAAAAAAAACACAGAGGAAAAATGAGAACAACAACAAACGAAACAATACACAAATGTAATGAATATTTACGAATCCGTAAGAACAACGTCAGAGTGCAAAACATGTGCGAAAACTCAAAAATATTCCCACACAGAGAGAAAGAGAGAGAGAGTGAGAGTCGGATGCGGAGATTGCCTTTCGTATTTACGCTTGAAAAATTATAGAAAATTTTCATTTAATTATGAAAAGACTTGGCCTGAACGAGGACTTGCTGCCAACTTCTCCTGCCACGAGCTAATTAAAAGTAAAAGTTGTGTGCACTCAACAAGGTGTGGAACAGCCCTCGATAAGCAATTTTCAACTAAGGGTAATCACAACTCTATCTATATGCTACCGACTTACCCCTTTGCCACACTCGTACACAAACTCTCGCACACACACCCACTCACTCTTGGGTGTCGTTAGAGCTGCAATGAAAAACATTGTTGTACTTCAAATTAGTATTTTGTAGTTGTTGTTAGGGTATTGAGTTTCAAATGATGTTATAAATATATTTGAGAGCTGACAGCACTAGCAAAAGAAACAATAATATATGCGATATAAAATATAATATAATATATAATATATAAAATATAATATTAACTGAATCTTTTTTTTTTTTTAATTTTAAATTTATTCATAAAAAGGTAAATTAAATTTATTCCATCAATATTAAATAACAATTTTTTTCCAAAGCATTTTCACCTGCATTAAATATTAAATTAATCATTTTGATAGTAATTTAATATTTTCTAGATATTTATGTGATGATTTGTTTATTTTAATTTTAATTAATTCATAATATATGTATATAATTTTTATTATCCCTTGGGTAAGGGCATTTAAGTAAGCATTTAAAATTGTTCACTAATTGTAGTTGTTGCTATCGTTGTTATTGCTGATTTTGTGCAGACAAACATGAAGTCATTGGACAGTCATTTCAGCGTCATAGTCAAAGTCTTGTCATCGTCAAGTCAACATCAATGTTGGAAATTCCTGCTCCTCCCCTGCCATACCATTGGCATCATTTTGCTTGATTTCTCATTGCCTGAACAGACATTCTGCGAAGTAAGCTGCTCATATTTACAAAATGTCTAATGAAAATATTTTCTTCGCAGCAGATCCGGCAACAGATCCAGCTTCAACATCAGCTCCAGCTTCAGCTCCGACTCCAAGAGGCAACTTGGCTGAAGAGGGAAAAAATCAAATTAGCTGCATGAATGACGCTGGCAAATGCGCTTGCCGGATTAACAGGGTGGCCACAATGTATATATGGGCAAGAGTCAGCGGAGTGCGGACAGAGGGAGGCGTGGCAACTGCTACATCAATGGCAGTTTTTATATTTGCTCTCTGTTGCTGCTATTCTTGATGTTTGTTGTTGTTCCGCTGAGCCATGGGCAGAGGAGGTTGCAAGTGTTGTTGCCGGAATGCCTGGATTGTGTGATTGATGCAAGTTCATGTTTGTGAGCTAATTGCTGGCTTAAATAAAGAGACAGCATAATGTGCACACACAGAGAGAGAGAGAGAGAGAAACATATAGAGAGACGGAGTGAGAGTCAGAACATAAATCTCTTATCGCATTAGTGCGTTATGCTATTCAGTTGCTTACAATTTTTTTGTCATAATTATTTTGCAAAATGTGAAACTCTTGCTCCTAATGGCCAGCGAGTCCCTTTGAGAGTTAATACTTGTATCCTTGGCGTCCCTCATGCATGTGTATGTGTGTTTGTGCCCCAATCGACATAGGGAAAATCTGAAAATCTAAAAATCTCAACTTTTAACTCTTCTCTCAATGCTTTTGAATGCTGCATGAGCCGAACAAAAAATCAGATAGCGCATTTAAAATAAGTAGAGAGCATAAAGCGCACGACTGAGTAGATGAGCACAAATAAAAGCAAAAAATGTAGCAACAGCGACAACAACAAGAGAGGAACCAACAACAACATCAATGGCAGAAAAACATTGCAGAGGGCGACATAGAAAAAAACGCAAAAGGCAAAAGAAACACGCTAGAAGCGTAGCTGCCATCTTGGGGGAGGGAATGTGACGGGAGAAAGGGAGGAAGGGCCTCAGAGAAAAACTGGAAAACTGTATCAAGTAACTGAGCCGCGCCAGAGCTGCATAGTGAAAATGCAACTGTGCGGAAAACTGTGCGAACATTTTCATTTTCAATGCAACTCTTGGCATACAAACAGCAACAGAGGAGACACGCATACACACATTGGTAACAGAAACGGACAACAGTAACAACAACAACTAGCAAATAGACAAGTTTAAGTACAAAACGCGGCAGACACACACACACATACGAATCCGGGCCAAATAAAAACAACAACAGCAGGAACAACAACAACAACAGAAACAAAAACGAAAACTTACAGCGAATCGCTGAAAATCGGAAAAAAGAAAATTTGTAGATGCAACGGACAAAAGCATATGGGCGTCGTAGGAGGCGCCCCCAAGTGCATCGCGGGCACCTCTAACTGTACACTGCCGACTGTAGACTGCAGACTGTCGACTGAGGACTGGGTTTTTCTTTCAATTTGCAACATTTTCTGTTGCCGCTGTCGTTGCACGTAGCCCCAAAAATAACTTCCGACAACGCTGACTGATTTTGTTTTCGCGGGGAAATTGCAGGAAACGATTCTATTTAAAGTTGCCTATAAAGTCCACCAAAGTCTCTTTGCTAATGGCAACAACATAAGTAAATATGACTTGTCAGAACTCGGTGAAGGTTGCACAACTTGTAGCTATGAGATACAAAGTCAATATATATCTATCGTATATCTACAAAATTCGTTTAGGTTCTGACAAGTAAGTAACCCAGATCTGTGGTTTTTGTCTCTCTATTTATATCAACATACATATAATTTACAAAAAATTCAATTAGCTACGCTGTCCAGAACAGAAGCCCCAAACACAACCAATAGTTGGGCCATCCCGATTCACCACCATTAACAACATAAACTTTCTCAGCTGCCAATCAGATAGACTACGGTTGTAAAGCTACTCACAGAGAGAGTGAGAGAGAGAGGGTGAGAGGGGGAGAGTCTGTCAGGGAAGCCTTTAATAAACCCACATAAAACTTGGCAAGCATTACAACAATTGTTACATACAGTTCACTATATTGGCACAGTGGTGCCACATTTAATCCATTAACATTACTTTTGATTTCTATAATCATTATGAAATTTTCAGTAACTGTAATTGGCATAGTAAATATGGGAGATGTCAAATATCAAGGGCATATCATATAAACCGTGGTTGAAATTCAGTTTTTTGGCAATTATTCTTGTATATATATACTTAACTAAACTAATAGAAGAATTCAAGATGACAAATTTAAAGCTCAGCTAGGAATTGGATGTTGCAATTGTCATTACGACTGTAAGAAAAACTTGATTATATTTTCCCATTTATTATATTTATATTTCCGCAAATCAACATATTAATAGAAATCTCAATATCATAATTAATTAATGCACTTTCATTTGCAACGAGTTGTCTTTAGTTTTATTTGTCACTGAATTTAATATATTTCATCCGCTATGCTAAAATCTCGAGTTCAATATTATCATAGAAAGAACCACTGTGCACATGAACCATTAGCAAAACTTTGTTATAAATAAAAAAATCACAAGCTGCGCTTCAATGTTAAATGAATTGTTGTCTTAACTACTAGACAAGCGGAGGGGTACAGAGGGGCAGAGAGCATGGCTCTGTGACCATAAAAATGTTGAGCGAGGTGCGGTGGCCAAAAAGTTAGGAAAATTCATTTTTGGAAAAGTGCAAAATAAGGTAGAGGAATACAAAAAAAAAAAAAAAAATAGAATAAGAGAAGAAGAAGAAGAGTAAAAAAATTGTGGCGGTTAAAAAAAAAGTTTAAATAACTTTGGCAACTAAATTTAAGTTGCAAGTGTGAGCGCAGGGGAAATTGCGGACGAAGAAGGGGAGAAAGAGGGTGAGACAGAGCGAGAGAGAGTGAAAATCAACGGGGTGCAAGTGGAGACTCTGCCCAGCAGTCGTGACAAAGTTGGGGCCAGTTGAGCTAGTGGTTGTTGTTGTTGTTGCAGTTGTTCTAGTTGTTCTTTTTCCTTACTGATAAAAACTGCAGCAGACGCAAAACTAATTTGCGTGGTTATGTAAATTAGAGTTGGAGTTGAGTTCAGTCAGCGATAAACTTGTTGAGGGTGAAGAGCGCTAAAAAAAAGTATCTTGCACAATGCGTAAGCTGACTAGGAGCAAGGTGAGGGGTTGCCAGTACACGTAGTTTGACCCAACCGGAGGCCAACTGGCAAAATGCAGCAAGAACACGGTCGTCGTCGCCGTTGTTGTCGTTGCTGTCTGTGGGCGTGGCCAAAAGGCATTCGGTTTACCTGCCTTGTGCCTTGTGCTGAGCTTGTGCTGTGTTGTTTGTTTGTTTGTTTGTTTTTGTAGCCTTAATCCGAGACCACAGTACAGATAACAGAATCGTTGCACAGACAAAGATGCCACAACACCGCCAAACCCACCTCCTTTAATGCCACAGGCTAACAACTAAATAATGTGCAGAAAATTTAGTGTCGAATCGTGCGAGGGGGAGCACAAGAGAGGCGGGGGTAGCATCAAGATACCAGACAACAGATACACATGGCAACCAGGCCTGGCAGCCAGCTGAGATAATTTTTCGTCGAGCACACACACACACACACACACACACACACACACACACACACACACACACACACACACACACACACACTCAGGGAGTTATTTAAAAGCGTTAAGGTGGTAGCTATGAGGTAGGCATAATTTGGCCAAAAACCTGGCAGAGACATGAGCCCAACTGTGTGTCGAGACTATGAGAATGTAACCAGTAGACATGCATTGAGGTCCAACTGCTGCATTGTCGGTTGTCTTGGCAACCACAGCAACAGTATGAGCTGTATGAGCCATAGGAACAGCAGAAGCTGCGCCTGAACTCGGCACCTAAAGTCATATTAATAATTTTGTTAGGATTTGAACTTGCCGCTTTCCTACTCCACCCTATCCCCCCCACCCCACCATCTGAAAAAGAAAGCCGCAACAACTTGCAGATGCAGCTGGTGCAACAACATGCAACTTCGAATGTGTAAATGTGTGTGTATGAGTACTAACTGACTTGTCTCTGGGGCTGAATGCCATACTTCTCTATCTCTAGTCTGTTTACATTTGCAATGCAAACGAAAAACAGGCTGCAAATGCACAAAAATGCCAATGGTTGCACCTGTTGTCTGAGTGTGTGTGTGTGTGTGTGTGTGTGTGTGTGTGTGTTGATGTGGAGTGCAGAGTGTGTGTTATTGAATGGACTTTGATTTTGCCGTGGAAATTTCATGTTTTCCTCTCCAGGAAAATGTGAAATTGTGAGCTATGATTGAGCTAAATGAATGGACAGATTATGACTGTGATGAGACTCCCCCTTTTTATTAGCATCTCACATTCATGTTTATACACTTCCGAAGACCGCTTTAAAGAGCTTCAAAGTTATTTTATTCAATTTGGTATTTTGGCTGGGAATTATAACTTTTCTTAAGAGACTTAGATAGTTATTGAAAGCCCTTCTAGAATCAAGTTAATCCGTCAGACTCCAGTAAATTTAAAGTCTGACTAGGCTTGGTAATATCGTCAGATATATAATAGACAGGAACTGGAAATCTATATCATATGTAAAGTATTGCTTACTTTTCAAATCAATATTTAAAAGAAGTAAGAAGTTGTAAGCTAGTTAGACTGAAGCTCTTTATATTTCTTTTTTCTTGTTTACTAGATTAATTATGTTTGCCTAATAAAAAGAACAATTTATAAAGAGTTTCATGGGAAAATAATCAAAAGAATCCAATTAGAAACGAGTTCACACATTTGTCTTGCTGCTCTTTATGAGGCATGCAGCATGTAAGCAAATATTTACAGAGTTTCCCACAGACACGCGAGTCTATAGAATTGAATATTGTGAATAGATACGAGTTTACTCATAGAGTCACAGATACTAATTAGTTTGTCACCCCATCCGCGATACCAGAGCGACTTCAATGCTGTAGGACATGTGATATTTTTAGTGGCGGCTTGTTTACAGTGACACAGTGCAACCACCACGCCTCGCCACACGTGGCACGGAGTGAAACTCTAGATTTTTTATTTTTAGCAGGCAGCAGTTGGATGTGATTCGATTCAATTCGATGCGATTCAATTGGGATGCGATGCGATGCCATGCGATTCCATTTGACTGCTGCCTGTTAATGACATGCAAATCAACTTTGGTGGTCCTCTGATCCTGCCATAGCGACAGGCAGGGCGTGGCAGAGCGGGGCTGAGTAAGCACAATCTGAAGCGACCAACTCTGTTTATATTTTTTGACAGTTGATTGTTTTATTGAAATGCATGAACTGCTTTCAGGGTGTGAGCCGGAGGTGCCAGACCAGATGTAAAATATAAATATTTACTATTTACTTTGCGGCGCTGTGAGAAAATCATTAAATCAAGCGACAGCCGAGCATGCATTTATCAATTCCACGGACCCAAGCCCACATGCGTGCGGTAATCAATGGACTGCAGTTCAAAATCAAATAATAAATGCAAAATGTAATTAGATTTTTTTATTATTAAATCAATTGATGCCAAGGAATAACAACAAAAAAAGTGTTAAAATTGAAACTAAATTAAACTTTTGACATAGAGCTGGAATCTGTTATGAACGCTCCCCGCTCCTCGTCCCATAACATTAAAATTTAAAAATGCGCTCTGCCGAAATGAATTCAAATAAATCTCTGAACAAACAGAAAATATCTGGTTAAGTTTTTCACACACAAAAATCACAAAAATGTTGCAACTACAATCAAATGAAAACTAATGCCGAAAATGTAAAAAGGTATTTAAAATGTTTGCCAAATGCGGTTGCAGTGGTCAAAATGTGGGCACAAAGTAAATGAAAAATATTTCACGCATCACAGACCAATCACATTTTTTTCCAAAAGCTTAAAAAACGAAACAAAACTGTAGGCAACATATAATATTTTTTTAAATAACACAAAATAGTAAACCAACCAGAAATGCCACGGAAAATGTATATCGAAATGATAGAAATTGCTTAAATAATTAATGTAATTTATACTTAATTTAATGTCTAAACGGGGAATATTAGAAAATAAACATTTTTATTGTGAAAACTAAAGTACACTGTCACAAAAAAGCTCGTAATGATAAAGACTAAATACTAGTATAGAGTTTATTTAGCTAACAAATATAATTATTTTTCAATGTGCTACAAACCCGATTTTTGAAACCAGATATCGGGGAAAAAAGTTCTAAATAAAATAAAAAGTACTTTATTAGTGATACTTTTTCTTTTGTATTTTAGTAGTAGAATTAGTAGTAGAAGCAGTAGAACTAGTAGTAGTTGTAAAAGTATTAGAAGAAGTAGTAGAAATAGTATTAGAAACAGTAATAGAAATAGGAGTAAAAATATTAGTAAGAATAGTAGTAGAATTTGTAGTAGAAATAGTAGTAGACATAGTAGTAGAAGTAGTGGTAGAAATAATATTAGAAACAGTAGTAGAATTAGTAGTAGAATTAGTAGTAGAATTAGTAGTAGAATTAGTAGTAGAAGTAGTAGTAAAAGTAGTAGTAGAAGTAGTAGTTGAAGTAGTAGTAGAAGTAGTAGTAGAAGTAGTAGTTGAAGTAGTAGTAGAAGTAGTAGTAGAAGTAGTAGTAGAAGTAGTAGTGGAAGTAGTAGTTGAAGTAGTAGTAGAAGTAGTAGTTGAAGTAGTAGTAGAAGTAGTAGAAGAAGAAGTTGTAGTAATAACGCATTTTATTCATAAATATAGTACCTACTTAAGTACCAAGAATGAAATAAGGTATCAGTTTTGGTACTAAAGTACCAAGTCTGGCAACCGTGGTTACAAATGCTTTAACAAAGTGTTTATACTCTCTATAACAGTATACACACAAAGCTTGACTACGGTACACGGCTATACTGTAATATAGAAAGATCTCTGATTTTAATTAAAATTGACTAGACAATTGTGGCAAATAAATAAATAAAACAAATTGTGGTTAAAATAAAACTATTTTTTACGTTTTACGCGAATTGGCAGCAATCTTTGGAAATGGACATAAAAGTCTTATGCAATCTCAGTTTTGTATGATTTAAAGCCAACATTTTGTTGGCAGCTCGCAGTTGTCAGTTGACGGAAAGAGACGAGTTTTATTCTTGATATTTAACGAGCGCTACGGGGCGCTTATCTATTTGTTAGATGGCCGCGAGTTAATGAGAAAAATGCATACGCATAAAAAGCATAAAAGCGACGTCTAGTTCCGACACATAAACTTGGCATGTAATGGAGAGGAGCGGAGTGCTGGGAAGGGGTATACTCCAAAGAGCTTCAACAATTTGCCATGGCGCACTTCACTCGAATTTTACGAGCTTGTCGCTCCGCTCTGGTTCTGGTCTGGTTCTGATTCTGGTTCTGGTTCTGCTACTGCGAGCCCAGACAGACACATAAAGCAGTCGCGATCTCAGGCGTAATAAAATCGTAAAAAACAAAAGTCCAAAAATACCAGACAATACCACCCATTGTGTGTGTGTGTGTGTGTATTTGCGGGTGTGCTTGGCAGGATGCTGTTGCTACAAATTGTACACAAATTACAAATTTTTAATTTCAACTTTAATTATGGTACAAGCCGTGAGAGAAACAGAGGCCGTCGGCCAATTTATGACACTTGGCGACATCGCTGACACATCAAGTTCTTTTTTTTTTTTTTGTATCGTATTTATTGGTCGAACAAGGCGCTGGCTATTTATGGCCAAACTGTGCGTGTGAATCGGGCCAGAGTGAAGGGGACTTTTTGGGAATAGCAACCGCTGCAGTTTGCCACAAAATCCGTTGAATTATTTTGGTTTCTGGCTGTGATTTGGCAATCGGGGCTTTTCTGGGCTTCTGTCCATTCTAATTTATCTAGCGTGTGTGGACAATATATACCCTGTAACCGCTTAATATGTTAAGCAAAAGAGAGCTTCTGTTTTGTGGGAATGCATACAACAGGTAGGGGAGAGATATTGAATCCCCAAATATATATATTAAGTTACAGTTAAATATGATCTATCTACAAGTATAAAATATAAGGAAGGCCTTTGCAGCCAGCGCTTTAGAAATAAGTTAGTGTTAATTTAAATTATGTCTAACTATTAAATAAATAAAGTATAATACAAATATCTACACACAAATATAAATTCTTTATACTAGATAGATACGTGTGTAAGCACGTAGATTGCAAATTGTTGGTATTGTGGTTGTAGAGTATCTCTTCGCCTAGCTGAGCGGACCATTGCAATTTGAATTGTTTTTCTCCGAGTTGGTTAGGCGTTGGCGGGGCAGGGGTTAGGGGCATGGCGCTTGTGGCTTTTGGCTGCACGCTGCACGGCTGCAAGTTGCAAATAAATTTAACCAACAGCCGAAAACGATTTAATTTGCGGTTTTTTAGCACAAAACGACGCGCTCAGAAAATTGATCAAAACTTATTTGCGGCGTGTACCTCAATTTTTGTTGTTGTTGTTGTTGTTGTTGTTGTTGCTACAGTAGTTTCTCATCGTCATTTTGTTGTTATTAGAGAACAAAATTGAAATGCAAATTGTTATTGGAAACTGGACAACGAACAACTGAACGATTTATTTATATTCGTAGACTTGGCTTCAGCTTCAGTTTCAGTTTCAGCTTCAGCTATTGTTCACCGGCTTTTGGCCAAGAGAGTAGACACTGCATCGATTCGCTTAGCTTGTTGATAGATAACAAATAGCGGTTGTTTAACTTGGCATAATGTGCCTCAAAGTCAGCCAAGCTGCAACACTTCGTCGGCTTTATCAATACTCTTTGCAAGCGTTTCCAATGCTTGACCAGAATTGTTGCCAACATGAGTAGCTCCTGAAGATTGCCATCATTACCTTCCAGAAGATTGACCGACATTTGATGCACAAATACACTGTGCACTTGTTGCAATTGTGGCAGACTCACACAACGTTGCAACTCGGCATCACATTCAGCTTCCAACAGCTGCAGTTCCTCTGACTTTAAGTGCTGCTTCAGCGCCAACTCCAGGTCTCTCTTCAAAGTCACCAATCTCGCAACTGTAGCTGAATCGCAAGGCAGCTCTGGCAACTGTTGCAACTTGCGTATGGCCACATGCAGCTGCAACAATCGGCGAAAAGCGATGTTGTAGAGCTCTAATTGCGGCTCATTGATGATGCACGCTAGAGCCGGATCAAAGCTGTGGAGAAGTGAAAGCTGATCGAGATCTACATTGGGCAGGATCACACGGAATGGACAACCACAAAGGGGATTGTGACGGTTAACGATGCTCTGCAATTGCTCAGTAGCTTCAGAGATCAAACCCTGATTGAGTTGATCCAACGCGACTTCAAACTGTTCTCCAAAGAGTTGAAAATTGGTCAGCAAATAGACAGAACGCAAATGTGCTAGCACCTTCTCGAGTTCAAACTCCACTCGCAGCAAATGAACCACAAATGAGTTGACCAAGAGCACCCGCGGCTCCAATACCCGCTCGAAGGAGAGGCAGATAAGTTCGTGGAAAGGTGTGTAGCTGGCGCAGTTTTGACACTGTTTCATCAGCTCATCAATGGTACAAATGGTTGGCTGTTTGAAGTCCAGAAGCGATTCCTTGTAGTAGGCATAGTAGAGGGAGCGCATCTGTTCGTTCTCCGTGGATTTCAGTTGCCTGAAGATGTCTGGTGCAGTGGGCGTCTTCTTTGCGGGAACCACCTTGTAAGGTTTCAACTGATGCAACAAGCAGTTGACGAACGCGTGATGCAAAGATTTCTTTAGGAGGGAGCGATGGATGCTCACAAAATTATCCAAGCGCTTGCAATCGTAGAGCATGGCGAGCGAATGTCCTGCGGATTTAACGTGCTCCTCTATGATCTGATACAGACGACAATTTCCCATTGAAGGTTCCCCCTTCTCTGGAACTCTCATCCCATATTCCGTGAGTCCCTTAATCTCCATTCGCATGGCTGGAAACTCCTCGTGCCAGTCTTGAAAGTCGCCCAGTTGCCACCAGCTATCGAGAAACTGGCAATAGACTTGTAACACATGCACCAACAATGCTGCTGCACTGCCTCTGAACACTTCCTTCTCCGGCTTCGACGACCGCATAGTCAGCTTCAGCAGATTGCTAATTGTATGATGACTACGGAAATGTGGGGCAACACATTGTTGTTGTGGATGCAACACATAGCTGGCAGCGGCCAAGTTCCACAAAAGCAGCAGCCTCTTGAAACTCTGCTTTGTGGCACGCAACAGGAAGCATAATGTTGCCTGCCCCTTGCCAGTTGCCATACGCTGCTCAAAGTGCGTCAAGGACTCCACAACCGGCTTGAGCAGCCGACGAAAAGCCGCCGTGAGACTCGTTAAAGTCTCGATATGATTTTCATAGCAATCGATGAAAAGATGCAACAGTTGCATGTACTGCAACGGCTTGATAAACTGTTGCAACAGCTGAATGTTGAAGAGATTATTGCTGTTGGCATTGGCACGTAATTGAATCAGATGGTTGACCACTTCAAAGTAGCGACAATCGCGGGGCTGAAAGAACATGGTGAGCAGCTCGCGTAGCAGGAATCCCTCCTCACCAAACTGTAGCATGGCCAAGTTCACATCCTGCAGCGGACGACGCAGATAGTCGGCAAACGACAAGGCGAAACTTCCAAAAGGACGCGGCTCGTTTAGCTGCAATGAGCTGCCACATTCATTGTCCTGGTTGACTTGCTCCTGCAACTGTTGCAGTTGGCTGAGCGCAATAGAAAAACTCTGTCTGGCGTCCTGGTCATCCAGCTGATTCAGCAGTCCGAGGCCATCGTCCACGACCTGTTGCTGTTCAGTTGTGGAGCTTACAGAGTCATGGGATGAGCCTATCGATAAGTCAAGCGATAAATCCAATGAGAGATCCATCGAGTCAGATAGTGAATTATTCCCAATGCTGCTAACTTCAATCTCCAAATCAAGTGGTCGTCTTAGCGAGGGCGACTTGTAGTCCCGAACTATGCTGTTTATAGCCTCCTCACGCTGCTTATAAGCTGTGGCCAGAGCCTCCAGCAGATTGCTCCTGCGCGTCATGATCTCCTTTATATTAATGCGGGCTGTGCGAAATGCTTTAAAGTTGACCGAGAGCATAAATTCTAGCACGGAATATTTGAGATCCTCCGGACAGTGCTGATCATCGACAACCACTTGACCCAGCATCTTGACGGTTTCGCCCACCTCCTCCAGATGCTCCAAATGAAATCGTTCCACAAAGTCGTCCATGTTGCGGAGGACACTCTCTGGGCTGCTCGACGGTCGATTGTAATTTGTCAGCATGTAAGTTCCGTAATTCAGGCATTCGTCGTATTTGGCGTGCTTCTCCCCCTCCTGCTTAGAGTCCAGCAAAAGATTCACCAGATGTGGCACATTGCGAGCGATGATTTGCTGGTACTGCTCTTGTTTCTTCATCTTAGAAAATATATATACACCTATACATATACATATATATTGTGGGATATGTATATGTTAACATATATCAACGGCAGCTCAACAACTGAGAATAGAAAACTGAGATTCGACGCCTGCTACGTTGCCATTGCCAGTTTGCCATGCTTGCCACAACCTCGGGTAACGGTTAAGGATATGTGCAGCTTACGTCTACTTTAAACAGCCAAGACCTCAGTCCGGAGTCCGGAGTCCGTAGTCAATAGCCAGCGGCTTATGGGCGCTTAAGGAAAATTCGAACATGCAAATTCCAGTGGCATGCAGCATGTGGCTCCTGCAACGGTATGTGAAGACCCAGCACGAGATACCAACACCATCATCGACATCGATATCGACACCAGTAAAGAACTTTGACACCGCTGACCTATTTCTAGCCCAGAATCATCTGCATCAGCTGCATCATCCACATATGTGTATGTGTGTGTGTGTCCACGTTCAATAGCCTTGTAGAATGTGCGTACTTTGCTTTATTTTATTGTCTGACAAGATAAATACCAAAATATTGAATATGCACAGACAGCCATAGGGAGACACCACTGCAACTGAGAAACCAGAGGTTTCAAAGATGCCTTTCAAAGATGCCACCAAGCGTCCAGCAATCGAACTCTCTCAAGAGGTGGCAAGAGGAGCCTGTCAACTGAGCCACCAACAATAACTCAAATGCAATCGAGCATATTTGCTGCAGAGAACAAATAAACCCAGTTACCGGCATTTACGACAGCAACAACAACAACAGTAGATCCAAATATGACACAGTGCTTCCAAACCAATGATATTAGCAAGACAACTACGAACAATATCTATGCTTTCAATGCACTACGATTATCAAAATGTATTAACATTTATAATTTAATTATTTGTGTTATTAATATTATTATTATATAAAGCTGGTTGACTGGTTTCCATTTCAAATTATTGACTTCGCTTCACTGTGCCGTGGCACATTTATTTTTTATTTTTTGCTGTATAAACTATAGACAACAAATTTGCTGAGGACTCCTTTTGGCCAAAAAGAAAGTTTCTAGAGATTCGACTGAGATTCAGTTTGTCTGTCAGACTGTCTGGCTGCCTGATTGTCTAAGAAGGGGGAGGAGTAGGAGCAGAGGGAGGTTGCCAAAACAGCAAGTGAAATCTTAGCCAGAAAACAAAAGCCGAAATGTAGAAAAACAAGAGAAAATTGTTTGAAGGGAAAACTTACGAGGGTAAACTTTCTGTCGCACTTGGCGAAAAGTAAGCGAAAACTTAATAAAGATCGCAGTTGACGCCGAGGCGGACGGTGACGCCGACGCCGCTGTCACTGTCGATGCCAGCAGAGTAGCAACCACACATACACACGCACACACACACACACACACACACACACACACACACACACACACACAAGTACTATGTGGCAGCGTTGACAGTCGTTTTGGTCAGTGGCAGTGTCGCTGCAACGACCACAGACTGTCGAAATTAAACCAAACTGAATTTGCACTTACACTTTGGCCAGACGCCGCTGACTCCGCCAAGTGCTGTCGAGCTCAGGCGAGAGTCTTGCAACTGCAGCAACTGCTGCTTGAGTGTTATCTGTGTGAGGCTGTCGAAATTGTCACTTTCGCAATTTGCTCAGTGGGTGCAACGTTGGCATTGGTGAACAATGGCTTGCAACTTGCCGCATGGCGTGCGTCAAGGAGCGCGTAAGTGACATTTATGCGCCTGGGCGCTAGCAGCGGCGTGCGGCATGCGGCATGCGGCAAACGGCAAACGCCAAACTTTTCCCACCAATTCAGATGCAAACGCAGTCGAGCGGGCAAAGAGAGAATGCGAATGAGAAACAGAGAAAGCAGTAGAGGCAGAGAGTGAGACAAACTGAGTCAAGTTTGTTTTAATAAATACTTTCATTGTGTCTGCAGCAGTGGCAGCAACATCACCTGCCTCCAGCTGAGGCAGCGCCTATCACTGTTCACGATGATGATGAAAAGTTTCCCTAAGAATTTACTCCGCTCATCGACATTCCTTTAGAACTTGCAGCACAATAGCTGCAGCCGCCTAGAAACAATCAACAGCCACAGCCGGCAAATGCAAAAATTACTCAATTTTCTCTTTTCTTTTCTCTTATTTCTTTTCTTTTCTCTGCTCTTATTATTATTTTTATTTTTGGTGAACTCTGACATTTGTTGGCTGAGTTGTGCCAATTAAAGAAAAGTTCTTAAGTTTTTTACTTGGCTGAAAATAAATATTAAAATTAAGACACCACAAAATCTGTGTGGCATCTGCAAATGTGACTCTTTTGTTCTGTTCATCATTAGCTGCAGGCCAAAACATATTTGGTAAAAATGTTGCGAAAGCACAAAGCAGTTTTTGAAATACATCTTTGAGCCCTCAAGGCGTCTGTCTGGTTATAAAACGAGGGTACATTTTCGAGTATCTAAAGGTATATTCAATATTTGTTCTTATATATTTATTAGTGCCTCAGAGAACTGCTTGACATTGGAGATTTTACTTAACAGTTTACCTCGACTGTCTTTGACCTCAGTTTGTGGCACATGGCACACCTTTCCCTCGTGCTGCTGTTGTTGCTGTTCGTTCAGCCTCATTTGGCCATAAACTATGCATTAGCTACCGGAAGCATCTTCGGGAATAATGTTGTCTATTTATAAACACGTGGTGCCTGCAACAATGCAACACATCACAACACATCTGGCTGGCAGCATCAGCATCATCTTGTGCTTGCCTCCGTCATCAGAATTTTGGGAGCCGTAGGCAAAGTTAATTAGTTGTGATTTTTCAAAGAACATTCAAATCGAAGGCAGACCCAAAAACACAAACAAATCAACAAAACGCAGCTCGAGGCGTAGCTGGACTGGTCGAGCAGTGAGTGAAGGGAAGTGCATCGAGGCAAGGCATATGTTGAGTGTATAAAATTTTGATGAATGTTTTGTTTGCGGCAAGTTTATCCAGCATGCAACAGCGATGGCAGTGGCAATGCTGACAAGGGGTTGCATGCCACGTTACACTCCCCATCTGCCCCCTCTGGCTATACAATATGTACTATGTGGGTGCGTGCATGGACATGGACATATTCTGCTTGTGACGGCGTGTGAGTAGAGTCCATCAGCGTGATGCCTGGGATGCTGCACACATGTGGCGTGCCCGGAGGCAGCAGCCACAAGTTGCCACACAGCAATTGAATGTGAATTATGCTCGTATTGAATATTCACTGAACGTCAGGACACAACACAACACAACGCAGAAAGCCAGACCTCGGTCAGGGCCATGATGCATGCTACAGTGAACAGGGGGGCGGCAGATGGGGGCCACATAAATTACACAGCATAAACAGACTGCAACTAATTAACAAGAACATCAGCTGAATATGCATGCAACACATTTTGATCTTTAGTTTTTTTTTTGAGGGGGGAGGAGAGAGGAAGACAACAAGAAGTAGTAGGAGGGAACTTATCAAATGCTTAAGGGCAGCATTTACTTAATTTCCCAATCAAATTCACTTTGTCTACGCCGTATAATAATTTAAATATCTTACCCGGCGGACTTTTGCCTGAAAGAGGACAACAACAGGAAATGCCATTTCAGCTGTGGCATGCTAACAAGCCAAGCACCAACAACAACGACAACAACAACGACAACTACAAGAATTGCTAGTAAATGCGTACCATTACAAAACTGCAAGAAAAACCCGAAAAGACAACAACAACAATGGCTGGGAAAAACTTAACTGCCGCGAGCTACACACGAAAAACACAAAAAGGCAGAAAACGGCAAGAAATTAGTTTCTCTGGCGAGCGTTGTTCTAGTTGTTGCCATTGTTGTCGTTGTTGCTTGTTGTTGCTTGTTGTCGTTGTTGTTGCGGTGCAAAGCTGCCAAAGGAGGACAAATGCAAAACACACAAACAAACAATTCGAGTGAGCGAGCGAGCAGAGATAGAGGGCAAGACGGGCTGCATTAGGCACCGGAAAATGCCTTTGCGAGCAGGAAAATTTATATGTGTATCTGTGTATTTATGTGTGTGTGTGTATGTGTATGTGTATGGAAAATAAGGCAAAGTCGTATAGTTAAACGTAAAAGGCGAAATATGCAGGCCACAAACATTCGCAGACAACGCAAGCCTCAAGATAGAGAGATAGAAGCACAAGCAAAAAAACACAAAACCCATATAAATAAAGGAATGGGTCTGGTCTATAATTGAAGGGGCGATATACATAGGGATTCGGACTGGGAATATGTTCTGAAAAAGGATAAACTGATTGTGGGTTAATAAGCTTCCCCCAAGAAATGAATTTCAAATTTAACTGCATTTAAAACATAGATAATTATCATATTTCCAAATCTGCCTTAGGTGACGCAACACTCAGCTTTTGCTCGAGCATGTTTACATATGTATGTAAAAGCTAGCAGCTATGAGCTTGCAAATTCGCATCTCCATGTGCTTTATGCTTTATGTCTGAATGTGTGTGTATGCATGATGGCACAGCAAAACGATAGTATGCAAAATATTTTCTTTCTTCTTTCTTTTCCGTTTAGGGCTATTATTGGCTTGCAAATCATTGTTATCGATTGATCCATGTATGGTATATAGCAACCTTAATGCTAAATTTTGCGTCTGTCGATTTAATAGTTGCTGAGATCGAATCGTTTGCAGAAACAGACAGAAAAACGAACAGACGAACAGGGCCCAATCGACTCGACTGTTGATACTGATCGAAAATATAGACCCTATTAATGCCGAGCCTCCTTCTGACTGTTAATATATAAGAACTTGCGAACAAAGCTTATGTCCATAAATACATATCTATATTCAGATACAGAATGACATTACATATTATGCACTGTGCACATATGTATGTATGTATGGATGAATAAAACAATTATGCAACATGCCTCATATGCATTGTATGGACATACACAAATATACATAAATACTCGAGTTGCTCACTCGTAATTGATTACATATATGTATACTTGTACACATACTTTCGCATTTACACTATACATACATTTATTTATATATGCATGCAGGCGCTTGCCGACGTTCTCTCTGTCCCGCTCGCGTTTTAAGGCAATATGTTGCCTTCCTTCTTACTTCTTTTTTAAATAGCTTTCTTATTTGTGAACCTATATTAATGAAACATTCAGTTAAATTTTTTGGATTCACGGGGAAGGAACAAATATCTGAAACTTGACATGAACTTATTACAATTAATTGTATTTTAATAGAGAGTGGTGCAGGGTTTTATACAAAGCTTCGAGTAATTAATTATTATTTATATATTGTTTGTTTGACGAATACATTGCTAATCTTTATCCACATCCGTGCCCAAGACTGATAAGCTGCTGCTCCGCTCCCTCCACTTGTTCGTATCCCATTTTTGACATTTTCCTATATACAAATACCTAAGGCGAAGTGTAATCTTCTCTAAGGCATATGCAAATTTGTGGTTACATAAAGTATCCAAGTGCCAACAGCCATTGATACTATTATTCGGACCGAAAATGTATGGCCAAGGGCATAAATGAATATGCCATAGATACAGGTAAATGCGTTTCGCCTCATGCCAATTTCAGCACAGAAAAAAAAATGTAAAACATGATGAAATTCCTGAGATGCCGGAGGGCCTTCATGCTCGGGGCTTCATGCCCAGTGCTTAAGTTCATTCCAAAGTTTTGCACTCACTTCCGGTGCTCCTCCGGCACGTGTTATGATCAGCAGGTAACCCCCTCCCCTGGCCACACCCTAAAAGTGTGGCAGGCAGCAGGTGTCGCTAACATACCAACAATTTCAATAGAGCTGCGAAAGTTTCATTGACTTGACAGCTGAATGTAGGTGGCGGTGTGTGAGGTGGGAAATTTCACAATAACTTGGCCCAAGTGTAATTGTTACCGTTTAAATTTCCATTAAACGAGAAGCATAGGCAAATGGCTCTCACGTGAGGCCCGCGGCGGCGTTTTGGCCACAAGCTGCCAAGAAGCCCAAGCAAAAAGCCGTTTCACAAAATATGTCACAACATTTAAGCTGCGTTAAAGACAACAACAAGAGCTAGATGAAGAAGATGAAGCAGACAGAGAGAGGGGAAGCAGAAGCGGAAACAATGGCGACGGATACAACAAAAGGCCGACCGCTTTGAAAAGGCCGCCCGCTATTAACAAACCATAAAGTAATTTCTTGCTTTCCTGCACGGAAATTAGACATTTTGTCAAGGGAACACTCATCTTGGACGTCGACGTCGACGCCGACGAAGACTGCGACGTCGACAAAGACTGCGACAGCGAAGCAAGCAGCGGGCAGCAACAGGGATAACAATAACAAGAACAATAATAAGGGACAGCAGAGCAGGGGCAGTTGGAGATGTGGAATGGGTTGGTAGATGGCAAGGGGCAGTACAGGGCAGGGGGGTACTGAACACTTGCTGCCAAGTTAAAAGTGAAAATATTATAATGAAGTATGTTGTTAGCTGTTTCGAGATTTTCCAAATGTATCCATCCAGGGATATGGCTGAGAGGTATGATTTGAGACTGGAGAGTGTTGAGACTGTCGATGGCGGGGGAGGAGGGGTTGCAAAAACATTTTATAAGTAAACAAGCAGCGGCAACAAAAGTTTGTCTATTTAAAAAGTTTTGCGCTTCATGCGCAAAAGTTATAAAACATGAAAATATTTCTTAATTATTTTTATAAACAACGGCAGCTACGTCTTTGGGTCGGTATATACCCCGGCCCGCTGCAAGCCTCCCCTGCCTGCTATTTGGGTTGGACACACCCCTTACCCATAACTCGGTCTAGGCTGAGGTTTTACAGCGAGTACGTGGGTCGATTTGTGTCTTGAAAGTTGTTGTTGGTCTCCATTTGTTGTTTGTCTTGCTGATTTCTGAAACACATTGTGCCTTAGGTCAGGATTCTTTTTGATTAACATAAATGCGACTACTACAAGCAGGAAAAAGGGAACTTTTCAATTTTTCCTTTTTTTTTCTCTCGGACAAATGCTTGAAAAATTAATTAGATTGAACGAAATACCAAAATTTTACATGGGATTAAACGAATCCAGTGAAGAACGCCTTGCACCCACCTGAAAATAGAATAATTAAATGGGAAATGATTAAAATTAGTAATACAAATATTTTGATTAATTAATTGCCCAATATTTGTTGGAAAATATTTTCCCTGCTCCTGCCCACATCTAACTAATTCCCCGCTGTTCAGTAAATTTGATTGCCTTTATCTGCATTTTATGATGCTCTTTCCCACCGCATTTAACATTGGTCTGTGATATACGACAGTCGGTTGTCGGTTTGCCATTGCCATTGCCATAAAGTGTGCCAAATGGCTAAGCGAATGGAGATTCAATTTTGTTTTCCCATTTTCCATTGCATTTTAAAGTTTTGCACCCCACTGCAGCTATGATTTATACAACTCGCGGGGAAGCTGACAACTTTAAACTGCAAATAGTAGAATTGTCAACAATGTTATAAGAAAACAGCCATTTGACTAAGTTGCTAACCAATTCAATGCTGTAAACTATGAGTTGAACTGAAAGAACAGGTCAAAGAAAGGACGTCAACTGTTGCTAAATTTATTTATAATGAGGAACCACGAGGTAAACAGAATATTCAGAGACTGAGAACAAGAAATTTATAAAAGAGAGAGAGTGTGTGTTTTATTACATATCAGCTGCTACATAGACGGAGACAGCAAATACATTTGAAATTGTTGAGTCTTTTGCGGTGTTTAACCTGCAGTTAAAGTTGCTCTTGCAACAGCCCATTCAGTAGCTATATCAACACGCTGGCAACGTAACATATCAATTTGCTGCAACAAATGCTCATAATTTATAAATTTTAAATCTATTTTTCGGGAAAACGACCTGCGCGCTTCGTTTTGCGGCATGCCACGTAAACAGCAGAGACGCGTCGCGACGGGGTGGGGAGGGGTTGGAAATTGGGGGGAATGCTTTGTTGCTGATTTATTGAAGTTTGTGCTGTTGTAGTTGTTGTTGCTGTGATGGCTGCTGTTATTGTTGTTGTTGCTGTTGTTGTTGCTGATGCTGCTGCGTTTGCCATTGTCTGCGTTTTTGGCACTGTTAACCCGATTTTCCACTTTTCATGCGGCAACGTGAATGGTTGCGCGGCATGCATGATGATCATGTTTACGTTGCAACCCCGCAATCTCCCACCCTCTTCGCTCTGGGCCCCAAAACTACAGTAGATGTCACTAATGGGGCGCACGTTCAAGTCGAGTCACGTCACCTTTTGGCTGTGCGACTGCGACTCCGGACAAGTCTTGACTTGGTCTGGATGCAGCCAAGGCAATGGCATTGGCAAAATGCATTGCGAAACGAGATCACGTAATGCGCCGCGAGATTTTTGCAATTTCATGTGCCTTCCTATCGGAAAACTATCTTTCAATTAAATTCCATTTCGAGCAGAGCATCGCTTCAATTTCAATCAGAATCATATTTTTGATGGCATGGAAGAGAGAGCTGGAATGAGAGCTCATAGTTGTACTACAAAACGCAACAGAAGCTAAAAGTTTGAAATAATAAGCAATATCAAAACATTGTCGCAGCTGCAGCTTGGTGACGCTTTGTGAACATATGCAACATTAATTTGATTATGAAATTGCAGTGAAAATATTTTCATTGCATTTTTGGGGCTCGCCGCGTATCATTTTAAGCTATTTTCCATACATTTTCCGGCAATAAACAAATACTTTTAGGTCATGGGCCAATAATGAAATTTATCATGATACCAGCAAGAATGATGGGGGCAGGGAGGAAGGGGTAGTTCGCTGGCAGTTTTCAACTTCATTTAATTTAATTTATTTTTCAGCAGTGACAAAATTTATGTAACAACTTTGGCCTTGTCGTTGTCCTTGTTGCTGTTGTTATTATTTGAAACTAATTTGCATAAAATGAGCGTCGAGTGTTATTTGGTTACCTGGCCCATAAAAGCAACGCACACACACACATATACAAACACAATGGCATACACATATGTCCTGTTGGCCCTGAAGCGGTCAAGTCGCAATAAATTGCCTCCTGATGACTCCTTTAAAAGCGGACCAAAACAGCGTCTGCAATTCGATTTCGTTTTTATGGCGCATAAATTATTCAGAGTTTGTCTATAGTCTATAAAATGTTGAGGGTCGTTAAGTCAGCTCAGCTCGGCTCACAAGCTGAGCTGAAACTCTTCTGTTTGTCGACTTGTTGTAGCTGTTGCTGATACCCGCAGGACGTGCGCTAACCTTGTATCCTTTTTCTAAATAGACAATTTGCCCCTGGTTTACGCACTATTGTTGCTGTCCCTGTCGCTGTCCCTTTCCCGTCCAGATATCAAGTTGTCCGGTTGTCTGGTTGTCCTGTTGTCCGTTTGTCTTGACATAAAAATCAGTTTAAGCTTGCGCTATAGCGCCTGGATTTATGCTACAGTTTTTGCTATTGTTTCTTTCTCTGTCAACAATTTTACGAGTAAATTGAGAGCCACAATCGTTACGGAAAATCCATTTCAGCTTAGAGACCATCTAACAGCAATAAGTACAAACCACGAATGCAAAAACTCTTTCTTAGCAATTTCGCCTATCGAATTCTACTTTTTTTATTGCTGCGGTAAATGTTTAACTTCTATGAATATTCTACAGTATTAATAAAATAAAACTTATGCGCAATATTTAGTAGTTTTTGTTTATTATTAATATCTAATGTTTGGAATGTTTAAGCATTGACCTCGAAAAGTTATCAATATTAAATCAGGACTAGTCTTCAATGTTGACTCCGCTGACTGTCTGCGTAATGTGCAGCATCATTGTTTGTCCATTCCAAGTAAACGTACTCCAAAGTCTTGAAGGACAATGCTAAGGGCCAAACAAATACGCATGAAGTTGCGCTTTTTGCCATATCGCAAAACAATTTGTTGTTTGCTTTGAGCCAAGTCAAGTCAAACGAAACGAAACGATATGAAACGAATGGATGTGTATTGTCGTCCAGGCCAATGACCCAATTAGTTTAAAAGCTCTGTCATATAATCAATATTATTTTAACAGCATTACTTATGGCTATCCTTAGCAAAATACGATATTTATAATCCCTTGTTTTATTTTTGTTTTTGCCAAATTGTACATTAATTTTTGCGTATACATTTCCAGGACATTTCTACTATTCTGTTTGTGGGCTGTGACACGCTTGATTTGCAAATTGCCAGGCAGACGCATTAATAAAATAAAATAATGTATGAATAAATAAAATTTAATTTTTCGTAAAAACTGACAAACAGTCCCCAGTTAGTTAGGTGGGTGTGCGACAGACTCAGCCCAACTCAGGAGCAACTAACAACCCACTGCAACAACAACAAGAACAGCACTGACAACAACAACAATGACAATGGCAACTTGTCAGACAACAACATTTTTATTTCGTTTGTTTTTGTTTGCTCAGAATTGTTGTAGCATATTTGAGTGTATTTGCACAAAATACGTGAAATTACGCGAAAAGTTGGGTTCTGTCTCTCTAACTGTCTGTCCGTCTGCCTGTCTGTCTGTCTGTCTGGCAGCAGTTCCAGCACTGTTTACATCAAGACGACGCCAATGGCAACTGGCTCCACTGGCCAAAGAGCCGCTGGGAATGAAAGGGAGCTAAGTGAATGGGGAACGTTTGTCCTGACAGACTGTTTGACTGTTTGGCTGGGCTGACTGGCTGCCCGACTGGTTTCCGTAGCTTATGCTTGTTAGTTGCCTTGGCCTGAAACAAATGCCATTTAATTTTGATGGCAAACGGTTGTGCCACCGTTGGGACTGAGCTACTTGTATATGGGCCATCGGGCGTATGCGCAATGTTACCGTCTAAGTGCTTGGCCCAGCATATTGTTAGCCTTAACATGTGGTTAGCATTTCAAAGTAGATAACTATATACGTATACATATGTGTAGTACTTATGATATACCTGTTATGCTGCATTTCTTGTTAGTTACAATCCTTTATCCTCTATTTTTAATGTGCTTAATAAAGAGAGAGAAAGGATTTCTTCGGCTCGCCGAAGTTTTGATACCCTTGCGGAACCTTGTAATCAGTATCAACTGATCGTTGATAATAATAATATTATATGTGAATAATATTTATTCAAAAAAAAGAGACTCAGCTCTCAAACTAAGAGGGCAGCTTGTTGCCCTGATCAAGAATATATACACTTCAAGGACCTCGTTTAAAATAATACCCTGCGGGTATATAAATATACTCTTATTTGGCATTTGTTATCTCTCTTTCCTCCTTTAGAGTTATTTCATTTTCAGAGTTAAATATGTTTCACTTTATGCTTGAAATTATTAATGAGCTGCTTGGCATACAAGTTAATAATCCGCTTCGCAGCAAAGCATAAAGAAAGAACTGCGTTGTACAACAATATACAACACACAGTGGCAGCAACTTTTGCCTGGCAACACTTTACAGCGGAAATCTCATTTGTCATTCAGCTGGCCATTTATCAGTTGGCATTTAAAAAGCCATTAAAACCGAATCCGACAAACGCACCATAAAAATCAAAAAAGTAAAATAATAAAATTTAAATTGAAAATGGAAAAAAAAAGAAAATTATTTCAGCGCTTTTGCAACTTCTGCCCAGGAAGCAGCCGCAAAGGAATCGACGAACCTGGCCGGGGCAAGTTCTGCCACTGCCAATGCAATTCATAATTTAAAAGCCAGGGCCGATTGCGTTCGTCCGACTCCCACCCCCTCCTGCGGCATAGTATTGCTGCACCCTACCCCGCCCCGGCAAGCGTAGCACGTTCAACGAGTCACAGCAATAAATTAATATAAAAATTCCTCACGCTCAGCCAATAAGAGAGAACATTGAAGCATTTTATCGCAGCGGCCAGACGACAGAGGCCCACGCAGTTGTGACTCCCAACTCCATTCAAAGATGTCTAAGATGCCAGCACACGCGAACAGTTTGCTTTTGGCCTTCGGCTTGGCCATTGTACCCGGCTCCGCCCCTCCTCCCTGATAAGAGCAAACATTCACAGTATGCGCGAATTGAACATTGAGTATTAAAAACTATTCAACATTTATGGCATACTTAAAAGCGCCAGAGACAGAGAAACTGAGACAGTGAGAGCTCTTCTTCTGAGAAACCGTCCTTTCCGATCGTTTCAATACAATCGACAATCAATTGCTTCCCAATCAAACTGTGAGTATTATCTCAAACTTTGAGTGTAACTAGATAAGTTTTCTTAAATATGAAAGGGAAAAAGAATAAACCGCAGCATCTACAATTTTTTTCAAAGCTAATTGCAGTTGACGTTTAAATCGTTGCGGCCATCGATTTATTTGTAAAAGTTCTTGAAGCAGTTGCAATGCTGCAAGGCTGCAGGCACCCTTAGCACAGACGCACATAGCCTGAGATTCTCAGTTACAGTTACAGTTACAGTTTTGAGTCTGTCGAGATCTGTAGACTCATAAAAAGGGAAAAGTTTTGCATGTGACCTCGTTAGGCGACGACTCTATCAGACTGGCTGGGAAATGGTTGACTGGCTGCCAATGTTGTGGGGCAACTTTGTTAATGCTTTTGTCATAAATTTTAATTCGATTGCAGTGGAGACACAAGCTCCACATCTTCACGCCGAGATTGCCAGTCAAAGTGAGAAGGGTGGCAAGTCAGCCAGAAACTTGGACCTAGCATGTGGCATATAAGCGGGTTGCAAGTTTTTGATAGTGCGGCTGACCACAGCGACAGCCACAGGCATTAAACTGCAGGCTAGACATAAAAGCAGACAGTCTGTTGCTTGAGCACTCAATTAATTTATGCAGCGTGAAGTCAACTTCAACTTTTCGCAGCCATACTGAATTTCAAATTAAATGAAAGCCCAAACTGAGCTGCAATATTTCCTTGGCCACAAAATTGCAGACAAAGGTGGCAGATTCTTGATATATGTATGTTGAAAATGCGCTCAATTAATGAATTTTAAATGCATTGTCATTGTCACTTCCTTTTACAGCTGAAAGTAACCAGGCGTCGGCTCACGCTGCGTATGCGTAACGCGCTATTTGCAAGTCAACCGCCGAGCCAAGCCAAAGAGACAAAAGACATTACTTATCTTTGTGTGTGGTCGCCCAGGCTAGCAGCATATCAAACAGTATGCCACTGTGGGACAAATACTATTTACAAAATAAACTTGAAGTCACAACTAATATAATATTTGCAGCAGTAACTTAACAGAAGTTATAATAATAATAAGAAGGACGAAGTTTCTGTTAGGATATCGGAATATACATTTAGTTATTGGGCAGCCCTTTTGCTGCAGGTTGGTACCACTGTGCACTGCGTGCGTTGCCTACGAAAAAGGCTTGCGAAATGATGCTACAGCCGACTCGCATTAACTACAAGGATAATTCCGCGCGCCTGGCATGAAAAAATAACAAGAAAATGCCTGGCATCGTTCATTACCTGCCTCAGCCCTTGGTTTTCACTGTGAGTCGGCCTCCAGCTCAGACCAAGACGAGCGACAAGACATCCGTAATGTTTTATTGTTGTAACTGTCGCCTGGCACCATAATATATAGTCTGTGGCACATCCTGGCGCACAGCTATAGCTACACTCGTAGCTCAGCAGACTGGCTGCTGACACAAATCACATGCAACCTTTTCTTCAGCCGACTGGAAGTATGGTTGGAGGGGTAAAAGATGGAAGGGCATTGCATGAGGAACGGACCGTTCGCATTTTTGGTGCTCGTACGTGCCCGCATTGGACAGGTGTGCGGGCCATGGGTCCAAGGTTGTTGAAGGTAGAAAATTATGTAAGCTTAAAAGCGGAATTAGTGTACATCTCCTACAGTCAACCTATACACCATTCTCTCTCTCTCTCTCTCTCTCTCTCTCTCTCTCTGTCTCTCTCTCCTCGTTCTTCTTCATTCGTCTTTTGGTTGTGCTTTTGTCTGCGTTTGTCGTCTTCCGTTTTAACAAATGTTTTGTTAGCGCGACGCTCTCAAGTCTTCCGTTTGCAAAAATTATGCGGAAACGGAAGCGACAAAAGGAAAACCACAATTGAGTGGATGTGTGTAAGGAATATACACTTGTAAACTTGTATATTTAAGGGTATATGTGTGTGTGTGCGTTTGTGTGGGTGTATTTGTCCATATGGCCTGACACGTGGCCCTCACATATTGCGACTAGCGAATGCTCACCTGCTGCCATCACTTCGGCTCCTGTTGCAGTCCCTGTCAACGCTCAGAATTAGGACTATTCAATTTTCATAATTGAATAATGCTTGGGAATTGATAAAAGCAATCCAACAACTATTACAACAAAGCTGATGAGGCACTGCCGCACGTGCCGCATGATAAAATGAAATGCACGTACGTTTTCACCATTTTTGGAGTCCCGGTCCAATGACAAATAGTGCGTGTCCTCAAGCCGACAGGATGCGTGAGCCAATGGCTAAAATAGTAATTAAATTTAGCCCAAAATAAACCGTGTACTTCCTGCTTAGTCAGACAAACAGGCCATTAAATATTATGACACGCCTATAGACCCACAAGCAGAGAGCAGCCCGCCCATCGATAAATCATAACAGATTCACATAATTTTTATCGTTTTGCACAATTTTGCATATGTCGCACACACACTTTACTGCTGGCAGCCTGTCTGTGAGTGTGAATGTGTGTGTGTGTTGAAGGCGGTGTGTGCGCCCCGTTTGGGCTTTCAAGTTAAACGTTTCAATAAAGTCGAGCACCTGTCAATAAATCGAAATTGCCTCTCGTATTATTTTTATCGTCTACGTTTCGTTTACAGTGCACAAGCTCAAGCTGCCGCATGTCAGATTGCCACCGGCCACGCCCATGATATACTTGCCACAGTGCCACAGTGCTACAACTGGCACATACACACACACACACACACTCACACACAACCTGCAACTCCAGTGACGACCTTAGATATCTCCGCAGCGCCATCTTGTTCCACTTGAGCGCGTCTGCGGGTTTTAGACTGCTGTCTGCCTGTCTGCCCGTCCGCCTGTCTGGCAATCTCTCTTTTTGTGGTTTCACATTTTCCATTTGAGCCGTATTTCGGTTTACGGTTTACATCGTCGTCCTTTTGTCTTAGCCGCGTTTTAATTCGGTTTCGCCAATCGAATTTTCGGCCAGTTTTCTTGCCATTTCGTTAGCTGCAATTAAAGCAGCGTTTGAAGATGTTTCTTCACATCCTCTTCCTTTTCCTTTGCCTCTTTTTCTTCTTTTCTGTATTCGTCTCCCATCTCTGCGCCTGCGTGTATGCTTTAATTTTAATCCACTTCCTCTTAAGCAGGACCAAATGAGATCCCCATGCACCATACTTATGAAAATGTAATAAGCAGCACACCATTATCCGAGCTCAATGCGGATGGTAATGCTTGGGTGGCAATGCTCCTGCTCTCTGCCAAGTGCTTTCCCAACGATGATGAGACTGACAGAAGATGTGCACCACAAGCCAAGGCACATGTCGTGGCATCCACAGCAAAATCAACAACAACAACACCAACAACAACACCAGCAACATCAACAGCAACAGCATCTCCTTCTACAGAACTCGCATGTGTCATGTAAAAAGATTCTTAAACAAGGACCAAGAAAAAATAAACTTAAAAATGAAATGCGTTTCTTGGTTTTGAGTGTCAGGTGTGTGTGGGGGGAGAAGATGTGAATATTTTGTACAATGGGCAAAATGAATTATTTGTGAAATTATTTAAATGTGTAAGTAGTTCACTTTTTTCACTTCTGGATATAGTTAGTTAGTCTGGAATTAGTTAGTTTTGAATGGTCTTATCAGCTTGTCAGAATATTTAGCAACGACTTGGAAGTGCTACTTTTAATTAAAGCCGGATTTGTAAATTATTAAAAGATGTGAGCTCTTTATGCATTGCAAATAGAACACCCTGACAACTTTGGCCACTCTTAGCCGCAATTAAGCTGCAGGTTAAAGTTAACATGAAGATGAAAGAGCAGCTTAAGTGTAGATGCTCATGCTTGTGGCTCCACTGTTTCCTGATGTCCTTGTGTAAGTCATTGCTCTCGAAGAGTAACGCAACAAACAAGCGAAATATTATTTACGAGCTGTCAAATCCCAGTTAACATGCTTTATGCAGAGACTGAGGGCGAGTCATAGTGTGTATGTGTGTTTGTAGCCGTGGTCGCATAGTTGGCTAAGAGACAACCTCAAATACAGCAACAGATACAGTTACAGATACAGCTGTAGCTACATTTACAGATACAGATACAGATACAGACGAAGACACAAACAAATATACAAAGCTGCATATACGGCCTCGAGAATGTTGAGTTGCATGACGAAGCGAAATAGCAGGCGAAAGGAGCACAAGGATCAACGTCGGGCAACAGGCATAATAAAATAAAAAATGAAAATAAAAATCATAAATAAAAACGCAGGCGGCCAAATGAAACCACGAAAAAATAATTTAAATTTATGTACTTCTGTGTATTTATTTGTGCGTCGCATCTTGCCACGGCTGCTTCTTGCAACATCGCGACGTTTTCTCCACAAGACATTAAATTCAATTTGAATGTATGTGTGCGTATGCGTGTGTGTGCGTATGCGTGTGTATGTGTGTGTGTGCTCGCCTGCCACTCAGCGTCAGTAACAGTTGCCCGAATCGAAGGAGGAGTGCAAGGAGGAGATTGCAAGGTCTTTTACAGGCAATGGCGACCTGTTGTGTTGTTTAAGGAATTACTTAAAATGTTAAATGAGTGCACATGTATGAGTGCTCGTGTATCTGTGTGTGTATGTGTATGTGCGAGCATTAAGCATGCACGTGTGCGAATGAAAAATATGCGATATTTCTCTTTGCGTAACTTGTAGTAAAAGCATCGAAAATAATTATGAAATTTGTGCTTCCATTTGAACTTAATACATTAAAATTTAAAAGTGTACTTCATATTTATTAGTATTAATAGTTAATTATTTTTAAAAGCGTCCTGCTCTGCATATGCTATTTACAGGGTATTGTTGTTGGGTATACCTTGTCTGTTATAATTGTCTGTTTATTCAAAATTCGCTGGGTCGAAATATATTTATGCGTTGCTGCTGCTCATATGAAACACCGTGAAGGCGTGAGTGAGTGTGTACGAGTGTGTGTGGGCGTGTATAAGGGTGAGTGTGCTTGACAATGCGTGCGTCAGCTCGACAAGTTTCCTCAAAAAGCGAGACAAGTGGAAATCCGTTAAAGAAATACGTGAAACAGATAAAGGAGCGCACAACAACAACTGCTCTTTGCATGTTTGTCTGTGTGTGTGCGCATGTATGTGCGTGTGTGTATGTGTGCGTGAAGGAGGCTCAGATACATGTATGGATGTGACTGTTGTGTGCGTGTATGTGAGTGCACAAAGATATGTCGTCAGCAGCAAATAAAAATTAATTGAAAAATGTTTATCAAGGACTTTATGATTAAAATGCAGAAACAAGCATAAAGCAGGCAGAAAATAAGAGAAAGGGAGACAAATAGAGAGACACGAATGGAGCAATAAGCAATAAGCAAAGTTGGAAAAATGGAAAATTAATAAAAAATTGCTCGTTACTTATGCGAAATTCTGGGCATCAGCAAATGAACGCATCATTCACGGATTATCCAAGTGAAGTTGCAACACTATGAAACAACTATGTAATGCCACGTGGCATGAACGTAGCTCTCATCAAAAAGCAGCTGCACTTAGCATATGCCACACACTTGCACACATACATATGCATATATCTATAATTCTGGTAGATACAACAATAAAGCGTTGAGGTAAATATTTTGTGGCAAATACATGCGCGCAAAACTAAAAATTATGCAACGCATTAAAAATTTTACAAGCGCTTATCCGCTTAGTGCAACGCCTGGCAGGCAGTGCAGCGAGAGGGGCAAGGCTAACGGGGGCATGTGCAGCAGATTGGCTTGCAAATTGTGAACTATGCGGGGAAAGAGGAGAACGAATTTGTCGAGCTGGAGCTCGAGTTCGTTGCCTGTTGCCTGTCACTTTTAATATTTTAATTTTGACATTTACTATGCGTTGCCAAAGAGCAGGACAGAAACAGAGAGAGAGAAATAGAAAGAGAGACAGAGAGAGAAAGAGAGAGATAGAGAGATAGAAAAAGAGAGAGAGACAGAGAAAGCGAGAGTTTGAATGCAAGTCAGAGTGAGCTGCAAATCATTGGTGCCGCATAATGCCGTCGGAATGTTGCATCAACGCAAATTGGGCAGAAGTAATATGCAAACATTAACACAAAAATCAGAATCCAACCTAATTGGCAGCAGTCACAACTTTTGTCAGCTTTGGCTGCGCATTCGCAATTATAAATTCTCCCCGGCCATTTTAATATACAGACACATTCATAAATACATATGCATGAGTTTAGTGATATGTTTGTACTTGGCTAACAAATGGAACGGGGAATGCAAGCGGAGGGGAATCTCTGATTAAATCAAAGCGAATTTACATCAAATATAAAATAATTGTGTTTTTTGATAGCTATGAATAGTCACAATAATATTATACTCAAGCAATTCTGCAAATTATAATATTTGCAATTATAATATCTATGATATTTAATCGAGTTCAAATAATAATTGTATAATATTAAATTACAATTTATTATAATAAATTATACAAATTATGAAATATAAATATTAAATAACTAAATGAAATTAAATCATTAAATAGTAATTATACTAAAAATACTATTATATTCATTTATTTTTTCCCTATATTGTCAATATATTTATAGTTCTTTCTAATACTTGAGCAGAAGCAATTGACAGAACGATTTGTAGCTGTTGCCAACTTGGGGGCGCAGCGGCCACGCCCATGCCATTAGAGTGGTGCTTCTTGTGCTTAAGCCATTTTGTGGAATTAATATTAAGATGAATTTTTGCAGTGCATTTAACTTTATCTGCAGTTTGCAAAAACCAACAAGGCAAAGAGCCCGAAGTTGTGGTTTTCCCTTAGTATGTGCAAAGAGAGTGAGACAGAGTGATTGAGAGAGGAGAAAAGAGAGGGGGAGTACGTGTTTTAGTGTGTGTATTTTAAAATGCAACAGATGCGCCAAATTAATGCGACCATTAAATTGTATTAGCGTGTGCAAAATGTAAAGCGCATTTCCCGCTCGAAACTCAAACTCGAACAGAAACAGAAACAGAAGCAGATTCCATAGAGCTGTCACGAGGGAAGCTGAAGGGAAATGGTAAAATCAGCTTGTCAATGTATTCGTGTGTGTGTGTGTGTGTGTGTGTGTGAGTATCTGACTGCAAATGTATATGGTTGCGCTTTGGTATCGCCCGCAGTTAGTGTGCGTTGCATTTGCTGCAAATTTGTGTGTGAATAAACATGAGAGTCGTTGCATTAATGCGCATACAAAAGCCAGCAGCGCAATGGCTCCCCCTCCTTAGGCTGCTCTCAATCCCCCTACTAACTCAGAGCTGCCCCATGTTTGCTATCATGCCACCCTCAACATCGACATAGATTTAAATATCCCAGTCAGCAGACAAATGCATCCGCTCAATACTTAAATATCGTGCAACAACAGCAACAAAAGCAGCAACAGCAACAGCAACAGCAACACTAGCAGCAGCAGTAGCGTCAAGTTTATGTGGCATGCCACAAACTGCAGCCGCACACACACATACAGCCTTTTTGCAATAATTCCATATGTGTGTGTGCGTGTTTCGTTGCATTCTTATTAGTGCAGCTTCAACGCCAGCAACACCGCAGCAAGAGCAACAAGAGAATTTAATAACTAGATATATCGCAGATTCTGTAGAGCTCGGCATTTTGTATTGAGCACTTCAATGGAATGTTAGATAAAATAATTAATTAGCCTTTATACCTTTGGCCAACCAAGCTCACAAAGGCATCAGCTCGTCGTTGGGGTATAAAAATGGCGTTAATTAGGTGCGGCTGTGTGGTAAGCACATGTAGATATTTATTCATTAGTCGGCAGCATAATATGTTTCCATGCTTTGGGGCAGACAAGAGAAATTAGCGCCGTTCGCCGTTCGCTGTTGCAATTACAATTCGAGCAACAACAGTAATAACTGCAGTTAATGGAATGGGCGCTACAAAGGCCCAACTAATAGGCTTCTAATTGGGCGTCGGCCCGTTTTTCCGTAGAATGCATACTCGGCAGATGCATTTTCGTTAGCGTGATTCACCCATTTTGAATTTGTATTCCAATTAAAGCGCATCAGTTACCGCAGGCAACTAATTTTACACATATTCAATGCAGACAGTTGCAACAGCAAGAACAACAGGAATAGAAGGAACAAACAGCAGGAGGTAGCAACAGCAGCATGAGGCAGCTACCTCCAAGCTCCGAAGTTGAGCCCTATTAGTATATCAATCCGAGCATTCACATAATACTCCTATAACCGTATCCATAACCAAAGCGCGCTTCAGGCATAAACTTCACCTGTCTCCTTACCACTCTACGGTTGCTGCATCACTTGCCTCTCGCAATGCATTGTTAACTTGCCAAATATCTATTACTAATTGTTGGCAACGGCTACAGCAACGGACACATGGTTAATTACAATGTGACTGCTGATGTAAGGGGCGGGGGGGAGGTTGGTGTGAGAGGGCGGTTGTTGTGATGCAGGGAAACAGCAAAACATACTGCAGCTGCCACCTGCAACATGTGCAAAACCTGATGAAATGCTCAATCCCTATAAATTTTGTGATTAATTTGAAGCATAAGCAGGTTGATTGTTGAAAAACTAGTGGAAAAACTGCTGTAAAATGTTGTCTGAAGGCTAACATTGATATCTGATTAACTTGGCTAAGTCAACTGATCGAATAACTATGAATTAATGACGAAGCTTGCATAGCCTGCAGCAACTATAATTATATTAATGAACAAAGGTACTTACAGGCACACACACACACACACACACACACACTCACTCAGGAGGTAGGGATGGTATGGTAACAAAAGCACAAATATCAAATTGTGTGATGAGAAAGAGAGGGGAGACGGGATAGGGAAGTCCGGACAGGAGTTTAACAATGCATGCCGCATATATTTGCATTGGAATATTAATGCTATAATTATTTGCCACATGGACACAATGCTCAAATTTGTGCAATATTTAGCATGTCCATGCTAACATGTTGATTTGTGCCTGAATGTATTGGTGTATGTGTGAGTGTGTATGTGTGTGTGTATCTTTGTTAGTATCTCTGCTGTTGCTACTGGCGATATAGTATTATTGCATTTGGGTATTTTGAGGCTGTGAAATATTTCGGTTTCACTTAAGAACTGCTGTTGCAACTATTGTTGTTGTTGTTGTTGATATAGTAGTAGTAGTATTGCTATTGTTGTTATTGCTACTTGGGGTTATGGGTTATGCATACATATACTACATATATATATATAATGCAACTCAATTAATTTCCCATGCCCAATTGTTATGTCGACATCAAGTTGTAGACGAGGAAGTTGCTTAAGGCCCAGCGCTAATACTTTCGAGACTGTCAATCAGTCAATGTGTAAATCGGTCAATCTTGCAAATTGCATTGAATACTTAAAATATTTAATACAATTGACTTGATCGAATTCACAATGCAAGGCAAAGAATAACCAATATAACGAAACGAAACCAAACGATAATGAATGCGTAAACTTATGCTAAATTAATTAGAAATTAAAGTAGTATTAATGCAATTAGTTATTATAAATAATAAGTTTATTGCTGTGTTTATTCTGTCTGCCTGTGTTGTCGGCCTGTCTGTTGCATACCATAAGCAATAAGCCACGCCATGTGGCAATGAAATCGACTTAAAACGCTACTTCTAGCATATTGAACAAATGCATATGGCTTTCATTGTTGTTGTTCTTGTTGTTGTTACTCATTTTGTTGTAGGCATCTGTGTGACAGCTTGGGCTAAGTGCGGATTAAAGGTGAAATAACGGAGTGCACAGCGAAATGGCAGCCAGCAACCACTGCTACCACTGCTACCACCGCGAGCCACCCGCCTAAGCCAAATACCACTCAAGCCGATCCGCTGCTAGAAATAATGCCCTTGCATTAGCGTGCAATTTGCTCATTTGCAGACAGCCAGTTTTACGACGCAGCCAACCCAGATGGAACCACCCACTCACTCAACCACCAGCTGAGTGTGAGCCACCAAACCAGACAACATGCACGCGTACTTAGCATTAATCCTGCTCTTTTGCCGAGGCTGCATTGCATTTATTTATCAAACAATTTCAATATGCTTATACTGCATAATCTCTCTCAGTTATCTCTCTCTCTCTCTCTCTTTCTCTCTCTCTCTCTCTCAACTCTCACCTCTCACTATTTCTATTGAATTCTATGCTGTCTATTGTTTTATTGCATAATGGCTCAAGTGTCTGTGTGTGTGTGTGTGTGTGTGAGGAGTGCGTGGGTCTGTTTGTTTAGGATTAGAGAGTAGCGTCGTCCAAGTTTAACTCGTATGTTTGCCTTTGGTTTTTGCAACCCCTGCAATCGATGGAAAAATAGACAAAGTAGAGGGAAGTACGTTTTTTTTTTGTGGTTGGTTGTTTCTGCTGGCACACTGGTCGACCCTTGACCCTGAGCTCTAATTTGAGTTTGACATTTATGTCAATATTTGGTCAGTCATTGTTCGCACTCGCACATGCACTTGGTTTACCTCACACTCCTTTCTCTCACTCGTCTCCCTCTCCTTCTCTCTCTCTCTCTCACTTCCCCCCTCTTCCAGACATCAGCTTTATTATATTGTTACGCTTATATTATATTGTGTCCTCATTTCGAGCCTGTTTGTTTGTCTCTCCTGCTTGACACCCCCTTGTGCTGGTTTTCTTTATACTCGTTTGCCTGCGGTTTGCCTGCCGTGCCACATGCGGGTCACCTCGACCCTCGGACCGCGGACCTCGGACCTGCTGAGCCCAGGCAGGGGACTAGGAATGGTTTTGGGATATGGGACATGGGACTGGGCAATCGGCCGCTTGGTGACACCGACACTAATAGAAATTTATTGAACATACTAAAATACAATTAAATAAATTATGAGATTTACTCAGACCCCAGACAGCAGACGCATCTCTTATAATTTTTTGAATAAGCCCCCAGCGGATGCCATGCGCTTTGTTTCCCATTCCATGCCGCCCCCACGACTACCCTTCTTACCTCTTACCCAGCATAATTGAGGTATACAACAGACCACTGCGTGGCCTCAGAGATAATCGGAGTGCGTGCCCGCGTCCAGGTGAGCAAAACTGTGCAAAGGATTTCTATTAAGAGCCGCAACAAAGTAGCGTAAAGTAAGACAAAGTAGAGATTCCCGGGACTCGGTTCTGTGGCACTAAAAGCGCAACATGTTGCCTCAAGTAGCACACATACACACACAGATACTAAGACACCGAGACACCAAGACACTGAGAGAATGGCCAACAGAGCTCAGACATAGACATTGCCTACTTTGTCTAGCGCTCATCTACATGCCGCCCCGTAAATTATGGAGCTGTGCACGTCTGGTCATTAAGCCAAATAAAACCAGCGCAAGATTTATACATGCGCCCCTGAGCCACAGCCGCAGCCAAAGCCAAAGCCAGGGACAGAGACAGAGACAGAGACAGAACTGAAGGCCAGAAGGCGCAACAGAAGGCGTGGAAGCGGAAGCTCTCGTTACTGGGTAACTTTCAAATGAACTACACAACTGCGTGTAGAACAAAAGCAGCTCAGCGCAGGTTGACTTGGAATGAGTCGAGAGTCTAGATTCTTCAACTGAAACTCGATGTGGCGTTGTGGCTTGGCGTTTCCTCATTCCTCGATTTTTAGGACTGTTCGCGTTAACTTCTTGATATAAATTTAACTGCTGCTGGCCGGGCACTTAATTTCCTTCTAGCTGTCTCTCCTTGTACCCCACTCCCACTCTCCCTCTTTCACTGTCTGCTGCTACACACGTGCAATTGGAGTCCTAAAAAGGTGCAGCATTTATATGCCGCGCAACAGTTAATCTTAGTTACGATTAGTCAGACCAAATAAACTTATATTTGGCTAAAAGCAGCTCCACATTCACGTTGCGTGTTTAGTTAATAAGATCACGTAATTTATTTCATTTGGTTCGCTTGACGTCATATTCTGTTTCCACTTCCTGACTCTATGACAGCGCATCCATGGAATGCTGTGGAGGAATTGGAGTCTATACATAATAATTATAATAATAATACAAAAGGGTCTAAAGGGCAATAGAGGCTCAGTTTAGTCATTTGTTATAATTATATTATAAAAAGTATATAAACACAAATTTAACCGCGTCAAAAGCTTGTTGAAGAAATGATTTGGATAATTGAATGTCGGAAAAAATATAAATATTACTATTCAATTCAACTTTAAACTGACCATACTAACTTCGAGATTCTTTTAAAAACAGCTGAAGTTTAGCTTAAATCTCGTTAAATGAAAGAAAGAAGTGGGATAGTTTCTGACCCACTTACTGCTTTACTGCATCTTTTAATAATGTAGATATACAAATATATATGTTAGGGAAAACAGATAACTGCCTGTCATACCTTAGCAATGGTTTGCATAAAAATATTATATAAATGTATATAACTTTAAAGCATGTAGAAGACCATGCAAGATGTTATACTGGCCAGGAGCGAGGCCAGTTGCGTGGTTTAAAATATTCGAAACTGCGGATAGTTTCTATGTAAATCTCAACGAGAAAAGGGAATAGTTGTAGCATAATTTGTTGCTGGTTTAAATGTTGAATAACGAGTAGTTAGTGCAACTTAGTACAGAGTACAATCTCAGTATGCAGCTGGCTTAATATGTTCGTGTGCCTGTGTGTGTGTGTGCGTGTGTGTGGGAGACAACTGTTAAGCACACATTTTGGTCGGGCAAGTCAACAAAGTGGCGCTGAAACTTTATCCTACACTTGGTAGTTTCTGGCCAAGATATTCAAGCACTCAGAATCGTGCAACTTTGAAGTGCATTGCAGCTGCCAACATGCGTCACGCATTGTGGAAACCAAAGCATAGTACTACTAGTATAGAAATAGAACTACAGAGACCCCCAAAACACTTGGCCCATTGTTTTTAAGCGAACCCCAAAACGGGCAAGTGTCTTAAAAATTCAAGGCAAGTGCAAACTTTTGGCCCAAACACTTTGCGCAGTCATAAAAAAAACTATATCGCAAGCAAAGCATGGCGTAGCATAGCATAAAATAAGCAACAACTGTAAAAACCTAAACCAAACTAACTGCAAAATGGTTTACCCTGCCCGCAGTTGGCAGTCCATAGTTCCTTGGATCTTTGGGTCCTTCGTCTTCAGTCCGCATGGACCACGGACCATGGACCATGGCCCAATGGCCCCAAATGCGCACTAAAAATTACTAAATTTTCGTACGCAACATTTGAGCCAGCCAAGCTTGAAAGTTGGCCCATGCTGTTATCCAATAAATTGCCTGGCATTCAGTTGGCTTTAAGATTTCGCCAAGCTGTTGAAAACGGGCTTGGCGTGGTTTGGCTTCCCTGCTTAAGCACATAAAGGCCAAACCAACCAAGCAACCAACTATCGATTGCGGACCCTTTTTGCCACTTTTGGGCGCGAGTTGCTGCGCCATTGTTTGCCATCCTCAGTGTGTATACCCTACAATGACAGCTAACAGGGCATTTGAAAGTATTTTAAATAACTTTTGGCTTACGCTTCGTAATAGTTCCAAAAGAATTGAAAGCTTACTTAAGATGCTGATTGAAACTTATACTTAAAGAGCAGCTAAATTTTTAATAATAAGACGTTCAATTACCGTTTAAGTCGTTTGCCAAGTTCTGGAGCTGTTCAAAAATGGTAGTCAATTATGTATACTATTTAAAGGGTATTGTGTAGTCCTAACTGGCTATTGCAGACGTTTATCTTAGCCATTTTCTTGCTCTGGCTGTTGCCGGTTTTTGTTATAGTTCTATTGTTTTATTTGCTTTTAATTTTGCGAAGTAAGTTTTTAAGTGCAGCATCGAGCGTCTGTTTAGCATCGCAGACTTTGCCATTTGCAATTTGCAATTTGCCATGGGGCGCCATAATTATTTTGTTGCAATTAAAAGTCTTGACACTGTCGGCATTTGAATTTTCGGCTAAAGGTTCACTATGCTCCTTTTTGCCAACGTTCAAGTCATAAAATTGGCATTGGCATTCGGGCCAAAACGCAACTTACGATGCGTCGTAACCAAAAACTCCAACTGCAAGTGCAATTTTTGAGTAAACTTTTAGTGACAAACTTCATAATTATTTCCTGCATATGTGGAGGCAGTTGAAACAGTCGAAGGAAGGAGCACAGATGCCTGATAATAAAGGGAACATTTATAGTGGGAGAGATACAGAGATATATACAGAGAGAGAGAGAGAGAGAGAGAGAGAGAGAGAGTGAGAGAGGTAATCACCTGAAAGCCTTTGACAGCTTTAAATTGTGAACTTCGTGACCTTCAGCATTTGATCATTTGGCCATTTGGCATGAGGCATTTGATTGATGGCCTCAAAAGGGTGGCCAATTCAAAAATCAAAGAGCCCCCCGAAAGAATGTGGCCTAATGTTGCCATAAAATTTCAATTTATGCCTATTAATAACACACAATGCCAACGCTTTTGTTGGCTAAATATAATAATTCAATGCGCCAGCTATTGTTTCGCCAAAGGTGGAGGGAAGGGTTTGGTTCGGTAAAGAGAATGTATCTCAACTTCAGGCCAAACCCTCGCCATTTTACATAGAACGAAATTAATTTTAAATTATGCATGACCAAGAATAAGTGGAGTGACGGCAGTGCGCTCGCTAACCACCAGGGATTTCGAAATTTTCACCTGCCAACATTAACCCAGTGTAGCGGCATGAGGGTGGTGCGATGATGGGGGTGTATCTTGAGTATCTGCACTGTATTAAATTTCATAGTAGCGCAACTTAAAGACTGCGCGAACGGCAGCTGCCCCCTCCATTTCCTCCACCTTCATGTCGGTAGTAGAAAGTGCACCAGGCAACGGTTTTACGAGTGGCGAGTTTTTTGCATTTATTGAGTAATAAAATCGTAAATTTTCCATGCCATGTTACAAGTGAATGCGCTGGCTTCTTCCACACCACCACAACCCGCGATGTGCCGTCTCCTTTCTGCTCTTTCCCTCTCGTACTTTCCCTTGTTCAGCAAGCCGCAGGCATTGCAATTGCTGGCCATTCAACAAGCGTTTGCAAAAATGATGGCCCTGGCTCTCGCTCTCTCTCTCTCTCTGTCTCGCCTGGTTTGGGCCCTGTCTTGGCCTGGCTATTGCCACAGGTGCCTCATCCTGCTGTCTGGTTGCCACTTTCTAACGAGCCGTAGACCGCCTCGTCTCTCATGCTCATCGCCATAGTCGTTCTATCGCAGAGAGCGCGATTCCTTTGTGTGCCATTGTCGAAAATTGAATTTCAAATTATTTTCACAGCTCTCACTCGACTTGCTTTTGGGGGCAAGACCCCTTCCATTCGCTACTCCTCAAAATCCACTTGACTGACACTGAGCCATGGCTCTACTGTTGTTAGTCTCTCTAGTCTCTGCTGACTCTCCAGTCGCTTGTCTCTCTATAGTCCGCTGTCTGTATAATCGCAGCTTTATTAATTTTTTATCGCCTACTTGTGCGGCTATTTTTTGCATTTTTATTGGAAATTAAAAATGCTAATGTCTCTAGCGTCCTCAGCCGCGTGACGGCTTTCACTTTTCAGCAACTTCTGGCCCTGGACTTGGCCCTGTTTCTGACGCTCAACTCTGTGTCTCTCTCTCTCCGTTCCTCGCCTTGCCAGTCCAACATATTTAACGCTATTTTAATTTGTACTCAAAAATGTATAAAAGTTAGTTACTTCCAACGTCTCCATCTCCCGTTTTGGACTCTGCCTGTCTGGCTTAATACAGTCGGTGCTGCCCAGCTTTGATCTCATCTCTACCCAGTGGGATTCCCATCCCATTCACTTCCCCCTCTCTTGTCTTGACCAACACCATTGCTTTTTATGCACTGAGCTGTTAATGATGTGGCAAATTATTATGGCAACTGTCGATTGCCGAATTTAGACAGTTTGAGTACTACTTCAAAGTAGGGCGCATGAGGTTTCTTATCGATATGCATTCAAGCTGACTGGGCATTGGTTTTACGGACCTCGGGCCTTCTTATATTGGCCATTTGATTGGCTTTCTTGGCTGCGTTTATTGTAAATTTTCGTTATTGTTTTTGGCAAACGTTGGCTCATTTCCTTAGCCTCTCAGTTTCAGCCCTGGGGGTGCATTTGTTGGCCACATAAATTTCTGCCCACATGTCGCGACCATAACATTTTGTTTTGGCCAAGCAATTTGCTAAATTACCCAGACTATACTTATTTGTATTCTTCCTTTTCTTTTTCGGCTTTTATATTAATATAAAACAAATAAGAATCAATTGATAAAGCGATGTCGAATGCCAGATACACTGCAATTGAAAAATTAAGCCCTCATCGAGATTCTTCGTGCTCAACTTCATCTAGAATTCTGAAACTTGTCATGCTTTCCACACAATCAGTGTTGCCCAAATGAAAAGTAAGTGTGCGCGTTTCGTGCATTTTTGATTCGCGTGCCAAGTTGGCGGTGACGGGCTTATAATTTCTTGACAAAGGTGCATATAATTTGCACAGCTTTTAGCTGTGCCTGAACGCTGCTAAGCGCGGCCAGTCACGTGCCACTTGGGCCAAGTTTCAGTTGCCACCTCCCCGCCTAAGTCCCATTTCCAGTTCCCAGTTGCCAGTTCCCGCTACAGCCTTGAAACAGGCTCCTAGCTCTGGGCCTGTCAGAGCTATCCAAGTCAAGGTAAAAGCAGGCGCAAAACAAAAGTCAAATGTCATGTTTATGTCATGTTACCTTCTTTCACTTCTTCGTCTTCTTCATCTTTCTCTTCTTCTGCTTGTGCCTCTTTATTCTGTGCGCTTTATTTCACTTTGCCTTTTGTTTGCCTTCATTTTTCTTTGTGCGTTTGCGTTTCATTTTATTTGTTTGGAAATATTTCACTTACACTGACATTTCGCCTGCCACTGATAAAACTTGAGCAACAAGACGAACCCCCATACAGCACCCCATACTCCCCCGCTACCCGTAACCCTAAACCTTTAGAACATCCCTGTGCGTTCGCTCCCACACGTCGTTTTATGACATTTACTTTTATGACAGGTATTTGTGTGCCCCTTTCTTATACAAGCGTGAAAACCAACTGAAATATTAATTTGCTATTTTATTGCGCATACGCCGCGTTGTCCTGCATGATTTATTACATCTGGTTGCAGGCGGTACAAATTTAACAAATATTATTAGAACAGAATTTGAATTGAATTTAATCAATCTCGAAATGCATTTATCATGCTAGAAAATCCAACAGTTTTAAATCAAAATTCAACAAAGAGAAATGAAAAGAATGGGGAATGAAAGATTAAACTAAACGGCTCTCTGCTCATTTTGTGCTGGAGATAAGCAACAGTGCAGTAAAAGGAATTAATTCATTTAAAAGTTTCACATTAAAAGCAAAAACAACAACAACAAAATGTGAAACAACAATGGACACAGGGTAAAAGTGAAAAAAGTGTAGCAAAGTTGAAAACAAAACTTTTTAAATATGCTCGTCTGCTCGTTGGCTTTGCCTTTAACTCCTTTGGCGCTGCTGGTTTCCTTTTATTTCACGTCCTTTATATTTTATACGTTCTTTTTTTTGCAACTGCAGCAAAACAAATTGCAAATTAAGAACTAATTGGCTTACAGAACCTAAAGCAGCCATTAAAAGGCGAGGCTAAAGGTAAAGCAACTTAAAAGCCGCTTTCACTTTAAACTTTGCCGCAACTTGAGCAACCAAAGATCACAAAGAAAAAAATTAAATAAACTGTTCTCGAAAGAAATCAAAGAGGTGCGAGCTACGCTGGTGTAAGGTGTAAGGTGTAAGTTGGGAAGTCAGAGGTGTAAGGTGCAAGGCGTGTGGCAAGAATAGCAAACAATAAAAGCGCAAATGCATGAAGAAGAAGCACAAACAACAGATACTTCATGGTTCGTTCAGCTGCTGCTGCTGTATATAATTAAAAAGGAAACAACAACTGAATGGCAAGCACTGTCAGCAAGACATTCAAGACGTTTTAACACTTATTCTTAACCGGTTAGTCTGTCCAGTCAGTCGTTTCGACCTCGAGCTGTTGCTTGTCGGTTCTTGTATTTGCGTTTTAAGTTTGCGCTACGTTTGGTCCCTTTTCGGTATCCCTTTTCAATTATTTAGATAATTATTTGTACATTTGGAACAAGGGGTTTTACATTACTGAGCTGTTAATTCATTCTTCGCATCAGTTATCAACTGACATTACATTACGTATACGCCGCATGCGCCAAGGGCCACTTGATGCTTTTTTTTGTTTTTGGATGGGAGGGGAGGGGTCACTCTGCACTTTAATTTACTTAATTTATTCAATTAATTTACACTTAAGCATATCACTGACTGAGTCCCACTCACTGACTCTTTGACCTGTCAGCGCATTATGAACTCAAAATAAATAATAAAAGCCGTAAAATGAAAGAGAGCAGCGGCCTTGTCGAGCACTGTCACTGAGCATTGACAATCAATGCAAACACCGTCGTAATCGCATTGACCAGGCCAGGACAACCAACAGCCAACAGACAACAGCCAACACTTGGGGAATATTCGTATTGCTGCTGACAGCATCAGCAGCAACAACAATAATGACAACCACATTCCCAACAACCACAGCAACAACAATGTAATAAATAAATACAATTAAACTTCTTATTGACTCTTGTGTTAACTGCTGCCCTGACATTTCAAGATGAGCTTGTGGTGACAGCCAATAAACAAAAGATGCACACAAAGAAACATCTTCTTATCCTTTCAATTTTCTTGTGTCACTATCATCAATTACATGGACGACAGAGTCGCGCAACAGTTACTGTAAATAATATGTTAAAATACAGTAAATTCGTTTAAAAGTTTATGGATCAGCAAGCACAAGTAAATCAATTTAAATTTAACTTACAGCAAATGCATAATCACAAACAAGATACAATGTAATTGCCAATAGGCAGGTGTAAACTTTCAATTTTAAACGAAATTTCATTGGCATCTAAATTAAAAATCCAAGATAGACTTGACTTATGACACTCTTGACATTGTAGGTTAATAAAGATGGAGAGAAAATATGAGGATAGAAGAGGAGTGGATAACATGAAGGATAAGGCATCAATAATCTGAGGAGGCTACTGAGGGATCTCTTAGTCAGTTGCCTGTTAAGTTATATTTGGAAACTATTTAGTTATCATAAATGTTCATCAGACAAATCTATCTTGGAAAGAAAGCGATCTAAAAAACTGTTTCATAAAGTATCCCTCTTTCTTATTATTAGTTCAGTTACCAAACGGTCTTTCGCTCTTCCATCAGTATACTGAGCATATTGGATGTCGGACTGTATACCTCTGGTTGGGGAAGGGTAGCTGGGGGTTGGGTTATTCCACCTACGCATGGTAAGGCTAAGTAGCTGAGAAATGCATTAAAATTGCAACAGTTCATGTCGAGTTATTTTGCTGAATCACTTGCTGCTCTGACCAGCTTCCAAATTCGGCGCATACAGAATCAGAGCTTTCGAGGCAGGGAAAGTAATCACAGCAATGGCTTTTGTGTTATTTCATTTGCAGTGCAAAGTTCTGGAGTTTGCAGTTTGCAGTTTGGCTGTCGGGCAGTTTTTAAAAATTAACACACAACAAGAGTAACGTACACACACACACACACACACACACAAACACACACATGAGAATGTATAGAAATGCAGAGTAACAACATGTTGGCAATCACAACGAGCGCTGGCAGCACTTCCGGACTGGCTTTTCTGAAAGCTGCAGCTGCCTCTTTTATTATTATTATTTTCATTTTTTCTTCTTCTATTTGTTTTTTTTTTTTTTTTTTTTTTTTGGCATTTTTTGGCTGCTGGCTGGGCAAACATTTGAAAACTTTTCACATTTACATCCAGTGGTGCTGTTAGAGCGTTTTATTAAATTATTACACACACTAGCACCATACACTCGAACTGTAACTGGCCTGGGGTCCAAGCTCTGAGTTTTAGCTTGCAAATGGGCTGCGAGTCAAGTCGTGAGTTGCCGCCAGTTTTTTGGGACTGCTGGGCCGCATAAATTTCATTGCTCTAGACTCTCGACTGAAAATGAGCCACACGAGTCGCACTTTGGGGTCGGTGCTGCGACACTGACCATTTACACATTTTAAAACGACGCTCAACTAAAAATTTGCGACCCTTTCGCGACACGCATAACAATGCGAAGAGAAGAGGACGTCGGTCGTAGGGCGCAGGACATCAGTCAAGCCGACTTGCTTAATTAATTATGTCGTCTTTCAGTTTAAAGGCGTTTAAGCAAGGATGGTTCTTGAAAAATGCCACTGCCGCATGCCGACAATGAAAAACGCGACCGCAGCGCCGGCAGCAACAACAAGAACAACAGCAACAATAGCAACAATGCAGCTGACTGACTAACTGCCGCAGAGTGACCCAAATTATTCACGATGAGGCAAACTGCGGACTGCGGGCATGAGAAGCTGCCTGAATAAGGGCCAAGGGGTTGAACGATGATGGCTTGATGAGTTGTGAGATGGCAGCAATGTCAGCGACGTTCGCATTGTATGAATAATTTTTTGCCCGTTTTTCTGACAGCCTGCAAAGCGAAATGAGGGACGTCAGACGTCAGACGACAGACGACGAACGAAGGACAAAGAACGATACTGTTAAGCGTATGCAAGAAATCTTTTCTACGCCGTTACGTCAAGTCATAAACTGCAGAGAAAAGACATTGTGCGATCTGCGAGGCGAAACTTTGTTAACTTTTGCCGCGAGTTCATCAATAGAGTAGTTAACTCATCGCGAGTTTACGCTGAATTCGTTTAGCATTAATGAAACTCAAATAAAACGCAGGATAAGCGCTGCACAAAGCAGCATATACTTGTGTATGTGTACACTACACAGCTATTCTTTGCTTGTTTGTATATGTGTGTGTGTGTGTGTGTGCAACTTCAAACGAGGCACGCAAAGCATTTTTGATTAAGCACTCGTTTCGTGTTTGACTTTAGGCACACGGCCCATGCAGCGTATACGCAATATGAACTTTGCACTCAACGTGGCTTATTTAAGCGCTGCTGCCATCAATCCTTTGGCTGATGCTAGCTATTTACCTGCCCTCACCTCCCTCCCCTTCACTCCTGCCACTTAACAGTTACCCAAGCCCCTTTTCTCCCATTTTCAGAGCTTTCTTTTACGCGCTTTGACATTTTAAAAGCATTTTTATGTTGTGTGAGTGACTTTTGCGGCTAGCATTTATGGGAGAGTATGGAAATGGAAATGCGAATGCGAATGCGAATACAAATATGAATGGTTTGCCCTCTCAGAGTTCAGGCAGCTGCGTTGTTTTTCAGTGCACCCACAATTCACTTTTTGCCAGCTTTTATGCAGTTAGCCTTTTTCTCTAAATGCTTTTTTCCTTATGTTGATATTTGTTTTAATTATTCGCAGTTATTTAAACCATTTAATAGCTATTTATGGGCATGTTAATTATAAATTTTTAGTCTTGCAGCAAAAAACAAACAGTGCTCAAGTTGATGATGGTGAAGTACATTAACAGCTAATTTCAGTTATATTTTCATATATTTACATTATTAATATTTCATGTGATCAGAATTAATTAATATGAGGATAATAACACGCGAGAATATTTTGAAATTAATTGAGAACTGCCTATTTATGCGGCTGCATTAGCCTTGGCAACAATCAACAACAGACCCAACCACAAAGTGGTGAGAATATTGTGGTTGCGAAGCAACCACAGGAATATAAACAGGAATATGACTTCAAATATGTATGCGTGTAACACAATATTCATTAACATTACTTGGAATTACAAATTAATTATTAGTAGCATTAGAATTCACATTGTAAATTCCTTGAGTTGCATTAAATGACTTTTAAATATATAAGCAAATTTTCACTATGAGAACTTTGCAAAGACTTAAAACAACTGAAAATTGAATTTAAGTCTTTTGCTGATTCTCTTTGCTTTTCTCCCTTCTCTTCGTTGCAATTTCAACCAATTAAAACCCCAAAAATTAATTCTTACTTTTACGAGTATGTTTGCAAAACGAGACGAACTTAGGCATTTCCACTTCTTCTACTTCCTCACTGTGTGCAATGATTATTTTTTCAGCTCAGTTTCAATCTCTTGCTCTCTGCCTTATGTTCTGTATACCGTATTCATCAGAATGCACACGTCTTTCACTTCTTCATATCGGACTATCCTAAGCCACGCCCAGCAATCCAAGTCAAGCTAAGGCATGGCAATCAATGGGCCACACACAGATTCCATTTCATTTCTTCAGTTTTTATTTTGCCTCCTTTTTTTGGGTGTCTGTGCTTGCCACTCCTTGGGCCGTATCTGGAAGAGCGTATGCCATTTATTAACCGACTGCTATCAGTATCCAGTTCTCGCCTGCAACGGTGTAAAATACTTTCCGAAACTTTGGCTAAACTAAACTAAAATGACGCTGTTGCTTTCTGCCTCCACCTTCCCTTAGGTCAGGGTTTTGGGTTTGAGTTCGGGGATCAAACTAAAGGTCAGTTGGCGTCTTGCGACTCGACTTTCGCTTGCATGCACTTTACACACTTTCCACTTTGCCATCAGAGCGTGGACTTCGCCGAGTTTTAGCGTTTGTTTGACGGTCAAAAGTCAACTCGAAGTCGAGTTCACTTCAAGTTGAATTTGTTTGCTAGGGCCAAGTGGGGCACAGGGCGCTGCCGCATTGTGGCAGTGGCGGATGGAAACTGTGCAACATTCACAGGCTGCCTGGCTTGGTGATTCATTGCTTTGACGCTTTGACTTCTATGCGCTTAGTTGTTGTTCTTGTTGCTGTTACTGTTACTGTCGCTGTTGCTGTTGCTGTGGCCTGTGTCTATGTGTGTCCTAGTTGCGTGTCAGTTTTTGCTTTCATTTTCACTGCATGTTGCTTTCCCTTTGCTGTCGTTGCTCATTAAACGGACACGTCACACTCAATTCGGGCTTAAAGTTGCATTTGCAACATCCCCTTGGCTAAATTATGACACAATTTCTTGGTATTTTTATGCTTGTTTCATGCTCCTATTTCTCCATTATCTGAAGTCAGAAAACAACAATGAGTACAACAATAGCAACAACGAGCACTGCCCGTCACGCACAACAAAAATCTGCAAAATATGTTTTAATATAAGTTTTTGGGTAACTCAAACTGCCATCAGGCGAAGCAAAGCAAGCCAGCCAGCCAGCCAGCGCCAAAGGAGTCCCAAAGTTTTTAGCAACTCTAATAATATTAAGCGTATAGCATAAATATTTAAATTTCATTGTCACTCGCACTACGGCGTACCGCATTTTTATGCAAATAGCGCTGCAATTTATTTGGTTTTGTCACGAATGGCGCTCCAAAGATACGAGGAAGAGTATGAAAAACCCAAAAAAAAAAAAGAGAACCTCTAGGTGGAAAGAAAAGCCATGGGGAGCAGCTAACTCAGACCAACCGGAAATCTTAGCAAACATAATAATATCTATACTCTAGTGCTTAAAAGATACTTGGGCATTGTAATACTCTTTAAATAAAATATATCAATATAAAATATATTTTTACTACGATCAGCACTAAGAAATAGTCAACATAATTGTTTAAATTCATAATTCAATCTGAGCTTGGCTTATTCCATGGATCTGGTTAAATAGAGAGAGCTTTCTATCTAATTAATCCTATTACTTCTAACTTTATTGGCTTAAAGTGTATTTACAGTCGGCAGAGTTATCGAATTAGAAACTTAATTTCGTATAGAGCACTTACGCTTCGGTTTGCTTTCAGCTGCACCCTTCATTTCAGTCTTTTGGCAGCTATTTGGTAAAAACAAAAGGGTCCTGGCAAAGCAGTGGGGGGTCGGCTCGTTGAGCGACCACAAAGTTGATGGGGCCAACCAAATGAAAACATCAAATGGCTTGTTTGGCTTCAGCTTTCCCTTTGCCAATGCTTTTACTTTTGTCCCCCCTCTCACTCTCACTCCTCTCACATTTTGCCAGGTGGATCGCTGCTGTCGCCGCTGTCTGGTTGATAACTTGGCAACTTGTGTTTGTTTGCGGGTTCTATTCAGTTTTACTGTTTTACTGTTTTGCTTTTTTCTTCTGTTTTTGGTGCTGTTCAAATTATGCCGAGTACGACGACCGCCAAATGGCGGGCAAAGCAAACACAACATACGACCCGAGAGGTGGGAAAGAGATAGAGAGTGAGAAAAGGAGGGGGGATACGGACATGGACTTGGACATGAACATGGACATGGACACGGACAATTGCGGAACGTGAGCGGCGCGACATGCCAAAATCGAAAGTAGGCAACATCAACATCAATTGTGGGCGTGGCCAGCTGTACAACGGCGCGGCGCCAAATGGTGGCAAAAAGAAATGAACTGAAATAAATTGTACGTTTCCTGAGCAATTTTCATGCCCCCACAACTGGCAACTGTCGACTGGCAACTGGCAACCGGCAACTGTGTTGGGAGTATGGACACAGTTGGTGCTCGGCCCGGCCGTTGTCCTTGTTGTCGCTGTTACAGCTGCTGTTGGCAGGGCATTAAATAAAACGTCAGCTACAACAATGCTAAAAGTGCTAGCAATCAAATAAATTCAAACGTGACCAAAAATATCCACATATTATCCACTTTTGTTGGTCGCCCCAGCCAAGTGGTTAGGCCAGAATCAAAATCAGAATCTGAACCACAGTCGCACTCACAGTCATAGTCACAGCCAGAGAGCCACAACCCAAAAACCGTCGCATTGTGCAATTACGAGTATTTTGAGCAGATTTGCGTCGCGTCATAAATTTTGTGAACTGTGCGAATACGAATACAGTGGCTGCAGCTCAGACATCATCATCATAATCCTAATCATAGTCATAATCATCATTATCATTATCATCATCATCATCATCATCATCATGACTGTCAACTACATTGGCATCATCAATGAGGTCTAGACGCAGTAGGTAGCCAGACCATAACAATTCATTGAGAACATAATCGTAATAGAAATATTGCAATATGTTGAGTGTCATTTACAAATTATGGTTTCAATCTCAAGAACTATGCAAATTCCTGTCAAAACCATAATTGAAGTAGTCTGCTTCGTTATATCATCTGAAAATTCGTATTATAATTGACTCTGTACACACAGTTACTTAAGGGTATTCACATTTCGATTTATGCGCAGCTTTGTTGGCATTGCATTCGTTCCATTTTGGCAGTCGCAGCTTAATTTTTTGGCACAGCCACACAATTGCATTAAATTAAGCGCATAAAAAACGAGATGGCATGACACATTTAATATATGCATAAGCAAATTGCTGTATTAACAGTTCAAACAGCAGACGTTGCCCCTGAAAATACGAGTGTGCAACAGTTCAAATTTTGCGGGTGGCGCGTGCAACGCGTGTTGTGAACGGGGCAACTACGTGACGCATCGCCAAGTTTTTCGCATTTTAATTTGATAAAAATAATATTTACCATGCTAATGGCTTCATTTCACAACAAAAACAACGTGGGACGTTGTGTATGATAATAACAATGCAATTTTTAATGAAAAAAATACGAAATACTTCAAATCGGATTTACTTATTCATCAGTGACATGTCAATCTGCCCCAGCATGTGGCATTATCTCTAACAGTAACAGCAAAACGACAGCACTGACATTGGCAGCCAGTGTAAGTTGGAAAGCTATAGTAGGATACACCATATTAAGCTAAAGATGAGCACAAACTTGACTATTGTAATTCAATATTCATGATCAAACATCACATCACTCCTGATCAAATAGAGAGTGTAAATAAACTATTCGTAAATGAACTATTCTGTTATAAAGTATTCCTAAGGAACGAACAGTCTGTAGTTGGTGCTTGTTTGTATAGCTTCAGTACAATGTTCACTTTGTTTTGCCGTGATAAAAGGATTAAATGCGAACTGCATAAATTTAAGTCTCTACAAATTGCATTTGACTTTACTTTGGAATCTCAGCAACACCAGTAGTATCAGTTGCAACCTGAAAGGCATTCAGGCATGCCACAACTTACCTCCGAAAATCCAATACAAACACTGTATTCATTAGTGGCTACAATACAGTAAATGAGAATACGCAGGTGGCAAGGATTGAGGGCAACTAGACAATAGCCACCCGGACCCACACCAGTTTCATGGGACAAATTACATTTTGTGGTGCTGATAAAAATCATTTAATGACAAGACGCGCGCCACACAATTAAGCCATTTAATTTAAATGAGATTAATCATAATTACTAAGCAGCAATCGGTGAGCAGAGAGCGGAGAGCGGAATGGCAAGCGAATGAAGAGAGGAAAAGGAATAAAGGGAGATTTTATACCTTTATGCTTACATTTTTGTGTCAGTTTACCTTGGCTGTAGTGTTGCCTGAGAGGGGGGGTCAAGAGATTGACGTTTTGGGGGGTGACCCATGTGTGTTGTGCGGAGGCTCTGCCACGCTGACCTCACTTTCAATGCAAAGCAGAGACTTAATTTAAGCACAAGCCACAGCAAATTAACC